>OZ020611.1:45341628-45958962 GCA_963971575.1 Liopterus haemorrhoidalis | reverse complement strand
AGTGCGAATACTAAGGGCCATATTATATTCAATTGCGCATAAAGCATCACACACTGAATTTGTCCACTCTCTCTCTGCTAAAGCAGAATGCGTTGGACAAATTGAGAGCACTAGCCCTGGCAAGAAAGAAACTGGTCAACCGGGTTAGGACCATGGAGGAAAATACTATGTTCCTCACGAGCCGTCACGCCTTTTCATGGCCAAACCTGAGGTTTCTGAACCGTCATTATCAGTCGACAGGACAGAGACTTTCTGGAAGGAACTTTATGAACACGAGGCGATCGTGCAGGACACTCCAGTTTTGGAAAGATTTGAGGAATTCTGTTCACAACACCTGGACAGATCCTCAGGCATGCCCCCCTGTTACCACGTTCTCACGTTCTCGTTTCTTAAGTCTGCTGGTTTGAGATCGGAACAGAAGGTTTTGTGTTTGCGTGTCAGGATGATGTTTAAATACTTTGGCATACAGGGCCCACATATTCCAAATAGCGGAGTCCACACTCTGTAGGTTGTGCCACCACCATTCTGAAACGATAATGCACATTCTGTCTGCTTGTCCATCTCTTGCAGCGTCGAGCTACGTGTCTCGACATAATGCTGCTCTCCGCGTGCTCTACTATCATCTTAGACATGCCTATGGTATTGACCAAATACCGGTTATACCGTACGTCCCTTCTGACATAGAATCGGTTGGTGGAAAATTCCAAGTGCCGAATTTATTGGAATTACTCCTTCCCCACCTCGAGGTTACTGACAGCCACTAAGCCGGACATAACCCTCCTGGATATCGAGACCAACAGATGTTTGTGATCGAATTCTCAAGTCCAGCTGAGAAGAATATCTCTCTCAAGGAGGAAAAGAGGTCCAAGTATATGGACCTCTTGTCCGAGCTTAGAAAGCTGTATCCCGGGTATAAAGTTAAGCTTGTAGTCCTGGTAGTTGGTGTTTTGGGTGGCATGAAAGCCTCCTATCAAAGGGAAATCGAGTCCATTCCCGTCTGCAGATCTTCTGCCAACTCTTTGATCTGCAGGATGCAGAAAGCAGTGCTGCTCGGGTCACTCCGCATTGTGCGGGCACTGGATCTAGCGTAATTTCCGCGGCTGCATACCGCCAGGGTTTGGGATGCAGTCGTGTGTATTTAGCTCCACTAGTCTCTAGTATGACGCGGCTCAAAAGGTTGCTGAAGTTTGAGATTAGTGGACGCTTGTCAAGACCTGACAAACCCCAAAATAATAATAATAATAATAAATGCAGAAAGCAGTGCTGCTCAGGTCGCTCCGCATAGTGCGGGCATTGGATCTGGCGTAATTTCCGCGGCTGCATATCGCCAGGGTTTGGGATGCAGTCGTGTGTATTTAGCTCCACTAGTCTCTAGTATGACGCGGCTCAAAAAGTTGCGGAAGTTTGAGATTTGTGGACGCTTGTCAAGACCTGACAAACCCCAAAATAATAATAATAACTTTATTGACATACTTGTATTTTACAGTTTTAGTTACATATTACACAAAAAGTAAAGTAAGGTATAAGTAACAGAAGATACGGAAGTATCTTGTGGTGACAAATTTTCCAATAAATATACAATTAAATATTAATACTACTATTTAAAAAAAAATGAAAAGTGAATACAAGTAAATACTATATACAAACATATTCATATATATATATATATATATATATATATATATATATATATATATATATATATATATATATATATATATATATATATACCCTAAAAGAGTTAAACAGAGTTAAATAAATTGCTTAAATTAGTAGAAAAAATATTAAGTAACCAGAATTTAAAGTTTTTTAAAATTTTTAATTTGTATGACAGAAGATTTAAGTGAAGTTGTAGACACGTTAAATAATTTTGGAATTATTACGTAGTAACATCTCGCTGAAGTACTTTTTTTTTTGTTTTTTACTTCACATACGCTGATCTGAAAATTGTAGATCTGTTTTATTTGTATCCTGGCTCATAAATTGAGCAACTGATAATAAATTGTTTCGCAACATCAAAAATTTTTGTATCTGAAAATAATTGTTCAGAAGAGAATCTAAATTGTTCTGATGGTGAGCGTCTGATGGTGATGGCTGTAAGGTAAATTTAGATTAACACATTTATAGTGATAACGTAAGATTCTACTCAAATATTACTATCAAATCTACACTTCCAAACTAAGTTTTTTAAATATTATTTTTAAAATAATTTTTTGTGTAATCTTAATCTTGTTAATAACTGATTTAGCTGCACTACCCCATGCTATGATACCGTATTTAAGGTGAGCTTGCGCTAAACCGAAATATATTATTTTTAAAGAATTAATGTCTAAAATATATTTAAGATTTTTAAATAAAAAAATTAACTTCCGTAATTTGTTATTTAAATATTCAATGTGAAATTTTAAATTCAAAATTGAATCTAATACAATTCCTAAATATTTAACAGTATTTTTAATTATTATTGTGTTATTACATTTACAAGCATTAAGATCGCAAAATTCAGAATGTAAAATAATTGATTTATCAGGCGGTAATTTATTTTTTCGACAGCTAAATGGAATTAAATAAGTTTTGCTTAGATTCAAAGAAAGTAAATTGGCATCTAACCAAGATTTAATAATATTATAATTAAGTGAAACTTCACGGAAAATATCCGACCAGTTATCACCCGCCACATATAACACGGTATCATCCGCATATAATATTAGCATGCCACTAATATTTAATGTTAATAGATCATTTAAATATATAATAAAAAAGAGTGGCGCCAAAACTGTCCCCTGAGGTATGCCACAAGACACAACTGCGGGATCACTCGGAACACCATTAATAGATGTACGTTGTTCTCTGAAGCTCAAATAACTCCTTACTACCTGTAGAAAAATCTCCCGAAAACCATAACATTCAAATTTTTCCAGTATTTATTTGTAGAACAAGTAAATAATTTATACCATACAAATTTCTTTTGTATTTTTACTGTTCTATGGTAAAGGGCCTTTATTTGGTCTGCATGCTGGTCAGATCAGTATTATATTTACATAAAACGTACACAAATTTATAAGCAATGTAATTGACTGTTCTGACCTCAATAACAAATTTTATCTAGAAGTTCCCACTTATGGGACCAGAAAAATCTTATTATTTTCAGTATCATATGCCAGAAAAAAATCGGCATATAATTCACCTTTAAGCCGTTTACCTTTAAACTTTAATAAACTGACTAGTAGTTACGATATTCCTGATATATTTTTAGTTAATATTATTAAAATTTAATATTATTCGAAAAGTTTTTTTTTTACTAATTGTTAATCTATTATAAATAATGTACACTAATATATTGTGTCACACTTACTGCCATCCTAAATATATATATATTATTTTTTCAAATTATTAAAATTTTCACAAGACAATATTCTCCCCCCTTTTTGAGCATCTTAGCGTTCCCGGCCGCCCCTTGTCTTCCAACGCTCACCAGCTGCTCCCTTGTCTTCTTTTTCTCCCTAAAATCTTCTAGCATCCCTAAAGAGGTGAGAGCACATACTTTGGGAATCACTGGCCAATACTAAAGAGCGAAATGAAAATTAGATATGATAAAAGTGTAGTAAAACATTATACTAATTAATTGAATATTCTCGTTTTATAACAATTAGCATATAGTCTTATATATAGATATTTTAAAAAATAGAGAAAATGTCAACAAATTTGTCTTATATTTTTAATATTACCCCGTAACGTTTGGTGTCAGAAGTGGACTAGGACGGTAGTTATTTAGGGAAATATTGGAATTATGGTTAAAAAGTGATAATTAGTGCAGCAAACTGAAATTGATGAAAACACTTTAACACCAGTGTTACGAACATTACAGTATACAGCAATGAAGTTTGTACATTGAAAATAAATTCTATAAAGTTCTGAGTGTGACAAAAATAGACTTCCGTTAGGTATTTAATTTTTTTTTTAATTTTTGGTGCACATAACAAAAGCTATTTGGGCTAAAATAGACTTCCGGAAAAGATCAGCAGGTATATCATAGAGCAATTAAATTAAAAACAATAGAAATCTAGAAATTCTGGTTGTTGAACATACTTCAGTTGAAGACGTAAGAACAAATCAAATTAGAAATTATGGTTATATACAATATGGTATGAAATGTTACCGGAACTAGTGTTATCTTGAACACCAAGTGAAGAAAGAATAAGGGAAGACTTTTCTAGATATTTCCTTTTTTCTCCACCGCTGGATAGACGGATTCTGAAAAGAAATGAGCGAGGCAGAACTGAGTGAAGAGCAATATCAGGATAGATAACAGATGAGTTTGTAAATCGCGACACATCGTAGATATTGGATAATTTGTTATAATGTGCAACGTATAGCATGGGTAACTGTAGAAATGTGAACAAAAAAAAAAAAAAAATGTAACGTATGCTATTTTAATAAATTTACGTGCGTTCTAATGTACGCAAATTGTGTGTTACAAAATGCTGATAAAAATTTATGTGAAGTGTGAATTTTCACACATTTCAAGGTTTCGCAGATATTTAGTAAGTGAATGATGATTATTTGGGATGCCAAAACAAATTTTATGTTAAAATATTTTTTTATTAATTTTAATTCGAATGCCTAATACCATTATTTGGGTTTCTAAATATTTGCAGTATTTTTTTATATAGCAAGGTTCATTAATATTTTGAAAATTGCGCCTTCGGCTTCCATTGGTTGTTTAAGTCATAAACTCCGCCCCTCTGATTTCGTATACATTGAAAAGAATTAAATTATAATTTCAACACTTCCCACTGGTTATTAAATTTACGCTTTTAAAAATTAAATGCAATATTTGCCAAAATATAACTAGAATTTTGACAACATAATTTAAACAAAATAAAAATGCAAAAAAAAAACCAGAAAAACTAAAAATTGACGGAATTCGAACAGTATTTCGAACGTTATCGCTTCGTAAGTTGCAATACTAAGCGATAACATACCATTGGACTATAGATGTTCACTCGTTTATTGTCTTAAATAGCGGATTAAATATTTTACATATTGTAGTTAAAAACACAAAAAATGCGTTATTTTCCGAAATCATAATCTGATCAAAAATTCCTGTTGTACTATTCCGGTTCACACCAATGTACATTACTTAGATTTTTTTCAGATTTTTAGTTTAAACCATCTGGACTACAGGGTGTGGAACAAAAATTTTTTTGCACAATTTTGGCAAAAATTGCGTCAAAATAACTTATTTTGCAAAATAAAATTTTAATCGTTAATCCACGTACCAAGGGCTTTCATTTGATACCGTACAGAGAATTGTAAAAAAATATTTTTTTTTTTCGATGAGCTTATATTTGTTTATATTTTTAGGGGGATATGTTTTTTAGATATTTTAGTATTTTTCCTATATGCGGGTCAAAGAGTTGTATAAGCATGCCAAATTTCAACTCTCTAGGTTTAGCCGTTTGGCTACAATTTTTACCGAACAGACAGACAGACAGACAGACAGACAGACAGACAGACAGACAACAAAATGACGGTATAAGGGTTTTTTGGTCATACCTACAAAACCCTAATAAAAATGAAAGTAGTAGATGACATTTTTTGTGCTATTGTGCATCAGCATAATTTCTAAAATTCTGTGGTAACTTTAAAGAACGTGATTAGCCTAAGGACTATCTGAAATGAAGATTCTAAACATTCTAATCCCGTAACCCTTTGCGGGTCGACCTCGGTACGTCGGTTTAACCCTTTACTAAATGAACTAAATTGCAAGACTCGCTATCACACTGAATATCATAGCCATATATCCAACTCTATTTATATACAACAGCTTAGTGAAAATTTCATTTTCAAAATGTTTAATTAGATTACTTTAAAATATCCTAAAGGGAGATAGCGCTGAAACTCAGTTTTGTCTTTGATGTTGCAGGTGAATGTGAAAAATATATTGAATAGATTTATCATAAAATATAAAGTCTTTTAAGCCAGAACAGCAAAAGAAAACTACATAAAAACGGGCCTCGGGAACTCATCCGTCATCAAGAGCAATGCCCTACTATATACATTTAAATGCCTCATGTTTCATAGTTCGATTGTTTGTTTTAAATCTCTCTGTGACAATTTGTTGCTACCTCAAAATCAAGCAAGTTAAATGACAGAATATGTGTCTTTAGTAAATATTCATTTTGAAAATGATTATAGGTTTATAGAATAACAATCGAGCTTTTGAATTATTTTTAATCATTTTATTCATATTTTTCGACAGCATTCGCTTTATTTTCGTAACGTGTGTTAATCGGAATAACTAGACTGTGTGCAAAAGTAATCATTTTCAAATTTTCGCATTTCATGCAATCGTCTCAAAACTGTTGCTCGATCGACACCAAGCTGTTAAGCGAATTTCTTTTGCTATCTATTAAAATAAAATTGAGTAGTTTCATCAGGAAAAAGAAATCACGGACATGCATCATAAAGCTGTATTAATAAGATATGGTTTTACCTTTACGTCATTATTTCTAAAATACTCCCATTTAGTTCATAAAAATCATTTTGTAAGCACTTATTGGAATCGCTTTTGAGCAGCTTTCAATTTTTTTTTTTTAATATTTCCGCAATCCTTTGGAAAAAAAAGTCCTTTTAATAAACCTTTTAACTATGGGACGAGAAAAATCTCATGGGGCTAAATAAGGCGAGTGTGGTAGATAGATAACGAGAGTGATTTTGTTCTTTACCAAAAACTGCCGAACTCTAAAGTGTGAACTGGCGTGTTGTCGATATGCAACAACCATAACTATTTTTCAGCAATCAGGCCATCTCTTCCTTATAGACTCATGTAATCCTTTCAGCACCTCTGGATAAAAATATTTATTTACTGTTTTACCAGTTGGCCCATTTACGATGAATTTTATACACTTTTAAATCGCCCAAACCACTTAAAACACGCAGTTCGAGCATTTTCCCTAAAAGATTCAAGTCTAATATCCGTATTTATAAACTAACTTACTGTATAACGCCTCGTTATATCAAAATGGATCACTAAAATCTATATTTTCTATAAAAAAATTCAATAAAAACGGACCGGTCTATGGAATTTTGATAACGATTTGATAACTATATAACGAAGCGTTATACAGTAATGAACTTTTATGAATGGTGGAGTGGTGGGATTTTATGAATGGTGGGGTGTGTCAATTGGCTGGCAAAGAATTTTTATAATCCAAAAACGAGCCATCAGGACTTTAGCCCAAGTTTCGCCGCGCACATCAAGCAAGCAAATTTTCAAGGAATACAAAATTCTGACAGTCCCATCTCTGTATATATTACGTATACTAATACATAAAGACCAACCAAAACAACACACTAAGGTACAGTCAGATTCATAAGTACAATACTAGGAACAGAGAACTTTTTACCATTTCTAGGCACAGATATAGTGCATCTAGAAATCTACCCTTAACTGCAGGTATTGGTCTGTAAAATGCCCTGCCAGCTGTGCTCAGAAATAGCTGCAATGTCAGATTCAAAATAGACTTAAAAAATATACTGCTTGAAGGAGCGTTTTATAGCGTCTCTGAATTTGTAGATACGATTATGTATCATTTTCATGCTGGTGTTGGAAGCGTGGAGCAAGAAAGTCAACCAATAGGATCGCTCTATTTTGAAAAAACTCGTATTATGGTGTCGTAGGCACGGTGTTACAAGCGCGGTGTCGCAAGTTCTGAAATTTCAACTCTAGCGCCGGCCGCACCGTCGAAACCATAGAAACAGATATATTTTTTCGGAATGGTGAGATCTTTAGCGAGACACTTATATTAATTTCCTAAAAAAAAAAAAAATTAAAAAAGCGTAAATTGATGTAGCGAAATAGCGACTTTTACAATGCTGTCGGCAGTCATAAAGATTATTATTATGGATTCGGTTTCAAATATCTGGTCTGCAGAAATGTCATGCAGTGGGTATACTAATAATATACCCCCAAGCAAGGGCCAACAGAATCTTCATTCTAAACTGTGATGTCAAATAAAAAAGATTGTGTATTAAATTCTTTTCTTGTAATTGAAGTAACTGTTTGTGTTTTTTGTCTCATTTTTTGCAACAAGTTAAATTAATCTCCCTGTTGCCTTCTGTTTCTATGTATATATGGGACGTACCCACCATCGCTTTTCTTCATATCGCAATAAGTCTAAATATGCATAAAAAAGAGCTAGAAGTCTCCTTCGATTTGACGACATATTAAATGAAATTGAATAACCGTTTACTCCAAACACTTGTATAAACTTTTAGGTTAGATTTAGGTTAAATACAAATGTTGTCAAAACCGAAAACGCGCACTTATCACGCCTCCAACCCCACCATGAAATTCGAACTTGTAAATATAACACCACGCCTCTCACCCCTGTCGCGCCTTTGACACTACCATGAAAATGATACATGTGTGTCGTAAAATTTTTAAACATATTATTGTTTGTATAGACCTAAGTTACTGCATACTAAATGTACAATCAGCTTCAATAAAATGATTTGATTTGATTTGATTTGAATACGGGCATAAGTGTTTCTATCGCCGTTTTTCCAAATTTGAAAGAAAATTTCACACGCACTCTGCTATGCCATTAGGTTTATTTTAATAATCTCTGGGGTATACGAAATCGAATCAGAAAAACTGCTATGTAATTCGAATTAAATAAAAAACTCAACGGAAGTTAAATTTCAGGTATATAGGTACCATCAATTCGCTATATCCCATTTTTCCTTAGACGGTATTGTACAATACGCACAGTCTGTGAAACCTGGTATGATTTTTTAAATACTAATATGAACTCGTTTATCGTGTTATTTTTAGGCGTTTTAAAACATATATTATATATATTTAAGTCATCTCCTAATGTTTCTTATAGGCTGTCCTGTATTTAATGTTTGTTGTGAAACCATGTATAATTTTTTAAAATACTAATTTGAACTCGTTTATCGGTTTAATTTGATACTGTTTAATACATATTTGATGTAGTCATCTCCTGATGTCTCATAAAGGTTGTACTGTATTTAATTTTATACATACCACAAATTAAATTTTATACTGATGAATTGATAATACACAAAAAAACAATTAAGTGGAATTAACAACAAACCGGATATACGGATACACGGGTCCATAGCATAACTGTGACAATATGTCGGTGTTGCATAATTTGTTTACCGCTCCCAGCGTGATAGGAGCAGCCTCACTGTGCGGAACACACTAACACGATCATCATCTACAGCGGCTGCGGCCAGCCGCATCCCGCACTGCCACATAACACGGCGACCAACAGCCTGTCAACTGCCCTGTCACCATATTACCCAAGATTATATTGCTTAAAGATGACATGAATGCTGATTACTTTTTTATTGTATTTTGGAAAGGAGCTTTCAGTCTACTGGCTACATCACTAGACTGGAACTTATCTTTATGAATTTTGTATCGTGGAATATGAATACTTAAATTTATACCTTTTCATATTATTATTAACCGAAATGTTTGTTTATAAAACAATTATAGAAAGTCTGTCAACTTGCAACTCTTTAAATATAATGGTATTTGTAGTCACCTCTAAACAGGTTACCATCTTTCACAAACTATAATGAAGGAGATTAAAAATATTTCGTGATGTGTCCACCGTATGATTTTTCCATTTATTGGAGTTACCTAAAAGTATGTGAAAAGGCTAATATGGGTTGCTGTTACTTCCATAATTTACATGTTTTGTTTAAGTAAATTTTAGATCCAAACATTACACTTAACACTCAAAAACAAAAATGTTCAATAAATGCATCTTACCAACCCTCACGTATGCTGGATAAATGTGGTCACTCATCAAATAGATAATGATAAAACTGAGGATTACTCAAAGAACCATGGAGCGATCCATGATAGGTGTAAGTCAGCGATGAAAAGATAAATACTTGCATTCGCATTAATTGGATTCGCATGAACTTAAACTGAAATGAGCTTACACTCAGTATTAAATTCGAGAAAATATATATATATAAAATATTTTATTGCCAGGCAATTAAAGTACAAATTTAAAAAAATAAAATTACATAGTGGTTATATATATGCCTAATTGTATTTCTATGTATTCAAGTATAAATATTTTATTATTTTTTAACAATAGTGTTTAATACTATGTTGCCACACACAATTAGTTACGCCGGGAAAAAGGGCAAAACCCAGCACTTTGTATTCGAGAAAAAGAATAAAAAGAAATACTTAGCCGAAAACAAGTTTTATTTTTCAACAAAGTTGCCACCAACATTCATACTTATCCCATTGCTATATCCAATGCCCCAATGCCTCCTGTGTAAAAGTCTTTGGGCTGCTTTCTCAGTCACATGTACCTCTCGTTCAACATCGTTATCACCCGCGAAACGTTTGACGCCAAGATGCTTCTTTGCAAACCAAGCCAGGAAAACATCCTTTTACAGTTGCTATGATGTCTATTGTAACCCTCCTGTTAGCTCGAACCATCTCATCCACCCGTGGAATTGTTGTATCCTTCGCTATCTAAATGGGGCGACCAGTTTGGTGTTTGTCAACAACTTTTAAGCGCCCTTGAGAGAATTTCTCGACCCAGTTGTACACTGCTTTACGCGACAAACACTCTACACTGTAAATAGGATATATTTTCTTATGGATATACTTCGCAGTAAGCCCCTTTGCCCACAAAAAATGCACAACAGCACGTTGCTTTTCCGCAGTATACTCTTCGAGCACTATTGCCATTTTCATTTTGCATGCGCACGCACACGGCAACTGTCACTTAAGTGTTATCAAGCTGGATTGTGCTGCCACCTAATTACACTTTCGTAAATAGTTCACTGCTATTTTCAGCTTTCCAACACCAGTTTGTGACCCGGACCCCTAACAGACTTCCCCTCGTATTTTAAAACACTATTTTAAATATTTTATTCAAATTAATTTTTTATTTGAATTTTGTATTTGTATTCTGAGGAACAAATATATTATTTATAAAGATTATTTATAATTAAATTTCAAATATTTTTCTAGTATTTAAAATGCCACAAAATATTTTATACTATATCACAAGTAATAATTATAATTTATATATTATTATTTTTCCTTTGCAAAAAAGTATTTATATTTAATACTTTAAAAAATTTTGATCAGTATTTTGTATCTGAAATACTTTTAAAAATATTTTACCCAGCTCCGATTGTAATAAATATTAATTCTTTATTTCTCTTTTAAAGTATTAAAAATCAAATCTTTTGTATACAAACATTAAGATGCATAAATATACTTTTCCATAATTTTGCAAAAAAAAAAGAAAAAAAAAATCAAATATTAAATATTAATTTTGTTTAAAATTTTTATTATAATGATCAGGACATGTCAAATTTTTCACACGATTCCTCAGTCAAATTCTAAATCAATTCATAATTGATTTCACAATCTACAACAAATTTTATCGTTATGTGAAAGATTCTAATCCTACCTAAGTCGGCACGAAAACATTTTAAGCTGCATTCTATTTTCAACTTAATTTTCATACTATTCATTATGCTAAATACCTAGTCTCTCATTACATATTAGTAGAGAGTATCATAAGAACAAATTCTGATAATTCTCTAAATTAATATATAATTTCACTATGCAGAAACGCGAATTCACCTGATGAGTCCGTCACATGATAGTAACAAACGATGAGTGTCGATGATGATAGAACCTGAAATTCAAGATATTTCGACAAAATTTTAATTCATGTAATTATTTAGTAGGAGTAGGAAAAATTTCACTCAACTTTTTTGGACAGAACGTTTATTTAAATAACACAACTTTTCGCCAACTATTTGTTGTCTTCCTCAGGTGCTATAACGAACAATTTTAACTATAGTAACAATCTTATACTTAATATGAAATTAATTTACCTATACTAATTTAAACGTCACTCTAACATCATGTACATCGTCCATCACCAGGAATGGTGAAGTTGCGGAACTGACATTGACGAAATATTTTATACTTGAAAATCCAAAAGGATCGGAAAGCAGGAAAAAATTTATATAACAATAATAGAAGTGACTATGAGTTAAATTTTGACAAATTATCCTATAAATTTACGTTATATAAAAAAAATAACAATATTCAAAACCATTTAAGAATGATTCGCAAATAAACCACTGCATCAGTATGACAGACAGTCACACTACACCCTCTGACAACCTGGTACGTACAAATCGCAGAGATTGCAGTGTCACCTCATGTACAGCATAATGCAATAATCAACTTGAAAATCATAAAACCCGATATCAAGATAAAACAGTGAAAGGACCCAAACAGACATTGAAAACTGGAACAAGCATACAATTCGACGTATCAATCCCCCAAAATCAATGGTACGCACATAGACAATGCGAGCATGGTACCTCAAACGGTATATCAAGACTAATAATTAACTCCCCTGGTGACCTAACAACCTGTTAAAATTACACAAACTGTACAATACCAATAAAGTTCATCGGTATTATTTTACTGTAATTATTTAGCCAATATCGCCAACGTAACTAACTGAATAAGCCAAAATTGTCGCCAGTATCCAGAATGAATTATTATTTGCAAATTTTTAACTAAATATAACCTAATTTGATAAAAATCGCAAGTCCTGGCAACATTGCTTGCACTGGTCATATTATTAGAAGACCGAAGGACAAAAATCACTACTGAGTGAAGTGGAGCACTGAAAAACGTAATCCCGGACGACATAGTATGACATGGAGAGACAATATCGCCAATTCTGCAGCAAAGTAGTGGACTAAAGTAGCTAAGGGATGACAGTAGTCAAATAATCTATGGCAGGCGTATGTCCAATGTTGGACCGAATATTGATGATTATGTTGATTATATATGTTGCGTGCAAATATATTTATTTCCGAAATTTATCGGAAAGTTGGTGGTAGAACATATTCAAGTATACACTTCTAAGTATTTTTTTATATGGGTTTTTCAAAGAGCTGTAAAGGAAAGCATACGATATTACGGATCAAGCGGAGCTGAATACACACGGCATCATTTTAAATCCCATTTGGCCAGGACCAGAGACCTCACAACATGGGGTAACCGATTATAATTTGTATTTTTGTTCATTTTTATATATTAATGATATTATGGGACTTGTTAGATCTTGATAAGTACCTACTGATCCTACACTTCAGACTTAAAAAGAATCGTCGAACACATAGCCTAAAAAACTAAATACACATATGTGTATTTTAAATCTGGTCGATATGCAGTCGCGACAATAATGACTTATCCTACGCACTTTAGATCCTAAATACAAGGTTTGCCTCTTATATTTCGGGAATGCGCTAAACTGTGTAACTGTGCTGCCATCTGGCAACTGGCGTTTCTATCGCAAAGTTTGACATTTTTGACGCTACACGTACTCCGAACGTTTTGATGTACGAGCACTATTTCTGTTGAAAAAATGCATCTCTTAAAAATGGAATTAAATCGTGAATATTTTCGAGCGATTATTTTTTGTAACTTTCATCGTGGATTAACCCAACAACAGTGCATAGATGAACTTAATTCGACTTTTGGCGATGACTACTGTTTATCGATGGTCTGCAGACTTCAATCGTGGTCGTAGTTCGCTTAAGGACGACTTTCGTGAAGGTCGTCCAAAATCGGTTGTTGTTCCGAAAAATATTGATGCTGTGCTTGAACTGATACTGCAAGATCGTCATGTGACTTATCGTGAGATTGAGGTATCCTTGAGAATTAGTGGGACCAGCATACATTTACAATTGCATGAACATTTGGCCGTCAAAAAGATTTGTTCGTGTTGGATTCTACATAATTTGACAATCGGAGTGGAAAATATCTGAATCGGAGTGGAAAAAGTGCTTCGAAAATTGGTTCAAACGCATGCAAAAGTGCATTGATCTTCATGGAGAATATTTTGAAAAACAGTAAAGACACCTTTGTTGATAAATAATTATTTTTGATCTCAAATCCAAAAATATAAAAGGCAACCCTCGTATAAGAGAAGTGACAGACTATTTACAACTTATAGAAGATGAATTACGGAAGTGGAAGGTAAGAAATATTTATTTCCAAGGAAACCCTTGAGGCCTCCCAAAACAAAACATTGGAACGACAAGCCTACCCTTAAATTCTGGATACAGCTTATCCCACTCAGTCGCCAAGAGGTTGTCCGTGATGAGTTTTCAGCTGGCCATTGAATTAAGAGCTATTGCACAGAAAGATTATCAAAAATAATTTTGATTTTGATGCAATTCAGGTAAAATATCTTGCCGCAGACTTCTTTCACTAAATATCTACGAAAATCTGAAACGTGTGAAGTCAAATTTCATATTTTATTATAAAACTCGTAATATTATTAATTCTGAGTTGTTGTTTGTCCTATTTTATACAGACGAACCTAATTTCAAATGAATTTTACCATTTTGTGTAAATGTGAGTATGACCTTACAGGCAGGGACATTTTTAAAATGGTAGTTACGTGTGAAATTGAGTTATAAAAAAATAAAAGTTTCGGATGCTATTTAAACATACAAGTAAATTTCGCAAATTGCAAATATGAGAGGATAATAGAATTATGCGCACCCTTCGTTTTTTAGGGGAACCATTTCCCCTTCTTACGCAATTTTTCACCATGCGTGCGTTTTATAATTATATACTCGTATTTCATCTCATGTCTCTTCAACTAACGCAGCTTTAAATGTTCCGTTGATATTTTTTCATTTTCCAGGTTTATCTCAAAATTTTGTCGTAAAAATATAATAGTAGATACAATTTCTATATATTTACATTTCATTATAAATATAGTTTTGGTTACAACTTCAAACTAAAAAAATCAACTGTGGCCACCACAGGACCGACCGCTATCATAAAGTACTTGTATAAAATATATTCTAGCAGCAGAGTAGAAATAACTTGGCCTAATATTTTATAGCAGAGATATTGTTTATCATGATCATGGAAACGTTACATATAATTATGAAAAAATTGAGACTTTTAATTGAAATTGAAATTTTACAAAAATTTAACGAAATTTTTCGTTTTATCAAAAAACGTCTCAAATAAAAGTTATTAGTTATTGCATTTATAGCAACTTTTGTTAAATAAATATTGTCGAAATATTTTTCTGTTGCTAAATATTCGCAAAAATCTTAAAATCGATACGAGTAAACTCCCATTTTAGTCAACCGAATTTTTCCAAAAATTGATCAACTTGTGCCATTGATATGAAAAGCTTAAATATGCAGTTTCATAAAAAACCTTTCAGCCAAATTTGCTGTGCACGTGTACACAGACAGACAGACGGACAGACGGACAGACGGACAGACGGACGGACAGACAGATATCATGCTAAAAATAGTCAAAACGTTATGTAGGGAGCTCAATTCTTGGAGATCTATCGAAATCTCAAAATTTCAAAATCGGTATGAGCACAATACCTCCCTTATATATGTTGGCGGTCGGTATAAATAATCATACGTATGCTAGTAAAATTACATTATAAGTGGAATAATTTTCAAAAAAATCTTAGCCATATATATAGTCTGGGACAAAATTAAATGGATAGTACATACCTTTTCTAAAAAATATCCAAATGTCCTAAAGTTTCCTATAAAACTTTTTTAATATACTGTTTCTTCATATTCTTAAAATTAATGCAAAAACATATTTTTGGCAAACATAAAATAATTATTAAGAAATAAACAAGTAAATATTAAGAGTGGACAAAATTAAGTGGTGGTTCTATTATGATTCTATTTTAATATTATTATTTATTTATCATTTTTAGGGTTTTGTAGGTATGACCAAAAAACCCTTATACCGTCATTTTGTCGTCTGTCTGTCTGTCTGCCTGTTCGGTAAATATTGTAGCCAAACGGCTAAACTTAGAGAGTTGAAATTTGGCATGCTTATACAACTCTTTGACCCGCACATAGAAAAGATACTAAAACATCTAAAAAACATATCCACCTAAAAATGTATATAAATATGTACTCATCGGAAAAAAAAATATTTTTTTTTTAATTCTGAGTAGGGTATCAAATGAAAGCCTTTAGTATGCGGATTAACGATCAAAATTTTATTTTTGCAAAATAAATTATTTTAATGCGATTTTTGCTAAAATTGTGCAAAAAAAAATTTGTCCCACACCCTGTAGCCCAGATGGTTTAAGCTAAAAATCTGAGTAATGTACATTGGTGTAAACCGGAATTGCACAACAGGAATTTTTGATCAGATTATGTTTTCGGAAAATAACGCATTTTTTGTGTTTTTTGGTTGACGATGTAAATATTTTATATGTTATGTAACCCAGTAAACCAATACACTTTCATGGTGTAATGGTTAGTATTCTTGCTTTCTAAATTGAAAACTAGTCGGAGACAATTTTAGTTTTTCAAAATTATATATTAAATATAACTAGTTAAATTTTGGCAATTGTTGCATTTAATTTTTAAAAGAGTAAATTTAATGACCAGTGGCAATTGTTGAAATTATAATTTAAATCTATGTTTCAATATATACGAAATCAGAGGGGCGGAGTTTATGACTTAAAACAACCAATGGAAGCCATAGACGCAATTTTCAAAATCTTAATGAACCTTGCTATATAAAGAAAGTATTGCACATATTTAGAAACCTAAATAATGGTAATAGGCACTCGAATTAAAACTTTTTTTTTGTCATCTCAAATAATCATCATTCACTTACTAAATACCTGCGAAACCTTGAAATTTGTGAAAATTCACACTTCACATCAATTTTTAGGGTTTTGTAGGTATGACCAAAAAACCCTTATACCGTCATTTTGTCATCTGTCTGTCTGTCTGTCTGTCTGTCTGTCTGTCTGTCTGTTCGGTAAAAATTGTAGCCAAACGGCTAAACCTAGAGAGTTGAAATTTGGCTTGCTTATACAACTCTTTGACCCGCATATAGGAAAAATACTAAAACATCTAAAAAACATATCCCCCTAAAAATATAAACAAATATGTGCTCATCGAAAAAAAAAAATATTTTTTACAATTCTGTGTAGGGTATCAAATGAAAGCCCTTGATACGTGGATTAACGATCAAAATTTTATTTTTGCAAAATAAATTATTTTGACGCGATTTTTGCCAAAATTGTGCAAAAAAAATGTTGTCCCACATCCTGTAGTCAGATGGTTTAAACTAAAAATCTAAATAATGTACATTGGTGTGAACCGTAATAGTACAACAGGAATTTTTGATCAGATTATGTTTTCGGAAAATAACGCATTTTTTGTGTTTTTAACCAGGGATGGGGAGTAGACAGAAAAATTATCAAAGCTTCATTCAATCCTTAAAAGTTAGTAGATTTCGATATCTAATTCCGCTTAAACCAAGCAAACAGACTATACTTACATTAAATATCTTGGGTTGGGGCGAGCTGTTTTTATAAAATGTCATTTTCATTTCATCTTGACTATTGAGTAATTTTTAATACAAATTTTCAAATATATTAGTTTTAAAAAAAAATTATTTTGTATTTTATATAAAGTCTGTTCCTTTGGTTTTGGCGGAACTAGATTTTCAATACTAGTTACTTTTACCGTTTGATTGAAGCTTTTGATCATTTTGTTCAGGAAAAGCCAACTTCAATATATAAAAAAATAGCTAATGACAACTTACAAAAATGAAAATTCCAGTTAGTTCCGCTTAATCGTTTGGAACAGACTGTAATTTATTTTTCATAACATGTCACTTTTTTCTTTTGACATATAGATTTTAGCTGCCAACATGAAACATAAAATAATCACAAAGCCCGTTACAACTTGAGAAAATAAAAATCCAGTTTAGTTTCGTTTTAACATAATAAACAAAGTATGCAAAAAAAGAAAAAATAGATATTACTAAAAATTAACTAAATTTTTAACTGAAAAGCATGAAGGAAACCGGAATTGAATATTTTTAATTTCATTTTCGTTCATGAACAGAGAAAAAATGTCGTTCCTGTTCTCATTCTTTAACAAATTCTGGTAGTATGGTATTTTGCTTTCGCTTTCGGATTGTTCTCATCCTTGATAAATATGTAGACAAAGAGTCGGGAGTCGATAACTTTTTCCGACTCCTCCAAAAAGCTTCGACTCCTCGACTCCCGACTCCCGACTCCGACTCCGACTCCCCATCCCTGTTTTTAACTACAATATGTAAAATATTTAATCCGCTATTTAAGACGGTAAACGAGTGTACATCTATAGTCCAGCGGTAATGTTATCGCCTAGTATTGCAACTTACGAAGCGATAACGTTCGAACTACTGTTCGAATCCCGTCAATTTTTATTTTTGGTTTTTTTTTTTGCATTTTTATTTTGTTTAAATTATTTTGTCAAAATTCTAATTATATTTTGGCAAATGTTGCATTTAATTTTTAAAAGCGTAATTTAATAACCAGTGGGAAGTGTTGAAATTATAATTTAATTCTATATTTCAATGTATACGAAATCAGAGGGGCGGAGTTTATAACTTAAATAACCAATGGAAGCCGTAGGCGTAATTTTCAAAATATTAATGAACCTTGCTATATAAAACAAAATACTGCAAATATTTAGAAACCCAAATAATGGTATTAGGCATTCAAATTAAAATTAATAAAAAAATATTTTAACATAAAATTTGTTTCGACATCCCAAATAATCATCATTCACTTACTAAATACCTGCGAAACCCTGAAATGTGTGAAAATTCACACTTCACATAAATTTTTTAAATACTTAAATCACAACTTTAATTTTAATAATCACATAAAACCTCTTGTTGAGGAACAACTATAAATGGAAGATCATAGATCAGTTCTTTCTACCATTTTCATCAAAAAATAAAAATAATTATACCCCGCACTTAAATTTTTTATTTATAATTTAAAGTGCTTGTTTGCTCGTTTTAGATGGTACAAAACACGTTTTTAATTAATTTAATGATTTTATTTTATACATTTAATCAAACAGAAGGCACTATTGAGAAGTGACATTACCCGGTGGCGGCGCTGTGATCCAAGGCAATATGGCTGTTGGCTCTAGTACTCAGCTATCAATTTGCTTTTTCCCGTCTTAAATGGTAGCCAAAAATTTTACAATATATTCTGCTTTTATAGTTTTTCACAACTTCTGTGGACATTAAAACATACGTTGTAACACTAAAACATACGTTCAAACAGTTCTAGAGTGTCTAGTACAATATTTGACCAGTAGACAGCGTATTCGAGCGTGTCAGTACTCAATTCAATTTTGAATTTTGTGTAACATATCAAGTTTGAATGTTACCTTTTCATATATAAATGAAAGAAAGCCATAAAAATTTTCGTTGTCAATGATATTAATGTACTGCTATGAACTGCATAGAATCTGTATAACTGGATTTAAATCCGATTGAAATTTTCTGGTCAATATTAGGCAATAATGTATCTACCACTGAAAGGTAAAATAAAATAATTATTTTCTAGCGTTTAAAAAAATAATGGAATAATGCTGCTCTATAATATTTCCAAAACCCAGTGAAAATTATGCCTCGGTGCTTACAGGCTGCTCTTAGCGCAAAAGATTGCGTAATAAATATTAAATAACTCTCGTCATTTTGTAACAGCGTCCACTTAATTTTGTCCACTGTAAAAGGATATGTCTTTGGTTATTTATATTTATATGTACAAAATCTAAAATAACTTTGAATGTTGGTTGGTTCGATGGTTAAACGGTTTAGTACGAAGCACAGGGACTCAGATTTAGATCCGTAACTTCACTAAATTTTCACCTTCCAATATTGCACAATCAATTTAAAAGTTAACACAGCTGCTCAAGATTAGTATCTAAAGCGTTACGCTGATCACGTGGCTTTCATATAGTACCGGAGATCTCGAAACAAAGAACATAGATTTTCTGTAATATTTGGGCCAAATGGAAACTATAAACTTAAGATAAAATTTTTCGATATTTTCATTTGAGGTATTTTTTAAATGAAACCCCTTTAATCTTAACTGAATTGGTTTTTAAGAACATACATAATCTGTATTTTTCCATAACTGAAGCATTGCAGTTGAGCGTCGACGGATATTTGCAATTTTACAAGCAACTTTTATCAATTTTAAATGAAAATTCCCATTTCCTTTGTTGGTCACACTGAACTTCTGTCTTTAAAATTAAAGTATACAGTTTATAATCCAGTATTTTTCCCTGGGCGTCACTGAGGGTGATAGTATTCGAATCATTAGGAAGAATGAATGACAGGTATTCAAGTTAGTAGAGTATAAATTGCAACATGACGACAAGGAAAAATCAATTTCCTTGTAGCTTGTTAGATGTCCTCATCTTCAGGTCGGTCTATTGTCTTAGAAAGGCGGCGACGGCGGCGAACTCACGACGGCCTTCTCACTTTGTTTGCCCAAGATTGTCCTTCTTTCAATCGATACAACCATATTCACAGCAATGTTACAAGGCGTAAAAGGGGGTATAAATAAAGTAAACAATGTTTATTTTTTGTCAAAATATTAAATACTATCTAAATTAAACATAAATGTCACATACCCTAGTCATATTAATAGACGCACTGTAATATAAAATGATTATTTGTTATATTTAGGGGAAAAATGATAACAATAATATATAAACTAGGCCATTAGGAAGATATTAATGCTAGTAAATCTTTATATATAAAAGAGAATATTTGTGGCTATGTCCGGAAATTCTAACCCACTTCCAGATATGCTACCGAGTTGAAATTTTGCATACGGGTAGGGAATGCCTTCATCATAACTATTAATTATATTGGACCATCGAAGTATGTATGATGCGTTCAGCGAGATCGCGGGAATTTCGTTTCAATGGTTGTTTGGACAACTATAGTAAGTTCGTGAAACATCGTTCAATGTCGTTTGGCGCGATTCATCGTTGCTTTGCTATAGCTGATAAGATTTATTTCTTCAGTTATTTAGTAAAATTTTTGATTAGTTTATGCAAAGCAAGACTGAAGTGGAGCACCTGTTTTCTTTATTTATTTAAATGTTTAAATATAATAGTAAAATCTTTTATATACATAAAACAGAAAATCTGTGTGTACCGAGTTGAAATTTGGTATTTGGTAGGAAATGCAGTCAATATAAGAAGGCAAATCGGAAATCAGAAGAAAAATAATTGTATCACTTAAGACGTAGACTTAACAGAAAAATTGCTTATAATAAGAAAACAAATATTTTTTAATGATTTTTTTTTTATTGGATTGATTTACGGGAGTTACGAAAGGACAACCTAAAACTAAACTTTTGAAATATCTCATTTAATATTGACTATTTTCTCATGTACAAAAACGCACATGAGAAAAGCTGTTTAAAATAAAAATACAAATATATGTTATTCTATAAATTGGTTGAGAAGCTGGGGAAGGGTGATGGGGGAGGTGCTAAAACTAAAATACTGGAAATATCTCGCCTATTATTTACTTTACATCAACAATTTATAAAGAAAATTTGTTTTGATTGAAGAACGATTATTTTCTGTTTAGTGTAGCTTTTGAATATTTAGACGGACAGAGGGAGCGCTACTTATAAACTTGAAATATCTTTTAATATTGACTTAACATTAAACATGTGTATAACAGAAGTTGTTACAATATCAATAATATAAATAAATAAATAAACAAATCTTTTCTGTTTAATCTTCTTCTGTATATAAATATATCATTTATATTTTTCATATATATATATGTACATAAACACATGACCTGACTGACTCATCAACGTCCAGCCCAAATCACTAGACCTAACATGAAATTCGAGAAGTATATTTCCTCCATGTCGTAAACGATCACTAAGAAGGGAATTTTCGAAATACGACCCCTAAGGGGCTGTAAAGTGATTTCAGGGATTCCTCAATATCTCTTAGGACCAATGAGATATTGACTTAGTTTTTGCTTACAAAGGTTACACATACAAATGTTAAGAACTAAATTCATGATTTTATTCTAATCAACCTTTAAAGGGATAAATTTATTATGCATTCGGAGTGAATTATAGAACCCTTTGTATTTCCTATGTATGTTGAGTTATAACATTGTGTTTTGGAATATAGGTGTCTTTTTAAATTCTCTAGAAACTTTTTGACAATTTTCTTTTAAATTTTCACCCCTAAAAGGGTAAATTGGTTTTTTTTATTCAATAGAACGTCCCCTGGATACATAAACATGAAATTCATGGAGGAAGAAATGTTCCTTCCATGATGTGAGCACCTATAAAGCAGAATTTTTTGAAATTCGACCCCTAATGTGGTGAAATGTTTCTTTCACGGATTCCTCAATATCTCAGACCTATAATGAGATATCGACTTTGTTTCTGGTTACAAAGGTTACCCATACACATGTACAAAAACGAAGTTCAGTATTTTGCTCTGATCAACCCATAAAAGGCAAATCTAGAGTCAATTTATAAAACCCTTCAAGTGTCCTGTTTCATTTCTTTTTGGCACATGCGTCTGTTTAGAATCGGTTTATGTATTAAAACCCAAAAACGGCTAAACCGATTTTAGTGCTATTTGTAACAGCGTATTGCAAATTTGTCTGGAAAGAGTTTAAGCTATATCTCATCGCGGTATGACACCAGGTTTCCGATCAATTAAGAAATATTTAGAAAAAAGTCGGAAAAATCTTCCATATTATAAAAAACTATAAAAGATACACATATTCAAAATATATATTAACGAATTTTGGGTTTAATATTGCTACAAAAATGTTCCCGAGGTTATATATCACAGTTTTCTTTATTTTAATTTTTGACGACAATTATAACGTTAAATTCGCTATTGAACATTATTGTAACCCCCTAAAGCAATACGAAGAAAACTTACTTCGGTGGCAAGAATATTTACTAACGAAAAAAAGTGGTCTGATCTATATAGGTACGATTTATAAATCAGGAATAATCACGGAGTAATTATAATAAATATCATAAAAATTATAATAAATAATTTCGTAAGGTGGAAGATAAAATGCTTCACGTGACCGGCGTTGCCTTTGAAAATGAGTTATTCTCACATGGACATTTTATATGGCATTTTCCTGGGTTAGCACAACGGGACACTTATACGTGTTGTTACTAAATGTCTGTACTACCAATGTTTACAAAGAAGTTCGTATATAAATTATTTGTATAAGAAGCACATATTAATACAATGGTAGATTAAAACAAATAATTATATTTGAATGAAAAACGATTCACAGCAACCACTCGGTCGAAATCGGTTCAAGGATTTCGAAATGGGCACAATCTAAGCGGGCTACGACTACTGTTTTTCGGTAGCGAAGCAGCGGGTATACTGCTAGTATAATATAAGGTAAATTGAATTATAATATGCAACTTAATATAAACAAACTTCCAGGTTAAAACGAGTGATTAAGACACTTTTATTGCATGTGTACAGAATTAAATAAGCGCGCATTTTTGTTTGCCGTTTTTTGGGTTTTGTAGGCTTAACCAAAAAACCCTTATAACGTCACTCATGTGCCTGTCTGTTTGTATGCTAGAAATTTAAACGGCTGAACAGAGAAAGTTTATATTTGGCATGTTTCTACAACTCTGACCAAGATATAGGAAAACTATAAAAAGTTACAAATATATATCTCGTGATAAATATAAACAAATATGTATTTAAAGAAAAATAAATAAATATTTCTTTTAAATTTAGAATAGGATATCAAATGAAACACCTTAATGCGAGGATAGACAAACAATTTTATATTTTTGAAAAATAATTTTTTTATGGGATTTTCGTCAAAAATATGTTTTGCCGTTACCTCATAAGGAGTCGATCTAAAAATCTGAAAATCTCAATATTATGCATTGATAGGAGCCGGAATAATTCAACAGAAATTTTAAATCAATTAATTTTTTATTAACATATTAATTTTTTTTTTAATTTTGAGTGGAATATCAAATGAATTATGCGTGGATTAACAAGTAAATTTAAATTTTTGTAAAATCATTTTTTAAATGAGATTTTAGCCAAAAATATGTATTTTTTTTTTTCTCCCTTTTTTTTCTCCCAAAGGGGTAGATCTAAAAAGCTTAAATATCTCCATTGTGTACATTGATAGGACCTGGAATAGTACAATAAAAAAAATTGATCAGATTAGTTTTTCAAAATAAATCGATTTTTTGTCGTTGAATTATATTTTTAAATTTATTGTGTGATATCAAAAGAAAGCTATTAAGTAGATTAAGGAACAAAAAGTAGTTTTTTAAAAATCGTTTGTTTTAACACGATTTTAGTCAAAAATATGCTAAAAAAGTTCGCAACCTCTTTTACCCAGAGGTTAAATTAAAAATGTGAAAAAATTATAAGAATTGTATATTGATCTGAGATGGAAAAATAAAAGAGACATTTTTGATCAGATTGCGTTTTTGGAAAATATTGCAACTTTTGTGTTTTTGACAAAATTAATTACTTCTTTAATTGATGGGTAAATTATTTAGGTATTAATAAAATTGAATGCTTTATCTGTTTTTTTATTTTTTTGGTCTCATATTTGGTTTGTACACATTTCAGATGATTTTAAGACAATATCCACAAAAAAAAATTACCGACAGACGGACTGTCTGTCTGTCTGTCTGTTTCTCTGGCTGTCAGTCAGTTATTCATTCAGTCAGTCCGTCAATCATTCAGTCAATCAGTCTGTCTGTCCGTCTGTACGAGAAACACGCTAAAACGGCTGGACATATTTTCATGTAATTTGGTACGATAATAGAGTGAAACCAGGTTGCGAACAAAGGCTATAAGGCATCTGAAAATTCGACCTCCGGTTAAAATTTTTTTGATTTTCCGTAGTATATTTGTTTTAATAATTTGGGGCTTTAATCGTTTAACGCGTTTTGAGATTACGACAATTCTTTTTACTGACATAATTTACATTATTTGTGAATAAAAAACAGCACAACTCAAAAGCGGTTGTAGAGAGAGAACTGTGGTTGAAATTTTTGGATTACCCGTAATTTATTTAGTCTAGAAAATAACTAGATAAAATATAAATAGGGCGCTTAATGCGTTTGAGATTATGATAATTTTTTTATTGACGTAATTTACATTATTTGTAAAAATTGTGAATTAAAAATCACTCCTCAAAAAATGGTTAGATAAAACGACCTGAGGTTTATTATTTAATCAAGAAAAATTTGAGACCTCATTTGTTTTGCGTATTTTGAAATTATAACAAATTTTAATATAGCTTGATTTATTAAAATTTTCATTTTCGCATTGAGGTTTCTCAAAAACAAAATGCAATATAGACCTGCGGTTGAAATTTTTTAAATCTTTATGTCTTAATTGACTTGTTTCCGTAATTTGAAACAACAGAATTTTTTTTAAATATATCATTAATTTCTTAATTTTTTGAAAATTTTGTTAAATCCTAACTAAAATTTTTTTAGAGATAGCAATCTGCGGTTTCATTTTTTAAAATTCTTCTACATTATTTAGTCTAGAAAATTTTTTGAGGCTTAGTAAACCAGTTATCAAGTTTTGAATGGGCAATAATCCAAAACCCTTTAAAATTGCTAAGAATCGGAAAATTCGTAAGGGGTAGACATTAAAAAAATCGTGATTTTTAAGCAAAACATTTTTGTCTCTGATTTTATTGAAAATTGGTACAAATATGTATTTTTTGCCATAAATCCACGAAATTTGATCCATTTTAGAGTTTGAGCAAAAGTTTTGGAATTATAGGAAAAAAACTGAACCAAATCGGTTCTAAAGCAAGAACTAGGAAAGCATGAATTTATTTAATATTTTTTTCATAAACCTCTCTCATAAATCCCTTTTCTCATAAAATTCGCTTAAAACTATATTTTGACGGAGTCAAAAATCACAGTCAAAAATTTTTTTGACCAAAATTTTTAATTTTTAGACAATATTTTTAAAATTTTGTTGGAAAATTGGTATACTTATACATTTTTAGTCTTAGATCAGAAATATATGGTCAATTTTGAGTAACGGTCTAAAATTTTGATATTTGAGGCAAAAGAAGTAAAACAAGTCGGCGTATATCAGAAGAAAGCTCTTATGACGTAGATTAAGAAACAAAAGGTAGTTTTTTTAAATTCTTTTCTTTTATCACGATTTTAGCAAAAAATGTGCTAAATAAGTTCTTGTTCCACCCCCTTTTACCCAAAGGGGTTAAACTAAAAACCTGAAAAAATTTAGGTAATGTACATTGATCAGAGCAGAAATCTTACGGGGAGAATTTTTGATCAGATTGAGTTTTTGAAAAATAATGCAGTTTTTGTATTTTTGACAAAATTAATTAATTTTTTAATTCATGGCTAAATTATGAGGGATATGGATGCTAAGATAGTGTATTTTTTTATTAAAAAGGTAATAAAAAAAATTTAACAGCTGAGTACCAAGTTCCACATGTAGACTCTACGCATATGAACACCACCCAGCAAACATTGAACTAACGGCCGAACGCCGGCAAACTGCTTTTACGCTGGTACATTGCTGGCACCAAAAGTAAGTGCAACGCCAGTATTAATAATGTACTTAACATTTGTATTTCGCACTCCGCCTATACGAAGTACTTTACCAGCATTTTATAAGCATTCCTTATTTGTATTAATCCAAGATTATTTCTAGCGGGCCAGTGCTTATGTTTATAACTTTTTTTGAATGTAATAATTTGAAAAGTCTGACCGTTCTTAGTCATAAAACACCCTAATGGCGTGGCCTTCGAGGGTCGGTACAAGTGATATTCTGTGAGTACAAGTTGGGACGTGTTGGTGAACAGTTTTTAAAGATGTGTATTTGAATAGTTATTGATTGTGAGCATTATACAGTTTTTTATTGTGATTTGTGTGTGTTTTGTTAGATTTAAGGACGTAGTTTACACAAACTATTTCATATTAAATTGTTTAATTTTTAGTTTAGTTCAATCATAGTTTTTTTCATGTAATAAAATTTTCAATTATTAATAAATCTGATACAAGATTATAAATATGTCATTTAAAAAATATAATTTGTCATATTTCATTTTGAATAGTGACATCTTAAATATTTTGTAAATATAATACTAACCTAAAATAATACAAACTTAATCCAAAACTGTAAAGCTTTTTTTACAATATAACCAAGTTTCTAAAAGTCAGTAATACACTATAAAAATCACCAAAATAACCAGATCTAGTTTGTTCTTACAAAAGTGAACAGCTTATAGCATTAATGCTTATAAAATTTGTTTATTGAATTTATTTTAACAAGTATGATTTCTTTAGGTTGGCACTTTTCAAGTCAGGGGGAAAAGATGTGGTAGATAATACAAGACGAATATTGGCGAAAATTATTAGTCACCCCTTATCTTTAGGATGAAATTGGTTTGACCGAAATGGCAGAAAACCATTTTCTTAAAATTCTTCATTAAATTAATAAATTAAATAAACTAATTCCTGTTATTCCTGAAATTATATTTATCTAATATTTATAAATAAATCAATAAATTATAACTGTTAATTCAATTTACAATCGGCTAGTTTTACCATCGTTGAATAAATTTATTTAACAACTTAAGTTAACAATATCGCATCATTCTATTGACAGCAATGTTAATTTCTTCATTAATAGTTTAAAACCGATGCGATATTGTCAACTTTACTTGTTAAATAAATTTATTCAACGATGGTGAAAATGGCCAAATGAGTATTTATTTTGCACCTAACCATTAATTTATTTTAATACTGGGTAAGTACACATATATTACATTTGAAACACTAGAGAGTGGGTATAATATAAGCACTAGTCTGTCAGAAATAAATCTTGCAAGTAATGCGATTATTTTGCACTTTACCGTTGCTGGGCCAGCAACTGATACATCAATGGGCCAGCTAACGGCCACGGGGACACCGGGGTACTGGCCCAGTGCAAAATGCCAGCACTGGACCAATGCGAAATGCCAGCACTGGCCCAGTGCGAAATGCCAGCACTGGCCCATTACTTTCAATGCACTTTACCGTTGCTGGGCCAGCAACTGATACATCAATGGACCAGCTAAGGGCCACGGGACACCGGGGTACTGGCCCAGTACGAAATGCCAGCACTGGCCCATTACTTTCAATGCCGGCGAGTATGTGCTTTACCAGTACTGGTCCGGATAAAAATGTTTGCTGGGCACACTACACAGTAGAGTGTAGTGTTTAGTGTTCAGTTATTTTATTATACTATTCTACGTTGTGATTCAACCTGTAGTTTGAAATACTTTAGATTTTTGTTTTTAAAATATCAAAGAGAAATAAATCATTTATAGTAATGAAGTCCTTATGGTAACCGACGAGTTCATCGAAAATCAATTCATCGAATATCAATTCATCGAAAATCAATTCATCGAAAATCAATTCATCGAAAATCAATTCATCAAAAATCAATTCATCGAAAATCAATTCATCGAAAATCAATTGATCGAATGATCAATTCATCGAATGATCAATTCATCGAAAAAAAATATTTTGTAAATATTTGAGAGGGATGCCGAGGGGATCGGAAAGTCAAAAGAGCAGTGGTCAATAAAAGTAGACAGACTAAGAAATAATTGCGTAATTTTTTTTATATGGTTTAAAAAAAGGTAAATAAAGTGACATAGTGTTTGAAATAAATAAAGAAATATAATAAGAAATCTTATATAATAAAAGAAATAAATGTTTTGTTTTTAAGGTTTAATAAGACAGGTTATGGGCAATTGCACGCAAATAATATTTATAAATTCATACACAATGATACGCATTTTAATTGGGCTAATATGGGGAAAATAAAGTACTATGCGCCTAAAAATAAGGTAATTAGGTTAGGTTTAGTTAGTAAAAGTCTAAAACCGAGCGGAGCGAGTTACCCATCTTCTAGTTTAAGGACAAAGCACTATTTTAGGTTAGGTTAGGTTAGTAAGGGTTTTGTTAGAAGAAGCCGAGCGAAGCGAGCTACCCATCTTCTAGTTTAATGTCAAAACACTATCTTAGGTTAGGTTAGGTTAGTAAGGGTTTGGTTAGAAGAAGCCGAGCGAAGCGAGCTACCCATCATCTAGTTTAATGAGAAAACAAACTCACACTAACATAACAATGTCACCTGTTTAGAATCACCGTACATTGAACAAATCATGTGTGGTATAGTAAATATGAATAGTAACTATGTACATAACACAAAACCCTTAAGACTTAACAGATGTGGAAGTACCATTTTTATAATCCTTTAAGAATGGGTGTATTAAGTACATTTATGATCCGATTAACCGGGTTTTTCTGATCTAAGGAGCCCTGTTCGATTTCAAAATAATCCAACAGGTATCTTTTACCTGGCGTATTTTCTGAATGGAAAATTTGAAAATTATTAATAGACCAAGTATGATAGTTATTTAATAAGTGTAGTCTGTCAACTTTTATTGACCACAGCTTTTTTGGCTTTCCGATCCCCTCGGCATTCCTCTCAAATATTTACAAAATATTTTTTTTCGATGAATTGATCATTCGATGAATTGATCATTCGATGAATTGATTTTCGATGAATTGATTTTCGATGAATTGATTTTTGATGAATTGATTTTCGATGAATTGATATTCGATGAATTGATTTTCGATGAATTGATTTTCGATGAATTGATTTTCGATGAACTTACCATGAATCGTACTTATAAATCAAATATCCCATTGTTGCACAGCAAAAAAGTCATAAAGGTATTTGTTTATTCTCAGTTTGGTTAAAATTTTAGTAAAATTTTCATTTAATAAAGTAAAATTATCACGACTTTTAACCAAATCACCGTGTTCATCTTCCTTTATTCAGATAGTGTTATTTTTATGAAATATTACTTTTTCAGTGTTAAAATTAACAGTACTTTAGCACTATTTATTTTATAACACTACAATTAAACCTGTATGTAAATGTAAACTTTCCACTAAATTTATCGAAAAAAGAAGTATAAATAAGTAACACGAAAAGCGAGGGACTTCATGGTATAATAAAAGTAAATTTTTTAGTGTACCATGGAGTCCTTTTAACACTTTTTTTTTTAGACTGTAGTAGTGAGAAATACGTTTCTGAAATTGAAGGAAAAATAAAAAAAGAAGCCATTTATCAACATATTTCTTATTAATCTAATGAAGACTTGAATACGAAGAAAATGCAGAAAAATACGCTAGGGTTCTTGATAGATTATTTAAATTTTGTTTAAAAATAATAAATGGAAGCTCTTACTCAAATAACGAATAAAAGTCATTATCAAAAAAACTGTTGATTTTTAAGTGATTATAAAGCAAATATTCCTAGACATTCAGTATTAATGCTACGTATAACCCACAGAGAATATAAGTTTCTTATACAAAACTAACAATCTGAAATAAAATTTGTGACAATCTATACATCAAATTTTGCACCGAATTTTTATCTATCTAATAAGATATTTTTGACAGTATAAAAAATTATTGTAAAAATGTTATCGCTCAATAACTTAATAATGGTTATCACACAATAATATTCTGTAATTTATTATATATATATATATATATATATATATAATGTATGGGTTTCAAATAACTTTTATATTTATATAGTTTTGTGTTGAAATGTTCAAATAATCGTCAACAATTTTTTCGACATGATTGTTTATAGTTTAAAACCTTCGTCGAAAAAAATTATACTTGATGATCATAAAATGCCACTGGTACAAGTAATCTTTACATAAAATAAATCATTCTTATCCGCAGCACCTATATTGAGAACCGTGGCAGATGCGAGATGGCAACAAAATTAGTTTACCTGTACAATAACTATACGTAATTTTCACAATAGAACAAAATATCTCCAAACATATTTGTAGAATGACGCTTTAGCTATATTTTGCCGTATGGTACACAAATATACGTCGAATGGTTTACAAGATGGCGCCTATAACGCAATTTTTTTATTTACAATTACTGGACAGTTCTTTTTACAATTAAAAATATCCTATTAGATCCATAAAAATTCTCTGAAAATTTGGATGCATAGTTTGTTACTAATTTTATTTCAGATCGTTAGTCTTGTATAAGAAACTATATGGTTGTCGCACCCTTAAGTTAGCTTCTTACACTTATTAAATACCTGCAAAACCCAGAAATGTGTGAAAAGTCACACGTCACATCAATTTTTTAACTTATACTTTTAAATTTAAGTTAACCAATAATATAGATAATTTTTAGAAACCCAGTATTATTACCAGGTTTACTTAGAATCACAAAAATTAAATTATTTCAGTTCATTTGCGTATAAATGTATCCTTCTATTATAGTTCAAATATTAGATTTAAAATGTAATTTTGAGTTGGCAGTAAATATTGTAAAATTTGCAAGTGTTTGAATTCATGGAATTTGTAGGTTCGACAGAAGTAAGCCGAGGTTGTAGCGTTGCCGGAGTTCGACTTTGGCGTAACCCGTGGCGATGTTGGAAATGAGTTGCCGTTCGATTTCCTGATTACTGCCATAGGGATGCGCAACCGAATTACATTTTCATCATCGCTAGATTCATCGATAAAAATATTGAATTTTAGAATATTTACTTACGAGATAATACTGCGCATTCATTTCCTTTTCACTCTAAAATTTACAGTAATTAGATCGTCTATAATAAAATATTATTTTTATTTTATTTGATATAAAATATTTCTCTCTTGAAATATTTTGTCAGAGTCAATATAATTCGTACCATCCCATCATTTAACCTAAATTGCAGGGGGAGAGAAAAAGAAAAGAATAATGAAAAAATTGATGTGAAGTGTAAATTTTCCCACAATTAGGAAAACAAACGTGTATTAATATAAACTCATGGTTTATGTCAATATTAGAGATGGGTCATTCATGAACGAACGGGTTCACTGAGCCGGCTCAGTATACTGACCGAAGTGACACGGTTCACCTAACATGAGCCGGTTCACAGCTCACTGCATAGTTTCAAGGATACGATTGATCGAGCGATTGTGAGCAATGACCGAAGTGATCTGGATCGATGTTTTCGCGAGAACTCGGCTTGTAATTTATTATCATAAAGTGTATTTTGTCATCAATTTGTAGGGCAGTCTATTTGAAACTAATAGGCTTAGTCTGTACTTTCTTATAACCATGCTATATAAAAATATTAAAAATGCCCAATTGTCCGATTTATAAGGCCAATAAATATCGCCATAAACTTAACACATCTGGTTTAAAATTCGATAGCTACATAAAGTGAATTGTTTGTTTACATTGTATTGTATTGCATTAACCCGGCAAAAATGTTAGATAATTCACTTCTATAGATTTATATTTATTTAACTTCATTATTTCTTTATAATAAGATAATGAGGAAGACAGAGAGAGAGAGAGAGAGAGAGAGAGAGAGAGAGAGAGAGAGAGAGAGAGAGGAGAGAGAGAGAGAGAGAGAGAGAGAAGAATTTGTCAATAAGTCATAATTTACATCTTAATTCATACTAATATTAACAAGAATAAAGGTAATAAAGCGGCAAATACTCGACGTTTTTATCTCGCATTTATTCAACTCGACCAAACAATTCCGCTTTCCGTTGTCTGTTCATGTAATGCAAGAGTTGGCTGAGCGACGTTCTAACTACATATTGTAAACCAACAACCGTGCTGTACGGTGGGAGAACTGACAATTGAACGACCCGTTCCTCAGGGACATGTTTATTTAGCCGGATCACTGAGCCGGATCAGTCAGCCGGATTAGTGAGCCGGATCACTGTGCCGGTTCAATGAGCCGGATCACTGATCCGGATCAATAAGCCGGCTCAGAAAACTGAACGACCTCCACTGATCCAGTTCCGCAAACTGAGTCGAAATTCCCATCTCTAGTCAATATGCATTAATCTGATTTGTTATTTTTTGATTTTTGAATCAGTTAATTTAAAAATATCCCTTCTTTAATAAAAGTATGTATATCTGTGTGAGAAGGTTACATTAAAAACATAATTTGTCACAGTAAGGTGGTTATGATAATTGCAAAAAAGAAAATAATAATAATCCTGTTTACAACAAACTGAGGACCTAAGTTTTCGACCTACTTATTTTTAAGATCCCAAACATTCAAACGTCATCATAAAAATGAGCAATAATACGAAAAATCGATTTTTGAAATTTAGACAAATCACGTTTTATATGAACTTAATGCACAAATGATGGTTTAAATGGACAAGGAAAAATAAAGTCAGATTTGAGTGAATGTTTATTAATAAAAAATATTATATTAATAAAAAATATTATATATTAGTATTTTTTTTATGACCACGAAAAAACCATTATAACGTCACTCATGTGGCTTTCCGTCTGTGTGTGTGTCCGTCTATCTGTCTGTCTGTACAGTAGAAATTGTAGCCAAACGTCTGAACATAGAAGATTGAAATTTGGCATGCTTATACAACACTTTGACCCACATATAGCAAAAATACTGAGAGTAATGAAAAAATAAATATATATATTAAATAGTTGTGGCATATCAGATGAAACCTCTTAATGCGTGAAACAAGCTAATTCTTATTTTTGAATTTTTTTTTTTATGGGGTTTTCGTCAAAAATATGTCAAAACACGTTCGTCCCCCACCCTGTCACCAAGAAGGTTGATCTAAAAATCTGAAAAAAAAATGCATAATGTACATTGATGGGAACTGGAATAATTCAACAGGAGATTTTGACCAGAATCATCATCTTCAGCCCATAAACGTTCCACAGTAGTCTCACTGAGCCGTAGTTTTTACTACCGTACTGCTACTTTTACGTTGGGCTACTTTCACTCCGAATAGTGAAGTTTTAGGTCTACAACTCCCACGGTGGCCTAAATCGGGTTGGGAGCAATGATATATTTATGATATGATACTTTTTTTTTTTATTTATTTTTTATTATTTTAAATATAGATGACGTGAAAAGGTCAAATACAAATATCCATGCCCTGACCGGGATTCGAATCCGAGACCTTTAGCACGAGAAGAAGGGTCGCTACCACTGTGCTACTGAGGTCGGCTTGACCAGAATAGTTTATCGAAAAATATCGATTTTTTTGTGTCGTTGGAAAAATATATATATTGTGTGGTATCAAAAAAAATCCCTTAAGGCGGCGCACAACCCTGTAGTTCTCAATAGTTTCTCATTCAAAACTAATAATCGGAATTAAAATTAATAACAATCTATACATCATTTGCAGCGAATTTTTATCTATCTAACAGGATATTTTAAATTGTAGAAAAAACTGTTATGTAATTGTAAATAAGCAAATTGCATTATAGACGCCATCTTGTAAACCAAAGGACTCATATTTGCGTACGATGCGGAAAATTGTAGATAAAGCTTCATACTACAAATAAGTTATAGCTATTTTGTTCTATTGTGAAAATTACTTAAAGTTATTGTACTTGATAGTCTGTATTTGCCGCCATCTTGAATCTGCCACGGTTCTCAAAATAGGTGTTATGGGTAAAAACGATTTAATTTTTGTGAAGAATACGTGTACCAAGTGGCATTCCATTATTATCAAGTATAATATTTTTCGACGAGGGTTCTAAACTATAAGTAATCAAGTCGAAAAAAATGTTGACTTATTATTTGAACATTTCTACACAAAACTATATTCATATAAAAGTTATTTGAAACCCATAAATAGATTTAAAAAATTACAGAACAATGTTGCTGATGTCTATTATTAAGTTATTGAGCGATAATATTTTTACAATAAATGTTTCTGCAATTAAAAATATCTTATTAGTCTAGTGCCTACGCACCATATTTTACGTTGATACTGCACTTAATGATAATGGAATGCCATTTGGCACACGTGTTCCTTATAAAAATTAAATCATTTTGACCCGCAGCACCTATTTGTGAATCGAGGCAAATTCAAGATGGCGGTGAAATTAGCGCGCCAATTACGATAACGATAACTAATTCTTATGATATAGTAAAATAGCTAAATACATATTTGTACAATGGACCTTTAGCTACAATTTGCCGCGTCGTACGCGAATTTCCGTTACTTAGTTTACAAGATACCGTCCATAATTCATTCTCAGACGCAAAAAAGTGATTTCCGAAATGGCTAACGAATTTCGTATGATATGGCGTTTTCTATTAATTTAATACCGTAGATTACGAATCTGTTATCAAAATGGTGAAAATTTAAAATTTTGATAGATTTTTTTCCCAAATTCGAGACAATGATATTCTCTATCACTGCAAATCTGCGTATATTAATATTTTGTTTCAATTCTTCCTAAATCTGTAGGGCATATCCTTGGCTACAAGAATATGTGCGGAATTTTTCTCTGCAGGGCGCCAAAATTAAGGTAGCGGCCGAAATGTGTAAAATCTCAACTTTGTATTATTTTGACACTCTTTATATCGTTTTCGACCAAATCGGACCTGTAAATTACAAAAATGAAATAAAAAATGGCATATGACTTGTTATTATTTGGATTATGCCCGAAATGAAATAAAAAAAACTACATATCCGGCCGGAACGGCTGTAAATTATGACATTTAAGTAAGATACTCCATGCATATACGGAATGCATCAATTTGCTTAGGTTTGTTCGCAGCACCTGGTCTCAAATGAAGCCGCTTTCGAAATAACGCTCGAAAGTCGAATTCTGCTATTTACATCAAATTTGTTGAGTTGTATATCAATTTCGGGTATAATGGAGTCGCAGATTTCGAAAATGAAGTTAATTTAAAGATTTGCTACATATAAGATTTTATTTGGCCCGAAAAATATAATTACATGTATTCTTTACATAGCAATGAGATTCATTACACGGCAGTGAAGTGTCTCTCCATCCAAAAGAGTAGTAAATAGCAGTTCTGACAAAATAATTTAGATTAATACACACTTAATACGATTCTAATGGTGGCCGAAAACTATTCTTTCGAAAATGGTTAAAATATTCTCAGATATTTTTACCAGTTATCAGGACAACATTTTAATGTGTTGATATATCTTCTATATGTGCCAATAATACTAACTTCCTCTACTACTTAATTCTATACAAAATGAAGATATTCGATACATTCTTAACTAAACACTAGTCTGAATCGAAGTCGAAACCTGGTGTAAAACATTATTTTGCATAATTAATTGAAGAAACATTATAAATAAACTTTTAAAGAAATAATAAGTAATTTTTAATTATTAGAGAACGGACGTAATTAGCCCCTGAACTTGACTTGACGTTTTCATAGGCGTAGTTTTTAAAAATATAATTGTGAAATATTTTACCCCTTTAAAAATTTAAAATAAACCTAAATTAAAATTAATTACGGCAATGATCAGTACAATTGATGGCATGAATGGACATACTCTATCTCACTAGAATTTTATCTTTACATAGGCCCACCCAATTAGTGAGGCTTTCGACTTTGATTTGTAAACAAATATAAATTATTTTGTAAGGTAGGACTGGAAGTCAGTATTATTAGCAAACATAAAGGAACTATCAACACATTAAAATGTTGTCCTAATAACTGGTAAAAATATTAGAGAATATTTTAACCATTTTCGAAAGAATAGTTTTCGGCTACCATTAGAATCGTATTAAGTGTGTAGTAATCTATATTATTTTGTCAGAACTGCTATATACTACTCTTTTGGATGGAGAGACACTTCACTGTCGTGTAATGAATCTTACTGCTAAGTAAACAATACATGTAATTATTATTATTATTTTTTTTTTATATCGGGCAAAATACAATCTTATATGTAGCAAATCTTTAAATTAACTCAATTTTCGAAATCTATGACTTCAATATACCCGAAAATGATATACAACTCAACAAATTTGATGTAAATAGCAAAATTCGACTTCGAGCGTTATTTCGAAAGCGGCTTCATTTGAGATCAGGTGCTGCGAACAAACCTAAGCAAATTGATGCATTCCGTATATGCATGGAGTATCATTTAAATATCATAATTTACAGCCGTTCCGGCCGGATATGTAATTTTTTTTATTTCATTTCGGGCAAAATCCGAATAATAACAAGTCGAATGCCACTTTTTATTTTATTTTTGTAATTTACAGGTCCTATTTGGTCGAAAACGATATAAAGAGTGTCAAAATAATACGAAGTTGAGACTTAACACATTTCGACCGCTACCTTAATTTTGGCGCCCCGCAGAGAAAAATTCCGCACATATTCTTGTAGCCAAGGATATGCTCTACAGATTTAGGAAGAATTGAAACAAAATATTAATATACGCAGATTTGCAGTGATAGAGAATATCATCATGTATCGAATTTGGGAAAAAAATCTGTCAAAATTTAAAATTTTCGCCATTTTGATAACAGATTCGTAATCTACAGCATTAAGTTAATAGAAAACGAGCCATATCATAAGAAATTCGTTATCCATTTCGGAAATCACTTTTCTGCGTCTGAGAATGAATTATGGACGGTATCTTATAAACTAAGTAACGGAAATTCGCGTACGACGCGGCAAATTGTAGCTAAAGGTCCATGGTACAAATATATATTTAGCTATTTTGCTGTATCATAAGAATCAGTTATCGTTATCGTAATTGGCGCGCTAGTTTCGCCGCCATCTTGAATTTGCCTAAATTCAAAAATAGGTGCTGCGGGTCAAAATGATTCAATTTTTATAAGGAACACGTGTGCCAAATGGCATTCCATTATCATCAAGTGCAGCATCTTTCGACGTAGGCACCAGACTATATTAGATAGATAAAAATTCGGTGCAAAATTTGATGTATAGATTGATACTAATTTTATTTCAGATTGTTAGTATTGTATAAAAAATTGGTAACTTCTAGGGGTTATACGCAGCCTTAAGACGGAGGTCAAGGAACAACAAAAGGAGTTTTTTTAAATTCGTTTCATTTAACATGATTTTAGTCAAAAAAGTGCTAAAAAAATTCTTGTCCCGCACCCTTTTACCCAAAAGAGTTAAACAAAAAATCTTAAAAAATTATTGTAATTTATATTCATCTGAGACGGAAACGTACGGGAGTAATTTTAGATCGGATTGCGTTTTTGAAAAGTTTTTGGAAGGTTTGGTTTGAGAAAAAACATTTTTAAAAAGTGACCGGCCCTTTACGTACATGGAAAGACCAGGGCCTTGTTACAAGGTCTCCCAAGGTTCAAAAATGAATTTACTGATGAAATGAGATCTAAATTAACTCCGCATTATAGCAAAGCTCCTCACATCTATGGCTTACCTTAGGTTCACAAGGCAAACGTCCCCTTGAGGCATATTGTCAGCTCCATTGGCTCACCATGTTATTTGTTAGTTTTTTTTTTTTTTTTTCTTTATTATTATAATATTTTCATTATTTCGATTTTATACAAAGATCTGACTGTACAAGGAATTATTCATGTATAGTAAATGAATGTAGCATTAATTTTAACGTGGAATGTACAAAAATTTTAACAGCTAATCAAATTATGTTAAAAATCACCTTATCACATTTTTGTATGCACCCTCTAAACGTCTTGACATCCCTTATCTAAAAACACCCAACCCCGTCTCTCATCACTTCTAGTGAACGGATTAATTTAGTTTATCTCCGAGATCGAGCCACGCGCGTCTGGATGGCGCGCGATGCCGAGATGGACGCTGTGAGCGAGGCCTCGGGCTGAACCCAGCTAATTAACTCTCAGGTAACGAGCTGAGGTTCCAGCTATCACATCAACGTCGCACAACCGTGATCAAGCAACTCAACCGTCCTCACTGGCGTCCTGGCCTCGCAACTCCTCTGACGTCATCTTAAGACCCCACCTGACATGTACAGCACAAAACAACCATCATTAGAGCTAATGTGCCACTGTGTCAAGATACTGATTTGTTTACATCTTGTTTTAAATAAATTACGATTTAAGGATGTTTCAAATTTATTAGACACATCGAGGTCATGACAAATTTAAACTTTAAAAGAATTTGATAATATTACAAAAAAATGCAATAATTAAATAAATTAAAAATGCAATTTAAATAAATTAAGAAACAAACCCGCAGATCAATAAAATGGTTTAGAGGTACTGAGTTTTCCTAGGTAAAACCTAAAAACACCTAGCCACTAATGTGTCTGTCACATAGAAATTGTGATCAAACGTTAGGACTTAAGCCTGGTTTATAATAGCTTAATAATAAAAATAATAATCTTGAATTAGATGGTTACGTCCGTAAAATATAATAAGATGAGGAAGTAATGGGATTCGGACTGGTCAGAAATTAAAATTAAAACAATATTTTAACTTCGCTAACGTTTCGATTTTATATTAAATCTTCATCAGAGCTAGGTTAAAAAGTCACAAAATAAAATAAATAAGTCAGATAAATAAAATTTAACGTCCACATAATGTGAGAAGTCATTGAACTGTCCACATAATGTGAGAAGTCATTGAACTGTTCAATGACTTCTCACATTATGTGGACGTTAAATTTTATTTATCTGACTTATTTATTTTATTTTGTGACTTTTTAACCTAGCTTTGATGAAGACTTAATATTAAATCGAAACGTTAGCGAAGTTAAAATATTGTTTTAATTTTAATTTCTGACCAGTCCGAATCCCATTACTTCCTCATCTTATTAAAAATAATAATAATAATAACAATAATAATACTTTATTGATTCAAAAATTACATAATTTCAGGACAAGTTAATTATAAAAACATAGTTATTGATTAAAAAATATTATTACAGTCATATGATAAAAAAATAAATATAATACAAAATGTTATAAAGAGTTATAAGTGTAAAATATAAACAAGTAAAAATGTAAGCGAAACAGCCACTCATGTTTAACTAACCATTGTTAAAAAATCCTCAACAGAGTATATGTTTCTATTGATTAAAATTGACTTCACTTCTTTCTTAAAGGATTTAATATTATTTATTTCCTTTAAAGTTGTAGGCAAATGACTATAAAATTTACAAGCATTATACCTAAATACTTTTTTCACATACTGTTAAATTGAACTTGTTAGTGTTAAGTTCATTTTTGTGTCGAGTGTTATGTTGATGCTGTGGGATGTTAGCGTTAAATAAATGCATATTTTTGAAAGTGAAAATTAATATTTCATAGATGTAAACACTAGGAGCAGTCAGGATTTCGAGACTTTTAAATGCAGTTCGACATGAGTCTCTATTTCTTAGGTTAGCTAAAATTCGGATAGCCCGTTTTTGAATCACAAAAACTTTCTGGAGCTCAGATGATTTTCGGTAACCGACAAGTTCATCGAAAATCAATTCATCGAAAATCAATTCATCGAATGATCAATTCATCGAATGATCAATTCATCGAATCGTCAATTCATCGAAAAAAAAATATTTTGTAAATATTTGAGAGGAATGCCGAGGGGATCGGAAAGTCAAAAAAGCAGTGGTCAATAAAAGTAGACAGACTAAGAAATTATTGCATAAATTTTTTTATATGGTTTAAAAAAATGTAAATAAAGTGACGTAGTGTTTGAATATAAATAAAGAAATATAATAAGAAAACTTATAAATAACTATATAATAAAACAAATAAATTTTTGATTTTAAGGCTTAATAAGAGTGGTTATGGGCAATTGCACGCAAATAATTTTTATAAATTCATACACAATGATACGCATTTTAATTGGGCTAATATGGGGGAAAATAAAGTACTATGCATCTATAAACAAGGTAATTAGGTTAGGTTTTGTTAGTAAAAGTCTAAAACCGAGCGGAGCGAGTTACCATCTTCTAGTTTAAGGACAAAGCACTATTTTAGGTTAGGTTGGTAAGGGTTTTGTTAGAAGAAGTCGAACGAAGCGAGCTACCCATCTTTTAGTTTAATATCAAAACACTATCTTAGGTTAGGTTAGGTTAGTAAGGGTTTGGTTAGAAGAAGCCGAGCGAAGCGAGCTACCCATCTTCTAGTTTAATGACAAAACACTATGTTAGGTTAGGTTAGGTTAGTAAGGGTTTGGTTAGAAGAAGTCGAGCGAAGCGAGCTACCCATCCTTTAGTTTAATGACAGAACACTATCTTAGGTTAGGTTAGTAAGGGTTTGGTTAGAAGAAGCCGAGCGAAGCGAGCTACCCATCATCTAGTTTAATGACAAAACAAACTCACTAACATAACAATGCCACCTGTTTAGAATCACCGTACATTGAACCAATCATGTGTGGTATGACGCGGTGTGACACATGCGCAGTTGCATTTTTTTTTAGTCTGTCAACTTTTATTGACCACTGCTTTTTTGACTTTCCGATCACCTCAGCATTCTTCTCAAATATTTACAAAATATTTTTTTTTGATGAATTGACGATTCGATGAATTGATCATTCGATGAATTGATTTTCGATGAATTGATTTTCGATTAATTGATTTTCGATGAATTGATTTTCGATATATTGATTTTCGATGAATTGATTTTCGATGAACTTACCGTGAATCATTTCAATGGGCTGAAAGTTTATATTCGACCTAGAAGTTTTGAAAATTACTGCTGCTGATTTTGAACTGTTGACTACTAGATTATTTTTCTCAGCCCACTCGAGAAGAATTTTGTACAGCAATTCTATAAGCCAATTAGGATTGTCGGTTTTCTTTATTCTAATTAACATTCTAATAACATAACGCATCGCATGGCTCAATAACTTAATGAAGTTCATCATAGTACTATCGTTGCCCTGTTTATAATATGACCGACCAACATAGATACACAACTCCATAACATAAAAATTCACCAAGTTGGTGAATTTCATTCCATAAATGTTCATTCATGTTTGTGGAGGCTATGCGTAGCCAATCACAGAGTGGCGAGCGTGTGCCATGCTTGGCAATTGTCATAATAAGTTTTTGTATACTTTTTTTGGTTATTATTTTGTTTACAACTTTTTAAAAATTGAAAAAGAAGCGAGGTTGGTTGAATTAGCGGAAAATAATCCAATATTCTATGAAAAATCAAGAAGAGCTCCGCGTTCCGACTAATATACTAATGCGGCACGCCGGTTCTATTATAAACACCGTAGTTATGGCTTTGGAGATGCTATGTTATATGCCATGCGTTACGTTATGTAGCTATTATAAACCAGACTTTATTATATTTTAGCATGTAGAGATCTTTGACCTACATATAAAAAAAAATAATAATTGTTATATTGACATGAATCATTTTGAAAACAATATTTTAATAGGGGATAGGTATGATTTTAAATTTTTTTTTTATCATATTCCTCTTGTTGCATATAAACATAAAAAAACAGTTTTTTTTTTTTTTTAATTTGAAGTCTTAATAAAATCATAAATGTATGTAGCGCGCGAAAAGGACGTGTGACGTCATACCCCTTCTAACTGACGCATGACACTACTAGCCTACCCAGCGTACATAGTCTGTTGTGAACTTATTTGTTTGTATAACTTTTATAGGTTATTTAAAGTTAGAGTGATTTTAATTAAAATAAAGTTTAATTCTATAAAAATAATTTACATATGTTTACCGAATTAAATTTTATATTAAAATATATAAAATATGGAAGATCCAGGTCCCAGTACTTCGAAACATAATCAAAAATATTGTTCAGTACCGATGTGCACAATTAGTTCAACTAGAAATCCAAAAAACAATTTATATCATTACCTGATGGCGAAAAACAACAGAAAAGGCGAAATTTGTGGCTGGAAGCTATGGGGCGAAATAAAACCGATATTTCAGAAAAAAGTAAATTTTATGTTTGTGAGCATTAATGCATCAATGTTGGGTAAATTATCACTCTGAGCCCTAACAAAATCTTTATCTGTCATTTTAATAAGAAATGCGTGAAAAATTGTTTAAAAACAAATACAAAACTCTCGAACAATACAATATACACACGTGTAAAAATTATGTTGTAGCTGTATCTGTGACGTGAAACCCCTATCGTTTGACGCCATACTCAGTCGTTTTTACTCGGCAACCTTCACGCCGTGGTCGGCTTATTTCAAATTTACAATATTTTAATTAAAAAATTTGGCTATAATATTAATTAAAATGTGATTTTTGTTTTGTTAGGTGACATAACTAACATTAACATATCAAAATAATGTAGTTTTAAAGAAATATAAATTTTATGCGTATCCCCTATTAATAAACCTCATAGAAGCATACTTTTTGCGTGAAAAATACATTAAAGTAACTGTAAGTAGTAAAAGTAAGACTAAAAAAGTATTAAAGCAACTCTGCTCCGTGGCATGGAATGATTCACAAGTGTTTCACTAAATTTTTTTATGGTCGTAAGAGCTCGATTGATGCTAAGTGCCCAAGACGTCCGATCGAGGTGACAGTTGAAGAGATGGTCAATAAAGTTCATGATATTCTGTTGTACGACCGCCGCGTAAAAATACGCAAGACAGTCAAGATGGTTAACATTACAGATGAACGTATGTTTCATATCATGCACGAACATTTGAGCATGAAAAATCTGTCGGAAAGAAGGGTGCCGCATCTGCTCACAGTGGATCTAAAATGAAATATCGTGATCATTTCAAAGCAATGATTCCAAGCACACGTACAAGCACAATGTGAATGTTAAGTTAGTTAAAATTTTTAGCGCACAGGAACGATGGTTATTTGCGGCAATCAAAATATATTTTTGTCGCGTTTCATAACCATTGATGAAATATGGGTCCATCATTATACACCAGAAATGAATGAACAGTCAAAACAGTGGATTTCTTCCGACGAACTTGCTCCGAAAAAAACAGAAAGGGTTCCTTCTGCCGGAATAATCGTGACGACGATTTTTTGGAATTCGTATGGCATAATCTTCTATCTGGAAAAGGAAAAAACGATCACAGCATAAGGTTATAACGCTTTATTGGATCGATTATACGCTGAATTGATTAAAAAGGGGCTGCATTGTTAATAGACTTCCTTACACTCATTAAATACTTACAAAACCCCGAAATGTGTGAAAATTCACACATTAATTACCGACCGTCAACATATATAAGGGAGGTATTGTGATCATACTGATTTTGACATTTCGAGATTTCGATGAATCTCCACAAATTGAGATCCCTACATAACGTTTTGACTATTTTTAGCATGATGTCTGTCGATCTATCTGCCCGTCCGTCCGTCTATCTGTCTGTCTGTCTGTCCGTCTGTCTGTGTGGGTACACGTGCAGAGCAAATTCGGCTAAAAGGATTTTTATGAAACTGCATTTAACATAAGCTTTTGACATCAATGGCACGAGTTGGTCAACTTTTGGTAAAAATCGGTTGACTAGAAATGGGAGTTTACTCGTGTCGATTTTAATATTTTTGCGAATATTTAGAAACAGAAAAATATTTCGAAAAAATTTATTGAACAAAAGTTGCTATAAATGCAATAGCTAATAATTTTTATTTGAGACGTTTTTTGATAAAACGAAAAATTTCGAAAATTTTTGTAAAATTTTTTAAAATTTGTCTCAATTTTTTCATACTCGTACTTATATGTAACGTTTCCATGGTCATGATAAATAATATATCTGTTAGAAAATATTAGACCAAGTTATTTCTATTCTGCTGCTAGAATGTATTTTATAAAAGTACTTTATGATGGCGGTCGGTCCTGTGGTGGCCACAGCTGATTTTTTTTGTTTCGTATAGACGTTTGCTATAACGATGTCGGTAAGTGTGTTAAAATCGCCGTTTTTAAAGGAAGTATAGATAGTGTCGTGTTTGCTGTTTTTATAGGAAATTTTGGTATTTTATATTTGTATTTTGTGTTAGACTAAAAACTGATGAATCTATCTATTTTTCGTTGGTTTCTGCACTGGGAGGATCTTAGGCAACTATCCAGTTTCTTTGTACATTAAGGTTTTATATCACTGAAAGTGTCTCGAGGTGGCCTAAATTATGTTATCTGGGACTGCTATAACTATATCATCAAATGAAATTACATCAACAAATAGTTTCACTAATGGAATTTTGAAATTAAGTTTTTTAAGAGCTTCCCTTATGACATAATTCCTAACTATTTCTGCAAAATGTGTGAAACTGAACTCCTCATTGGTGTACCAAAAATTTGTTTACAAAACTTGTTAAATTTTATGTAACTAGAATCGAATAAGAAACTTATAGTAGAAAATATAGTTTTTTTGATGTCTTTGTCAGCAATGAAAATTTTTCAATTTAAATCTGTAATATGTAATACGAGTTCTTTAGTTATATTCGTGAATAAAATTTCTCATCCAATGAAATATGACATAATTTTAAGGTGATTTGGAGTTAATAAATAATAATTTTAAATAATTACAACAAAATTAAAAGAATTTTTAACAACATACCGAATTAGCTTCCTTTAAAATATTTCGCTGGAAACATTGGTTGGGAGAAGAAACTACTACGAACCCTGACCACTATATGTTCGGAAATTACATAATTTGTATGTAAATATTTATCTTGTACACCGTTACTCGCTAAATATATTTTTGATTAATTTTTTTAATTCGATTTAAGATTTAACCCTATTTTGACTAATCTATGATGATAAAATATAATGAAAAATATATTTTAATTAGGCTTTAACATTTATTTAAACAGAACTCAGTTGACAATTAAAGGTTCGGACAAATTAATATTTTATAAAAATTATAAATCTTTTAGATGTTTAATAAGGCGTTACATCCCCTTTCGCTTTAATTATTGTCTCAATTCTTTTAGGCATTGATTCTAATAGAACCTGACACTCTTCTACGGTCACTGAATCCCATACTTCCTTAATTTTGGTCTTCAAATCTTCCAGCGTTCTCTGTGGGATGATTCTAATTTTTTGATTCATTTTATGCCAAAGACTTTCGATAATATTTAAATAAAAAATATCATGTGATTCTTTTCGAAACAGTTTTGAGTGCTCTTGGCCGTGTGAGAGGAGGCGCCGTCCTGTTGGAAAATAAATTGTGCCCCAGAATACAATTTTTCGACACTGGGCTTCCATTAATAAACTGCATGCATCCCACAACTCTAGCGGACATCATAACCCCAGCAGGAAACTTAACAATGCGTTTCAAGCAATCTTTATGAAACGCCTATTTTTGGCTCCACTTCACACGTTTTCTGTTATCACCTACATTTAAATCAAATTTGGACTCGTCGCTGATAATATTCGAATTCTACTGTTCTTGTGTCCATGCCCTTCTCTTTTTACACCAACTTAAACGCTTTTTTTCTGCCGTTAAGTCAAGATTGATTTTTCTTTTGCATAAAATGTAGAATTACTGTTTCAATTAAATACTGAAAAAAATTACATTGGTATGATTACCCTATAAAAACTAAGACCACTTTTATGAAATCACTTTCTGCATGTTTCTCTGGAAAATTAAGATCTTCCAGCCTCATTCCACTCTGCCGTTATTTCTCTAACAGTAGCCTTGCTGCTAGTTTTACACGTTTTTACAAGCTCTCTTCTCTGTCGATTTGATACTAAATTCGGACGACCCCTGGACTTTTTCCCTTTGTACCGATGGTACCGTTTTCACCATACGATTTTACTATGTGAAAAACTGTATATTTTGCCATTTTCATATATCTAGCAATTACACTTATTTTTTCCCTTCACAAAACATACTTATAAATAATTGTCTCACCTTCTGTAGAGTTGCCACACCTCGAGCCATTTTAAAACAACAGTTCACACAAAATTAACAAACTGTCAAAATATGAAGTTAAAAATGAGTCGACAATTGTTTTAGAATTAAAAACAAAATCTAACTCTACCTACAATTTTTTTCAGGCAATATATTGAAAATGCATATAATTTTGTCCGAACATTTAATTGTCAACTGAGTTCAGTGTAAATAAATTTTAAAGTTTTATTAAAATATATTTTTAATTCTATTTTATCATCATAGAGTAGTCAAAATAGAGTTAAATCTAAAATCGAATTAAAAAAATTAATCAAAAATATATTTAGTGAGAAACGGTGTACAAGAAAAATATTTAGATAAAAATGATGTAGTGTCCGAACATATAGTTTTTAGGGCTCATAGTCTTAATAGGATGTTAGGTTTGTGAATCTTTGGTAAACCGTTCATTTAGGCGAAACTGCATTATGTATGCTATAGTTTTATAAATTATTTTCTGAAAAGATGTTGTGATAAGCTCATCTAGCTTATCAAAAAGATTCTTCGTTGTGTTTTGATGTTTACAGTAGCATCTGATTTTATTAGTGTACACGTGTCTTTATCTTGAAGCAAAACTTTTTTGTTTTTCTAAATATTCTGGTTTATTTTGTGCTTCGGTTATACTACCTAATCTTGCAATAACTAAATCGGGGTTGCTTTTAATAAATACATGAACATCTATATGTATCAAAATAATGCGCTATGATTTTTTGATTGTCTTCTTAATTAAATTTATATCTAATGGAAATTCTTGAAGCGTAGATTAAGGAACTGAAAGCAATTTATAAAAAAAATATTTACACACAATTGTAAAAAACAGCTGTGGCCACCACAGGACCGATCGCCATCACAAAGTACTTGTATAAAATACATTCTAGCAGCAGAGTGAAAATAACTTGGCCTAATATTTTCGTACAGAGAAACTTGGCCTAATATTTTCTTACAGAGATATTATTTATCATGACCATGGAAACGTTACATATAAGTAATAAAAAATAGATACACAAAAAATTTCGGAAAAATTTTACAAAATTTTTTTAAATTTTTTCGTTTTATGAAAAAACGTCTCTAATAAAATTTATTAGATATTGCATTTATAGCAACTTTTGTTAAATAATTTTTTTCGAAATATTTTTCTGTTGCTAAATATTCGCAAAAATCTTAAAATCAACACGACTAAACTCCCATTTCTAGACAACCAATTTTTACCAGAAGTTGATCAACTCGTGCCACTGATGTCAAAAGCTTAAATATGCAGTTTCATAAAAATCCTTTTAGCCTAATTTGCTCTACACGTGTACAGACAGACAGACGGACGGACGGACAGACAGACGGACGGACAGACAGACAGACAGACCGACAGACATCATGCTGGAGATCCGTCAAAATCTCGAAATGTCAAAATCGGTATGATCACAATACCTCCCTTATATATGTTGGCGGTCGGTAAAAAATAAAGGTAATTTAAATAAAATTATAATTTTTAGGGACTTAGTTAATATTTTGAAAAAATACCAACGCTTTGGCACGATGGCAAGGCGCTGAATCATCTTAAAAAATAAGGGATCCTGCCATTGTAATGTGCATTTGCGAAAAAAGCAAAAGATTTTCTTCTAGTATGTCAATATATTTTTTTGCGTTTACAGTGCTCTTAATAAACACTAACTTGCTTAAACCATAATACGAAAAGGCTCCCCATGTCTTTTGTCTTGCTGGGTATTTGACTGTAGGCCTAATGCACTCGTCGCTCAAACGTTCACCAAGTCTACGCCTCACGTACGTCATCCCGTCCGAACCAAACAAACAAAATTTGCTGTTGTCCGAATATATCACCTCGCCAATCATTTTTATCCAAATTTTCATACTTTTTTGCCCATTGAAGCCGTGCCAATTTAATTTTTTTATTCAAAAATGGCTTTTTTGTATGTGTTCTTGCTTTTACATTATTTTCACGCAACCTTCGACGCACGGTATCAACACTAATTTTTATTTCGTTATTATTTTGTATTTCAAATTTAATATTTACGGCCGTTTTGAAACGATTCTTTAAATATATGCGTTTAATTATCTAATCTTCTCTAAATTTTGTCTTTCGTCGTGGTCCTGTGCCTTTCTTACGAATTATTTGCCCTGTTATAGCATATTTGTTTAAAAAATTTATCTCAGCTGACTGACTATACTTTACTCTTCTCGCTATAGCACGCGTAGAAATATTTTTCTTGAGTATTATTTTACACTTTTCGTTTTCTGTTAATTGTTTTCCGTTTGCCGTATTTTCACTTTTAAATTACTTTACACTAATAATGTTGAAGAAAAAGTGAAGTATTATATGTGATACACTTAGATATGTAGCCAAGCTAACACAACAATACACTTGTACAAACCTGTATAATCCTATTTTAACGTGATGGATGATTATTCAAATACTTTAAAGTGAGTACATTTCTGTGACCGCTACTGTACATTCAGATTTTTGCTGGTCTCTTTCTCTATACTAAAATATACGAAAACCAGAAATGTATGAAAATTCACGTTTCACATAAATTTTTTAACCTGTTGTTTTTTCCATCAGAAGGACGATCGAATGCATGAACATTGGATTTATATTACACTGGATAACATAAAAAGTGCAATTTAGTGAGCAAATTACTGGGAGCAGAGACATCTTATAGTTTAAAAGATAATACGAACTTCCAAGATCATTAATTATATTATTTTCATAAAACTTTGCCACTTACTACATTAATGCTTCAGTATGACAAATTAATAATTTACCATCCGTTGTTTAAGTTTATCGCGAAAATCATTTCGCTTCACATAATTATTTTTACGTGCAATTTCATATAAATTAGACTGATTTATAGGTTGTATAAGGTTTATTAGCATCGTAGTTAGGTCCTGGTTATCAGTGGACGTACGAGGTGTGACCTAGATACACAATAAAGCGATGAAAGCGTTCTGAAAAGTATCATTTATTTCCGTTTTCACCCTGTATTGATCAACAAGTGATAGTCACTTGTTGATCAATACGTTTACTACTGGTTTGTTGAAAATATTTCATCCGGTTATTTCATCACGTAACCTTTCACACGACTCCAAATTTTTGATAGATCAATTTCGAACAAAAAATTTGACTTACTCTGATCAAATGATGGAAATCTATATAATATAATCACGCATTCGTATCAACCTATAAGTAATTTGTAACGCTAATATATATATATTATGTTAAGTTCAAAAATTGGTGAATTCTATGCTTTACTGGTAAATCCAAACACTAACAACAGTAATTAAACTACAATCAGAATTAAGTACCATAATATAGGAGATATGGAAGACAGAGAAAATGGCAAATAGATGGAAAGAGGCTTTGATATACCCGATACATAAAAAGGTATACAAAACAAGATGTGAGAATTACAGAGGAATTGCGCTGCTGGACATTGTATATAAAATCTTAGCAATAGGTATCAGAAATGGAGTGGGTGAAATGACAGACAATATTATTGGGGAATATCAAGCTGGTTTTAGGCGATATAGATCGACTACAGACCAAGTCTTTGCACTGAAACAAATAATATCAAACAGTTATGAACATAATCTGACTTTATATATATTGTCTATAGACTTTAAACCAGCATATGTCTCAATAAAAAAAAAAAAAATATACGAAATACTGAATAACTTCCAAATACCTGATAAGCTAGTCAGGCTAGTCAAAATGACATCTACAAATACAGACTGTAAAATAACGACAGATGGAAAGAAATCTAAAAGCTTTACAGTAAAGAGAGGTTTGAGATAAGGAGACCCTATGTCATCACTACTTTTCAATCTTGTTCTGGAATGGGCAATGAGACAGAGTAGAACAAACAGACAACTGATGAACATTTATAGTCAACCGAACTTGGGGATTTTTTGAAAGTTGGGGTAATTATAGCACAGAGGCCTAGGTGGTTGGGTCATGTATCGCGTCTTCTGGACGACAGAGTAACGAATTTAGTGTTACAAGGAGGAATAATTACCAAGAAAAGAAGAGGTCGGCCAACAGGCAGGTGGTTAGATGGCGTAAATGCTTCCATTTCGAGCTTTAAATCTGTCTCAGCCTGTAGTAGAAGAAGAAGAATTTCATGAATTTGGTACTAGGTTGGGTAAACTAAAAGAGTTGTACACAAGAAATCAATTTAGATTCTGCAACAAAAATTTTTAAGCATCGAAGGTATTAAGAACAACTCATATTCTACAGAAGGTGCTTAGCTAGTTAATGATGCATGATTAGTTGTCTATATAATTATATGTTTTATACTTCACAAGGTAATGAAGATCGTCTGTCTCTTAGAGCCAAGATTTGGTTCAGAGACTCAGTAGACATCCATCTTTATAAGAAAATGATGTGCAATAAAAATAAATAAAATAATAATAATAGCGATCCAATAATAAATGTCCAGAGTTGTCCACCGAACTCACGTTCCCGTTTCTTAAGTCTGCTGGTTTGAGATCGGAAACGGAAGGTTTTGTGTTAACTTTTGTTAATACTTTAGCGTACAGGACCCGCATATTCCAAATAGCGGAGTCCACACTCTGTAGGTTTTGCCACCACCATCCTGAAACGATTATGCACATTCTGTCTGCTTGTCCATCTCTTGCAGCGTCGAGGTACGTCTCTCGACATAATTCTGCTCTTCACGTGCTCTACTACCATCTTAGACATGCCTATGGTATTAACTAAATACCGGTTATACCGTACGTCCCTTCTGACATAAAATTGGTGGTGAAAAATCCAAAGTGCCGAATTTATTGGAATTACTCCTTCCCCACCTCGAGGTTACTGACAGCCACTAAGCCGGACATAACTCTCCTAGATATTGAGACCTAACTGATGTTGTTGATCGAATTTTCAAGTCCAGCTGAGAAGAATATCTCTCAATGAGGAGGAAAAGAGGGCCAAGTATATGGTACTCTTATTCCAGCTAAGAAAGCTGTATCCAGGGTATAAAGTTAAGCTTATAGTCCTGATAATTGGTGTTTTGGGTGGTATGAAAGCCTCCCATCGAAGAGAAATCGAGTCCATTCCCGCCTGCAGATCTTCTGCCACCTCTTGGATATGCAGAAGGCAGAAACCAGTGCTGCTCGGGTCACTCCGCATGTATATCGCGTCTGTATATCGCCAGGGTTTGGGATGCAGTCGCGTGTATTTAACTCCACTAGTCTCTAGTATGACGAGGCTCAAAAGGTTGCTGAAGTTTGCGATTAGTGGACGCTTGTCAAGACCTGACAAACCCTAAATAGCGATCCCAACGCCTAGATAGCAATTATGATTAGCATAATGCATATGTGCGTAAAACCAAAGAAGGAAAGTTCCATTTCCGTATGTTGACCTCTATTACATACTTATATGTATATTAAAGCCACGTGAGCAGCATGACATTTCGGCCGGTCCGTTTATTCCTTGTTATACAGGATTTAATTTTAAACATTAAATTGCTGAGGCTAGATAAGACTCTTATTAAACATTGGCGTTCATTAAAGTTCAGCTCATATTTATGATAAAAAATCAATATTTTTTGCGAAATTTTACTTAGTTGTCAAATATATTTGATCCATGCATCCATATATAAATTCAGAAAGATTTTCTATACGAAGCCTTTATAAGTTTAACTAACGTAGCACACTCCATAAGATTACCTGAGTTACCTTACATTTTCCGCAATAACTTACCACGGCTATTTCCTTACGAGAAAGAAATTAAGTAGCAATTTTTCTTAACGGGTTCGTTATTGCGTTTCATGGTCTATAAATCTGAGGACGCGACAACACGTTTAAGGCGCGTTGCATTCTTCGCCGCACTCGGCTACACCACTCACCATCTTAATCTATTGCCAAGAAATATGGCAGCTTTAAAACTGAACAAAATTAACTTGCCAACTATTAGAAAATTTTTAGAAATATTAGGAGGGATTAATTAGAATTTTATTTTAGCAATATATTCGTCGCAAGTTTATGTTATATTTTGTTAGAAATAACCAATAATGTTGCTTGGAGATTTAATGTAACTAGTCAAAACAGGCACGGAATTTAAATACTTTCTAACAATTGTATCAGATTCAGGGGAGAGAGATGCAGACATACGAGGTGTGTAAATTAAGTAACCGGACTGATTTTTTAATTTTTTTTTTATTCGAATAGAATTACAATTCAATATCGTCTCCCTCAAAATAATTTCCTTGGAAAGCCACACAGCGCTGGAGACAGTTCTTCCTATCTTCATAGCAGTGTTAGAACTCAGATACTGGCATAGCTTGCAGCTGGTCGGTTACGGACGTTTGAATGTTTTCGAGTGTCCCAAAATGATGACCCTTGAGGTGATTTTTCAATCTTGGGAAGAGGAAAAAGTCACAAGGACTCAAGTCAGGTGAATAAGGAGGCTGAGGAACCACAGAAATGTTTTTACTGGCTAAAAACTCGTTTATTAAAATTGCTGTGAGACATGGCACATCAATCGATTTTTCTCATCCCCAATTCACCATCTGGTCAAAATCTGATGAACGGTAGTGTGAGTCAAATTCAATTCTTCTCCGATCATTCTGATTGTCAACCGACGATCTGAACGCACAAAATCCCGGATTCTGTCGACATTTTCATCGGTTCTTGAAAATGAAGGCCTTTCGCTGCGTGATTCATCTTCAATCAACTCTCTTCCTTCTGAAAATGCTTTAAACCACCAAAAAAACTGAGTCCTTGACAAAACACTGTCTCCGTAGGCCTGCTGAAGTTTTGCAAAAGTTTCCATTGCACTGTGCCCAAGTCTAAAGCAAAACCTGATAGCACACCGTTGCTCGAAATGAATATCACTCATTTTTAGAACCAACTAGAAAAAATCAGCTGTGGCCACCACAGGACCGACCGCCATTATAAAGTACTTATATAGCAGAGAAATAACTTGGCCTCATATTTTCTAACAAAGATATTATTTATCATGACCATGGAAACGTTACATATAAGTATGAAAAAATTGAGACAGAAAAAATTTCGAAAAATTTTACAAAAATTATTCGAAATTTTTCGTTTTATCAAAAAACGTCTCAAATATTATTACTTTTATAGCAACTTTTGTTCAATAAATTTTTTCGAAATATTTTTCTGTTGTGAAATTTTCACAAAAATCTTAAAATCGACACGAGTAAACTCCCATTTTTAGTCAACCGATTTTTACTAAAAGTTGATCAACTCGTGCCACTGATGGCAAAAGCTTAAATATGAAGTTTCATAAAAATCCTTTCCGCCGAATTTGCACAAACTTGCAAAATTTGCAAAACACTAGATAGGTTTCACTAATTATTTATTTTCTCGATACGTATTTCGGCTATTACACTATTTTCAAGAGTTTACAATATAACTGCTATTTAGTAAATTCTTGAAAATGGCGTAATAGCTGAAATACGTAGCGAAAAAATAAATAATTAGTGAAACCTATCTAGTGTTTTTAATTGAATTTTTAATAATAATGAAGCCCAAATTAGGAAAATAGGGTATTAATTATTTTCTTCTTTTCTTCAGCATTCATCATGTCCAATTCTTCTTTGGCCCACTCAGTGATCTTTTCCGTTGTGGATTCCACTCAGTGCGGCATGGATAAAAATAATAAGGTACGTAGATACAAAATTTCAAAATTGCATATATCAAGTTGCGACATGTGTATTTTTTAGTTTTAACAATCTTATGGCCGCAAGCATTAAAACGTTTGTACTTGCCGTTTGATCAATAGCAAATGTATGGACGTGGGTTCAACTCCTGCCTATGTCAAATAATTTATGTAAAAAATATTTGTGCAAATTACAGATTCTGCTTAGAGGTTCGCAACTGGTTATAAATTGTGGTAACCGACGAGTTCATCGAAAATCAATTCATCGAAAATCAATTCATCGAAAATCAATTCATCGAAAATCAATTCATCGAAAATCAATTCATCTAATGATCAATACATCGAATGATCAATTCATCGAAAAAAAATATTTTGTAAATATTTGAGAGGAATGCCGAGGGGATCGGAAAGTCAAAAAAGCAGTGGTCAATAAAAGTAGACAGACTAAGAAATAATTGCGTACATTTTTTTATATGGTTTAAAAAAAGGTAAATAAAGTGACATAGTGTTTGAATATATAAATAAAGAAATATAATAAGAAAACTTATATAATAAAAGAAATAAATGTTTTGTTTTTAAGGTTTAATAAGACAGGTTATGGGCAATTGCACGCAAACAATTTTTATAAATTCATACACAATGATACGCATTTTAATTGGGCTAATATGGGGGAAAATAAAGTACTATGCGCCTAAAAACAAGGTAATTAGGTTAGGTTTAGTTAGTATAAGTCTAAAACCGAGCGGAGCGAGTTACCCATCTTCTAGTTTAAGGGCAAAGCACTATTTTAGGTTAGGTTAGGTTAGGTTAGTAAGGGTTTTGTTAGAAGAAGCCAAGCGAAACGAGCTACCCATCATCTACTTTAATGACAAAACAAACTCACACTAACATAACAATGCCACCTGTTTAGAATCACCGTACATTGAACAAATCATGTGTGGTATAGTAAATATGAATAGTAAAACTATGTACATAACACAAAACCCTTAAGACTTAACAGATGGGGAAATACCATTTTTATAATTCTTTAAGAATGGGTGTATTACATACATTTATGATCCCATTAACCGGGTTTTTCTGATCTAAGGAGCCCTGTTCGATTTCAAAATAATCCAACAGGTATCTTTTACCTGGCGTATTTTCTGAATGGAAAATTTAAAAATTATTAATAGACCAAGTAAGATAGTTACTTAATAAGTGTAGTCTGTCAACTTTTATTGACCACTGCTTTTTCGATGAATTGATTTTCGATGAATTGATATTCGATGAATTGATTTTCGATGAACTTACCGTGAATCATTTCAATGGGCTGAAAGTTTATATTCGACCTAGAAGTTTTGAAAATTACTGCTGCTGATTTTGAACTGTTGACTACTAGATTATTTTTCTCAGCCCACTCGAGAAGAGTTTTGTACAGCAATTCTATAAGCCAATTAGGATTGTCGGTTTTCTTTATTCTAATTAACATTCTAATAACATAACGCATCGCATGGCTCAATAACTTAATGAAGTTCATCATAGTGCCTTTCTGTGTACGCTAAAAATTGATGTAATACATTAATTTTGAACACAGATTAAAAATATGGTCATGAAACCTGGTAACAGAAGGCCAAGACTCAACTCAGGCTGTAGCGCTAATGATGATGTATTTTTTAGTTTACATATATATATATATATATATATATATATAGGGAAGACTGTTGTACCTTGAGCATAATGTAGCCTGGAGCACTTTTAAGTTTCTGACCTTCTCTTACATATAGAGGCCATGTGATGTATGTAGTGTACCTACATATGTTGTTAGAGTAGCCTGTTGCTTTCTTTTGTTGTCAGTTTGCTTGCTTAAGTTATTTAAAAAAAGATATTTTAGTGTTAAAACTAAATATTTTAACATTTTACGTTTTTGTATCGTGTTTTTTATGTAGTTATTGTCTATCATCTGTAATAACTATCTTATATAATACCTAGACTTTAATTAATATTTCTACAACATTATTTTCCATTACAGACATATGGGTCTATTATGTATCTTAAAAAGTTAAAAATTAACCTCAAGATTGAAGTTAAAAAATTTGAACCAAGCTGTACAATATTTTGTTATTCTGTAACTCTATGGCATTAAAATTTTAACCTCGATGTGGTTAAATCAGTAGTTTATATTTGGAATTTTAACTTCAGCCAAATACATGGCGTTAATATTTTAACCAGCTGTAATTCTAGCCTCTAAACCTCAAATAGCCAGAAAAATCCATTTTTAAAATTAATCATGTATGACAATAATGTATGTCTGTTTATTTTAAACCAATTATTACTACAACAAAAAGAAGTTAATATTCTATAATTTTTTCAGATTTTTTAGTTTAACCTCTTTAGGTAAAAGGAGGTGGGAAAAGAACCTTTTTAGCACATTTTTGGCTAATGTTAAAGAAAACAAATTTTAAAACTACTTTTCGTTCCTTTATCTTCGTTCTAAAAGCTTTTCTTATTGACACAAAAAACTTTTTTTTGAAAAACTAACCTGATCGAAAATTTCTGTTGAACTATTCCGGTTCCCATCAATGTTCATTATGGAGATTTTTTTCAGATTTTTAGATCAACCCCTTTTGTTTTTGACATATTTTTTACGAAAATCAAATTAAGAAAAAAAATAATTTTTCTGAAATAAAAATTTGTTTGCGGATCAACATATTCAGAGGTTTCATTTGGTATGCCATTACATTTTTTTTAAATATTATATTTTTTGTTAAGTTCCTATTTGTTTATATTTATCTCGGGATGTGTTTTTTTGAACTCTCAATATTTTTCTATATGTGGGTCAGAGCTGTATAAGCATGCCAAATTTCAACTTTCTATGTTAAGCCGTTTGACTATAATTTCCGCTGTACAGACAGACAGACAGACACATGAGTGACGTTATAAGGGTTTTTTTGTGGCCTAACTATAAAACTCTAAAAAAAACGGCGGAATATATCACTTATGGCGGGTTGCTAACGTAAGAGTTTTCTCTAACTCAAGTTAAAATCATTTGTTTTTATATGTTACAACATACAAAAACAAATGATTTTAACTCGACTTAGGGATAATTCTTACTTTAGCAACCGGCCATTAGTAATATATCGTTTCTACTATTAATTTTAAATCTTTATCTGGTAAATTAAAGAAAAAATTACAAGAAATTGTATTTTTCATGCTTGAGTGGGATACTGACGTCAAGTTTAAAACAATTTCACTACTAAGTACCTATTATGACGCAACAGTATTGTAATGTCTTACCATATGATAATTGTACTATTTAGATATCAATATTTTAAACATGTTTATTACAATCACTTGTTGCGTATTGCGAAATTTTTGTACTTCTATTATTTACAAATACAACAAATAAAATTTTAAAATAGGGTTTTAAAAATATAATTTGACCGAAGCATTACATATTACTTTAAATACACACACATATTATTTAAGGTTTATTGGGGGTTATAATAATTAATAACTTTTTTAGAGTTTACCCTATCGTCACGCATATGTCTCTCTATACAGTAGAAACAATGGTCAAACGGCTGGATGGTAATTTTGTTTGCTTATACAGTTCTTTACCCTACATATAGACATAATACTGAAACTTTGCATTTATATTTTTTTTATACTTTGCGGTCATACTAATATCATTGTTACACTGAAAACAGTTTAACAATAGAAGCTATGTTAAACAGTTTTTGGTGAGTTTTTATTTTGAGAGATTGGCAGTACTACTTGTCTACAGCGTGTCATTGATAACCTCTAATATTTTTAAATGTTTATTTAATACAATTTGTAAGTATTTCCATGTCAGATAATTATTTTATAATATTATTATTAAGAAAATTCAAAAAGAAAGTTTGTTGTTTTGCATCTGTCAAATTACTGTTGTGTTGTGTTATCATAAAAATTGTTTTATTATTCATTGTTGCTATGGTGACCGCATTTCACAAAAATCCCTAAATTGTATTCCGATATTTTTGATAAATATTATGCTCGTTTTAGACGACGTATTGTCACACTTGTTTCTTTGAAGCACTCTTCGCTTCGCTAGTCGTACTCCAAACAACTCGTGTGGCAATACATCGTTTTATAAAACTCGTATAATAATAATATACTATTATGTATTTATTATTAGAATATATGTAGACTAAAAATAAATAACGTTTTTGATAGTACTGCATCGTATTATTAAATATAAGTTTTGTTTTGGTAAATGAAAATTTATCTAAAATAACTTAATATAATCTTGGGTATATAGGTCAAAAAGGTCTTTTTTTCCTCTTTTCATTGGTAAATCCGGCCTCCCGTGTAAATAATTAAAAATCGCTTCATTGAAAATTTCAGACAATTTAAACAAAAGTCATGTGACATCGATCTAAATAATAATCCAATCATACCTCAGCCACATTAGATAAGATTTATTAATTAAATGGTTACGCAACAAATTGTTAAATAATTTTTATCATTAGCCAGTTGCAATTTAGTTAGCGTGACAGTCAGACGTGTTGTGTATTGTTATAAACTTATTTAACTTAGCATTGAAATAAAAACACTAGGAAACACAATATATCACTGTAATAAAAAGTAAAAGATTTTTAAGGTAATTGCATTTATACTGTCTTTTATTCGTTTTGCTTTATTTAATATAAATATTTAATGTTTATATCTCAATTTCAAAAACGCTTAATGCTTTAATACGAGGGCTACCTTTTAAGTTTTTACAAAAACTAAGAAATAATTTTTTATTAACCCAACTGTTTTATTGCATTTCAAAATATTCGCCTTTAAGATCTATACACTTTGCATGCGTTCAAACTAATTCTCGAAACAATTTTATCACTCTGAAGTTGATATCTCAAAAACACGGTTTTCGAAGGCTTCACAGCATCTTGAGGTGATGAAAATCACTGTCCACGCATTTTTTGCTTTACATTCGGGAAGAAATAAAAGTCGTTAAGGGATAAATCAGGTGAATACGAGCAATGGGATATTAATTCGATGTTTTCTTCTTCAAATAATCAATTGTTTGACGTGCTGTGTGAGAGCTTGCATTGTCATGATGAAGAAAGATGCAACGTTTTTGGTTATTTTTCCTGATTTTGTCGATGATTTCTGGCAAACAAATTGTTGTATAGCATTCAGTATCAACTGTTCTCCGATCCTCTAAAGAATGGTTGCGACATGTCTAGTACAACCGAAGAAATAAGCGATCATTTTATTGTAAGTGCTTCATGAACGAACAACTTTTGTGGGTTTCGATTCATCTTGGAAGATCCAGTGGATTGCTTAGTTTCCGATTTATATCAAAATAAAATAAAATAAAATATGAATAAATCCAAGTTTCGCCACCTGTAACGATGTTGTATATTGTATACGGATTTTGCAGTGCCCGGTTGAAATTTTTTAGCATTGCCTTACACCAATAAACACGAGCCATTTTTGAGCTTCGGTCAAATTATGTGGGATCCATCAGGAACAGATCTTTTTCACAGCTAAACGTTCATGCAAAATCGAATGTATAGTCGGATTGCTGATACTGATTGCGGTGACTGTTACATGTATGTATCAAGTAGTGCATTCATATAATAATCTAGTTACCATTTTTCAGCGATTTTAAAAATGTTTTGTGTCTGGTAATAAATATTAATTGAAATATGACTTGTGGCCAATTATTAAATTCACAAACTTAAATTTTAAATCTGTCGGAATAATCAACAAATTATAATCCAAAATTTACGTATGAGTATAAATTTTTCCTTATTTATAATTATTACCTTAAAATTAAGAAGTAATAATTATAAAGTCTAATCTAATCTAATCTAATCTAATTAATAATTTTGTTTGTTTGAGTACTGCTTTAAATTTATTTTCGCGCTCTAATTAGTAAAGATATCTACGAATCATGCCGTTTCTTTCTAATGTTTTGTTTTTTATTCAAATAATTTTGAAGGCTAGTTGTCAACTTTGGTCACTATACGTTACTATGGGTATGCAAATAATTATAATGATATAGACAGAGAAAGCATATAGTATTGATACTTGTAGCAACGAACAGTCACTTATCAGCAATCCGACTATATTGCAGTTTGCAATATGCCAAAAGATACTACCAAGATCACGGTAAGTCACTTGCCGACCTTCTTCAATTATTTTGCGCATAGCATCGATGTTTTTTTAAATCACAACCGATTTTGGACGACATGCACGAGATTCATCACTGACGGACGCAAGACTACAACGAAATTCTGCACGTTCTTGTATGTTTTCCCAGAATGTTCGATTACTTTCTTCATCGAATGTTAATAATTCTTGATGGCATTGCATTTTACATGGGTGATACTCATGTTTCTTTAAAATTTTCCAAACCCTTTGCTGCGAAATACTGCATTATGAAGCAATGCATCTTGTACTCACTGTAGAATTTGTGTCTATGATTTCTGTACAGTCTTTCAAAAATTATTTCAATCGTCATTTTTACTCCGATTTACTAATAAATAAGCATAATATGTTGATTTGAAACTTATGTGTTTTAATAAAATTACCTGGATTTACTTTATCTGTAATGCTTCCAGTAATCTCAAATTTGCCTATTTAACGGCTTATTGTCGATGGAGATGGAATACATTTCTTAAATGGAATACATTATTTTCGTGATTATGTATGAGTCTCAGAAATAAAACCATATTATTTTGTTACCAAATTCATGACGATGTGTGATTATTTAAAACAACAGATTCATTATGTATTTTCCCACGTTTCGTTGTAAAATAAATAAAAACAGATATTACCAAAATCGATTGCAAATGTTTTCGGTATCATTAGAAGTGGGTAAAAATTATCTTTCTGTTGATACCATTATGGAGCTTGTAAGTTAATATTGGGAGCAGTAATCGAGAAAAATGTATATTTCAATGTTATTATCCTATATTCCGTGGTAAAATTTGTCCCTTCGTGTATGTTATATGTCTGTTATATATTCGGCGTTACACTGCGTTCATTCTCTGGATATTATATGATAATACTCTTATAATAATATAAATTTGATATTAGGTATTCAAATGGAAAAGGGGGGAAAATATAAAAATATATTTAATATTTAGACCTGCAAATATTTCGTTCTCTTTAACCAGATTCCAAGTCATAGATATATCCGTGGATGTGAGAGAGATGAGAACTTTTTGCATGACAAAGAGTCGCTGGTCTGTGCTCAGCCGGAAGCATGGTTCAAAGAGAGATGCTCTAATAATCCGATCAGGCTGTCGAATCTAGGGATGTCCACGCGTATAATTTATCCCGACACGACTGCCAGCAGACATGAAAGGAAAGGCAACAGCATAGCACTAGTAACGCCACCGTTTCACCCATACGTTAGCTCCAGTTCTCTTCCCGCTACTGTTCCGTTACTAGTACACTAGTTTACATTTACTTCGCTCCACGAACTTCCTTCCAGACAATTCTCTCATGTAAATGGAAATTTCTAACAAGCAATTCATTCGTTTTTTGACACTGAAAATTATGGGGCAAAGTTTGAGCAATGGGTATGTGTTGAAAGTTTTCAATTGCTAAAAGTTATATTTGAGCTTTTTTAACAGAATTTGTGATTATATAGCTTACAACAAATTAATCTCAAACGTGTATATGTACAATAGTTCTCTTAATTGAGGTTAGAGGTTGTGAATTCGAGTCTTTAATTTTCAAAATTAGAAATTTCAGAATTTCAAGATTAAGATTTGTTTGCTGCAAATAGCCTTTGTTGCTTTGCGCCAAAAATTTTAAATAATTAACTTTAATTAATTTAGAATTTTTCGTTCTGTATTCTTGAGACTTTCAGGAATTATTACATAAATAAATGAACATTAATCAAAAAAGGACAGTATTATGAAAAGAAATATATAACCAAAAAATTATAAATATTTATAACAGGTTTTTATGCATATTACAAAAAACATTATAAAAATGATCACAAGTATACAAGAAAACATTGTTTGTTTAATATTGCTGAACATTATTATCTATACCAGCGATTACCAAACTGTGTGCCGCGGCGCCTTAGATGTGGCTGGGCTACAGGGGTGCCGCGAACATGTTCCAATATTTCTCCGTGTTAGTTAGACCCAGACTCAGGACCTTTTGTTTTTTGGTCATCACTTTGAATTTTAGAAGTGAAGACCTTTTTCTTGGCCCTCGCTTTGTAGTTTAGAAGTGAGGACCTTTTTTTAGGCCATCACTTTACATTTAAGAAGTGTAGACCTTTTTTTGTCATCACGTTGTATTTTAATAGCGAGGACCTTTTTTTTAGGTCATCACTTGTATTTTCATATTTTCACTTGTCTATTAAAATAAAATAAAAAATTGAAAAATGATATGATATGCGCTATTTTAGCTTAAATTAATTTATTTGCCAAGGGCGCCAAAATCATTGCTACTGCTCTGGTTATACTTATATACGACCAATGTATTGACTTGGGGCGCCGTGGAAAAATTTTAATACCTTAAGGGCGCCGGGAACCGAAAATGTTTGGGAACCACTGACTTATACTAATATATATATATATATATATATATATATATATATATATATATATATATATATATATATATTAGTTCGTTTGTATGTATGTATGCATAAATGCATTAATGTTCCATCAAAATTAAAGAATGTCTGCACTGATTTAAAAAATAAATACACCAGGGTGTTCATGGCATCGTTTGTGGTAAAATAGGCATATTTTTATGATACTCAAGGTCCCTGATTTTTTTTTACATAATAAAAATCAAGCACAATGCTTTAAATTATATGAAAATTATTCCCTAAAAACATAAATGCTTAGAACTTTGTACTTCATTATCTTAAGAAATTCTGGTATGGTTTTTGATAGAACCAAGAATTAATGAGACAGGGCCAGAAATCTTATTTGACCTACATATAATAGGCCCCAGAGTAACATAGCATCAATTAGCAAAGTTTTATTGGCATGTTGAAATCTGGATCTGCTATATAATAATACCCTTTGCTACATATATTTAATTAGCAGAGAGTAACATATTCGGCAATTTGTCAATTAACTGTGGTAGAGCTAAGCATATTATATTTGCAATGAATTAAATTTTGATTTAATATCAGCTTCTGTTTTATATGAAATGTGCATTGACATTTGATTTATGGCGCTTAATAGAATATTCATTTTCTCGCGTGGTAATTTCAGACGTTTACATGTTTCTTTGCTAATAACATTGAGAATCTGAATCAAAAAAATTATATAAAGAAATATATTATACACTCTTTCAGAGCCTAACCATTGTTATCTCGCTTATTATTATAGATATAGATTCGGTTAAATTGACAAAGATAGAGTATTTTCAATGAGAAAAATTAAGTAGTAGTAAAAAAAGTGTTTTTGGACTTTTTGAGTTATTTTGAAATCAAACATTTTTTGGATATTCTGAAACAGAAACTTATTCCGAACATAAAAGTCTCTATGGATAAGTGAACCTCGATATACCATCTTGTCAATAACTTCCCAATCAATTCTTTGGGATTTTCCGACTCAAGATTCGTTTGCACGATCAATGATTTTAATATTAGTCTTGTTGCAGTTTATTTTCAACCCGTAATCTGCACTTATCCAAGAGATTTTTAAGTTCATCCTCACTTTTAGCAATAAGACAGGTGTTATCGGCGAACAGAAGGTTAGATATTTTTTGTCTTCCTGCTGCGATGCCATCATTCCATTCATTCAATAAGATGTTCACTATAAATATTTCATAACAGGGGCGAAAGTACACAACTCTGACAACATTTCATGACAGTAAGGCTGTTAGAGTCGGTTTCTGAAAGCCTAGTTTAATCTTTTGGTTAAACTCGGTTACAATATAACAATCCTATAAGTAACCATAGCAACGATTTTCTAACCATTTGGTTATAGTTAATTAATTAAGTTAATTAAGTTAATTAAACAACTTTTCATGACAGAAAGGCTCTTAAAGTCGGTTTCTGAAAGCTCAGCCTAGTTTAGTCTTTTAGTTAAACTCGGTTACAATATAACAATCCCATAAATAACCATAGCAACCATTTTCTAACCATTTGGTTATAGTTAATTAATTATGTTAATTAAGTTAATTAAACAACTTTTCATGACAGAAAGGCTCTTAAAGTCGGTTTCTGAAAGCTCAGCCTAGTTTTATCTTTTAGTTTTTTTTATTATTTATTTAATTTTATTGCCTTTGCTGCTGTGGCAATGAGCCAGGACATTTTTTTTATTTCAGAAAATTTCTATGCCTGAACGGGATTCGAACCCGAGACCTTCGCAACGCAGAGCACATGTGTTACCTCTACGCTACGCCGGTCGGCATCTTTTAGTTAAACTCGGTTACAATATAACAATCGCATAAGTAACCATAGCAACAATTTTCTAACCATTTGGTTATATTGAATTAAGCTTTCAGAAACCGGCCCTGAGAGCTGCAATATTAATGAGGTGAAAGATGAAACTCATATCTAATAGAACGTGCTATAATTTTGCCCAATGAATCATGTCGAATGTCTTCTCGTAGTCGACAAAACAAAAGTACTTACGTGTACGTACTTACCTAAAACCGACTTGTTCTAAGGTATTTTTACAAGATGTGAATGATGGCAGTCTAGGTCGAATTCACTTGAATGTGAAGAACTATGAGACGGTAGTAATTGCAGTTCGTGTTAGATTCTTTTTTATGAAGTGGAACTACTGATGTGATCAGCTGGCCAACTGCACGATTTCCATATGTTTTGACATAGTTCGTGCATTGTTGGGAGGAACTTGGCTTGCAGTATGTTCCACATTTTGGAGCTTAAGCCGTCAATGCCGTCTTGCCACTTTAATCATAAACGTAGTTACTGATAATTTTTAAGAGTGACGGTCTGACTGACAATTTCTTGTTAATTTTTTATCAGAAAAGGCTTATTTGTTGCCACTTTAGTATATTATTTCATTGGTAAGCAAAAAATAGCAACACAAAAAGTATATGTTATATGTTATTAGTTTTGTCAATGACTCATTAATTTGCCTCTATAAGTTTCCCCATGTGTGCCACTGGTAAGTACCAATCTATAAAAATGATCTAATGAACGGGAAATTCAAACCCTATCAATCATTTATGAATGCTCTATACATATACTATAAATTGTTGTATCAGGTGCATTTTGGAATGATCTTGAATTGCTTAATATTTAAAAACATGATACTTATTATTTTAGTCGTCATAAATATAGATGTACCAAATATGAATAGTTGTTTATTTACAATCGTCCTGCAGTCTGACTCTGCAACTTCAGCTTTGCGTAGATTGTGTATTTGTTTGATATTCTGTGGTCCAAGTCAGATATAATATTACTCTCGTTAGTTAGCACATTCGAGTAGTGATATCAATTACTTTGGAATTGTTCCTTAATCATTCGTTTTTATCTTTCTGTCTAGGAATAGGATCCTAATATTGTGTCTCTATTGCTGTGCGTAATTTTGAGCCGATTTATTATGCTTGAGAAATTCTGTATTACATTGAATTATTCCTAATCTTCAAATTTTTCTCAGTTAATACATATTTCATCAAAATGTATATCATTTCTTAATATAATATATTTTCCCTAAAATCCAGCTGGGAAAATAATTAACAAACAAATTTAAAATATGATATCGTGGATATAACTTTGAAATGGAAATCTTATCCGGATAATCTACAGATGCTTCTGGCAAATCAGTACTGATTCGAGAGATATCGTTTATTCGTTGAACTCTTGTCGTTACGCTACCGAACGAAACAATTACTATTGGAGCCATTTAGTGCGTCCGTGATTCGCTTAAACAAATGCTATGTCCTATTCATGGTGGTCATTGTGGCACTAGCCGTTTATCTACAATTTTACTGTACACATTTAACTCTACTCTCAAATATAAATCGTTACTTTTTTATATCGATGTCCAACTGCATGTTATTTTGCAGATACGTTACATTCATTTATTTTTTACGCGGATTGCGTTTTGACTCAATAAATGTTGAAGGGATTTTTAAAATCGAATGTTATCCAAATGAACTGTTTGATTTTTTTATTTTAACTGCTGGCTCGGTCAAAATTTAATTTGTTTGTTTTATTCTTTATTAAAGTGTATTAAGTGTATTAAAAAAAATACGCATTGAACCAAATGTTTTCTAAAATAAAGAAATGATTGACATAGATGAGGTAATTGTAATTGAAGATTGACTTGCCAGTGAACAGTAATAACCCTCCTACTATTATTACTAGGTATTCATCCAACTTAATCACTCGGTAACTGCGTTGAACAAGCCTGTAGCTGCAAACGTTAAATCGTCTGTACCGCTAGGCAAGGCCACGGACGTGAGTTCAATTCCTGCTTATGTCAAATAATTTGTGTAAAAATATGTACACAAATTACAGGTTCTGCTTATCCGTTCGCAACCGGCTATAAACTGTAGGTGCCTTTCTGTGTACGTAATACTGACCATATTACTCCAGAATGTACATAGATTGTAAACATGGTCATGAAACCTGAAAACAGGAGGCCTAGGCTCACCTCGGGCTGCCGCGCCAATGATGATGAACTGCGTTGAACTCCTTTACTTATCTAAATCAACTAAAGAAACTGATTTCATGAAACTGACTAACTGATCTATTACTATGATTGACTCGTTGATCTGAACTAACTATTGACTGTACAAAAGCAAGTTTTTCTATATGCACTTCATTCGTTCCCGAGCCAACTCGAGGTCCACTGGTAGGTACATTCTGGAAAGTTCCAAGGTCGTTGATTTGTTGCAAACAGCTAGCACCGTATCCTACAGGACCGTATTCGTAACATTATCTTTTACTTGCAAAATGGTATTCTTTTCATTACCGTATCTACAATGATTATTATTTCCCGAATTTCTTAGTTTCAGCATTTTTTGAGCTCATAGATTAAGCATAATTTTTAAAGCAAGACGGGACATTCCTGTAAAATTGAGAACTTACCTCACAAATTTCAACTCTACTTCTAGTTTTGCTGACAACTTTCCAGAACTGTTCCCAAAATTAGGTAATACATCTAGTCCCTGACTTATGAACGAATAGATTCGGTTCCGATGGCTTAGTAAGTCGAAAATTTGAAAAAAATCGAAAATTTATTTAAAAAAAAGTTATCTTAAGCAAAGCAATTAAACTGAACAACTAAATATTAAATTTATTTTCAATAATATACATAGTTCATGCCTATTGTTCAATATATTTCCGAAACCAACTTGTGTATGTTTAAAAATACACAAATGGGCACGTATCGGAAGAATATTTAAGTTTTATTTGTACTACTACCAGGATTTACGGGATAGGACGAGAGTAAGTCCCATACCTAAGTAAGGAAATGGCGTTGGACATGTCATACTCTCAGAAAGGATATTGACGACATAAGCAGTGTGGTGATGGATGGAAATCCTCAAGGGTGTCGTCGACGTGTCAGACCAGTGGATACTTGGTGCCAAATTACCTTGAAAGAAGCTGTCCCGAATACTTTGAAAGACAATTAATTTAAAATACACATTAATTAGCATGCTATTCTTGTTGCTAGGAAATATCATCTCTTTTACATCATACAATTTAAATTATATTGAAAGCAGCCATTTTTGACAGTGTGCTATGCTTGTAGCTACAAAAAAATATGGTATTAAAAAAAATTGATGTCAAGTGTGAATTTTCACACATTTCAGGGTTTCGTTGGTATATAATAAGTGAAGGCGGCAATTTTGCTTTGTAGTAATCACGGCAAAATGAATGATATTTTTTAAATAATATATCATCTGTTAATTTAAGAGCTTTAAAAACAAAGTTTATGTTTAAAATATTTGTTAATTTTAATTCGAATACTTCGAATACCATTATTTAGGTTTCTAAATATGTGCAGAATTTTTCTTATATAGCAAGGCTCATTAAGATTTTGAAAATTGCGCCTATGGCTTCCATTGGTTGTTTTAAGTTATATGCTTCGCCTCTCTGGTTTCGTATACATGACACATGAAATGAAAATATAATTCCAACAATTACAAATGGTTATTAAATTTACGCTCTTAAAAATTAAATGCAACATTTGCCAAAATATAACTAGAATTTTGACAAAATAATTTAATCAAAATAAAAATGAAAAAAAAAAATAAAATAAAATTACGACCCTAGTTTAAAAGAGCGAACCCTAGTTTGCTGCGTATCAAGCGAGCAAGCTAACTATAAGACCAGGATACGCTTTCTAGTATAGTACGTTACGTAACTATAACTTTCGTACATCGTCAACAAAAAAACACAAAAAATGCGTTATTTTCCGTAAACATAATCTGATCAAAAATTTCTGTTGTACTATTTCGGTTCACACCAATGTACATTACTTAGATTTTTTTCAGATTTTTAGTTTAAAGTATCTGGACTATAGGGTGTGGGACATTTTTTTTGCACAAATTCGGCAAAAATCGTTAATTCACGTACTAAGGGCTGATAGGGTATCAGCCTTTAGTACGGAGAAGAATGCCCCAAAATTAAAAAAATATATATTTTTTGTTTCGATGAGCAAATACTTGTTTATATTTTTAGGGGGATATGTTTTTTAGATGTTTTAGTACTTTTTCTATGTACGGGTCAAAGAGTTGTATAAGCATGCCAAATTTCAACTCTCTAGGTTAAGCCGTTTGGATATAATTTTTACCGAACAGACAGATAGACAGAAAGACGACAAACTGACGGTATAAGGGTTTTTTGGTCATACCTACAAAACCCTAAAAAGATATTGTAATAAAAAGTTTTGACGTTTTAGTTAGAGTGAGATATCTTTCAATACCTGTGTTTATATATTAATAGTAATTCATTTCTTACTTTATAAAAGTTTAAGTACTGCAATATAATAAATAGAATATAAATGAGAAAAAGAGCAGTATCCTTAACAGAAGTCAGAGATTGTAACATTACTTGGTGGGAGCTCAAACAACCAGCTCAGTATAGACCGAAATTTCGAAACTTTATTGAAGCTAGATGCTTCTCTTAGGCCGGGTTTACATTGGTAGAGTAAAAGAGCTAGTAACTAGCGCAAGTACTACGCGCTTTACTCTACTATCTTATTTTCAGGACAGTAGGTGTTCATACACAATTGACATACTTATCTTATTTTCTGGATAGTAAGTGTCAAAACACATTTTTTTGCAAAAAATAGTTTATGAATATGAATATACATCGTCGCCGACGGGATGCCATTAAAAAAATGGTATTTTGTATCATTTCTTGTGGAGGAAATAACTGATTGTCTTATTGAAGTAACCGGTACAGAACATAAGCCTAAACGAAAATGGGTTAAAAAATGGATTAATAGAAGAGCTACCCATGGCGAATCAGCCCTTCTATTTCGTGAATTAGCTGTGGTAGATCAAAAAAAGTACAGACTGTGTTTAAGAATGACACTAGATGATTTTAATAGGCTATTAAATTTAGTTAGTCCATTAATACAACGAACTGATACACTAATGAGGGATGCGATTCCAGCAAGAATAAAACTGGAATTAACGCTTTATTTCCTAGCCACAGGAAATAGTTATCGTAGTCTACAACATCTTTTTCGTGTATCAAAGGCAGCTATTTCACAGATGTTTTCAGAAATCATCAAATATTAAATCAATGTTACGTAATTTATGTAAATAAATTATAACTTACCTGATATGGGTTGTTTTCTTTTTGTTATGACAGGTTACCGCTTGGTGCCAATTTGAAATGTATTAATTTTGCATAGTGGGGGAAAAGATAGTAGCTAGTAAATACGTCAATGAGCTAGCTGCTATCCTAGCCCAACTACTAGCAGATAGTACTCTATTAGTCACATTGTCAGATGTTTACACAGGGATAGTAACTAGTTGTTAGTTACTTGCGCTAGTTACTAGCTCTTTTACTCTACCAATGTAAACCCGGCATTAGGACTAATAGGATTATATGTGTTAAAGTTTTTTCGTAAATAATAAAACTTTTGATATTATTAAAATTTTGATCGTAAGTGCGAATTTTCGTAAATCGGTTGGTCGTAAATTGAGGACTCATAGTAATTTTATCCTCTTCTCTTTTTCATCACGTTCATGTTAAAAATATTTTCCAAATTTCTGCTCTCCCGATATCTTTTCGGATTTATCGAATAAATAGAGGGGTCAGCGATTGAATAGGTGGCACGAGATTCTTCGTGCAACATTGTCGCATGCAATGATAAATGATATGTGTCCTGTGCAGTGTATCTGCGGTCCAGAGATTTGTGTAAGCGGCGGGTTTCCTGGCGGCTAATGAGAACCCCCCGTGGATAGCGCGCCGGGCCACCCAGTACAGCTCTCTCTAATGGGACCCGCTAATCAAAATGTACCAGACATCGCGCACCGCATCGCATGACTCTTACGTATATCAATTTAATGTAGATGAGTACACAAAACCAAGGGTTTCACTTACAAGTACCTGCACCCTAATTACAGCTAGCTTACATCCTTGCATTTCGCAGAATTTTGTGATTTTAAACAAGGACGGCAAATGATATTGTAGCTAAGGCTGTACAAAAAAATGTTTTTAGAATTGATGCATACTGCATAAATGTTTCTTATGCATAGATGACGGTCAAAAAAATAAATACACTTAAAATTTATTAGGATTGCTTCGCGTAGAAATCATATACAAATAATACGAGGGTTACCTAACGTTTTTACAAACGACCAGTAGATGGCAATATTGAAATGTGTCATTAATATATTCGTAAAATTTGACATTTATTATTGTAAAATCAGTGGCAGCTTATAAATTGACCGAGTAGTTTGTTGACAGTGAGCGTTTAAAAAAAGTTTTGTGAAAATATGAATATTACTCGTGAAGGTTTTCGTTGAATGATTTTTTACGATGTTAGTAAAGGCCTAACTCAACAACACTGCATAGATACGCTTCGTTCAACTTTTGATAATGAAGCACCATCTTAAAAGACTGTTTACAATTGGTTTGCAGAATTTCGTCGTCGTCGTGCGTCCGTCAGTGACGAATTTTGTAAAGGTCGACCAAAATCGATTGTAATTCAAAAAAACATAGATAGTGTGCGCGAAATGATTGAAGAAGATCGGCATGTGACTTACCGTGAGATAGAAGCATCCTTTGGCATATCGCAGACTGCAATAAATTCGATTTTGCATGAACATTTAGCTGTGAAAAAGATCTGTTCCCGATGGATTCCGCATAATTTGATCGAAGCTCAAAAAAAGGCTTGTGTTGATCGGTGTAAGGAATGCTAAAAAAATTCAAGCTTGGCCCTTTATACGACATCGTTACAGGTGACTAAACTTGGATTTATTCATATGAACCGGAAACTAAGCAATAAACCACTGTTTGGGTCTTCCAAGATGAACCGAAACCCACAAAATTATTCGTTCACGAAGCACTTCCAAGAAAATAATCGCTTGTTTCTTCGGTTGTACTGGACATGTCGCAACCATTCCTTTAGAGGATCGGAGAACAGTTAATGCTGAATGGTATACAACAATTTGCTTGCCAGAATTCATTGATAAAATCAGGAAAACAACCAAAAACGTCGCATCATTTTTCATCATGACAATGCAAGCTCCCACACGGCACGTCAAACAATTGATTATAAGGAGCAAAACATCGAATTAATGTCTCATTGCCAGTATTCACCTGATTTATCCCCTAACAACTTTTTTGTTCCCCAATGTCAAACAAAAAATGCGTGGACAGCGATTTTCGTAAACTCAAGAAGTTGTTGAAGCCTTCGAAAACCATGTTTTTGAGATACCAACTTCAGAGTGGAAAAAATGTTTCGAGAATTGGTTTGAACCCATGCAAATGTGTATAAATCTTAAAAGCGAATATTTTGAATAGCAATAAAGCAGTGCAAAATGTGTTCTTTTTTAGTTTTTGTAAAAACTTAAAATGTATCCCTCATATAATATCTTTTAATGTATGCATGAAATAAGAGTGTTACTGGTTTAAAAAGTAATTTATATAAAAATATTTATTAATAAAATCTATAAATATAAAGTTGTGGGCTCTAATTGTACATTAAAATTATTCAAAGTATTTTGGCTTTGTTAGCTTTAATAGTTTATACAATTTTAATAAATTTTTTCTGTGTGTCTGGCCCAGCTAAACTCAAAAACTACTGGTAGCATTTTGATAAAATTTTCTATTATTGGTTCTGTTTCCGCCTCAATGATATGATATTTTTACGAGTGTACCTCGCTTAACAAGTTCCCGCTTTAACAAAATATTTTGTAAATCTTCTATTAAACAACAAATATCCATCTGAATGTCCGGCAGTGTGTTTCTTATGTAAGATTCAATCGAAGATACTTTTTACGAATACACCCCACATAGCGAACCCTTCTTCAATGAAAGTATTTTAAATTTACTGATTTAAAACCAATATATTTTATGAAATTTTGTTGAAACGCTTTATAGCGACGTTAATAACAATAGTAAATATCAAACACTATTTAAAAAATTGATTAACGTGTGAATTTTCACACATTTCAGAATTTTGTAGGTATTTAGTAAATGATAACAAATTACAAGAACTACTGGTCGATTTTTAATTAATTTTTGTATATATGGCTATAATTTCCATGATGGAATACTTTTTCGGGCGTCCCTTGCTGTACTATCAGGTCGTCAAGGATGAAATTTGTGTGTTAATAATATTGCCAACTTTAACAGCTTATTATTTGACATTGGTTTAATATTTAACCGTTCTGTTTTTTTTTTTTTTTTTTTTTTTGTTGGAAAGTTGCACATCTCGCCTGTTTAAAGAAATCACTGTATGCTCCAAAAAATATCAATTTTTTTTTTTTAATTAATTATTTTGAAAATGGAACGGTCGGAAATTCGCACTATTATGAAGTACGAGTTCTTACGTGAAACTACGGCATCGCAGACCGCACGAAACTTTAATAGTGTATTTGGCTCTAGTGTTAATACGCAGTAGACAATATCAAATTGGTACGCCAAATTTCGTACAGGTAACATAAAAACCAAAAAAACAAAAATAAAAAAACTGGCTTATCGATCACAGCAGAAATATACTGTAACCAACTGGACAAAATGATGCAAAAACTAAAAGAAAAACAGACTAGATTGGCAACAGATCGACTCCTATCTTATTGCATGATAACGCTAGACCACACAATGCACAAATGACTGTGGTAAAACTACAGGAATTGCAGTTGGAACTTCATCATCCTCCATACTCACCAGACCTAGCCCCCACTGACTACCACTTCTTCCGCAATTTGGACAACTTTTTAATAGGAAAACAGTTTAATACCGACAATGCTGTAAAACTGGCCTTCCAGTAATTCATTGACTCTTGTCCGCCAGGGTTTTATACCACCAGCTTAAATAACCTGTCGCTTAAATTACAAAAGTGTATAGACAATATGGGTGCATACTTTTATGAATAAAATAATTCCTTATATTTGTAAGTTATCAACCAACTTTGCCTGTTTTTCTACAATTTTCATTTACGACCTAATATATTTTGAATAGTTTTTGAGTTATATATATATAGTGAGAAAAGTGATTTCTCTATTAATACTCCCAAATATTAAAACATGTGATTGGTGATAATAATGATTGTCATTGGTTTCAATATATATATAGGTGGTATTGGTTTAGGTCTTAATCCATCAATATATATTGGTTTCAATATATATATATATATATATATATATATATATATATATATATATATATATATATATATATATATATATATATATATATATATATATATATATATTACCTTATGTAGGTTTTGTTCAAGCTATTGGTTACAGCATCTAGCTTTAAAGATGACGTATACAAAGCTGTGTCATCTGCATAGACTTAAATTCACATTATTTTCTCTAGGTTCGTCATTAATGTATAAATTGAAGGGTTTAGGGCCTAGGACACTTCCCCGAGGAACCTCTGGGCAAATAGTTTTATTAGTAGAAGAGAAGTTTTTTTTATGGACTTTAAATTATCTGTTTGAAATATATGATTTTATTAAATGTAGTAAATAAGGTGTAAAATTAATATTTAATTAATTTATTTATCAATCCTGTGTGACAATCGGTGTTAAAAGATTTCTCAATGTCGAAGAATACAAGTACAGTGTATTTATGTAGACAGAAGTTTACGGTTATACGTCATCAACTAATCGAACTAGTTGATCAACTGTACTATGAGATTGCCTAAAACCGAATTTTCCAGGAATAATAAGGTTATTGAGTGAATCAAAATTATTAATTCTATTATTTTGTCAAAACTGGGCAGCAGACTTATTGGTCTCCAATGCTAGGAAGACTTGAGTCTTTTTCAGGTTTTGGAAAAGCTATTACCTAAGCAGTTTTCCAGGTTGCTGGGAAAAACTGATTGATAAGAGTTGCATTTATAATTTTTACTACGCACACAATTGCTTTAATGGGAAGATGTTTAATGTGCACATTTAATATTTTATTTTATCCAGGAAATTTGTTGTTTGTTATATGTTTAATTATTTTTTAACTTCATAGTAATTTGTTAAAGGGACGTCTACATATTTATTCTCTTCATTGGAATTTGGGGATATATTTTCTTTTGAAACTGGTTCCACCGTTCTATGATTATTTTACATAGTTTGTAACAGGTTTTATACATATTTTTAACGTTCCATTTAGTTCTAGCTAAAGTGTTAAGGAATTCAGGTGGTATCAATAACTAATCTTTGGGTAAAGCTGCCTTTGCCATTGGGCTACTCATATGAGTTTACAAAATATAAATATGTTATAACTAGTTCCACTGAGCCTTTTATCGCTAGGCTTTTCTTTTTGTCCCCTTTTGACGTTGTATATGGTAAAAGTGTTAGGCTATTCGTGACAAAATGATGTTCGAAAATGGAGTAGATATTGGCAAATTGGTCTTTTTCCAAGGATATAGTAACACAAGATTGTAAAATGTATGTTTAACCCTAAACAAAGTAGCAATATTACTTTATTTTTATTTAAAACAAAGTCCCAATTTACAACCACTAAATATGACCTAAAAATTTACGGTCTAACATCTTAAAAATGACATTTTTGTAATCGATTTTTTTATCCTGGCGCGATGATCATGTGTATGCGTTTGTTGTATTGTGGTTATGTTTGCTTAGGCCGGTGTCGAGGCGCATGGCGCACCTGGACGCTAACCCCATTGGACTAGGCGCCGGCGTCGAGGTGGGGGTTGACTCGGACAACTGAGGTGTACGACGCTCCGGTGAATCCAGATCAGTCAAGCTCTGAGCGTCGCGACGATCGGTCGTGTATTGAACAGGGGATGAAGAGACGTGCCAACGTGTGTGACGGTGGATCAGCAAGGTAAATTTATTTAAACTTTTGAATTAACTGTTGGACGTTTGGTTGTTTATTGTTACTTACCATTAAATAGTCTGGTTTGATTTTACTATTAAACATTTTTGGATATTTAATTGTTTTTAATTTATGCTAATAATTAAATGTTTATTTATTAACAGTAATGCTAATATTGAAATTGCCTAGAGTAAATAAATTCCTACTGTACAGAGATTAATTTTAAATTAAGTATTATAATCAACAATCTGGCATAATTTAAATTTCTTTTAACAATTTTTGTAGAAAAATTATGTAAACATAATTATATTTTCATTCAAATATTGTTACAATAAACAATGAAACGAACTGTATGTACCTTAAGAAAATCTGCTAAATATTTATTTGTGAATATTATTTTTCTGGTCAATTATTGATAGAAATACTTACCGTGGTACAACATAAACTAATAGTAGAGATGTTTTCATTTGAAAATGTAATCTTTCAAAATTTAATTCTTTCTGTATAATGGGGTTTCACAAAGAAGATAATTAAGGGGGTATTTTTTGACCCCTCAAATCTATTTTGTTTAACGTAAAACTGTTTCAAATGGATATAATTGCAGTGTTCGGAATATTGACAAAGGCTCTAAGAAAACATTTCACTAGCAGTTCTTCCACTATTAGAATATGTTACTAAATAGAATCAGTACATTAACTGGGAGCGTGCAGCTAAATTGTTGTTATTTGAAACTCGTCTTGTACTCGTCAGTGTACTGGAGTATCGAAGAAACTGTGTGTATGTTTTGCTTTTTTTTTTTTAATTTAGCCTTAAAAAACATGAATACTTATGTAAGTGAAGAAGTTTCAGCTTGCACTGCAGCTAACATACTGGCGGAAAGCTGCAATGATGATGTATTTATATTGGCAGCAAATTTATATCTTCTCACCAATAATTTTAAATTTTCATAACAGCAATTCTTGAAACTTTCAGATTATTTTAAATATTTTATTTCAAAATCTGTTTTAGAATTTTAAGTCGAAACTAAACTGTATTTATGTATATACTGACCTAGTAGCAGATATTGCGTCTAGTTCTAGGGGTATCAGGTGGCAAAATATGAATGTAGAAAATATATGTTTTTTTAGCCGTAATCTTTCTTACGTCTCTTGTTAAAAAACCAAAAATTTTTATTAGTCATTTGAATCTTTTACCACTAGCTTTGCTTTTTCCCAGTTAACTGTTAAAGGCGTATTTTTTTTGCACCATCAACAGAATTCTGTGCTGGGCATTTTTTAAATTTTGCTCGTATATTTTTACACACTTTAATAGATATTTACGACCGTAAATACATTAGTTGGTAATATAGCCTAATAGAGTCCAGCATAAAAAAAAAAATTATGTCACATCATACATTTATAAGCGATCCGAAGCCGGACTGTATGGTTGTTGAGAGTTGAAACCTAATTCTTCAGTTTTTCTGAGATATGATCCCTGTGCCTAACCCAAGTTGCTATATGGTAACGATAAGTACTATATTTCGGTGATTAGTTAGTTAGTTAAAAATTTTGGCACCAGCAACGATGGCTATTTGCGCTCTGTTATTCTACTGTGAGTTCTTAAGTAAATCAAACTTAGTTAATCGTCAGCCTTTTTACCATTTTCTTTGGTCAGGCTGTTTTTTAAGTGTCCATTTCCCGGTGTCGTTTTATTTTTTATGTTCCCGCTTTTTCAATTTTGTTCCATACTCTTCCTTTCTTCTTAACCTACCCCTCTTCTCTCTATAGCTCTTTAAATTATTTGTCTTCTTCTGACCTTTCTTTCTGATGTTCTTGCCACAAAATCTATTTTTGCCTCTATTTTATTGTCCATTCTGCAACATATCCGCATTATCTCATATGACTGTTCAACTATAATATATGCTTTCCGAAAACCGTTCCAAGATTCTAATTTGCTTGTTCCTCTACGTCTTCTTCTCATCTGTTTTCTTGGTGTTCTTGCTTCAAAATCTATTTTTCCCTCAATTTTATTGTTCATTCTGCAAATCCGCATCCTCTTATCTGACTGTTCAACTATAATATATGCTTTCCGAGAACCGCTCCAAGATTCTTTTTTGCTAGTTCTTCTTTGTTCTCCTCTCATCTTTCTTTTTTTGGTGTTCTTTCCCCCAAAATCTATTTTCACCTCTATTTTATTATCCATTCTGCAAACATGTCCGTATCATCTCATCTGCCTATTCAACTCTTATACATATTTTCCGAGAACCGTTTCAAGATTCTTTCTATAGACTGGATTTCTAATTATGTTTAATTTAACCAATCTTTCATCTTTCATCTGACATGATGAGTCATGTGTCGTATTCACTGTAATCTAATTCTCATTTCTTCTGTGATACTTAGCTTCGAGTACAGTTCTCGAATATCATTCTTGCAGTTTTGCCATTTTCTATTAATTTGAAGGGGACCGAGATATTTTGTTGCTAAAAACTGTGAAAATATTGATCATGCTTTGTTAAGATCCATGGTTTATATCCATACATAAGTATGCAGAATATTATTGTTTAGTAGATTCTGATGATGGTGTTTATAAAAAGGAGTATTGTTTTGAAGAGAAAGTCTAGTGCCAAGTAAGATGCATTAAACGTATTCAGTTTCTGATTTACTGTTGTAACAGATTTACCTGATTAATCATGGTGCCAGTTATTTGCACGTAACTCTCCAGCAGTCTATATTGAACATATTGTTAACAAGATGTATGACATTAGATACAATAAATTTAATATATTCAAATAATAATCTGGTGTGTTTGAATATTTTAACGTATTATTAAAATGCACCTATTTTTGGCAAGGCCAACCTGAGGCATGGGCAACCAGGACAATCTCTCAGAACTCGTGCTCGCCTATTACAAAATATAAAATGGTTAATGAAATGTCAGTGCTCTCTTGAACAGGACGTCGCAAATTTAGTGGCCGGTTCTGACTTTTTGTAAAAGCAACCAAACTTACTTTAAAGTATCGCGGGTTGCATATATACGAAGCTTCATACAACCAATACACGCTTCGGGAAATTATAAATTACAGACTAAATATTGAATTAAATTTAATGAAACAAAAATATTTAGTTAGGCTGAAACTATGTCTATTAATAAACGTTGAAACATCACTTTTTGTTAATTGTGTAACAGTAGCTGGAATTAACAAATACGTCAAAAATATATATTTTTTTCATCAGAATTTAAAAGGAGAATAATAACAAATTTAATTTGCATATCACCAAATCCATCATTGAAACTAATCTTTTGTTATAGAAAAAACAATTGGGTAACACATTTGTTACTAGTTTTTTTTTTTTTTTTTTGTAATTTTTCTAATTAAATATTTCTAGTACATTTTTAAATTATATATTTCTATGGATATATTCACTTGAATGACTAACATATCTACGGTCACCTATCGACGAGTATTAAATACGGCGTTGTTAAATTAAATACGCGATACGACATCGCTATTTAAGACGTAGAAATAGAAAATAGCTAGCTTTGTTTAGAGCTGCCATAACTCCGTGAGAACATTTTTAAGTAGTACTTAAAAATAAAATGTAAACATGTTAAAGTAATACTTAAAAATTAAATGAAAACAAGTAACACTTAAGAATAAGTATCTATTGGGATATTCGAAAAGTTCAATGCATGTTTAGCAATAAATTGACCGATTTTTCCTTTTTTATTTCAATACACTCCATAACTTCCTGCCATATTTCAGATCCTCTTTTCGTGAATCTATTCGCCCAAAAGTTCCACATTTATCTTTTAAACACTTCATTTTTGCAAATAATGATAAATATTTATTATTGTATAACTTTTAGGGTGACAAATCTTAGTACCGAAAAAAAAATTACAGTTAAATATATGACATATTAATATAAACTATATGGTTATTATTCTATATCAAAGTATTCATTTAAGTATTATCAATACTTCGTAAGAGAAGTAATACAGAAGATGTGTTCTCGATAATCCGATCCATAACTAAAATATTACAAGTAAAGAACTGGGAGATATCTGATAGAAGAAGGTGATTCTTGTGAAGATTTGTATAAAAATAACTACTATGTGGACGACATAAATTGCTAGAAAGAAGAGCCTATTCTTCTTAGCGAAGATGATGCAGCGTCCAGGAAATTTAAAAGTTCCTGGTACTGACGGTTTTACCTACGAAATGTTGAATATCCTGTAAGACGGGTGCCTTCCAACAATACACGAACTATGTCAAAACATATGGAAATCGTGCAGTTGGCCAACTGATTGGACCACATCAATAATTATTCCACTACATAAAAAAGGATCTACAATCTCATATGTATCACATGGAGGTAAAATCATATTATACATTGTTCGAACTATACTGTTACAATTTACATCTTGCCAAATTACCCCCAGAACAAGCTGGATTTGAAAAAGGAGATACTGCTCGCAAACGAGAAGAAATTCGACAACGTTCATTGGGCAAAACTATGGCACGTTTTATCAGATTCAGGCGACACCCTCCATCTTACTGATATTATAATGCAACTCTACGAAGAGAGCCCTCCTGTCATGAAGGTAGATAAGACTATAGCACGGAAATGTCAGAAAAGGTGTTTGTGAGGGTTGTATGCTATCGCCCCTGCTGTACAATACTTAGAGTGAACATATTATGAAATCTGTATTGGATGAATGTAATGGAGGCATCTCAGTAGGAGGACAAAAAATATCGAACATTTGCTTCGCTGATGACACCCTTCTTATTGCTGGAAATGAGGAAGAACTAAGTATCTTGGGTAAGCTGAAGACTACTAGTATAGTTTACGGGTTGAAAATAAACTGCAATCAAATTTAAACTATGATCACTAATCGTGCAAAAGAGTCTATCGAAAAACCCCAAGGAATTGCTGATTGGAAAGTTGCTGACAGTATGGTATATGTAGCCTCACTTATCCATAGTTCAGGTACATTTGATTTTGAAATACGCCACTGCATTCAAATGGCACGCGTTTCTATGAGCAATCTGACTAGGACCTGGAAAGACAAATATATATCCCATCAAACTTGTGTATTGGTAAACTTCCTAGTATTCGCTGATTTTTTTTTTTTTTTTTTAATCCCCTTGAATTTAAGTATCAATCAGAACAGCAGATAAACGTCGTTGAGACGATTTTGAAATGTGGTGTTGGTACCGCATGTAACGAATACGATTGACATAATAGCAAACAAATGTATCAGTCCTTGGAGAAAATAATCCAATGCAACATCTTTAAAGTCTAACCTCAGCACAAATACTGAAATAATTTAGGCAATAATTTTGAGAAACTTATCGTAAAGAGGAAACCAAAAAGAAAGCGCCACCGCAGTAGATAACCTACTCGATGGACGGATCATATATTCAAAACTGGTGACAAATGTTAGAGATGCCGAAGATCGAATAAGTTGGTGACCGCTGATCCGAAGAGTATTTAACAAAGATGGCAAATAATTTTGTGATCATTATACGTAGTTACGGAATAGAATACGATAGCGATGTTATATTAAGAACGGAATATCCCAATCCATGATTCTTCAATGCATCATTACATTTTCTTAGCATTTACTCATTTTTTTTTGACATCTTTCGACCAAGATAGCCTGCCATTTTCGCTTAACATTAGTACAATCATCATCCAAATTGCGCGGGGGTTACGTTCTGAAAAACAAAGCGCAGTACGAATATCTTCAATGCGATAATAAAACCTTAAACATAAATGTTTCTTTTTAAACGGGTCATATTACCAAATCGTGCAGTTGCGAAACCGTAGATATACAAAGCATTATATTTTTTTCGCCATACTTAACTGTTTTTACTTGTGTATTTAAGAACCCACTTTATATTACACGATTTTCAACATAAGTTCGGCCATCAGAACCGGATGCATTTTTTTGTCTCTCCACAAGGCATTTGCTTAAGGATAAAAATTTGTTCATGCTTCGACCCAGGTAGCACAGGGGTATCGACTTTGCTTCTCATGTTTAAGATCCTGGGTTCGAATCTCGGTCAGGCTATGGTAAGTTGTATTCGTTCTTTATTATCTCATCCTCATTAAAATAAATTAAATAATTAAAAAATCTTCACATACTAAATTTATCTTCGTTTCCAACCATGATTCTGTATCCAATACCTCTATTCAATAAATAGTAACAGTACGCCAGTAAAACTACAGCTAAGTGAAATCTATTGTGGGACGTTTATGGCCTGCAGAAGAAGACCATTTTTTTCTGCCACCGCTATATTAAGGGGTTAAATTCTTTGGCAGTAATTTGGAAGAATTGTACAGGATGGTGGTTTAAAAATGTTTAAGAAACAATTATTGCAATATCACTCTTTTCGTAACAAGCAGCGTGCACATATATCCACAAATACTGCAATCAGAGGCACGTAAGAAAGTAAAAATATAACATACCATTGTCGTCGCTGTCAAAAGATTTGAGAAACAAGAATTTATAAAATCTGGTAATATGTTTGTTGAACTATGTAACATGGAATTTTGAACGCTGATTCTTAATAATCTTTGATTTCTGTTATCTGATCTTGTCTACTAGCTCTAAACTGACAGTCTGCACAATGTTGTGCTGTTTATTTGTCGAATCAGCCTGTTAACAACAGGTTTATTCGCTTCGCCCTCCGGCATTACTACGATTGCAATGTTTTGCTGTTAGATTATTCTAGTAATTCCTGCTAAACATCGTCTAATTTTTCACTTGGTAGATATCTACTGCTGTTATATTTAGAATTAATCTTCTAATACAGAGTCTTTTGCAAAGCGGGTGTAATTAACGACTTTATTCTTTTTGTGTTACTATCATGGTGATGTTGGCATCATTAGAGGTACCTATGCCCTAGGCAAAGCTGAATGTAACAGAGAAATGGCTCATTCTTCATACCAGTCCCAAAGATTTTTCAACAAAAGTGTTTTTCTGCTTCCAGGTCTTCTTTTTTCTTATATCTTCAGGTGTGATTACTTGCAAGAGTCTTTATTTAGAATATTACATTATGTGATCGAAGTATTGGAGCTTGATTATTGGTTGACGCAGTTTTTAGTTCTCTCTCCAGCCCTTTCAGGATTTTCTTAAGGGAAGTGAGAAATGGTTTGTGGTCTTGATTGTTGACATTGGTCAAAAGGCATAAGACATTGGTCATAAGACCGTTTACATAAAAATAGTAAAATGATTGGTAATGGCAAAAATGCTAAAAAAAAACAAATGTCTGAAAAATAAAATTTCACCGACTACAGATAATAAAATCGTTAGATGTGCAAAATTGGATCCTTTGAATCTTCCAATGATTGCTTTTACTTCGAGAAAAAGTTTTGTAAAATGAATCTGAAATTCAGGAGACCAAAAAATGTAAAAAAAATGTCTTTGTTAAATGAGAGACAAGTAAAGAAATGGATAATAATAGATACTGGTCAAGAAAACCTTGAAGAGCTTGATCCCAATTAAAAATGCGCAATATTCTATGGTCAGATGATCCGAAAATATTTTTATACAATCCTAGTACCAGTTAAAAACAAATTTGAGGACCTTCATACAGTTTTAACATTTATAATGCCGCACTGCCATTTTGCATATTTGACTGCACCGGGTGTCCCATTTAACTGGCAACAAATTCGGAAAACTACAAAAGATACGACTTCGGTAAAATTAAGCCAAATTATCACTATAACAAGTGCATTTGCAAGGCACTCCATATGTTTTGATAAATTACATAACATAGTACAGTGTTTTCCAAAGGGTGTGCCGCGGCATATTTGTGTACCGCAAATTTTCCCAAATGTGCCGCGAAATCTTAAAAAAAACTAGTCTCATGATTATTTTAACATCATTGTCCGAATATATGTACGTACAATACCATTAATAAGAATAAAGTACACGAAGGAACTTTTTATAACAAATTTGAAATTGACATATTCTGAATACAGGGGAGTCTGCAATCAAAATGTCTTCTTCTGTAGCCACGCGAAATTTTTCTTCTTTGGAATATGTGCCACGAGGGTAAAAAGATTGAGAAACACTGGCATAGTAGATGTAAGTTAAAAACTAAAATTCATTAAATTTAATTTTCCTTTAACATGTTTGTTAAAAAAGTGAACGTATTAATTAATATAAGATTTTAAACAAAACTTTAAGGAAATTTTTGTTTTACTTTTCAGTAGTGTAGTATTTTTATTTTATTGATCAGTTTTAGGGTTTGTAGGTATGACCACCAAAATCTCTTATAACGTCACTCGTGTGTCTATTTATCTGTACGGTAGAAATTGTAACCTGCTTAAAATAGAAAGTTGAAATTTGGTATGCATATACAACTCTTTGACCTACATATAGGTGTTTTTGGCAAAATTATTATTTTTTAATTCATGGCTCGATTATAGCTAATAATAGATAATGGATTATTTGTATTTATGACTAAGACAGTTTGTGAAATTAAAAACAGAATACAATTTTTTTAACAGAACCAAGTCGATGTGTGTAGTGTTGAGTGTAGTGCTCAGTAAGCTCCGCTTACAATTATACGTCAATCTTTTGTTTTGATTAATTTCGTTTCTTGATTTTAAGGTATTAAAGGGAAATAAATCATTTATAGTAATGAAATACTTATAAACCAAATAACACATTGTTAATAGTGAAAATATGTTTCTGAAATTAAAAAAAGTGAAGCCATTTATCAATATATTTCTTATTAATTTAATGAAGACTTAAATATGAAACAAAAGCAACAAAAGCGCTGGGATTTTTAATTTTTTTTTTTATTTTCGATGTAATGAAATTATTTAAATTTTGTTTAAAAAAATTAAATGGAAGCTCTTAGTACTCAAATATCGATAAAAAATCTGTTGATTTTGATGTAATTATAAAACAAATATTCCTTGACATTCAGCATTTTGTTGGCTTCTTACTGAAAAGTGAACAGCATATATTTAATTCTGTTCACTTTTTAGTTTTTGCTAATATTACTGTTTGTATTTCTAACTTTTTTGCCTAGTATTTATATACTGCGTTCAAAGGTGAGTTTGCAGTATAGCTCTTATGGCAAATGGGAGCGGTGTTGCCAAATGTTGTAAAAGTGTCAAATGTGTCAATTATAATAATATGAAAAACTCGTATGATTTACAAAAATCAACTCTTATAAAATTCAAAATAACACTCAACAAAAGTTTTAGAGTTGGCAACGTCGACAAGCAAGAAAAGGATAGAGTCATTGTGTAAAACCATTAGAGAGTATGAAAAAGAACTACTCCATATGCCCTGTACTGCAAACTCACCTTTGAACGCACTATAGCACTGTAACAGATTTTATTTATTAAATGTTACAATTCGTGAGTTTTTACTAATGGTTGGTTTATATACGGAACAAGAATATGGAATGGGAAATAAGAATAGTAATAAAAAATATGAAACTGTTTATATCGGACATAACATTTCGTCGCTACGCCTGCGTACTTGCGTAGGCCTGTGTTTAACGGTTGTCGTTTGACAGGTTGTTGTGTTTAATATAACCTTTAAAAAAAATTCGTTTTCAGTAATATGGATTTAGAAGATTTTGTAAATTTATTTGCTTGTGTTTCACACATTATTATTGTTTTTTCCAACCTTCTGATCACAGCTGGAAAACAGCTGTTGAACAAATTTTATTACGGCCGACATCTTGACCGTTGTACGCATGCTTCTCGTCTCTTATTCTTGGAATAAGAATAAAATGTTAAATGTTACCAACTTTTCTTATGTTTAAGTTAAATTTCATTCTTACATAAACCGATATACGGCGCAGCCATGTTTTAACATCTTGTGTAACATCTGATCACAGCAGGAATACATCTGTTGGACAAATTTTATTACGGCCGACATTTTGACCATTGTGCGCATGCTTATCGTCTCTTATTCTTGGAATAAGAAGAAAATGTTACCAACTTTTCTTAAGTTTAAGTTAAATTTCATTCCTACATAAACCGATGTACGGCGCAGCCATGTTTAACATCTTGTGTACTATTCTTATTTCCTATTCCTTATTCTTGTTCCGTATATAAACCAACCATTAATATAACAAAAAGTACAAGAAATTATTATGATTATAATTATAAAATTAAAACTCTTGCTTGGCAGGGACCACAATGTCGCCAATCACCGGTTGTCAACAACAAACTCTATTGTTTTTTTGTTCGTTCTTCAAAAATTGTATTAGCAATTAGGAGGCGTTCAGGTTTTCACAGTTACAGCACCTATATGTATTGTTGAGGATGGTCCTTCAAAAATTTCATTTCCAGAGCAAAGGTTTGCAGTTTCTTAATAGCTTCATACCACGTCTCTTGCTATGGTCACAATTTAAGCATAACGAAGTGGGGTAGTTGGAATAGTGTCCTTAGTAGCATAGCATGTACAATTTTTAACAGGTTGTACGAGTATATGCATATTAACTGGATTTTTCTCAGTTACAGATAAATTTCAAATTCATATCAGTTTGTAACGAGCAATATGCGAGATGAAACGAATGTTATTTAGTTTGAATATTTTTGATTTATTTTGTGATCTAATTCTCTCGTATGTATTAAAAGTAATAAAGCAGTGTTCTATATTAAAACACGATACATCACATTAACTCATACCGTAGCATGCTCATACATGACCATCTATTTCTATTTACATTGGTTTTTTAAAAGGCCGCGACTCACATTTGTTTTTGGAGATTAAAAATTTAATGCTTTTCAAAAATTAATTATATTTCTACATAAAACCGGTAACGTGGAAACAAATAAATGAAAAATTACTTCCATCATTTAATTCTTGCTAATCTTTATATCTGATCAAAAACCATTCAACTTGTTTTATTAATTATTAAATAAAATATTAATTGTTACATAAAATTTAATTAACCAAGAGGTTGTTTTTGGTTTACGTCAGTTTTTTATATGGAATGCATTCTGTGGTCTGTAAAATATTTTACGGTGCATGGAATTTATGAAGCATTTTTTGTTAGAATCAATCTAGCATTTATTTCTCTAGAGCAGTGCTTTGCAACCTCAAAACTAACCGCTGCTTTTTTTACGTTGACCAGTGTAATAGTTATTTATGTATCTAAAGGGCCGAGAGTTCCAGTTCCTAATAAACTCCCTAATAGTTATTAGACACATAATATATTTATGAAGCTAATAAATTTATTGGTGATTTCCCAGTTACAAAATCCCTCCAACAGTTTATTAGCAACATAATTTTTTGTTTTTGTATTGGCATTTCTTATGAAGATAGTAACACGGTGCAAGAGGGATAGGGCTATACGTAAATTTGTAGAGCTTAAGTGAGATGAAATTTTGACACTGAATATTTTGACATTAAATATTTTGACAATAAATAGTTTGACTTTACATTCAATGACATTAAGTATATTTTTTGTGTTACTGTTAAAATGACAATTAAACGGCTTTTAACAAATTTTATCACAGAAAAAGAGGACAATATAGATAGAAGAGAAGTAAATAAAAATAGCATTTTATAATACAAAAGTAAATGAAAATAAGAAGACAGCCATATTTTGCTTTATTTTACATTCCTTAAACAATATGAATTAAACTTATCAGCAATTTTCAGCCACACATCTTTATTATTCTGCCAATAATTGCGTCTGTCTTCTTATTTTCTATCATTTTTATATAAATAGTAATGCTTAAAGTATTGTTTGTAATGTGTTGTAATCGTAATTGAAATAAATACATATATAAAAATAAAAGACAATGTTTATTTAAAAATATATATTTAAATATTATTCTTTATATATCACATTTACAATAAATGTCCAAAATATTCTAAAAACGGTTGTCCATAAGTTATAAATTCATCCAAACAGATTGTTGATTTCGTAAAAATACAACTAAAATGTATATAAAACACTAAAAACACCATTATAGAAATGTTTAAAAACTATACATTCGTATATTCTTTTAAAATTATATTATTTTTCAATTAAAATTGAAACTTGTTTTTGGTTATATGTCACTTTATTAAGCACTTCATGTTGCATATAAGTTATTAGACAAATAAGCCTATTTATTAGCAACCTAATAACTATTTCGGGGTGGAACTCTCGGAAAAAAAATTATGTTGCTAATAAACTTATTGGACAGTTTATTAGCAACTGGAACTCTCGGCCCTTAAAGTAAAGTGATGGTTTAATCCCGAGAATTTAAGTAATGCCTGAGACGGCCGAAGGGAGTCAAGAGTATTTTCATTTGAGGGATTAATGCACTTTACTCCTGAGATGCATACAAAACTTTTCTCACTTCGATCAGTTACAATTTATTGAATCAATTTGAAATTAGATATCATATAATTTTCAGAAATTATATTAACAGATATCTATAGGCCTAGGTCATTGTTATGCTGCTACGGAGACAGCTTGTTTATATTATAATAAATAGAAATTGTTTATGTCAATATTGAATAATTGTTTTTTTAATATATATTGTGTAGATTGGTTAAAATTTAATCAAATAACACTGTTATTAATTTAAAAATGGAAATAAACAGTGATGATGGCGAAGAGAACTTTATAGGGACACCACCAGATATTGAGTCAGTTTAATTGGAGGCTATTGCCGAATTATTGCCTACAAAATCAAAGAGATTGTATGAAAAGTCATATACTTCAGAAAATAGTGTGATAAGAAGAGTGTAGGTAATTACAGAAAACTACTACTATTTTACTATTTTACTTGGAAATGAACCTTCAACTACAACAAGCATAAATTTTTAGTTAATTAATAATGTAATTTGTAAAAAAAAACTAATTTGGAAAGTGAAGGTCACTATGTTAATGTTGTAAATTCTAGTAATATTAGTGTTACAATAAATAATTATGGAATTTGTCTTTTATGCATCTGTGACTTTATTGAGGGAAAAAGGTTAAAAAAAATTCCTAGGGAATAAAGTGATAGTTTATTTACCAAAAACTAGGTACATAAAGTCGGTTTTACACCCAGTCGAAAAATATTATTTTAAAAATTAATGTGATATTGTTAAATTATAGTATAGCACAACGATTCAACTTAAACTCGCATGCCCCATGTATTCGAAAAGTTGTTGAACAAAGTAATCTTGTTTAAATATTATAATTTTATACACAGTTCTACTAGCAGTATTTTTTTTAAGGTTTCGTGAATCAGATAAATTTTACCGCCAATCTGCTGTTGAATAATAATGCTCTACAGCAGTTGTTTCGGAACTATGAATTGCGGGCCCCTAACAGGGATTTTCAGTATCTTTTACAGTATTCATTATCAGATTTATTATTAAGCTTGTAATATCGCTACGTAAACAACAACAGTAAAAACGTAAATTTAGAAATCTTCTTTGATATATTTTCTACCAAAATATTATAACGTTTACACAGATCTGCGAAGGTTGGCCACTTTTAATAATATATGGTAATTTTAATAGATAAGTAGTGATAATGATAGAAAATAATATTTTTTTTTATCACGTATCAATTTTTTTACAGTACTTTAAAAATTGAGGTCTTATTATTATCTATGACTCATATTTAGTAGGGCCGAATGTAAATATTGCAGTTGTCTTACCATCATATAAATAAATAATGATTATAATATGTAGATAAAAATCTCATAATGCGGTAGCGTCAAAAAATCATGAATTCATGATAGTTCCGCAAAACACAAGAGAAAGGCTACAAGGCGTGCTTTTCTCCCTGAGAAGTGTTGATACTAAATAAGTAATTTAGAATTGTCTTTATCATAAAAAATTCTCCATATTATATCTTGTTTTATACTGAAGTTATTTCTCTAAAAATATAATGCATGATACTTTCTTTTGAGAATTCTTTTGAAAAACTAGACGTGATGGAGAAAAACTAAAACTTGATATGAAATCAGGATTCGCCATTCTACCTAAATCACCCCTTAAAATCAAAAGTGGCGGAAATTTTATTTTTTTTGCAGCCCGTGTTATGAATATTTATAGGTAATTGTATATTTTTGTAAAAATAAATAAACATGGCAAAAGTACGATTTATCCAAATGGGTTTATAAATCGTACCGTATGGTTAATTAAATGTACTTCTTGGTAAAACAAAAGAGAACAATTATTTTTTAAAAAGTAAACTTAGTATGCAGTAAAGTTTATACCGGTTGAGCTAACATATTTATGACCAAAGGCTGAAGGGGCGAACTGAGTAATTTGGACATTGGTAGGTTTCCCGGTGCGTCGCTGGGCCGCTATGATAAAGTTTCGCAAAAACAAAAGTTCGCTTTCCATTTATTAAACGAGTTTTAAAAATTATCGTGGGTATGGAAACAAATTTATATGATTTCTGTTACTTACACTTTTAAATGCCTGGAACCATTCGTTCGTCAAGAACAGGCAGGCTTCAGGCCTAACAGATCATGCATCGATCAGATTAACACCCTTAGGTTGATCCTGGAGCAGTCGAATGAATGGGGATCACCTACATTTTTACTATTTGTAGATTTCGAAAAAGCGTTCGACAAAATCAACCATGGCGCAATATGGCAGATATTAGAAGTGAATGATATCCCAAACAAAATAATTAACCTCCTTAAAAGCATGAACTCCAACCCAGCATGCAGAGTTGTACATAGAGGGAAAACAAGTAACCCAATCCAAGTTAAGTTGGGAGTCAAACAAGGCTGTGTATTGTCTCCGCTTCTATTTCTTATCGCCATCGACGCCATCATGCGCGCAACAAACTCCAAACAAGGTGGAATTCAATGGGGTCTAACTACTCGCCTAGAAGACTTGGACTATGCCAACGATCTCTGTCTACTAACACATAGGTTCTAAGATATGCAGCAGAAACTGACTGCAAACACGCGCGATATGCTGGACTCACCATAAATGTCAGCAAAACAAAAGAACTGCGCATCAACACCTCAAATACTCGAAGTCTACAATTACATGATGTCCCTGTTGAGCGAACATCCAGGTTCTGCTACCTAGGAAGCGTCATCACGGAACAAGGAGGCACATGCGAAGATATTGCTGCCAGAATTCAGAAAGCAAAGCTAGCTTTTACTATTCTGAGCACATTCTGCACATATCAGCACAAAGACAAAACTTATATTTAACACCAACGTATAGTCTGTCCTGTTATGTGCCTGTGAGACTTGGCTGGTTAATGAAGCGTTAATCAGTAAGCTACAAATTTTTATCAACAAATGTCTACGAAGGATAATGGGATTCCATTGGCCTGACATAATCAATAACAAAGATATTTGGCAGAAAACAGGGCAAACAGAGATAAGACGGGAAATACAGTTGCGAAAGTAGAAGTGGATGGGACATATACTCAGACGAGAGACAGACAAAACACGAGACGAGCGTTCCAATGGAACTCTCAATGAAAACGAAAGGTCGGAAGACCCAAGCTCACATGGAGGCGAACAGTGGACAGAGAAATTAAAGATATGGGAAAGACCTGGGGCGAAATTAAGACCTTAGCCCAGAACCGGACAAGATGGCGAAGTTTTGTAGAAGCCCTTTGCTCCTCTTGAGGAGTTGTAGGAACCAATATATATATATAAAACAATATTCTCTTGGTATTCGTCAGTTTATATTGTCAGTAAAATAAAATAAAATAAAATGAAACGTTTCGTGTACATCCAATTTACACATCATCAGTCAATTTCTTAAAAAATAAATGCTAATTGCATATGTCATGTTAATAAAATGAAACACATGATTCCTCTACCATGGTTTGTACAAGTTTTATTTTATTTTATTGACAATATAAACTTACGAATACCAAGAGAATATTGTTTTATTTATATACCAATCGTCAAGAAACCTATACTTTATATATACAGTACCTAGACAAAATATTATAACCACTTAAGATTTTTTTAAAATTCAAGTTTTACACAAAATCAACAAAATAGTAATACCAATTTTATTTTTATTTTGTATTTTATAATTTCAAATTATTTTAGTACATTTATAAAATGTTTTTTAATAGTTTGTGTTGCCCCCTTTGCTTTTATTACTGCCTCAATTCTTCGATGCATACTCTCAATAAATTAAAAGTTAAAATACATGCCCTAATACAATTTTCAATTTCTGGAGAGCCATGCCATACTTTTTTAATATTATCTATTAAAACTTGTTTATTAGTATTATTTAAATTATAAACAAGTCTTTTCAGCAGGTTCCAGACATTTTCGTTAGGATTCATATCCGGCGAATTACCTGGCCAGGACAAAATCGGTACTTTTTGTTCTTGCAAATCAGTCTCAGAATAAAAATGCAGAGTTGAAGATGTTTAAAATAGCTTATATTTTAATAAATACACGATATGTTAAAGAAATAAATAAAGTAGCATATGATTATATGTCGGCATTTTTAATAAACAGTTGTTTTTGGTTATAATATTTTGTCTAGGTACTGTATATATATATATATATATATACACTTTTAAATATTTACTCATCTTATTATTATATTATATGTGTAGAAAGGGATTGTACTGGTTGCGGATATAAATAATGCAAATAAATCTAGCTGACTAGTTTCTAAATATTTCATTTCTTCATCAGAGCTACACAAATAAAGTAGAATTTGAAGTACAATAGCTGGTTTTAAAGTGTAAAAAACATACCTGATCTAGTAACGTAAGGTCATTGTTCGGCAGTTAAAATTAGTCATGGTGTAAAACAAAAAGTTAAGATTCATTAGATAAATACATATGTAATAAATAAGTTAAATAATAAATAAACAATAAGAAGTCAAAAAAATAATATTTACAAAAGTTATACTACACACAAATTTAAATAAGATAAATATTGGTATTGCCACGGCCATACCTGTTTTTATTTGTGTAGCTCTGATGAAGAAATAAAATATTTCGAAAATAGTCAGCTGGATCTAGTTGCATTATTTATGCAGCTCGTACAACCCTTTACATGCATACCTATGTTTCAACACAACAAATAGATCGTGGAGAATTTTTAGAATTACTTTTACTTTACGATCCAAGTACGATTCACTATTACAACTGCATTTAGCTAAAATAATAAAAGGCAGTCAAAAAAGGAGATTCAGTAACTTTTGTATAAAAAATAATGGCAAATAACGTTACTGACTCAATTTCACCTATAATAAAGAAAACAATTTCAAATGAAATACAGTAATTCCTCGGCTAACGAATGACTCTGCTTACGAATATTTTTGTTGGACTCTGCCGCGACTAACGAATTGAAATTGGGACTAGCAATCGTTTGCTTACCAAAATGGATATTGCGAAGTATGTAATTGTGAGAATATTTTAAAATACTTGTCTAAACTACTTCAAAGAAATCTTAAAGACGCTAATCCAACCAACATTGAGGATATTCTTCACATCTCCTCCAGCAAAGAAAACAAGAACTGAAAGAGAAGAAACTGAGATTCCTACTACACCACAAGGACAGTTGAAACTTCCAGGAAGACAGCCTGAAGATGGTCCTCCCATGAAATGAAAATTATGGACTGCATGGACTGTGGAATGAACTGTGTGAACATGGAAACTTAAACTCTTCAGTTTTGCTCTTAGAAACATAGAATAGATCAAAAAGTTTTTTCAATAAAACCTTCACGAAAACTGTGTTTCGGCTAACAATTAATTCGTACTACGAGAGATCACCTCGTGAGACGAATTAAATTCTTAAGTCGAGGTATTACTCTAATTTTATAAACCTACATATATCGACCGCTTTCCTTATGATTTATCGGACCGTTTTGAATTCCCAATTCATTCCTGAAGGGAAGCCATCAAATTTGAAATGCATCTCTTTTATTGTATGTTCACAAACATTACTTTCAATCTGATATAATGAAGCGATAGTACAAATAGTTCAATCAACGACATTCGTTTGAAAATTCATAGCTTCCCTTGACGATAAATTTGTTTGATCACATGGTACTAAAGCAATAAAATTATGGCAGTAATATCGAATCTTTGATACATTATTCGCAGGTATATTTTTTATTCATAATACCTTTTAAAAGTGTGTTTTAAATATACAGGAAGTACGGCATACTTTATTTAACCCCATACCATTTTATAATACATTTATTGCTTGCTGCACGGCGTTTTCTAGGATAACATATTTTTCTCTGTTCCATTCTAAATATCGTACTTGTAGGTACAATATACCAAATCCTATACAGGTACAATTTACCCCACTTGTACTTATTTTATTATATACTTGTTAGGATCGGCAAAATGCCACAGGTGTTGATAAGAGTTTGCACACTGCTTTTCTGATTCTAGTGGAGGGTGGTCTTTTGAATGTTTGCACACCGGCGGTTGACTACTGCGCAGCGACCCTGTTTATATGCTATTGGTGGAGTTTTTATGGAGTTACCAAATGAACATTTATTTCTTCATTCCATTGGGTATTCCACTGAATATCCTTGGAACAAAGTTACAGTGAATACTTGCATAATTTATTTTCTGTATATTTCATTTATTAATATACGCAGAATATCTATAATGTATATGCATTCATGTCATGTATGTAGCTTTTTAATTTCTCATATAAATAACTGGAAAATTATCGGAGTTAGTTAAACACAATAATAATACATTTTTGGTAAAAATAAATTGAGGAGGCAAGTGGATGAAGGTGTTATGTAGCATTTTTTGAAATTTTGAAATTTTCGTTGGAATGAGGTTGTATAAGCCTCTTTTATCCTAACCATAACACTCAGTTTCCAATTATCTTTTTTTGAAGATACAGATAGATAAACGTGTTTTGTACAAATAGTTTTTTTAGGTATCACACGGTAGCGAAAGAAGAAAAAATATAATAATTTGTGGAATCTAATTCTCACAATATTGTCACGGGGTGGATTCAAGAACGGACATCTTATCTACAAAATTTATTATACAATAATAATTTTACAACACAATACAATTAATTGTCATAATGGCTGCTGGTGTTGACTGTTAGTAGCTGATGTCAGTCCCGTTCTTGCCCCGGCTTCTCCAGGATCGGTCGAACCACCCCATGTATCCGCACGAGGCGGACACGTGGAGAAGCCCTGTAGACGGCACTTACATCTCGGTTTGGTGACTTGAACAGCTGGGCTGGTCCTCGGGTAGCGTGCTCACAAAAATGATCGAATGAATAACTAACTACTTCAATGACTGACTCAATGAATCACTGACTCTCAATGAATAACTGACCAACGACTTTATTCCCTAAGACCATTTTATAACTGTTAACCAGGATACTATGACGTCAAGTCCTACCTCAATTGTTTTGGAAACATTATTCATTTGTGTAATTGTTGGCAGCAATTAAAGACCATAGTCGGCACAATTGAATAATGTTTATCAACACATTAGAGAGTAGTTCAAAACTTATGTTGACAAACACGCAACACTCTGCACATTCTTTAATTCCCAAAACCGCAAGTCAGCAACCGCGACCTACACGGCCTAAAGGCCGCTCAATGAATTGGGACATTAGCATACAATTATATCATAATTGTGACAATATAATAAATTTGATAGGCTTTCAACTGATGTGACATGCGGAGAGATAGCGAAAAATAATAAACACAATAACTTACTAAATGTCAAGTAATTCAAAACTTAAAATTTGTAACACAACACTTGCATCCACATGCCCCGTAAAAAAAAATGATGGTAAAATTGCGCACAGTAAATCTGTCCTTCGGTAAACTGGAAATTGTAATAAAGAATAGTGAATTTCAAAGCATGGACAAAATACAAGAGAGTTTTCTTTTTTACTCACACGGATATTGCAAACAAATTTTGTTTGTGTTCTTCTCTTATTTATGACGCATACACGATATGTCACAAAATATCTCCAAACCGCTCGATTCACACGCTAGTCAGACATTCACTCAGACCATACTACGATATCGAGACCTTAAACAAGTATCGAATGAGAATATTTGCCATCAAGTAAGCCCCAGCGGGTGGCTACTCTATGAGTCCATTCCCATACTTATGTTGGCTCAAATATGAGCCGGTTGGTAGCGAAGGTGCTAAGTTATTTCATTGGATTCTTAACTGGTCCATAAATTTTCTTAAAGACTTATTTTCGAAGAATCAACCTTCTTTCGCTCTCTTTCGTCTTAATCATAGTTTCGCAACCATACAGACCTAATGGTCTTATAATGATTTTGTATATTCTTTTCTTTAAGTTATTCGATTAATTCTTAGAGAGAATATTTTATTGAAAGCTGACTGTCATTTCGGGCAGTTGGTGCACAAATGACTATTAACTTTACAATTTAAAAACTAACATAACTTTTTATTTCTGTAGTTTATTTAATAGTAGGCAGCAAAGTAATTATGATATTATAGTGAAACATTTGGTATGAAGGATGTAGAGTGGACATCTCTTTAACGCCTGATTAAAGTGATATGATACAGGTAGAATATGTAATAAAATTAATTAATTTATTTATAATTGCTCTTACTTGTGTTTGAAATGTAAATATAAGCTTCACGCATTTTAACATTTATCCCGTTAGAACGTTTAGAGCTTAATGAGTTCATACTTGGCATTCTTGTTTACAGCTTTCATAATTAATTCAACACTACATGTATTTTTTATTTTAGGTTTGTTGCACTTTTCAGTCCAAGAATATGAATTATAATTTAAATTATTATGATGTCATGCAAATGCTCAAAGAAATTATTTTTAAACTAATAACAAAATTTAATCATATTTTATAAATGTACCAAATGTTACACTAGTAGAGATCAACTTCATCCAAATGGTATCTGATTTTGAACATATACCTACTAAACCAAACTTTTTCATGTCGGGTTCATTTTAAAAACGTGTAATACGTAGTAATTTTGTCGAAAGATATTACGAATCAGATATTGCTTTGATACTGCACTTTATGATAATGCAACACCACTTCTCACGCGTGTGTATAAAAACATTACATTTTTTAGCTAGCCTACCTTTTTGTGGAACTCCGTAGATAAAAAATTACAACAAAAATAGTCCACCAGGTTCGAAAACTAATACCATTTTCGCAATCGTTCAAAATGGTTAAGTGCTGATTTGTAGAGTAAACTTTTAACTAAAATTTATTTATTTATGATTTTCGAATGATGGACTAACTTAGCGAGAGGTACATATCTTTAGGGGCAAAGTTCTGTACACATTTTTGTACCTGGGAACCTAAAGTCGTGAAATTAATCGAATTTTTACCTTGTCGCAAAACTCATAAAAGAATTCATTGAAATCGAATTTTCTATTTTTATAACATAGTCGTAATTTACGATCTCAAGTAAGCATCAAATGATGTACGTTTTGACAAGTTTGCCCATCGTTGCGGAAATCATTTGTTTCTTTTTACCCCAAAATTGTATAATTATTCTAGATCGATGTATATTCTCATTTGACGTGCGCAAATTGTAACTAAAAGTACATTCTACAATTACATTTTCAGTTTTATGACTCGAAAATTATTTATAGTTACGGAACATGGTAGACCATTTTTGCCGCCAACTACAGCAAATGTCGTAGATATCAGTCGTAATTCGATAGTACGAATGTTAAGATATTTAAGTCGTAAATAACGAATATATACGAGGGATGTTTCCTAAATTCTGGGAATTGTGCTATAATTAAATTACGCAGAACTTATAGGCAATGTTATTGGTGCCAGACAAGTCTTGACATGTTTATGCAACTATCTAGTGCAATATTGTTCAGTCTGATTTAGGTGTTCGACTGATACAGACGCGTTTTCATAGCACTGTTTTTGTAACCATGGAAGACGCAGCAAAATCTCAAAGAGCAATAATTTTCTTTTTGTGGAAAGAGGGTTGAAAACATCAGAAATTATTCAGCGTCTGCAAGGAGTATTTGGTGAGTCTGCAAAATCCAAAAGTACTGTTTATCGGTGGATAGATCGTTTTAAAACCGGTAGAACATCACTAGAAGACGATGCACGCAGTGGGTGCCCAAGCACGTCGGTAAATGAAAGAAACATTACTGCCGTCGAAGACCTACTGAAAGAGGACAGACGAATGACTATTCGTCAAATTAGTGTGCGCCTAGGGATAAGAATATGGTCTACAATTGTAAAAAAAAAATCCAGCTATCAATCTAATTCTTCTTGGGTCTATCTAAAATTCTTTTTATCTGGTATCCCTCTTACCCGCCAACCCCATAATCTGGTTTTCAAGTTTCTGGGTATTTATGTATCATTATTATTCGTTTTAAAGACGTGTTCTATTACTATTTCTTTCTTCTTTTTCTCACGACTAGAAATTTCTTTCTAATGTATTTGTTCGGTAGCTAACCAGCTTTATACCCATCTCTTGAACATTCGTTCCAGGAGTCCAAAGACCCACTAGGTTGTCCATTTTTGTAAATATATGCTAGTCTGCCTTCTTCCATTCTCTTTCCATATTCATACTACATTGTCTTTCTTCTTCGTTTATTTGACTATGTGTTGAATTTCACAAACATCTCGAATCGACTTACAGGGATTGCTGTCTGTCAGGGTTCAAAAAAATTGTCACTTGATCATAGAACTTTCATTTTGGAGACTGTCATAATTTGTTTAGTTTTTTGTATATGCTCTGGTTTATATGGTACATATCAGCACTATGTCATTAATACAGTCGTTCTTAAACATTTTGTTATTCTTGTAGCTTAAAACCAGTGCTTTTCAAATTGTGTGTCGCAACGACTTGGTGTTTCAAGACTCGTGTCACTAAATTTATTATTTAAAGGATTATACTATCTATTATTGAACAAATCTAAATAAAACTAAAGATGAAAATTGCAATTTAAGTCATTAAAAATCTCTTTTTTTGAAAAATCTCGTTTTCTGAAGCAATACTAAGTGTATCGCAAAGATAAAGAAAAAAAATGGATAGCGTTATTTTAAAAAATTGATGAATTAAACCTGATGTATATGTCTAGAATTTGAAACAGAAGAACGCAAGCCATCATCACCAGGCTGCGAATAGGGCATACGAACTAACTTAGAAACATCACTACTTCAGAAAGATAACGCAAATATCTGAGATGAGTGCTGTTCTCACCATAGAATACTTTCTAGTAGAATTGTGAGTATATACAGATCTGCAAACCAAACAAAATATAACACACTCCCTTAAACTCATTCTACAGAACACCACCACATCAAACACTAATACAATAAATTTCCTTAAAGACCCAACTGACCGGCAAAATTTAAGCTATAATTCTTCTCCTATAATACAGCTTCTTTAACAATAACAAATTCTGTAATAAGCAACAATATGCTACTATAATTAATTTATTGCACCGACTTACACCGATTTTAAAAAACTTGTAACTGAAGCGTCACTTAATGAAATATATCAAAAAAAAAAACGATGGGTTTTGTACAGATCTGTATCAGAAAATATCGTTCAAAATCCTTTTTTACCAAGGCAAAAACATACTTGGATTTGAGGTTATCATATGTTCAGAGCTTTAAGCCAGTTATGCTAAATGAATAACAATATTCCATACTTATCCATGTATTTTTACATTATCGTTGCAATAAAATAACTAACAACTTTTGATCATTACGTTTCTGTAGTATAAATTGAGCATCTGAAGATATAAAATCAAATATGTGATAGTTGGTGTCTGTAAGCGAATGTAAGGGTGACCACAGAGAATGTAAATGTGTGAAGTTACATGGTCAAGCCAGTCATCTGAGTAATGAAGACGTATCTATAAATTAATATTGAGTTCTGTAAATTGACCTGTAATCGGCTGGGAATGTACCCAATTCATGCTGATAAGTTTTGTTAATGAATATGTTACTGCCTTCTATGTTTGAGTTTACAGTGGCGTCACTGAAATATTTCGCAATTCACTTTAAGACAAATAATTTATACAATACTTGATCACCCTTTCAGTATTATAGTAATATAATTTATTTAGTTTATTTATGCAAATCTTTATGCTTGACGTAATACAAGTTTTTTGAACTCATTGTTTATCACGGTTTGTCACTTTGTAGAGTCGGTTTGAAGAATTCCCGTGTCACTTAATTTGGTAATCTACTATTATATTGTACAAGTGTTGGTATATATGTTCTATTCAACTTCTGGTGTATCTTCATTTTTCCGGTAACGCGGAGAGAGGAAAATGAACCACCGTCTTATCCGGGTGATATTTTTTTAGTTCTTAGGCTTAATTTTATTTCGACAGGGGGTACTGACTAATTTTTATTGATAAAAATCATACATATTTTCTCGAATCCGTGTCGATGAAAGTTACTATTGATCAGCACGGACAGGTTTTATCAGAAATAAAAGATGTTTATTCATATTTCTACTATTCAGAAGACGATTTTAGACCAAAACTGAATTGAAAAACCTACAGTTGAAGGTATTTTATTAATAAAATTGATGAAATGTGTAAAAAATACATAAGAGTTGATAAAGATATTGCAGTTTTTTAAGGTTGTAACACATTTTCATAAATTTTTAAAATTTTTTTGACCATAAAATTGCCTTCAGTTAAAAATGCTATTATACGGAAAAGAAAGTAAGAATTAAGAAAGTAAGCAACAGTTTTGAGTTATCAAAATATATTTTAAGGGTCGTTCGAATGTTTTAAATGTTAAACGTTCAAATAAGTTTTCAGGGTGAGGATAGATCTGTTAAGCAGTTTTGTTATTTTAATTCTGGAAACTGTATGTTATTAACTATTTTACTAACTATATTAACGAAAGTATAAAGAACAATGTATTAGGAGGATAGATAAAACAGAACAATATTCGACATTTAGTAATCGCGTAATTTTAATTGTGTTAAATCTTGAAGTATTATATGCCCAGATGTCATTTTAATATATTATTTCTTTATATAAGTGATTATTATAGGATAAAAGCAGGATGAAGCATTTTTGCAGTAAAAATGTAATATATGTATAACGTAAAATATCACTACAACGAATATATTATTACAACGAAAATCTGCAAATTTCACATCTGTCAGTGTTACTCAAAAGTTTTTCAAAAAAATTACATAATTAATAGTGAATCCTATGCAATAATATTTAAATATTTTATTAATTTTTCTCTATTTTATTCAGAATCCATGTATTCTTTATAGTGAAATAAAATATTATTGTTACGTTTAAATGGTACAAACGTAAATTAATTAACCGATTTGGATAATACTTTGAACATTGTATGTATAGATTAGAACTTCCCGAGTGTTATTGGCTATATCAGTGTTGCCACCAATTTGAAAAATTATTTCGACGTTAAATTGCTCAGAACTTCGTGTTTGTTATAGGCTAATGATAATAATAATAATAATGTTTGCTGACGTTTCGTGGACGTTCCGCGGGCGTGCCCGAATCCATCACTTCGACAACCACGTGACAGGCAAAAAATGAGTCGCGAAGCGACGAGTTTTATAATCGACAAGTGCGGCAAAATACCTTACTATATTAAAATGAGTCGCGAAGCGACGAGTTTTGTCAACGCAGGGGGCTGAGGCTCCTAGTCTTGTAATATACTATTATTGTACAGAAGAAATGTTCAGATTCGCACTTTATCTGTCCATCTTTCGGTGATTTTCTTGTTAATTTTCTGCAATACTAGTATTTGTGTTCCCAAATTCCATAGTGTATGTACAAATTTTATGGAAAATTATTCAATCGTGTATTTTTATAATACCCAATTTCTCATTCGTAGTCGGTGGTGTTGAACTGGCTAGCAAAACTCGTTTCAAACGAATTAGTACTTGTTAGCAATTTGTTAAGACAACTTGCTAGCGAGAAAATAAACGGGGTACCCTCTGCTATTGGGGAAAGGGTACTCGTATCTAAAATGAAAACGCAAATTGATTGCTAGTGATAAAATTATTTGTTTAAAAAAAATCATGTATTAAAGGAATCGTTTTCGGAAAGTTTGCTTGTAAAAGACATTTTTTCACTTGCATGTATGCGAGTGGGTTTTATGAGGATTGTTTTCCTAACCACTTGATAACTCAATTAAAAATAAATTACACTTAATATGTGAGCAAACTGGGGAAAAAATTGATGACGATCGTTTACCCAAAGAATCTATTAGAATTATTGAAATTAAATACAGGATATCAAAGAAATCTTTGATTTTTTAAATGAGAAAGTATGTTGAGTTGGATAAGTAGAGTTTTTGAAAAACAAAAAAAACTACTTTAAGGTCTTTGCACCGTAAACCTCTAGGTAACTGTCTGACAGATAAGGTTATCTGGAACTTTATCTGCTAAATAAATGTCATCCCGTCTTTCAATACAAATTTATCTATCGGATAGGTAACTAACGGATAATGAGATATGACGTATTGAATTCACTGATTGGTATTGACATTTATTCAGCAGATGAAGTTCCAGATAACCTTATCTGTCAAATAGTTACCTAGAGGTTTACATGAAGGTGGAAAGACCGGGCCTTACTTAAACATTTTTTAAATATTTTTTACAGTTTACGTAAAACTGTATTTTCTATAAGGGTTCAAAGCTAGGATGATTAAGTAAAGGATGCGCTATTCGTGTGTAAAATGTGTGGAAAGATCTACTGAGTGAGAAAGATATATATCGCGGTACTGCGTACACTCGTTATGCGTAATGCACATGTGCTACACCTCTTATAGTTAGATAAAAATCATCCCTTACGCTGCATTCACATTTACCAAATTATATTTACATTTTACAATTATAATCAAGAGTTATATTTTTACTTAGGAGAGCATTCATACATACCAAATCATAATTCTAATTAGTACGTGATGCCATCTGTTGTTACAAATAAAAGTTACTATAAAATTAATCAAAAATCTACGTTTTTTAAACATTTTTCATTTTTAAATTTGCTAAAATAATCACAGTTCTTCATCTAAGATTTATTTCGCCAGTTGTATTTTGTATCTATTTTGACATTTCAAATTTACTTATAGGTCGTTAGTTTCTGTCTCTCTCTCGCTATTGTAAGTATAAATTAAAAGTGTAATTATAATTAGGGCAGAGTGAATGCAGCTTTATAGTTGAAGACGAGAATATTTCTAAATAAAAGAAATATATATATATATATATATATATATATATATATATATATATATATATGTAAAAATCTTAAATACACATTTACTTTAGTTTTAGGTCCGTTTGACACGTTGTTCTATTTTGTATAAAATATGTCATGAAAAATATGCGCAGAACAATTAACACCGTGTTATACACATTTCTCAAATATGTAGTTACAGTGTACACAGTACAGGCATATATTGCTTTCTCTCTCAACAGTCCTTTCCACACAATCGTCAATGTTGTTAATATACGAATAGCATCCTTTACTTAATCATCCTAGGTTCAAAGTGTCCATTTTCATTTAAACACTTTCTCAACCTTACTCCTGAGCTATCTGTAGCTTGAAGCATAATCAAAATCAATATAATTAAAAATATTTCACTTTCAAGTTGTATTTTAAAAAATGACTTATTTTGGAAATAAGTTTTATAATTATTTTCTCATTATGCTTCAATCTACAAATAGCTGAGAAGACTGTCTCGAGCCATCCTGTTTCCACCACTATGCTTTTTAGGTGTTAGACGATTTTTTAGTTTTATTATTATTATTATTTTTAACTTAACACGTATTTTAGACTAAGAATGACTGGATTTACCAGTCGAAACATCTTGTACCACTTTTTTATAACAAAGTGCCGGATTTGCCATTTCTCCGGGCGTTACACCCTGTGTGTGGTAATATAGTTTTTAACACTGTTTGAAGAAAAGTTTCGGGGCCTAAGTTATAAAAATGTTTGAATATTTGTGTTGCGGGATAACAATTTGTTAAATTTGAAGCTATACCTCTGATTGCAGCACCTCTCTTAGAGGTTTCCACGAGCTGCCATTGGAACCCATCTACTCTAATTCTTATGTCGAATGACACAAAAACATTATCAGTATTGATTTTTTTTTTTTTTTTTTTGTTTTGCTACAAACCGGTGTTTATTTTTTACCCAGTTTGTAGCTCAATTTGGTAGATCCACTATGATTTTATTTATTTCCTTTGTAGCATAGAAGCATACTATGGATAGTATTTTTAATATAACTTCTTCTAGAATAAATTTTAATATATTCTTTAATTAATTCTTTATGAATGAGTGGTCTTTCCTGCGAGTTATGACCAAATTTTCTACTACATATTCTTTGTTTGTTATATTTGTAATTTTGTTTGGTTCTTTTGATAATTGTATGTTCTGTATTTTGTTTACGTTATTTATTTTGTGGAATGTTTTTAAATATGTATTTTTGCTCTTGAACCGTTAAATTGATTTATTTTATTTAATTTACTGACTTTAAATTCTCCCTCAAATACTAATTAATTTTGCTTCCTCACCCAACAAAATACTTACGCCACTGAATTCATGCATGTATATTCGTCGTCTCCATGTGTGGTGTACATGTAAGTGTATGTGTGAGTGTTCGGATTCCTAACTAACTTGGAATGTAGGATGTATAACTAGTATTGGATATTCCCATTGCGGCGAACGTAGAAGCAAAGCATCACAAACTCAAAGAATAGTTCTTGTCATCTTAGTAAAGCGGTTTCTTATTTCTAGGACAATGGCGCTACTAAAATATTTACCTCACTGTATTATATATTATTATAGTTTTTGTTCGGAAAACTTAATATACTAAATATAAACAGATTTTCTTCACGGTGTTAAAATGAAATTTGGGGATTCTTGAAGGGAAACGAGAATTTCTTGTTACTTAAATAAGTTATACAAGAAAAAAAAAGAGATATTCTACATTTTTGGGTTTCGTTGACAGAGCTAAATCTAGGGTATGACAAGTATGGCATATGCCTCGTGCGTAGAGCTGACTGAAAAATTTCTTCCCTTTTTTGCTTATTACATTTGGATTTCCTCCATCTTTCGGTTTTATTTTTCCTTTACTCAACACCTCGGTCAGTTTTCCTTGTTTTTGCTTATAATCAAAAAGGAGTATCTTGTTTTGGTTTTGTTCGTAGGTATAACAAAAATATGTCTGTATGTCTATTTTTCTGTCTTGTCTATTTTATCATGGAACTCTCCTGTCCTAATAATGAGTATTTAGACATGTTGAGCTGAACTTGAATATGGGTAATGAGTGATCAATTTCGAACTAGTAAGATATTTTAAATATTTTTGGGTCTACCCATATCTAAGATATGTATTTAGATATATATGGTAGACATGTCTAAAACAGACCTGTCCCATCATGAATGTTAGTTTATTAGTTAAAAAAAAAATATTCTGGCTATTTGTGTCTAATATATTCTATAATGTCAAACGCGTTCATTTTACAATTTGTAGTGATGGTTTGAAACCAAAAGTAAATTAACAGTAGGCAGTTCGAGTATTTGTGTAAAAGTTGGGTGTATTGTTACTGTGTCTATATGTATAAAGTTGGTATCACAATGTGTCTGTACATTATACATTTTCTTAATATTTTGGTTTTGGTAGCTTTAAAATGCATACCTAAGACCAGTGATGCCCAACTTTAACTTAACTCGAGCCAGTTTAGAATTTAAAAATTAAAGGCGAGCCTCATATTTTATTTTTTTAAATTTCAATTTGTAATGTATTTTATGCATAAAAAATATAATTTGTTAAAGAAAAGATTTGTGTTTTAATATTAATACAATAATTATTACTTATAATTACACGCTCGGCTCTGCGAAAAGAGGTATATTGAAAAATTAAAAGAGAAAACGTTAGGACACGGATAGAAAGACCACATATCAAATTCAAATCCAAAACATAATTATCCGGCTGCATTAAGGCACACAAAGTTTCTCGCGAATTATTGAATATAGTTCTTAGCGACATAAAAATACTATATCATCATATTTTCATATATTTTCAAATATTTGGCATATGTGGAAAATTTTAAAATCGTCGTGAGCCAGATAAGAGGTTAAGCGAGCTACAGGTGGCTCGAGAACTACGGGTTGGACGTGCCTGGCTTAGATCATTTTTAGATTTTTTCTGTCTTTCTGTCTGTTCGAGTGTCTCTTTGTCCAAGCAAAGTTCAAGAACTACTAGTCCGATTTTGTTGAAATTTTTTATATAGTGTAACAATATTGAAACTTCTATAATAGGATACTTACTTCTTAGAAAAGTACCTCGTTAGACGAATTCTCGCTTTTACGAACTAGTCTGTAAATCTGTTATTAAACAACTAATAACAACCTGTATGTCTGTTTCACTCTTATACAAGACCCAATCGAGGTTAATTTTTATGGCGTACCTCTGTTAACGAATTACCGCTTTAACGAAATTTTTTGTAAATTTGCTATTAAACAACAAATATCTATTTATATATTTGAATGTTTCTCTTTTATGCAAGACCAAATCAAAAGTACTTATTACGAGTGTATATCACTTTTACCGTACCTCAGTTTATATACTCGTATATTTATTTAATGTTATTATTATTATTATTATAGCTCTTTTTATTTCCATTATTAAACCTATATATACAATTGTACTGTAGCTTATGATGTCGTTCCATTAAAATGATTAATATTTACATATAATAATATTCTTAATATCTAATTGAACTTAATTATATTAAATTCACGGAGCCCATTTCTGGGAATGGGCCTCCCCCAGTTGCGCCCGACGTTGACAGTCGCTTGTTTTCCTTCTTCAGTATTTACCTGCTGTTTCTGTAATTTTATCTTCCCATCGAGTTCTTTGTCTTCCTCGCCTTCTTTTATGGTCTCTAGGAACCCATTCCGAAACTTCTTTTGTCCACCTATGATCTCTAAGGCGCATAACATGACCAGCCCATTTCCATTTCAAGGACCTGACAGTTTTCAGAGTATCTTTTAACCCAGTTTTGTTTCCTTATTTCGGATCGACGGATTCTGTCCGACCTTTTGATTTTTAGCATTGATCTTTTCATCGCGTATTGGCACGTGGGGATCTCATGACATTTTTGGTCTCCGATTTCATACAGCATGCCTTTTGGAGGAGAGAATATTTACCCTGTGACAACAAAAATGGGATGGTACTAAACCCCTGCACGCTTTCCGGTCATAGGGAAAATTGCATTTCCACTTGCAAAAATTTTGTGTGTTTTTCTCTGATTTAATATTGCTTGCTCTTTTGTCAAAAGAAAGTTATAACAAATTTAAAGTCTTTTAATTATAGGCATGCTGTATGAAAACGCGGAAATCATATTTTTTTATTACAAGATCACATGACCGTTTGAGCCCTTTGGGACCCTCCGAATCGCATGCATGTATTTAAAAGACTTTAAATTTGTTATAACTTTCTTTTGACAAAAGGGCAAGCAATATTAAATCAGAGAAAAGCACAAAAATTTTGTGTTTAAGTGGAAATGCAATTTTCCCTATGACCGGAAAGCGTGCAGGGGTTTAGTACCATCCCTTTTTTGTTGTCACAGGGTAAATATTCTCTCCTCCAAAAGGCATGCTGTATGAAATCGGAGACCAAAAACTGTCATGAGCTCCCGGTCTATACGTCCTTCGCCGAATTAGGAATGGAATCGGTTTGTATTTAGCGACGAATCTCGATTTTGTTTGTGGACCCTATTTTCAAACAATATAAAATCAGTCCCAGAATACAGAACTTATTATAAAATTTCTTCATGAAGCTGATGTCACCGTTATTCCGTCGCCAGCAATGTGGTCTTTCGCCCAACCAATATTGTATTAGACATTGCAGGCAGAATGTTGGGTCTATTAAATGTTGTATTGTTGGATCTACAGCGCCTAAGAAATGAAGTTCGGATTTCTTGGGACACCACGTCGCATCGACCATCTCATCCAAAGCGTGCCTTACAGAGCAGGTCACTGCTGAATTTGAAGACTTTTATTCCAAACGGAAATTATATGTACTTTTTTATTTCTCAGTCCCTGTTTAAAACTGACGAGTCGTTCCTGAAAATCTCTTATATCGCATCGTGGTTCTTCATACCCCCTTCACTCCTTTAATTTCTCATGTAAATATTCCAGACTTTGATGCGCCAATCTTCAGTGGCTTTCTTATACTCACAACCAAGAAAACATTGTCTGCAAAATATCTTCAACAACTCACTGTTCAGAACTATTTCTACAAAACAAATATCAACGTAAATGTACATGTCATTTTTCTAATTGGTTCAAAAGAACTAAGTTTTATTCTTGCATGAATTTCGTAAATTCTTTTGTTGAACTTAGAATTTTTAAAACTTTTCACAATAAATTATATTTGCATATTAAATTATGTATACATGTGCTTAAATATTAACTACAAAAGTTATTTGCTAGAAAAGTTTTAGTTAAATATTTGAATTTAATACTGTTATGTTACTTCAAAATTTTGAAACATAGTGTTAACCGATATTATAAAACGGAACAGGTCAAGTCAGCAATGTAAACTCGGCGATTGTCAACTTAGCGAGGAGGAAACAGAAAGAGAGAAATAATATTTTTTTATTTATTTTATTTAGACAACCTGCCGGATAGATCATAATAAGAGGCTGTCACTACAATATACGAGGGATGTTTCCTAAATTCTGGGAATTGTGCTATAATTAAATTACGCAGAACTTATAGGCAATGTTATTGGTGCCAGACAAGTCTTGACATGTTTATGCAACTATCTAGTGCAATATTGTTCAGTCTGATTTAGGTGTTCGACTGATATAGACGCGTTTTCATAGCACTGTTTTTGTAACCATGGAAGACGCAGCAAAATCTCAAAGAACAATAATTTTCTTTTTGTGGAAAGAAGGTGTGAAAACATCAGAAATTATTCAGCGTTTGCAAGGAGTATTGGTGAATTTGCAGAATATAAAAGTACTGTTTATCGGTGGATCGAGCGTTTTAAAACCGGTAGAACATCACTAGAAGGCGATCCACGCAGTGGGCGCCCAAGCACGTCGGTAAATGAAAGAAACATTACTGCCGTCGAAGACCTACTGAAAGAGGACAGGCGAATGACTATTCGTTAAATTAGTGTGCGCCTAGGGATAGGTACACGACAAGTTCATGACATCTTGCATTATTGTTTGGGCGTTAGCAAGGTTTCGCCGCGCTGGGTACCAAGGCTGTTGGGACCAGAACATAAACTCAATAGGTCTGATACTTGTCGTCAACTTCAAGAGCATTAGTTTATCGTTGGGATAAATGTATTCAGTTAAATGGAGATTATGTTGAGAAACTACATTGTAATATTGCTATTATGAAATTGTAAAGTCATTTGTAAATACATATTTTAAATGCAAATCTAGAAATCACGGAGAGTGATATTCATTTAATCCTTTTGTTCCTAGTGGTTTCATCAAGCAGCCACTTATTTAAAAATGTGCTACATTATATCCAGTAGCGACGCAATAAAACCGCTGACACTATACTAGGGTTTATGCAAAAACCGGCTTTTGAAAAAACTGGTTTCCGAATTCCATTATTTCCAAAAAACCTGTTTTCAAATTTTTCCCAAAAAAAATATATATATTATACGTTTTTTTTACATTTTTCGGTTTGTTTAATATTTATGGAACTACAAAAAATTAACAAAATAAAGTATACTCCATCAAAACTTTAAAAAAAAGAACTAATATAACAATTAAAATATAAATTATATAATTATTCACTTAGTGTCTTTTACAGAAAATATGATTTCAATAAACATAAAATGTCCACGGAATGATTACTTTATCTTTTTCTTAATTTAATTTCAATATTTCATGAAATAGAAAATATTCTCTCACTGGCTATTGAACTTGGTTTTTTTGTTCTCAGGGCATCAAATAATAACTCCAAATCCTTTGTTCTTTTATTAGTGGCGTCAAATTCTGAAAATTCGGCCTTCAATGTCTTCGGATTTGATATTTTTTCTTCAGGTTTCTTAAAAAAATCTATTAATTGATTTTTTCATTGCTACTTTTAGAGCATTATCCTTGGCCTGACTAATAATTTCTCCGTCTACGTCGTCTTCCATATATTCGTCATCGGAAATTCCAAATTTGGATATATTTTAGACAATATTTTTCCAGCTAACTTAATAATATCTTTGTTGAAATATTTTCTGGATTTTGTAAATATAGCAAAAAAGGTGCCAGTTCAACTTGTCTTCTTTCTTGAATTCGTACTTCTAAAGCATTTAATAATTTGACACTAATTTCAGCCTTTAATTTCTTTTTTATATATCATAACTATCTCATAGCTCTTATCGGTTTGCATGCTAAATAAACAAATATTCGCATATGATATATTAATTCGAGTATAGAAAAACCGGAAAAAAAATTTGAATTTTTTTTATAATTTAAAAACCGGTTTTGAAAAAATTCTTTAAAAAAAACTGTTTCTGAAACCGGTTTTTGAAAACTGACAATCCATACGCTGGACTGTGTTGTTGAAATATGTCGCTAAAATTTTATTTAAATATTTTCCGCTGTGTAAGTTGACATAAAACAATGTGTTATAAATTGTTTATGGATTTGTTTTTATAATGTCTTACATATCGTACTTTGTAATGTGGTTTCGCGGTATAACCACAGGGATTTAAAAGTTGCACTAGTTTCAGGAAAAAGTAAATCGACCTTTATCAAGTTGAAGGAAATATGAAGAAGAGATATTTTGGAGATATTGCTTGTGAATAGGAATCATATATATAACATCTAATCTTATAAAATTCAAATATCAGGTACTAAGTGAAGTTAGATACCACACTTACGTGCGAAGCAGTACAAGAGTGAGAGTAGGACTTGGCCAAAATAAAAAAAATAAAAAAAAAGGGGGTGTCAATATAAAAGTACCTAGGAAGGGTCTCCAAAGTGGTTGAAATGAACTCCCAGTGAATCGATATGATATTGTTAGGGGTTAATTTGAGCTCGGGGTTGATGGTAAAAAGGTGGGCCTTTGTTTTCCGAGGGCCGGTGGGCCGTTTTTTTGGGGCCGGGATTGGCACATTTGCTATTCTTTTGGATTTCTCTTCTTCTCCGGTTCTTAATCTGGCTGTGGGCTTATAAATACATTTCAGTATATGTTTTAGAAGGGGTTGATGTAAATTCAAAAAATTCCTCAAGGGGTCGACAATCAAAAAAGTTTGGGGAGCCATGGCCCGGCCCAGAGCTTCCGAAAACCTAGATGTAGCTTTTCACTACTGAAACATTGTAATTTATTCCTCAGAGCGGAGACAATTTGTGATTTCGCCTAATATTTACACACATATACAGACTTCAATCGAAAAATGTGCTACGAAGGTTACCTTTTATGTTTTTACAAACGACCACTAGATGGCAATATTGAAATGTGTCATTACTATATTCGTAAAATTTGACATTTTTTATTGTGAAATAAGTGGCAGATTACAAAATGACCGAGTAGTTTGTTGACAGTGAGCGTAAAAATTAACAAGTTTGTTAAAAAATTGATATTACTCGTCTAGGTTTTCGTTAGATGATTTTGTACGATTTTAGTAAAGGTCTAACTCAACAACAATGCATAGATTCGCTTCTTTCAACTTTTGGTAATGAAGCGCCATCAGAAAAGACTGTATACAATTGGTTTGCAGAAGTTCGTCGTGGTCGTGCGTCCGTCAGTGGTGAATCTCGTGAAGGTCAACCAAAATCGGTTGTTACTCAAAAAAACATCGATGCTTTGCGCAAAATGATTAAAGAAGAATGGCAAGTGACTTACCGATAGTGATACTGATACTGAGATAGAGGTATATTTTGGCATATCGCAGACTGCAATACATTCGATTTTGCATGAACATTTAGCTGTGAAAAAGATCTGTTTCCGATGGATTTCGCATAATTTGACCGAAGCTAAAAAAAAAAGGATCGCGTTGCTTGGTGAAAGAGAATGCTAAAAAAGTTCAACCTAGGCACTGCAAAACTCGTATCCTACATCGTTATAGGTAACGAAACTTGGATTTATTCATATGAACCGAATTGCTTTAGAACAGGGGTGTGCAAATCTTTTGGCTGTCGGGCAACATTGCGGATGAAAATTTGACAGCGGGCCACATTACGGATAAAATGTAACCGCGGGCCAAAAAAAAAAAATGTTTTTATAATTTTAAATATTGTTTTTGTTACGATGGTTATTTTATAAATTTTAAAAGCTATATTTTTAATTCAAAAAGTGTATTTATTATGCAATAAAGAAAAAAAATTGAAAAGAAAATTGGAAAGAATGAAAATTTGAAAGAATATTGGACAAACAGTAATATTTTTGCACGACACAATAATTAATAAAACGTTTCGCGGGCCGGATAGAATTTCAGCGGGGGCCGGATCCAGCCCGCGGGCCGCCATTTGCCCAGGCCTCCTTTAGAGAATCGGAGAACAGTTGATGCTGAATGCTATACAACAATTCGTTTGCCAGAAGTAATCGACAAAATCAGGAAAAACAACCAAAATCGTCGCATCATGACAATGCAAGCTCCTACACAACACGTCAAACAATTGATTATTTAAAGGAGAAAAACATCGAATTAATGTTTCATTACCCGTATTCACCTGATTTATCCCCTAACGACTTTATTTTGTTCCCCAATGTCAAACAAAATATGCGTGGACAACGATTTTCATCACCTCAAGAAGCTGTTGAATCCTTCGAAAACCATGTTTTTGAGATACCAACTTCAGAGTGGAAAAAATGTTTTGAGAATTGGTTTGAACGCATGCAAAAGTGTATAAATCTTAAAGTCGAATATTCTGAAAAGCAAAGAAACAGTTTATTCCAAACAAATAAAATTATTTCTTAATTTTTGTAAAAACTTAAAAAGTAGCCCTCGTAGTTGACTTTAAAACGTGGCAACATATCTCGAGATTTTCATCGTGATACAATACTCTCCTTATTATGTACCTAGAAAACAATTTCATTTGATTAATTTCAATAAGAATTTATTAACTTTAAATATCCTTTTAATTATATTTTGCAATTAAAGTGCACTACAAAATATACTCAATAATTGAAAAGTATATTAAATATTATGGTAGAATTAGGAAATAATTTCATTCGGCTTTTTGGACAAGTAGCGTTTATTTTAAACAACACAACGTTTCACCAACAACATTGTTGGCTTCTTCAGGTGCTATAACAATAACATAACAGTAAAGTAACAATCTTATATAATTATAAATTAATTTACCTATGTTAGTTAAACGTAAATCTAACAAACTGTACATCAGTCATCTCCAAGGATGGTGTAATTGCAGAATATCATATGACAAATATATGTACTTGAAGTATACAGGAAATAGGAAAAACAGGAGTTAAATTTTAAATATAATACTATGAAAACCAAAGGTAGTGACTATTAATTAAATTTTACATTTCAAACAAGACTAGAGATAAATATACTAATGTCCAAGATTAACAAAGATTCAATAAATAAAGAATGATAGTAAGACTGACCAACGCATCAATATGACAGGCAGTCACACTATCCCCCCTGACAACCTGGTACGCACAAATCGCAAGGTTGACAGTGTCATCCCCTGTACAACATGATGCACTAATAACACTTAAAATCATCAAACTTCACATCCAACTAAATCAGAGAAAGAATCCAAAAATAAGCAATGAAATCCGGAGCAATCATACAATTCGAAGTACAAATCCCCCAAAAACCAATGGTACGCACAAGGGTAATGAGAGAATGGTACCTCGAACGGTATATCAAGACCGAAGTTCAGAACCCTTTGAGAGCTGAACACCTATTTAAAATACAGATACGTTAATTGCAAAAACAATGACAATTACATCGGTAAAACACCGAAAAATCCCATATCGGTAACAGTGAGAAACCTAAAATATTATCACTCTTAAAAACCCCTTGTTCATTAATAAAGATTTAATAAATAAAAAAATGTAAGCAAGAAGGTAATATATCGATTGGGCAATCAACCGTACATTACTGTAGAACGTTTTATCTAAGTAATCAATGTTTTTGTCCTGCAACGTAATTGAGATAATTTAAACAGGCATTTAAATTTGTTGTACAGTATTAGTTGCAGTAGCACGTAGTTTAAATCGTTACATAAAAACGAGTATAATACATGTAATTTAGTTGGAAAATAGAATAAAAATGTGGAAAATAGGGTTATTGGTAATTAAAAATATACCAAGTTATTTTCCTCAGTATTTTTCGAAACAAATTCTAGTAAAAGCAATATAAAAATTATTAAAGCAATGTGATTTAAAAATTCAACACTATATGAAAGTCATGTGGTCAGCGTGACGTTTCCACTTCTGCTTTTATCCTTGTATAAAGTTATTCATTTAAAAGTACTAAGCTGTGGTGTAGGTAGGTAAGGGTTAGGGGATTAGAACTTTTCCATGAATCTGGATTTTTTTTTTGTCATCGCTTCAATTAACCTTCATCATTTGCACCCTCTCACCCAAAAAGATATTCTGGCTACGCCACTATACAGGATCCTGAGCTAAATGATGAGTAGCATAATCAGTAACAAAAAACTGATGTGAAGTGTGAATTTTCACACATGGCAGGATTTCGCAGGTATATAATAAGTGAATGCGGCATGCTGAGTGTGTAGGACAAATTTTACTTTGTTGTAATCACGAAAAAATGAACGATATTTTTAAAAGAATTTATCGTCTGTTAATCTAAGAGCTTTAAAAACAAATGTTTTAAATGTTAAAATATTTTTTTGTTAATTTTAATTCGAATTTCTAATACCATTTAGGTATCGAAATACGTGCAGTATTTTTATTATATAGCAAGGTTCATTAAGATTTTGAAAATTGCGGCTATGGCTTCTATTGGTTGTTTTAAATCATATGCTCTGCCCCGCTGGTTTCGTATACATGACACATAAAATGAAAATATAATTCCAACAATTCAAACTGGTTATTAAATTTACGATCTTAAAAATGAAATGCAACATTTGCCAAAATATAACTAGAATTTTGACAAAATAAATAAAAATGGAAAAAAAAAATAAATAAAATTGTCTCCTCTGCCCGGGAGCAAGCCCTAGTTTGCTGCGTAGCAAGCGATCAAGCTAAGCATTAGACCAGAGTACGCCTTCTAGTATAGTATGTTACATAACTATAACTTTTGTACATCGTCAACAAAAAAACACAAAAAATGCGTTATTTTCCGAAAACATAATCTGATAAAAAATTCCTGTTGTACAATTCCGGTTCACACCAATGTACATTACATAGATTTTTTTTCAGATTTTTAGTTTAACTCATCTGAGGTACAATATGTAAAACAAAAAATTTTTTTTTCACAATTTGTCAAAAATCGTTTCGAAATAATTTATTTTGCAAAAATAAAATTTTGATCGTTAATCCACGTACTAAGGACTTTATTTGGACTTTCATTTGATACCCTACTCAGAACTTAAAAAAAATGTTTCTTTTTGGATGAGCACATATTTGTTTATATTTTTAGGGGGGTATGTTTTTTAGATGTTTTAGTATTTTTTCTATGTGCGGGTCAAAGAGTTGTATAAGCATGCCAAATTTCAACTCTCTAGTTTTAGCCGTTTGGCTACAATTTTTACCGAACAGATAGACAAACCGACAGACAGACAGTTGACAAAATGGTTTTTTGGTCATACCTACAAAACCCTAAAAAATCAATTTTTGAAAAAATATTCTGGTCTTTGATTCCGATCGTTTTGGTTCACATTAATGTGCACTACTCTGATTTTGTCAGTTTTTTTCAGAAATCGAACTGCGTGCTCTAAATGGTTCGTATATTTTAAACATATTAGAAATTAAATTAAAGATTATAATAAATTAATTAAAGATATCGGGGGAAGGCTTTCAATTTCTTAAACCTTCGTATAAGTTATCCAGGTTTACAAATTAATCCTTACCAATTGACGAGGGACTGTTAAGGGTGGTTAATCACACTAGAACGCTATGCAAGTTTTATTTTAGTAAGTTTATTTTTGGGATTCAAGTCTTTAGGTCTCGACTTATCACACGGTATTTGAATATTACTTATAAGACTTGAAAATTCTTTGTTTGCGCATGCGTACATCATGATATTATGACAGTTTAGTTTTACTTTGAAAAGTTTATTTACAACAAACTAACCTCAAAGTAAACCAGAGACAGAGACGCATCGCCTTGAGAAAAACCTGTGGTGGTATTATGATGAATAAAATTCTCTTCTATCATGGCCAATAACGCAATTCTCTTGGTGGTTGCTAAGTAACTACTGTTTTTTGTCAACTATAGAATAGAATTCTTTTACTCGTAATCTCATCACTGGATAGAAAGCCAGAGGAATTGAATCATGTTCCATTTGCTTAGTCTTTAAAACCTTTATTTTCAGACTATCACTCACAAATGACTTCGATTCGAATGCAAAAACTTTAATTTTCCAGGTATACAAGTTAAAGATACTTCTCGTGTGATAAGGCGTTTAGAGGGATTGAAAAAGAAGTAAGAACATCATAAGAGTCTTGTCGAAACATGTTGAACAATGTCTTATGGTTCGACAGTTTTTGTGAAGAACAAGTCAATCTCATTCCCCGTCCACCATACTCTCCTGATTTTGCCCAGGGTGACTTTTTTTGTCCCCAAAACTTATTCATTAGTTAATAGAACCGTTTTCAAATGATTGAAGATATAAGAAAAAATCTGTAATTGGTCTAAAAGCGATTTCTAAAAGTGCCTACAAAATGTGTTTTCAAAAGTAAAAAATCAGCTGTGGCACCACAGGACCGGCCACCATCACAAAGTACTTGTTTAATTTATGCTGCTTCATCAAAAAATGTCTCAAGTAAAAGATGTTAGATATTGCTTTTATAGATACTTTTGTTAAATAAATTTTTTCGAAATATTTCTCTGTTGTGAAATATTCGCAAAAATCTTAAAACCGATACGAGTAAACTCCCATTTCTAGTTAATCAATTTTTACTCGTGCTATTGATGTCAAAAGCTTAAATATGAAGTTTCATAAAAATCCTTTTAGCCGAATTTGCTCTGCACGTGTACACGGACCGACAGACAGATCGACAAACAGACAGACAGACAGACAGACAGAAAGACAGACAGCCCAACTGGCACCATGCTAAAAATAGCCAAAACGTTATGTAGGGTCCTTAATACGTGGAGATCCATCGAAATCTCGAAATGTCAAAATCGGTATGATCACAATACCTCCCTTATATCTATGTTGGCGGTCGGTAGAAAGACACTAGCAACAACGTGTAGAAAAACAGTATATCGAAGGTGATGATTTGAATAATGTGAATTCATTTCTTATTTATAAACTTTCATGACGTGAATCCGCGAATTGTTTTGTCAAACTTCTTATTTGAACAAATTGTGACTGGTCACTATTTTATTTATAGGCTACATATTTATAACAAACTATAAAGTAAATCAGCATTTTATTTGAACGCACTCTATAAGTACAAAGTTCTTACATCAAGTTTTGCTCGAAGCTGGTTTATAAAAAACAAAACTAAATAATAATAATAAAGTTCCATATTTCCATACAACAACTTTTATTTTCTTATAACTTTTAAATACATGAATAAAGCAAATAAGCTTCAACTTGTTTTACTTCCATAACAATTTAGAACGACAGTTGACAGCAAACAATTTATTTTTATTAAATAATATGAATACTAATTTGTTTGAATTTGTTGCAAACTGAAATGTTTCTATTGATTGAGCGCTTGAAATCTGATATATAATATGCATATGTTTTGATAAATTTGAACGTAAAATATGATTAATAAATATGGACTGATACAATATTTTTGTTACAAAATTCAGTTTTAAATAAATTGACTATTGGTTATTTTCATTATTATTATCATTATATTATCAGTATTTTGTTGAATCACATTTTAATTGATTAATTTGGTAGTTATGAGTAATGTTATGAGAACTTAACATGTTGGCTGTTTGATAGTGGCGCGTGGAATTATGAAAAATATTGTTCCAGTTCTTGAAATTAGTGCCGAAATGTTCAACGTTTCGTTACCGTACGTATCATATATATATATATATATATATATATATATATATATATATATATGTATGTATGTATGTACATATGAATCGAAATTATCTTATCATTAATTAATTTTCCAGGGCGATAATTTTTTTCTCTCACCCAGGCGGCAAATATACTTGGCGCGCCCCTGCTTTGGATCATAATCGTTCCAATAGATTTAAACGCTTGAAGCTTAAGTTATTTTAGAAAATCCATGGTCAGCTATATCTGTTTCTTTCTTATTCACCTTTTGTGTTCCATTTAGGTCTTCTTCGTGGCTCTTCAGGGACCTTCATTTTCAATCAAATTTGCTCTTTAAACCTGGGAGTACTCACAATGGGAAATAAAAGCAACTATTCGCAATTTATTTATTAGAAATTCACTTAATTAATCATAAAGAGGTTTCTGGCATGAAATCGGACTTTGATTTGAAGGATGTATTGGCTAAAGCAATAACAATTTGGAAACGGCAATCTACAGTCTGTATAATAAGACATACTAGACCGGGAGCTCATGACATTTTTTGTCTCCGATTTCATACAGCATGCCTTTTGGAGGAGAGAATATTTACCTTGTGACAACAAAAAAGGGATGGTACTAAACCCCTGCACGCTTTCCGGTCATAGGTAAAATTGCATTTCCACTTGTACAAAATTTTTGTGTTTTTCTCTGATTTAATATTGCTTGCCCTTTTGTCAAAAGAAAGTTATAACAAATTTAAAGTCTTTTAATTATAGGTTTTTCCTTTTCTTTCTTTCAGTTCGCCAAAAATCAACAAGGATGTCTTATTATACAGACTGTAGAAAGCTAGCAGACAAAATTTGCTCTCCAAGGAAGAGAATGAGCTTATAAGAAACAACAAATTGTCTCACCCCAACTTGAAAATGCTTTTAGATGCACTAGTAACAATTCGGCCAACGTTAACACAAATTTAAAGAAATTTTTCAACATCTGGTTGGTGTGTCACAAAATAAAGATCACGATTGTCTAATAGAGCAATTAATGTTTTATGCCTCTTATAGTTTCATTTTAAAAATCATAAAAATATTATTTTAAGGATTATTTCTTATTAAACTAATAATAGTAGATTAGTGATTTAACGTCTAATTTTGAATATAGGTAGAAATAGGAAATAATTTCACTCAGCTTTTTGGACAAGAAGCGTTTATTTTAACAAAACACAACGTTTCGCCAACAACATTGTTGGCTTCTTCAGGTGCTATAACAATAACATCATAATAGAAAACAATCTTATACAATCAATAAAGAAAATTTACCTATGTTAGTTAAACGTGATTTCATGATTATCGGTGCATTATGTTGTACAGGGTGTGACACTGTCAACTCTGTTGATTTGTGCGTACCAGGTTGTCAGGGGGGATAGTGTCGCAGCCTGTCATATTGATGCGTTGATAAAACTTGATATCATTGTATTTATGTATTTTGTTAATATAGGACAGTGGTCTAGTTTATTTAGTCTCGTTTTGAATTGTAAAATTTAAATAATAGTTTTAGTTTTGATCATTATATTACAATATTTAATTGAAATTTAAGTCATGTTTTCCTATGGTCTGTAATCTTCAAGTGCACATTATTGTCAATGAATTTTTGCAATTCACCATCCTTGGAGATGTACAGTTTGTTATAGTTACGTTTAACTAACATAGGTACATTTTCTTTATTGATTGTATAAGATTGTTTTCTATTATGATGTTATTGTTATAGCACCTGAAGAAGCCAACAATGTTGTTGTCGAAACGTTGTGTTTTGTTAAAATAAACGCTTCTTGTTCAAAAAGCTGAGTGAAATTACTTTCTATTTCTACCTAAACTAATAATATGTGCATTTCTTTTGGTGTTAATGTTTAATTTTATTACTAGAATATTAAAATACGTTTGGCAACGTTAGTATATAGTACCTATTGTGTACCATAAGATATGGTATAATAAAAGTCTATTATGCGAAGCTCTGACTTTTTTCACTTATCAATGCATGTAATGTGCCGCAATACAGGTATATCTGACGAAAATAACGCAACTGTAACTAATTTAAACACTGTAGATTTAATTTTATGAAAAATGGTAAGCATGTTATCGTTGATCATTTAAATCTGTATCTCTATAAATGTAAAAGGCAACGTCTCTCTGTCTGTATGTCTATTCGTATGTAAGCTTTTTACTTTTCATTTAACGTATTACTCGAGAACTTCTGATCCGATTTTCATGCGGTGTACCTTCTTTCTGTAGTTATGTCATATAATTAGATTTAAGGCTGTGTTTTATTAAAATTGGTTCAGTAGTACCATAGACATAATTATGTTTGAACGCGTAATACTAAATCCAACTTTTTGGTTTACATTTAACACATTTTCTTGAAATCATCAATAACAACATGTTTCTTCAGTAGTTAACTTGGTAGACTCTTTATACACTGATCAAAATTTTAAGAATTTTTAAAATCAGTTCAGTACTTCCAACAATAACGACGATTTTTAATGGGAGTAGGTGCACCAATAATGTTGCTGAGGAAACTATGTAGCAGACGTAACCATTATGACTGGTGCGGTACAGGCCAAAAGAAGGTAATCTCTTCAATACCGATAGTACTTACAATTTTACCACTTCATTTTAAGGGCCTCCAATTTCCTGCCAGGGTTTGTTTTGGCATGGCTATTAATAATATGCTGGGTCAATCCCTGAAGATAGCTGGAGTTGATTTGTCCATTCTTCTCGCTTGATCAATTATATTTAGCGTATTTGCGTGTCAGTTCTAACAATAACCTTCACCTACTAGCGCCTAATAGTAAAACTAAAAACATTATATATAAAGAAGCTTTCAAATAAGTAATCCTGTTTAGTTTAATCCTGGCCATTTTCATGTGTAAAGTATTGCCTTTGATCCGGTCACCAAATTACGAGTAGGTATGTTGTTCCAAAAAAATTTATCAATAATAACAAATTGTCCCCGAGTGTAACCGGGCTGGGTAGATAGTATAATATAGAATATAATTAAGAATAATATATGTGTAGTAAAAACTGCAACGAATACATGTGCTGGGAAGGAAAGGAGCTGCTGTAGTGCGTAGATGGACCATGTTGGGAAAGCGTGATTTAATGTAAAGGACGCAGCTATAACGAGTTGTGTTTGAATAATTTGTATTTTTATTTATTTAAATTCTAAAATAATGCTATATACTGATGGATTATGACTGGAACTCAGATATATGGAACACCTATCAATTGTAAATGTTTTACAAAGGAACAGACACAGGAAAAGAGAATGGAATTTCATATCCAGTATAATAATAATAATAATAATAATTTTATTGATGTTAACAAATACAAAATATTTTTACATACGTCAGTTAATAAAAGTAATAATGGGGGGTTAATAAAAGTAATAAAAGTATATGGATGATACACAACTAAAATAATTTTCAACTATCTACTACTCGGGCTCAAATAATTTCAACATCCATCGAAGCTATGCCGATACTGTTGGCAGTCTGCGTCCCTAGAGAAACAGATCACAAATCTAAATAAAGACGAAGAAAATTCTAAAAAAAATCATGGTTTCTTCTATTTTTTGCCACCTGTATAACTTGGAATAAAAATTTTCATTGCATCTTTTCTTAATTGCATTCATCAATTCTTGAATATTGCCGATAGAATTTAAAAACGAGAAATCCGGAATATGTATATACTGAATATTGAAGAAAAAGTTTTTAATCAGTAAGGTGAGGGTGAGTCGAGCGAGATAATTCTGTATCGCCGGAAGAAACGTTGACTAAGTTCCGGTCTCGTCTGATGAAAGTCATTAACAGATTGGCAGTTGAATGCAGAGTTTCAACTGTGTATTTCCCAAATGATTTGTTAAATCTGCTCTTGAGTACATCATTTCCACCCAACATAAAAACCGAGTCATTACGATAAACACCCAATTACCTGGAAATTTCAACGGGAAACGCGATCTACATGTTTTGTCTCAGGGGTGGAATAACAAGTCTTTTCATATCTATGTCTTTCGGATTGAATGTTTTCATATTTTCCAATACGAAGATTCTGACGAAAATAAAATTGAGACAAATACTTCAAAATTCTGTTAATTATTTTTATCTAAATAAGCAATTTGACTGAATCACGATTAAGTATACAATATTTACTGGTTCTATATGACGTGCAAATAGAAGGATGAATTGATGTTTGTAGGTTGCCGTAAGTAGGTATAACCAAAATCTTATACCATCCCCATTAGTAACAGTCACGCATGTCGCTATCTGCTTATCTGTATGTATGTCTATCAGTCTGTCTATCTATATATCAGTATGGTAGAAGCTGTGGTCAAATGACTAGACGCAGATAATTCACCCACATGTAAAGGGTGATCCAAATTAGACTCCGGGATTTGAATTGCGCGCCATTGTCGTTCAGTGAATGTTGGAAGTTTGCATTTGTACAGTTGGTATCTCAACACATTGCAAATTCATCAGCGGACCACCAGAAACGCCGTACATTTGTGAATCTGGGGTAGTGAAAATCAACATGCTATTCAATAAAAACCAATGCATCCACAAAAATGCACTGTTTGGTGTGCATTATGAGCTGGAAGAATTATTGGCCTATACTTTTTTGAGGACGAAGCTGGTAACGCTGTTACTGTCAATGGTGTACGCTATCGGGAAATGCTAAACAACTTTTTTTTTCAATTAAACCAACGATTTGAACTTAAATGACATGTGGTTTCAACAGGATGGAGCCACATGTCACACAGCACGTGAAACACTTACTTTACTTCAAACCAAATTTCCTGGTCATGTTGTCTCTCAGAGGGGCGACATCAATTGTTCAGCGAGGTCTTGCGATCTAACCCCATTAGACTTTTTTCTCTGGGGCTATTTGAAGGAAAGGGTCTATGTCAACAAGCCTGCTACGATTACAGAACTAAAAGAGAACATCAGACGTGCAATTGCTGAAATCGAACCACATTTATTGAAAACGATTACGGAAAACTTCGCTAAAAGAATGGTATCACGTCAGTGGAGTCGTGGCGGGCATTTGGCCGACATCATATTTCATAAATAATTGCCAAGTCTGTACTTTACGCTAATAACAATACATCTCGGATTTTTTCAATATGTTGTGTTTTATTCAAAAAACAAATCCAAGAGTCCAAATTGGATCATCCTTTACATAAAATATTATAGGTAGAAGTAGGAAATAATTTCACTCAGCTTTTTGGACAAGAAGCGTTTATTTTAACAAAACACAACGTTTCGCCAACAACATTGTTGGCTTCTTCAGGTGCTATAACAATAACATCATGATAGAAAACAATCTTATACAATCAATAACAAAATTTACCTATGTTAGTTAAACGTAGTCATAACAGAACTGTACATCAATCATCTCCAAGGATGGTGAATTGCAGAATTCATTGACATTAATGTGTACTTGAAGAAAACAGACCATAGGAAAACAGGAGTTAAATTTCAATTAAATATTGTAATATAATGATCAAAAATTAGAAACTATTATTTAAATTTAACAATTCAAAACTGTACAATAGAACGTGTATCGTGTAGGGTATCTTTTGATAGAGCTTTTGAAAGGAAACCTCTTTTATTTAAACATTTATTTAATACATTTTATGGTTTACGAAAAATTATATTCTCTATAACGACTTGAATGACAAGTATTTTTATTTACAAGTATTCAAAATGTCTTCCATTTGATTTTGACGCTTTCGCATTCTTAATATTGAGCTATCTTTAGCTTGGAGCAAAATAAAAAAATAATAATTGAAAAAATTTCACATTCAAGTACTTACAAGTTAGTACGTCGTCACTTAATGCTACTAACAATGTTCAGTGAATTTTAGTTTTAACTAAAAACAATGGACTAGTTTCAGTCAAAACTAGTTTCATTTACTCAATGCTAATTTTAACTAGACAATACTAGTTTCAACTAGTCAGTGCAAGTTTTGACTATAGTCAAACAAGACAAAGCCTAAAGACCTAACCTAACCTAAAGCCTAACCTAACCTAACCTAACCAAGTCAGACAAATGCCTTTAGGCATTTGTTAAAGCTATTTCTGACAAGTAAATTTTTTAACTGATTTTGCTTTAACTGATTTCGAATTTTAATGGTTACATCTAGATCTGTACCTATATATGTCAGTTAGTGCGATTAATCGAAATGTGGAAAATTAGTGGGAAAAGCTTTCCACCAATTATAACACCAAATGTGTTCCGATGTAATAATTCCAAATATAAACAAGTGCAAACAATTCTATTGTATATTATTCGTATATAAATGCAGTATTGCGTCAATTTCATATTTCCTCATTATAGAAATGGGGGAGACTTTCATTGGAAGTGCGCGCGTTCGATTAGGGTTTGTGTAATTTCCCTATAGATCGTGAATGAGGCTACGCTCGGCACAAGTGCATATCCTGGCAAAACATCCGTTGATGTAATTCCAGTTTTGAAAACTCAGATATGCATACGGAACACGGGAATGACGATGCGATGCCGCGTTCCCCGCTGCCGTGATCGGTAAACCTGATTAGCCTGAAGGGTACCTTCGCCGAGTTTTATTAGTTTTGTAAAGTGTGCTAATGATGACGTACTACGGCTTCTATATGAGGATATTGTGTGGAAAACCATTTTAAATTTGATTTTAAAGTTCTGTAAATACTTTTTGACTAGGTTTACATTTTATATATGTAAACAAATTAAGCAAATATTATTCAATTCAAAGACATCCATACATTTTGCAATTATTCCGGGGGTTTTATTAAATTAGAAATTTAGTGTATTTGTGTATTTATACAGGAACAGATTAGAAGATTTACCTTTTTTTTTTTTTACCTAATTTACCTGACCTTAGTACCTAACATTGTAGTATAGTTGTTAATTAGTTACTATTTGCTTACTAAGTTGCTTACTACGTAGGTGGCATCATACGAATGCCAAATACCAGATAACCAAAAGATAGCTGTAACAATTTTTACATAAGTGGAAGTGTAGGCGCTCCAAAACAGCGAATACAAAACTACAAAGCCAAACTAAAATATAACCCCAAATTATGTCAGCTATTTAGGTCAGATTGGGAATAGAAATCTTTTTGACGAAATACATGGTGTAAGCTAGTGACAAACGGAATTTAGCACAACGAACACGTATAAAACAAGCCACAAAGGTGGGCAGTAAACAAAAATCCAGACACCAGAAGCCTTTGACTGATTCCGTCTAGAATTATCACTATACAGTGGTACCTCAGTTTTCGTCGATAATCCGTCCGAAAACAATCGTTGAAATCCGAAACCGACGAAAACCGAGGCAATTATTATTAGCACGCGCAATCAATAAAAAAAGCACTAAAACACTAAAATTGGAAAGCAATGGAATTGTTTGGCAAGTCGATGCCCACACAACGAGAAACAACGCAACACAGCGTAGCGCGTGGGTTGCGGTACGCTGACGAAATCCGAGGCAACCTACGAAAACCGAGACAAATTTTTCGCGAAAAATCGACGAAAACTGAAACCGCCGATAACCGAAATCAACGAAAACCGAGGTACCACTGTATTTTGCAAAAAGTACTTATTCAGAATTGACAGTTCATTCATGGACAAACATTTTTTAACACCAATGTGCTTTCGTAGATTTGACATAGCTGTTAGACATGGTGAGGAAAAGGTAATGCTACATGGCTATATTTTTTTATTTTGAATATAGCAACAAAAAAAATATTCAGACAAAAGTTGCTTGGTAGAAGGTGCTTCATATTCTTGTGACTAAGAAATTATCTCATGCAATTTTGCGTATGCGTCAGACATGCAACTTAAATTTTTCAAATGAAACGGTGTGTTTTTTTAGAATCAGTAAGACCTTTTACCTCAGATAGTATAAAAATTTGAATGCGTATATAGTAAAATTTTTGAAAAAATATTATATTAATTCTGTTATTTAAATAAAACCGTCTACCGTTTAAATTAATCAGTTTGCCTTTATTTGACTGTCAACAAGTGAAAACTAAAACAAAACAATGTCAATTTTCATAATTTCAATCGTTTGAACTTGAGTCATTAACATGATGATGTTTACTGAAAAAAAAAACTGATATCTTGATGATGCTAGGTTAGATAGATAGAAGAATAAGTTATGAGGAAGTCTGGTTTTTAATGAAAACTACCCTAATCAGATTCCATTAACAGGGTCTACAAGAAATTTAGATTGAGTTATTATTGTTTGGCCAATGGGGAACATTTTGAATTTTAATATATTAATTTGATTTGATTGTACCTAGGTACTTATCTAATAAAGATTTTTTTACATAAAACTGATCAGTAAGTTTTATATAAATACAAAAATTTATATAAATTTTTCTCTTTAAACTTTATTTAAGATAAACACTGTTTAAGTCGCATCTCCTACGATGAAGATACATTGCTGTCAATTTTCAAATAATGTTTACTTTAAAAACTACTCGTTCCGAAAAAGTTACCAGTTCCGTAGCCTTTCGTTTTTAACTCGTTGGCTTGCAATGCTTTGATAACCTTTTTGGGATCGAATTCTCAATATTATGAAACGTTGTGTCTAAAAATATCATTTATTAATTTAGTAATTCGTCTATATTAATGGAAAAATCGTTCTGGACACTGTTCAGTAGATCCACATTAATTCAGAAGTACTCTCGATAATTCTGTCTAGAAACATCAAGATCAAGCCTACCAAACTTAACAAACCGGGATTAAAAACACTTCAACTTCGTTGACGACACCACGATAATGAACTAAGATACTGACAGTCAAAATCTTGTTCAAAAAATTAACAATGATCTTAAAATTCTGTATAATTGGCATGTGTCAGATGATATAATTATTAATGAAAGTAAATGTAACTTCGAAAATAGTTGGGATTTATATAGATAAATGGTTGAATTGGGAAGTACACAAAAATAATCTTCAAGAGAAAGAATGTTGAAAAGTAACAAACCTTGTAAAATGTTGTAGCAAAGATGTAGTCAGAGCGTATTACTAAAATCATATTTATTCCATTTTGTCATATGGTTTATTATGCTGGAGCATAAGTTCAGAGTTCAACAGATTATTTAAAATACAGAAAAGAATCTTGAATATGATTGGGTGCTGCCGTAGAAACACTTGTGTACCTATTTTTAGAGAGCTGAATATCTTAGCTTTACCATGTATGTATGTCTACTAGGTTAGCCTTCATGAACAACAAAACTTTCAGTTTTTGAGAAGTAATCAGATATACATACATATAATATTAGACAAAACAGTAATTTAGAAATACAAACAGTAAAATTTGTAAAATATGCACCAAATTCAAATATGCATATAGACGAATTTATAATAAACTACCTGCTAACATAAAAGATCTTGCCGCTCTTTAAGAAAAGGATAATTAGATTTTTAACCAGTGATTGTTTGTATAATCTAAATGAGTATTTAATGCAGTAACAATAAGTAAACATACTTATTTAAGATTAAACATAAGTATTGTAATTCATTATTTATATATTTACACTTCCATAAGATTTTTATATTTATTATTTATTTTATAATTTTGACTGTAATAGTGATATTAATTATTGACAATTTATTACCTACTGGATCAATACATTATTATTATTATTTTTATCATCAGTATTATCTGGCTAAACAGCTATTTGGCTGCGGATTATGTAAATTCCTCATTGTTCCTAGTGAAGCGGTATCGATGCATTCTTTTATTCTCTGTTGCATCGTTTGAATTGAAACCCACATGGGCACTTGGGATCGTATATATAGTTCCATTTATCCAACATATCTGGATATCTACCATATCCTGTGTGGATTATGTTCAGTGAACATCATAAGCAACGAGTTAAGTCGATTCTTACTTGTTTTTCTGTTGTTGTGATGTATTTATTTTACAGAAGTAATATAATAAATCTATATGAGTGAGGTCAAAAGTAATTTTAATTGGATAAATTTGAGCTGGAGAGTTACTCTTTGCATTAATAATAATATAAAGAGTGATCGAAACCAAGTGATACTAAGAATTATCGATAATGTATTATTAAATATTCTATTATAGAAGATGATTGTTGCCTAGTATGTCTACAAATACGTTAAATGATACAACACACAATAGCTGGCTGTGTTTTAACACGAACATAATACAAAGCTAGACGTGACATTGAAAAGTGCTGTTGAAAGTGACACTATAAAAATATATTAGGATCGCAGTATTCTGACTAATAGAACAGGATGAGAAATCGATTTTACCCTATGGAATAAGATTAAAAAACAAATTATGGCTTGAAAATTTTGCAGTAATCACATGTAACAATCGAAATGTTATTTATCAAACTAAGATGCACAACTATAAAGACTTCGTACCTAATATAGAAAAATAATTGCGTAATCGTAAAGTGACTATTGTTCCAGCAATAGTATCAGCAACATGAATAATACTAAAATCACTGAATATTTTATTAAAAACATTAGGACTGAAAGAAATATTTGTATAGAGATAAAATCAGCCATAACGCTGAATACCCAAAGGTTAGTCCTTAGAGAAGATGAATAAAGTAGGAAAATGAACTAGAAGAAATATGACACACGCAGCTTGTGAGTGTGCAGTTTGCCTATTAGATTAGTTCAATGTTTAGGCATAGCTATGACGTGCATATTTACTGTTCATTTTGGAAGAGTACCGTTAGGTTCTCGAATCTCGGGTTTGATAAGCATTACTCTAACTGAACCATTGGCATGAAAACTGTTAAAAGTGGCTATAATGTTACTTAGTACAATTCACAATTAATCTTGGCAACTTGGACTTCTCTTAAAATTTTGTCTGCAGAGGTATATACACAATTAAAAAGTGTAACAACCATTGTTTACACAGAGTCTAGTTTTTTAGTAATTGCATATCTGGGATAAATGTATGGTTTCCCATCTTTTTCTGAGAAAGTGCTTGTTACTCTATAATAATAATAATATAAAAACCTATATTAACACACAAAAAATATATAAATGGAAAACAATACAACATTCAATTAAAAATCTGAGTGAAAACTTTAATTGAATGCAATTTCCACAAAATTTATATTCCAAGCCAAATATCAAATAAATCGATTATTAGCTTATTGCCTCGTATATTATTTCTAACAATAATACTTCGGGAGCGTGTTCACTGAAGTAAACAGGCAACAGGCAGATCTAATGAAAGCTCACATAATGAGTCCGGTGCATGCGAGTGAGAGATAATGACAATGAAGAGAGAGAGAGAGAGGAAAGTGGGCTAGTAGAGAATGGCTGTGTTCGACCCATAACACCCGGAACCGACTCCATGGACTCCGGAATCCAACGCTTACTTCATTAGCTATTGCTACTGCTGATGTTCCCTTCGAAACAGATCTTTTGTGTCATAAACTACAGGGTTGAATTAGGAATTGTATTGGTGTTAACCAGATTTTGAGTTTAAAATTAATATAATACTCCTCCAACTAGATTAATTCTTCTTTTTTTTTTAAAGCACTATTAATCAGGTTGAAATATAACTCCAATTACAGCTCACTTTTAACCCCAAACTGGTCTGGACGAAGCATATGCATGACTCCATATCCAGAGCTAAGAAGTCTATGGCCATTCTCTCTTCTATTCTTTATAGAAAGAGTCGCCTAAGCACCTTTAACAAGACCAGGTTTTACACCACGGTGATCCGGCCCATCCTGACTTACGCATCCAGTGTCTGGGCTTACGCCAGCACAACTAACATCAAGCGGTTGCAGGTGTTTCAGAACAAATGCTTGCGTCAGGCCGCAGGCGTTGATTGGTTCATATGCAACGTCAACATCAGTCACGATTTGGGCATGCAGATTGTGAAAGACTTCATACGTGTCAGCGCTGAGAAGTTCTTCCAGTTAGCTCAAGTGCACCCCAAATCCAAGATTATTAAAGTAAAGGTTGTCTCATAACTTGAACTGGTGGGGGAAAATGTTCGTCATCTCTATGCTAACGGTACTCAGCCTTTGTTTATTGTATATGTTATATACACGTGAAGTTTGAATTTTGTATATAAATATAAAAATATCGTTTAATTTTTTGATTTTCTACTTGTGTTAATGTGTTTTTCCTTTGAAAGGAATGTTTCTTTGTTCTAAATAAATTTTCTTACATTCATTTTTGATGTGAAGAGAATAATAAGTGAAATATTTCAATATTTTAGTTTTAGGGTGTCCCCCTGAAACTACCCTTATATTCATCAAATTGAATAAATGCATAGAACAAATAAGATTTGTTTTCTTATAAACAACTTTTATTGTATAGTTTTTCTGTTGAGATAGTTCTGTTTATAAATGAAATATTTTAAGTTTTTTAATACCAGTTTTTACCCAGAAACACTCCCTAAGAATTTTTTTTTTTGAGATATGCCTATATTTGATCCTGGTTCTACTCTATTGTACCAAATTTCATTAAAATACGTCCAGCCGTTTTTAAAAACTGATAAAACCTCCAATTTTATTAATTACTATATTATTATAGCAATTTGTTTTTCTATTTTTATTTGAATATTCGTAAAATTACATTTGAATTCGATTTTATTATTATTTATTAACTATAATACAAATACCCATCACCTTAAATTTTATATCAATCAGTATAAAATTATCAGCATTTATATTAATTCTATATTCTAGTTTGAACTAATCCGTATTATGACGTATTCCCTCTCACGCTCTGATTGGTCAGAACGTTACGAGACAACCTTTACTTTAATAATCTTGGCCCAAACCTACCATAGCATCGTTAGTCGACTACGAATCGGCCAACATCTTGAAACACCGCAGACCGCAATTTTTCTTCACAGACGGTTGAAAAACTCCTCTGATTTCATATCTTGATTTCTTCGACTGTGAACTATAATCATCTTTATGATATGTCACAAGATGAATCAGTACCTTAGACCTGCAGTACAGGTCACTCGCAATATACCAACTTTTTAAGTTCGAATACTCAAGACAGTTGAGGGCTGACACACCGGTATTCTACCCGAGGTAATGACAAGAGAAAAGAGATTCCAATTATACATGTATGTGCTCCATATTGGTTAGTTAAATGTCCTTCCATGTATCCCGTACTTGTTACATCTTCAGACCGCCGATTTTACGTGTTCTCTGAAGCACGCATATGACAGTCTGGTTTGCACCAGCGTGTTCAGAAAATGTTCGAGCCTTTTTTATGCCTTAAAACTTTTTAATTTTTTTATAAATATACTGAAAAACACTCAAGCGCATTGTGAATATTATTTTTACATTTATTTATACGTATTAAAAATGCAACTATGAAGTTAGCGTTCTCACAACAGAAACAGGATCCCATATTTTTCTGAGGTTACCTTAAGTCATTCGTCCCGGATACAGACCGGGTAATCTGCTAGTTATTTATAAAATTTTATTTTTCAAAACAAATCGTAACCGGAGTAACTGCACCTAATATTTCTCAGGATCTGCCACTGTCCCTGGTCATCATATCTTCAATTTTTCTTCCCAAATCTTCTTAACCACACTGTCCTCTTTTATCACGTGTCCTATACACTGTAATCGTGTACCTGATTTCTTGTGCGATACTTAGTTTAAGAATAGTTCTTGTGGCTTCTCCGTTATCATTTATTTTAATGTACGCGCTTTTCACAAAGCAAGTTTGGTAACGGTCCTTGGATACGAAATACCTGTTATTTGGGGAACAAAAAGAATTGTGCTTTATTGCTTTAAAACTAAGCGAACAGCAATTTATTTTATTTTTGATATATTTTTAATGTAATATTGCATAGAATTAAAATTATAGCTGCACATTTACAAACATTCCTACTCTTAGTCGAAACAGTTTCTTGAAAACACTATATTGAACATTTGAAAAAAGTATGCATTGTAACCTGCAACTCACTAAAATTTATGAAAATAATTCAGAATTTTCATCTTTTGTTCGTTTGAAAATTTGTTCTTATTATTTCTATTTTTATTCATACTTTGTACTTTTATTCACACAACAAGATACTTTCTTTCAGAACACAAATATTTGTAATTAAGTTTTTGGAGTGAACATATAAAAACCAAATCCACATAGACGATAAATTTAAATAAAATTTATGTTAACGCTTAAAAATTTTCTTTTTTGACAATGATAATTTTACGAATTAATGATAATGTTAGTACGGAATTTAAATAGATTAGTATGGGTTCCATTACGATGGCTACCTGTTAAGTTTTTACAAAAACTAAGAAAGAAAATTTTTTGTTTGGAACTGTTTTATTGCTTTTCAAAATATTCGTCTTTAAGATTTATACACTTTTGCATGCGTTCAAACCAATTCTCGACATTTTTTTCACACTGAAGTTGGTAACTCAAAAACATGGTTTTCGAAGGCTTCAACAGTTTCTTGAAGTGATGAAAATCGCTGTCCACGCATTTTTTGTTTGACATTGGGGAACAAAAAAGTCTTTAGGGGATAAATCAGGTGAATACGAACATTAATGTCTCATATTAATTCTATGTTTTAATCCTTCAAATAATCAATTGTTTGACGTGCTGTGTGGGAACTTGCATTGTCATAATGAAGAATGACGCGACGTTTTTGGTTGTTTTTCCGGATTTTGTCGATGACTTCTGGCAAACAAATTGTTGTATACCATTCAGCATTAACTGATCTCCAGTCCTCCAAAGAAATGGTTGCGGTATGTTCAGTACAATTTTTGTGGATTTCGGTTCATTTTGGAAGACCCAAACAGTGGATTGTTGCTTAGTTTCCGGTTCATATGAATAAATCCAGGTTTCTTAGCCTGTAACGATGTTGTATACGGATTTTGCAGTGCTTAGGTTGAATTTTTAGCATTCCCTTTCACTAATCAACACAAACCTTATTTTAGCTTTGGTCAAATCATGCGGAATCCATCGGGAACAGTTCTTTTTCACAGCTAGATGTTCATGCAAAATCTAATATATTGCAGTCTGCGATATGACAAAGGATGCCTCTATCTCACAGTAAGTCACATGCCGATCTTCTTCAATCATTTTGCGCCACAGCATCGATGTTTTTTGAATCAGAACCGATTTTGGTTCACCTTCACGATTTTCATCACAGACGGACGCACGAACAAGACGAAATTCTGCAAACCAATTGTAAACAGTTTTTTCTGATAGTGCTTCATTACCAAAAGTTGAACGAAGCGAATCTATGCATTGTTGTTGAGTTAGGCCTTTACTGAAATCGTAAAAAACATCCAACGAAAACCTTCAAGAGTATTATCCATTTTTTTCACAAACTTGTTTTTTTTAAACGCTTACTGTCAACAAATTACTCGGTCAATTTATAAGCTGTCACTTATTTTACAATAAAAAAATGTGTAATTTTACGAATATAGTAATGACACATTTTAATATTCATTAGTCATCTAGTGGTTGTTTGTAAAAACATAAAAGGTAACCCTCGTAATATAAACGTGCGAACAATTGATTTTAACCTAGGGTGACCATTCATTCCGCATTTCGCGGGACAGTTCCGCATTCTGATTCGGTGTCTCGCCTTATGAATTGTCCCGAATTTTTAATTCTAACTTGTGTGCACTTGTCTTGTATGTGGGGAGGTGAGAACCTTTTTTTTGCTCTTCACTTGGATTTGGGAGGTGAGGACATTTTTTTTGCTATTCACTTATATTTGGGAAGTGACGACTTTTTTTTGCTCCGTCCCGCTTTGCTTTTTCAAAGGGTCACCATATTTTAACAATAAAATGAAAGAATAATATCATAAGTATTTATTTGCCGCTTTGCTCGAATGGTTTTCCCATAAACCTTACTATGTCCTAATTCTGGTCATAATATAGATTTAATGTTGTACTGCGTATTTAAATTGAATAACTTTATTATCAGTTATAAAATTAAAGTTCATTATAATACAAGTGAAATTTTTTTTATGGCAGCTGTTCATAATAACACAAAGCTGTATTTACTCAGGAATGATAAATATACATTACGTACAATGTACATCTGTGTACATTGTACATTCAGGACTTTTGAAACAAATCATTTTTAAATATTCAACATTATCCAGGTTAATTTATTAGTAAATCTGCTGTCATGTTTAAGATTTAAAGATTTAAGTAGCAATTACTGTAATTGTTTCTGTAAAATAATATGATACAGAAAGATATTAATAGAAACAGTTTTGAGAGAATATTGAAACAGAGCATTAGTACAGATATCTTTCTCTTCCTCTTCTCTTCTTGAGCACTAGCAGTCGAGGTAACTTAAGGTCTCTTTTATAAATCTTTCATCACACTCTCCTATCAATCTTCTTCTGTACAGAGCGTTCATTTTAATTTATTCGATATAACTATCTCGAGAACTATAAGAGATACAAAATTAGTTCAATTAGACTACAATTTCCATTTCATAAGAGAATATTAATGAGGAAAGCAATTTATATTTCGACTAGAACAGTGATTCTTAAACTGTGGTCTGCGGAGCCCCAGGGGTTCGTAGGTGAAGGCCTGAGTGTTCGTCTATTTATGAATCTGCTACCACATCAATGTGCAAAAAAAAATTCATTATAATGACATTTAACTAATTAAATTAAAGTTATGTGACGAAATTGGTAGAATAAATCCTCTATATTTAAAAAATTATATTAATTAGTCTGTTTATTATATGTTTATTATAAAATAAACATATAAAAACTAGGGCGTCCGCCAGTAAAATCTTTCTCTCAAAGGGGTTCTCGTGTTCTATTAAATCTGGTGCATAGGTGCTGCAGGTAAAAATGATTTAGTTTTCGTAAATAACATGTGTATCAAGTTGCTGATGTTTATTTGAACATTTCTACACAAAACTATATAAATATAAACGTTATTTTAAGCCACTAATGTATTTATGATATCTATATTATTAATACGGAGACTTTATCTGTTTTTTTATTTTTTAGGTCTCATATTTGGTTTCTAAATATTTCAGATGATTATAAAACAATATCCACAAAAAAAAACAATTTTTGTCTTTCTATCTGTCTGTCGAGATTCACGCAAAAACGGCTGGACTTATTTTCATGTACTACATTTAATTTTCGAAAATTTTTATTCGAAAAGAGTGTTTCGGGGTTGAAACTGATATATATATATATATATATATATATATATATATATATATATATATATATATCTATATATATATATAAATCTGACATATATAATTAGCAAGTGTCTGCATGTAGTGTCGGTAACATTGTGACGTCAATTTTTCCTAAGGTTCTCGTGATTGGCAGACAATCTTATATCCTTTGACCGATATGAAGAATATTTTGCAGATTTATTCTCTAACAATCTACGAATATAATTACATACATAAATATCTAGGGTTTCGTCAGCATAAACAAGAGACTCATATCCTTTGACCGATATGAACAATATATTGCAGATTTATTCTCTAAGAATCTGCGGACAAAATAACATACAGGAATGTCTAGGGTTTCCTAGACATAAATAAGATACTCTAGACACTTCTATATCCTTTTATCGATATGAAAAATATTTTGCAGATTTATTATTTAAAAATCTGCAGATAAAATAACCTATAGAAATTTCTACGGTTTCGTAGGCATAAACAAGTAACCCTAGGATACTCCTATATCCTTTGACCGATATGAACAGTATTTTGCAGATTTATTCTCTAAATATCTACAAATATAATTACATACAGAAATGCCTAGGGTTTTGTAGGCATTAACAAGGAACTCTAGACAATCCTATATCCTTTGATCGAAATAAACAATATTTTGCAAATTTATTCTCTAATAATCTACAAATATAATTACTTACATAAATGTCTAGGTTTTCGTAGGCATAAACAAGAGACTCTAGATACTCCTATATTCTTTGACTGATATGAACAATAATTTGCAGATTTATGCAGAAACTGCGGATAAAATTACATATAGAAATGTTTAGGGTTTCGTAGGCATAAACGATAAACTGTAGACACGCCTATATTCTTTAACCGATATGAACAATATTTTGCAGATTTATTCTCTAAGAATCTACAAATATAATTATATAAAGAAATGTCTAGGATTTCGTATGTATAAAAAAGAAACTTTAGACACTGTTATATCCTTTGATCGATATAAACAATATTTTGCAGATTTATTCTCTAATAATCTTCGTACATAATTACATACAGAAATGTTTAGGGTTTCGTAGGTATAAATTAGGTATGTATAATAAACATCTCAAATTATTTTTAGTTTTAACAATATAAATATAATGTACTGAGTAAAAATGAATCGTTTTCCCATCTTAAAAAGTTTATGAATAAATAATCTAACTATATAATTAGCAAGTGTCTGTTTATCATTTACGTTATATCCATCAAGATTCGGGTACTACAGCTAGTCTATTAATAAGTTATTAAACGATAACAATTTTCCACATATTTTTCTACAGTTGAGAATATCCTATAAGATATATAAAAATCGCTGCTAATTTTGATACATAGATTGTTAATATTTTTATTTCAGATTGCTAATTTTTTGTATAAGAAACTTTTAATCCCGGGGGGTTATACGTAGTTAATCACACTAATCCTATGGAGCTATAAGAGTGCATGCATTCACGTTGGCGCCCAACAGTTGTATTATACAGGGTATTAGGTAAATGTCCGGCACAATTTAAAAGACAGCATGGTGACGTAGAATGCAATCGATTTTTCCTTTGCTAATTTTCTCTAAAATGTGAATTTCGTCCAAAAATAAACAAACAAAAAGATGCCCCAAAATTTTAAAACCACTGACCTTTTTTTAATTTTTCATATTAATCAAGAAGTTGTGTATATACAGGATATATATATATATTTTTTATGCGATTCGGTATTTGGCATATTTTACTAAATTTCTGGACAATGAATTCAGCATCAGATATTCAACGTTTGGGCTCTGAAATTGTCCTCTATAACTTAATAAATACCTATGAAACCCAGAAAGGTTTAAAAAATTATTGAGGGTTAAATTGTTGAGAACGATGTTTGATGCCTTTAAAAAATATCCCCGCTGTGTTTAGGCTTTTCATAAATTCTTAAATATTTTGTCATCTTCCCGAAATATTGAACCTAGGCATTTGCATTTTCATATTCCATCATTTCGTCATCTATTTTTAGTTTCCATTAAATATCGTTCCATTAAACATTACATTTACACACCAAATTAAATGTTCTTGTGTCCTCAAGCAATTGACAAATTACAAAAATACGATAAGGTTGATAATCTTTGTCTTTTGCATCTTCAAATCAGAAACCCATAAAAAACTTTTTAAAAAAGATTTAAAAAAAATAATTGTAAACTTTTAAAAACTAAATCAAAAGTTAAACCAAATAAAATGGTAAGAAGTGTCGCCTCTTGAAGTAGCAATGTTATAAAAAGCACGCAACAAACCTAATCTAATTCAAAGTTGTTTTCACAGACTTGAATTTTACTTAAACTTTAATAAAATTGGAAAGAATATTTGAAATGTAATTATGAAGTAATATCTCAACCAAAATTACCGTCGGAGTCAAGATTTTACTATCTTACCTTATTTTATCATAACATTGCATGAGATTCGCGAGGAAGGAAAAAGTTAAAATTACTTTTAAAATGTTTATCAACATCAATCTACTGGGTTCCCAATGAAAAATATTATATAAATATTTACAAAAATATATGAAATAGAATATCCTGTTGTTATATACATGGATAGCTTTAGTAAACACTGCAAACATCATGAATATTTTGTTTTTTAATTTAATGTTTTTACAAAAAAAAAAAAAAAAAAGAATTACTATTTAACATGTATAAATAAAATAATGCTAGTGGGCAATTTAAAATAATAATGCATTTTTAGCTATAATTGCCACAACATTATTGCGATTAAATATTTGTGGTTTAATATCATTTTGAATTATTAGTTTTGATAAAAACTTTTGTTTAAAAAATAAAAAATTTATGCTGCAATATGCGTGTGGTGATTTGTAAATGGTTGAAATTCAAAAATTTACAGACATACTATCTTTTTATATTTTTTTATTTAGTATTTGGACACCTTCAGCCCGCACCACGACTCTGTTCCTAGCTCTATCCAGTTCTCCAGTATGTCAGACAAATATTGTAAAAAGGGTGTTTCAAAAAATTCTATAACTTTCAAAATAATTACCTGATCTAACATTCCTGCGTGTGGGGCAATTTTTTTATGTTTTTGCCAAAGATCCTTTTAAAAAAATAAATTACGAAAACCCACAGTTCGTCCCTTAATCTGCATCTGAAGAACTTTCTTTGATACCACACAATAAATTTTCTTTCATGGTGTAATGCTTTCATGGTGTAATGGTTAGAATTCTCGCGTTCTAATTTGCAAACTAGGGTTTGCTACTGATTTCCAGACAATTTTATTTTTTATGTTTTTTTTGCATTTTTATTTTGTTTAAAACATTTTTTCAAAATTCTAGTTATATTTGGGCAAAGCTTGCATTTAATTTTTAAAAGCGTAAATTTAATAACCAGTGGAAGTTGTTGAAATTGAATACACAAAATCAGAGGGGCGGAGTTATGACCTAAAATAACCAATGGAAGCCATAGGCGCAATTTCCAAAATCTTAATGAACCTAGCTTTAGAAAAAAAAAAAAAATACTGCACATATTTAGAAACTTTAATAATGATATTAGGCATTCGAATTAAAATTAACAAAAAAAAAAAATAATAATAACAAAATCTGTTTTGGCATCCCAAATAATCATCATTCACTTACTAAATGCCTGCGAAACCCTGAAATGTGTGAAAATTCATACTTCACATAATTTTTTCATATAATTTTCAGTTTCACTATTTTTCCTATAGGCGGTTTAAAGAACTATATATGCATGCCAATTTTCAATTCACTAGCTGCAGCTCTTTCACCACAACCTTATCCGTACAGACAGACAAACAGGCAGACAAACAGACAGACAGACGCATGAGTGACGGTAGGTAAAAATATTTATTCCCATAAAGATTTTTTTGTCATACCTACAAAAATCAAAAATCATATCTCAAAAGTGTCATCAAGTCATAGTGTTGATAAATACCGTACTGTTACCAAATTGAGCATGAACAATCTACATTCCAAAGAAGTAAAGGCCCAGGTCTTTAATTCCGTTTTTAATGAAGATAAGATGATACAAAATAAGAAAATACAAATATCCATGCTTTGTCCGGGGTTCGAAACCAGGATCTTGGGTGCGCGAAGCCGGATCGCGACTGCTGTACTATAAACAAATTGTAATTCAATAATTTTTCAGTATAGAATGGTGATAAAAAATGTCCAGAATACCGGGATTCGAACTCGGGAACTTTAACATGCTTAATCAGTGCCGTTACTGCTATGTTACCAAGGTTGGTAAATTTATTATTCGTCTTCTTGTTCGCATATTCTTTGCAGAAGAGTTGTGAGCAATAATGTTTGCGATATTTTACTATGTTATATAATGACGTAAGTAAGAGTATAAATTATGGATTTAAAAAAAGTCACTAAATGTCATTCCTAAAGATCAAAATAATATTATGGGTTTTTTTATTGAGCAAGAAAATAATAATCGCTACACACATTAGTACTTTACATTATTTGTCTGGCTACTAATCCTATTAAAGATCATTTTTATAATTTTAATTATTTTACTCTATAATTTTGAATATTAAAGGTTTGTTCGTTTGTGTTGCACCAGACTTGTCCAGGACAAGAGCAGCTGACGTCACTATATAAGATAGCATTGGTGGGGGAAGCTGTGGTGTAGTTCAGTGTAGGTTGGGCAACACAAACGAACACACCTTAAGTGTCTGTTAAAATGTTAACCATATTTATAAAATATATACTTATTTGTGTGACGGTTGAATAGGTTAAGGCGGCGCACAACCCTATAGTCCTCAATAGTTTCTTATACAAAACTAATAATTGGAAATAAAATAAATAACAATCTATATATCAAAATATGTAGCTAATTTTTATCTATCTAATAGATCTATCTAATATTTTTAATTGTAGTAAAAACTGTTAGGTAGTTGTTAATAAGTAAATTGCATTATAGACGCCATCTTGTAAACCAATCGACGCATATTTGCGTACGATGCGGCAAATTGTACCTAAAGCTTCATTCTACAAATATGATTATAGCTATTTTGTTGTATTCTTAAAATTACTTATAGTTATTGTATTTGGTAATCTATTTTTGCCGCCCTCTTGAATCTGCCGCGGTTTTCAAAATTGGTGTGACGGGTAAAAATGATTTATTTTTCGTGAAGAATTCGTGTACCAAGTGGCACTCTATTATCTTTAAGTATAATATTTTTCGACGAAAGCTCTAAACTATAAGTAATCAAATCGAAAAAAAAATTGACGTATTATTTGAACATTTCTACACAAAACTATATAAATATAAAAGTTATTCGAAACCCATAAATAGATTTAAAAAATTACAGAACAATATCGCTGATGTCTATTTTTAAGTTATTGAGCGATAATATTTTTACTATAAATGTTTCTACAGTTAAAACTATCATATTAGATAGATACAAACTCGGTGCAAAATTTGATATATAGGTTGATACTAATTTTATTTCAGATTGTTAGTTTTGTATAAGAAACTAGTAACCTCCGGGGGTTATACACAGCCTTAAGAACAAAATTTTGATTACCAAAGTTATTCCATGTTAAACTGCTTTGTTCCGCATTTCGTTGTACACACGATTTGATATAAGTTAAGAAAATGTTTCTTTTTAAATCGTTAATTGGATTCAAGAATATAATAAATTACTATTACATGAAACCTTTTCCGTTTATTTCAGTAAATGCATCTTCAACCTATAATTGTCTTATCGTTTTGTTGTTCTGATCCTTCATATTCGGTCCTCGGTATTCTAAAAGGTTCAGTTTATAACACTAATATGAATGTGTAAAATTTTAAAGTCATTTATGGACAAGTTAAGATTATTGGTGATCATGTGTTCTGCTATGTTGGACTGTTCTACTTTTTTGTTTTGGATGGCTTTCAAATGCTCTCCAAATCTTGTAACAAATTTTCGAACAGTTTGGCCTATATATTTTGTTGATTTTGGCATGATGCTTGATAAACTCCACTTTTGTTGTGTCAATCATAATTCATCATAGATCAATCATAAATCAACTCATAGTTGTGTAAATTTCGATTTCTTAAATGTGTTAGTCAGGCTGAATGGGCCAGGCCGTTCTGCTGCAGTATTAAGATACTGCCGGGCTATGAGGAGCTGGATCAAATAACGATAAAGTCTTGGCGCGAAAATATAAATTTCTATAATTAATACTTTAATCATCAATACGTTAAATACAATTTCATCAATCTTTCATAGAGTGACCTCTAATGTTTCTTTTCCCGAAGCATCTGTTCATATGCGTCGATGCCGTAAGCTTTCTTTATATTGTCGGCTGTTAAAAAATGTTTACTGCAAGTCTACATATGATATACTAATACCTTGCGCGTCTTTAAATAATTAACTAAATGCTTCAAGTTGTTTATTACAACGGTACTTAATTTATAAGTACCTACATGTTGCATTAAATAGCTTACAACAAAAGCAACTCGATCAGCTATCTTAGAATACAAAAGCCATCGTCTTTCTAAAACTTCACCGTTCAGTGAATGCTGTCAGATCACAAATACTTTTATTAATTTGGACATCATTCATATTGTGAGATTATATCTAATACCATCTATCTAATACTACTGTATTTGCTAATCGATCATTTTGTACATTTAATTTTGTTGTACTTTAAGCATCAGAAGTTTCAAATGCAGTATAACTCAGATTTCGGCCCGTTTTTAAAACAATATTCTGCATATTATCACACTGTTCAGTCACACTGTTTTTGGAAAAAAAAGAAGCCATAAGTTTTGCAGATGATTCTTTTTTTCATTTAATAGCGTTTTAGTTTTCTACTTTGAGTTCCGGGTAATTTTGTAGACTGAAAAAAATAACAATAAAATGTCAATTACAGAATATTAAAGTATTTAAACTTGCCAGAATTAAATATTTTATTTATACTGCAGGGTAAGAATATCACTTGGATACAGGAATACCAAAGATAATGATAAGAGTGAGGAAAAATTCCTAGTTTATTGATGTAATACTTCATAATAATAAAATTAAATTTTTAAATCATACCTACTATCAAGCCCTAAGCTTAATTTCGGCAATATAGGCACAATATAATATGGTAAAAATACAAAGCTGATATAAAAAAAATTCAGAAGGTCCCAACTTCATGTTTGCGTTTTGTCTATGGTGTACTAAGGCGCTCGCATATCTCCTCTTACCTTCACTTGTCAACATGGCTTAACATGAAACAAAGATTTTTTATCATAAAATGTTAATTCTCAAAACTCCCCCTTATTTGTACAGCAAAATCACCTTCAGATCTGATGTGCATAATGTTAATATAAGTTTTAAGAGTACCCTTTCTCCACCTTTTTACAAAACTGCAACATTTAAACATAGCTTCTCATTTGACATTTGCGCTAAATATAATATTATTCCTGAGAACCTTAAATCTTTTAGCTTAATCTCTTTTATAAAACATATAAAGAAGCTCATCTGGGATAAAAGTTTATAAATTTTTAATAGTTCTTTTCAGACTTAATTCTGCCCAAGCTACGGAAATGTATTTACATGCTTCAATGTTGGTCATGACAACTGTGGAATTGTCAATACCAAAGAACCCTGGTTCTTTATGTTAACATGTGCTATATTTATATTTTTATACTTAAGAAGGTTTATGAGGAATAACAGTCTTTGTGATTTTACAATGACTGATCATGGGCCTTTCTTTATACATTGTACTTTATCCGTTGAATTATTATTATTATTTAAAATCTAACTATTTTATCTTGTACTTTGGATATAAATAAACAAAATAAATAAAATAAACTGTTAAAATCAAACGAATTCGGCAGTGTCGCTAACAGTAAAGTCGATAACAGGAATAAATATCGTTCTTTGGGCAGTAATAAATGATCACCTGGTATATGAATTGTATGAAAATATTTACCTGAGAGTAAAACTGTTAACTCATAACAATAAAAAAAAAAAACATTTAGTTACCTTCTATAATCAGGAAACCGTATCAGATTAAAAAAAAAGTCACATGTATTTAAATAAGCACACTTAATGGGTTCAAATTTTGGTTTCGTTCTTATAGAGTTTAAGATGAAAGAAAATCTATCTCTGTAGAACATAAATCTAGCACAGGCATAGTAGTTATTTTTATTACAAACATTTCTATGCAGAACAGGTAAATATTCTCCGGCACTGTTTATAATACCCCGTATCGCGTGATTTCGACCGTACTTTAGGCCAGGTTTAAACCCCATTCTCGTTACCGAAAACTTAAAAGTAAAATTACAGCGAGTGAGGTTTACAGGATTAACGACTTGCTTACAATGTAGTTTAATGTTTTAATTACAGACTCGTCTTAAACGCGTAAATAAACGGTCAGAATCGAGTTTAATGTCACAGTCATAACGTGAGCTATTGCCTGTTTATATGAAAGTGTGCGTTTGAATGTGACTGTATCTGTATGCGTGCTATTGTCGTTAGTCGTTATATATAATTCGTTAAAGCGTGTATGTGTGTTTACGAAAGGTATGCAAACATGCAAGGATATCAAATTTACGCTGAGAGATTTTTATTTAATCTGACATTTTTAAATTAAATTGTTCGATTTTACTGGATTTATTGACAATCATTTAATATTGTTTTCATATCGATATCGTTTTATTTCAATATTTGAGGAGAAGAATTTATTACAAAGAAATTTTTAATTAAAAGCTTATAATAAGTCATATTAAAAACGTCAAAAGAATCTCAGGAAGTGCAGAGCCATCGTTCATAATAAGACGTATTGACAACATATTACTCAGACAACTCCACAGCAATAAACAATAAAACATCGTACCTACGGTAAAGGAATACGAAAAAGAGTTACAGAAAAAATATAAACAGAGGTACAGCAAACAATGCAGATAAAATGGAAAATTTTAATGGAAATGGAAAATTTGAACGGTTAGCTATAGTGCGTTCAAAGGTGAGTTTGCAGTACAGGGCATATGGAGTAGTTCTTTTTCATACTCTCTAATGGGTTTACACAATGACGCTATCGTTTTCTTGCTTGTCGACGTTGCCAGCTCTAAAACGCGCTGATCTGTGAAGACGCAGTATTCTACAAATGGCCATTTGTTTTTGTTGAGTGTTATTTTGATTTTTGTCAGAGTTGATTTTTGTAAATCATACGAGTTTTTCATACATACATGCATAATCTAAGACTCTTATACCCGAAGGTGTCGAGTGTACATTTAATATACTTAAAACAAATTTTTGTATAAACTCTAACCATAATTTATGGTGGTACAAGTCTCTAGAACAATGATTCTCAACCTTTTTAACCCAATACACCCTTTTCACCATATGTAAGAATGATATTCTCATTTCCAAGATTATCTCACAAAAGATGTAGTCCAAATAATAATCATACTCTTATATTACTTTCTATATTACTAAATACTTACTTACTTGAATTATAATTACATTTGTTTTGTTTTACAAATAGCAACAGAAAATGTTGATGGATTTTAAAACCTGAATAAAAGTTTTTATATTGATAAAGACAGACTAAACTGAAGCATACTTCAATTAACAAAAAGTTCAGTAGTATTTACTTCTTATTATAAGTATTTAAATTGTTCTGGAGTGATAAATTCTAATTATTTTAGCGGGATAATATTTAGTTCAGATTAATGCAATGCTCCAAATGTATTCTAATAGTTCAAATCCGTAGCCTCAATTCCCTCCGTGAAAGCCTAAAATTCACCCCTTGGTCCAACTGTACTTAAAAATGCTACTGTTAAATATGCTTTAACCAAGTATAATTAATTCTTTTTATTTGCATATATGTGTTTATATGACCAAGCCTGTTTTCGTTATTCTACGCGGCCAACAAATCTGACTTTTTCCTCGATAATTATTAGATACAAGTTTTTATCTGAATTTTTAAAGATCTAGCTAAACACTGGTGCTAATTACCTGTGTATATTTTGAAGTATTTACTCGAGGCAGTATATAATCCACTATTAAACTATCGCATAATTTTAAAGCGGTGCGGTGCTTGACAATAACAGCAGAGAATTCCATCGGGATTCCCTCCGTAAGCAAGAAGCTCTAAACCTTCACAGAGAAGGTGTTAAACTGTAAAGGGAGATTATGCCCGGAACAATAATGAAGTTGATCCTGGTACGCTCACCCTGTGACCAACTCAGATAATCGCTAGACTCACTCGCACTTGCAACATCCGCCGGCATATTCCCTTATTATCGCTCATACCTGCGACTGTCATTCTATGGACACGTCATCAACATGTTTTGATATCGTTTATTATATCTGAAATGGAATACTGAAATTATTCAAATGAATAATTATGTTTACGGCTCTTAGCTTTAATTATTGCACTTAACTATTCAATATTGTTAAGTTTACGGGATATAGTGCATAACAGTCAAATTAAGTATTTGATGAGTCAAAGGATACCTGAAGTCATGTAAAAACTTTATGAAGCGACGCTTCCACAATGAGTTCTTTAACATTTAATTGTGTTAAATTTGAATTACATATGTTAATAATAATAACACTAGGCAACAAATTTGAACAGTTTTTTTTTAAATAACATGAGTAAAATTAACTGTTTTAGGATAAACAAAACCTGCTATTCACGAAAACGTCAGTAAAAAGTTTGTAGCACCCTCAGATTTTTACTTATTCAACTTCAAGAATTTACGTTATTATCACTGTTCCAAAGAATCGTTTAAAAAAATATATATACAACTGTATTAATAAAAATAAATTTTTATTGTATATAAAAACAATACTGAAAAACTTTGACAAAATAAAAATCATGAAAAAAATTAAGATAATTTTTTTTTTCTCTCTTATGAACGGTATCATTTTCCCTCTGTAAAACCCAGCTCTAGTCTCCCATCATTAATGAAAAATCCCACCTTCCCTGGTAACGATATTCAATTGCACTTATATGCTGGTGAAACCGTTCACCTTACTCGTTACTTTAAATTTAAATCATAATCTCGCACTAAATCGTGTATTTTAGTTATGATATGTGGATCGGCACTGCTTCGAAAGTCTTAATCCATCTCTAAAGAAGTCGATGGATCTACTATGTGCTCTTCTACAATTTCATCAAATAAATTAGGAAACTGTTCCCAATCAGAAGGTGGTTTAGGAACTGGAATTTCAGTCCCATGTAACATTGTTTTCATAATAGAAGGATTGTCCAAATATTCAATATTTTTTTTTTTTTTGAAAATCCAGAATTTTTTTTTACAAAAGTAAAGGTCTGTAGACTGATTTGTAGGTTCCCGCCATATCATTGGTACGCTAATTTTCCTTAAAAATCTCATTTCGGAGCTTCTTATTTTGAACCTGTGCGTCTCTGTAGTGGTCCAGGATTCTGAGGCGTATGTCAAAATCGGTACTGGCACTTTTTTGAAGATCTCTACCTTAATGTTGGTTGGTATTTCTTTTTTAGTTAGGAACGATGCTTTGATGCTGTTGAACATTCTTTCTGCGTCGCCTACTCTTTCCATATTTCTTTATCCATTTTTCCATCTTCCGAGAAAACTGTGCCTAGGTATTGGAATTTTCCTACCGGTTCTATTTTTTTGACATCTATTTTTCTTTTGTGTTGTATTTTTCTCCTGCTTATTACCATTGTTTTTGTCTTTTGTGTAACATAAAGCCGTCAAATCCTGTCGGTCAACCACTACCTTCACATAAAAAATTCCTTAAACGAAGATGGTATTTGATTATGTAATACAAATTTATTATTTTAAAAAGCATGAAAAGCCAACTAGAACATATAGTATCAAAAACTCATTACATAAGGCTTCTTGCCGCACTTGTCAAGTAGAAACCTCGTCGCTTTGAGACTCGTTTCCTAACCTCGACGCGTACGGGAATACCATGCCTTATGAAACTTGTGTTTTAATATATTATTTTTCATGTACACCTATTATATAAACACTGTATTACGTCCAGATACTTATTATTTACTTTTTAAACGGCTAAATACTTTTTTATTAGCCTTTAAATTGTAATTTAAAGACAGCCCATTTTTATTTTTATTTTTTTGTCGGCATATCTAGTTCATATTCTAGTTCAATATCATTATTCTCTTGTATATAGATTTTTAAAACTTTAATATTGCAACTGGTATTGTCGAATTTTTTACAATTTTTCGATAGTTTTATATAGGAACTTAACAGTAATATCTCGAAACTAAGTAATACTGGACTATGGTCGTTCTTCTCCTGTACTCTTCATATGTGTATTTTAATACTAGTTGTACATAAAATCTTTACTCTCAGAATATTTCAAAACTTTGTCATTATATACTTTTACAATTTACTGCATATTATTATTTGTTTTATTATCAAGCTAACTGTTTTATATTCAAACTAAATTAAACTAAAATTAGCCTAAGTAAACTCCAAAAATATCATATAAATTTTTATGAACCGAGCTTATTTTTATCTCTAAAGTTAAATACTAATTTTGAAATTTTATCCTTCATATTGTACGAGACTAATATTTCTCAAGCCACTGCATGAAACATACATTTAGCTTCCTTATTAAACCACGAGTAAGATTATTTCGCGTTGCTTAATTTTTTCTCCTCACTCTTTTAATCCTCGCATCATTCCTGGTTACGAAACACAACCAGTAGCGTACGACAAAATATAGGTTGGTGTTTTAAACAGAAGCAAAACTAATGGACGAATGCAAGGAATTCTAAGAAAACATGATTCCATGCTAGCGGAGAACAATGACATTAAAGGGAAACCTGAACTGTTTACGTAAGAGAATTATTGATTTATAAATGCTTCATAAAGGGTTACGAATATAAAAAAATAATAATACGATTGGAACATTTAATAGAGTAACTTAGCCGTATTTCGGATAATTGCGTAATTTTGGATAATAGCGTATCTAATTAGCCCTTATGTTTTGCAACACAATTGCACTATACATAACCTAGGATTCAAACCATAACTATTAGCTCTACTTGAAATGAGCCGTCTAATTTCAAAACCAGATAGATCCATTTTTTTTTTTCGATTTTCATATTATGTCATTTATTTTTAGTTTTCCTACAGATCTATCAGTAGGCGAAACCATAACATTCAGAAGCAGCTAAATACTATTCATTTTGCGGTGTGAAAGTAACGGTTGGTTGCAAAACCAGATAAGTAAGAAACCAGTTTCAAAAGCAGAACGGTGTGAAAACTTTATTAGTAGTAGGTACTTTTATCAAACTTTTTATGATATGAGAACTTCAACATATTAATATTAATAAAAAACAGTATTTTATTTAAATATTTTTTTACATGCATATTCTATTAATAATATGGATTTTTCTAATAAATGGTTATTAGAATGGTTTTAGTATTGATAAAAATAGGTAATGTAATAAAATTCTTTTCAAATCAAGATACATCCCAAAGCTTTGTTGCAAAACCAGATAGATCCAAAAGATTTTTTTTATTTCTCTCAAAGTAATACTTATACAGAGCTAATATTTGGTTAAGACCTGTGTCTATCTAATACCAATTTGTAAAAAAAAGAAGTAAATGTTCTTCCATAAATAGTGCAATTAATTAGTTTTTTTTTCTCTTCAAAAATTTTTCAAAAGTGATCTGTCTGTCTGTTTATCCGTATGAGCGCTTTTCGATTATCATGCGTTTTTTTTTTTTTCATCTTTAGCTATATCCTCTGGTTAGGTTTACTATCCTCTGGATAGGTTTACGGCTACGTTTTATTAAAATCGGTTCAATAGTTCCAAAGTTATAATAATATTTGTGCGCTCGGGTAAGACGAAATCTATGTTTCTGTTCATATTTAACGTATTTTCTTGAAGATATGAGCCACAACATTAGTTTCGAACGCAGCAAACCTATTACACGATTTATATACTAATCAGAATTGAAAGAATTTGGAAAATCTGTTCAGCAATTTCAAATATATAAGTAAAATTGTGCGCGCAAAAATATAAAATCAATTTTTTCGATTAAAATGTAACACATTACTCGAGAACTGCTAATCCGATTTTCATGCGATTTTTTTCTGTCTATACCTACGTCATCTTGTCGGATTTTAGGCTGTGTTTAATTCAAGTCGGTTTGATAGTTCCAAAGTTATCATGAATTTTGTGCACGCTGGTAAAAAAAATCATATTTTCCATTCATATTTAACGCATTTTTTGTTTCGTCAGCAGCAAGGTTGATGCACGATTTATACAGCAGATTTGAAAGAATTTTTAAGATAGATAAAATAATTATAATAATAATAATAAAATGTGTGCGCGCGGGTAATACGAAATCCATCTTTTCGGATTATATTTAACGCATTTTTTTTAAAAATTATCAATGACAATATATATTTCTTCGGTAGCAAACTTGGTACACGATTTATACACTAATCAGAATTGAAATAATTTTTAAAAATAGTTCAGTAGTTTAAAAGTTACGACATTTTTAACTTGGAAGATAATCCTAGGTTAGTTTGAATCTGTCTCCCGTACTTACATGTCTGTAGATATGGTTGTAGATGAGCAAGATGCTATCCACTATCCAGTCAATTTCCCGAATTTTCATAACCCATCAGAATTACCTTCTTACACTCTTACTTTGAAAGTATATGCACCAAAAATATTTCTGAGAAACATAAACCCGCCGAAATTGTGTAATGGAACACGCTTACGGGTAAATAGTTTAAGAGACTATATAGCAGAGGCAACCATTATGTTTAGTTTTGGTTCAGATGAAAAGGTGGCAATTCCTACAATTTTACCATTTCATTTCAGGAGCCTCCAATTTCCCGTCAGGGTTTGTTTTGTATCATATTTGCCTGACAGTTCTAGCAACAACCCTTACTTGTCAGCCTTATAATAAAACTAAAAACATTGTTTATAAAGAAGCTCTCAGATCAGCAATCCTGTTCAGTTTAATCCTGGCCTTTCACATGTTTATATTATTGTCTTTTGTCCGGTCACCTAATTACGAATAATAATAATAATAATATTTATTCGTGTTATATACAATACATAATGTTTACACATGTCGAAAGAATAAAAAATACAGGTTTACAATAAACACATTAAAAGTCATAAAGAGTCCTAATAGTAAAATATAGTTACATTCATATTATTAAAAGTCTACATCATAGAAACAAATAAAAGTAAAACTTATACAAATAAAAATTAATATAAAACTTATAAAAATAAAAATTAAGATAAAATTTAAGATAAAAATTAAGATGCGTTACAAGTCAATATTAAAAAATTCTTTTATGCTATAAAGGCAATTTTTTGACAAAATCTCTTTTACCTGTTTTTTAAATAGACTAGTGTAATGATATAGTAAGTCATGAAAACATTAGGATGACGTTGTCAGAGGTTGTCAAGAAAATAATATAAAATAGTTTTGGTTGTTAATATTGATGTAAAATAATAATAATATATTTTGATAAACATTACATGGTGTCAGGTGATAACACTATGAATTCAGGAGATAGTAATAGTAGTAAAAAGATTTGTGCTATAAATGGAATAGACGCACCGTCGAATTTTGGTTTCATACCAGAGGAGTGGCCAAAATGGTTCAAAAGGTGGAATCGATACAGGATCATAAGTGGTCTCGATAAAATGGATGAAAGCTACCAAGTGGCTAGTTTTATATATTTAATGGGCGACAAAGCGGAGGATATAATGGATTCGTTCAAATTAGAAGAGGTAGATAAAAATAATTATATCAAGGTTACACAAGCTTTTGAAAATCATTTTATTATCAAGCATAACGTAGTATATGATAGAGCTAAATTTAACACTAGGATACAACAAGACGATGAGAGTGTCGAAGAATTTGTAACAGAACTATATCGCTTGGCATCCAAATGTAATTATGGTGTTTTAGAGCCAGAGCTTATTAGAGATAGACTCATAGTAGGGTTAAAAGACATAAAAGTTGGCCAGTCATTGGAGCTCAAGTCAGATATAACATTAGAAAAAGCAATAGAGAAAGCCAGGCAGGCAGAAACAGTGAAGAAAAATGAAGGGTTACTAAGACATCGTAACAATGGAGAGGAAAAAGTAATAAATGCGGTAAAGCTAAGGAAGGATAATCAGAGGAACTATCAAAATTATCAACGGAAAAGAAATGGCGTGCAAAATCAAGAAAATGGAAAATTTCCCTGTTATAAGTGTGGTAAAATGACACATAAATTTGGACGGTGTCCTGCAAGAGAGGCTACATGTTTTATATGTAAAAAAGTTGGTCATTTTGCTCCGATGTGCAGAAGGAGAAAAGTAGAAGATATATTAGAAGAAAATTATAAAGATTCTGATTCTGATGAATCTTGTTTTGTTGATGTTGTTACTGGAGGAGGCGGTACGCCATGGAGAACAAAAATTAAGTTAGATGGTACAGTAATTAACTTTAAAATTGATACAGCAGCAGATGTAACGATAATTCCGAGAAATGTATACTTGAAAATTTTCAAGCATAAGAAATTACGAAACACAAAAAAAAAGTTTTTTGGTGCAGGTCAAAATGAAATTTTTACCGATGGGAGCATGATTTGTGAACTGCGGTATGGAAAAAAGATGATTCAAGAAAAAGTATATGTAGTCAACATGTTGAATGAGCCATTATTAGGTAGGCCTGCTTTAAAGAAATTGGAAATGATTGCATTTCTTGAGAATTTAGAAACAACGAAAGAGATTACGAATATATTCCCCAGTTTGTTCAAAAACAAATTAGGAAAACTAAAGGGAGAATATGACGTTAAATTGAAAGAAAATGCTGAGCCTTTTGCTGTAAGTTCAAGTAGGCGCGTTCCTATTCCCCTGCGTGAGAAACTAAGAAATGAAATTGACAGGATGCTGCAAGATGATATTATAGCACCAGTCACAGAGGCAACAGAATGGTGTGCTCCGATTGTTTTGGTGGCTAAAAAAGAAGCAGGTGAGATTAGATTATGTACAGATTTTACTCAACTAAACAAATTTTTAATTAGAGAAAGATTAATTCTACCATCTGTTGATGAGACTTTAGCAAAAATAGGTAATGCTAAAGTTTTTTCAAAATTAGATGCAAAATGTGGGTTTTGGCATATTCCCTTATCAAAAAAATCTTGCAAATTAACGACATTTATAACTCCTTTTGGGAGATATTATTATAAACGTTTACCCTTTGGAGTGTCTTCAGGACCGGAACATTTTCATAAGCGAGTAGGCCAAATAATTGATCGTCTTGATGGAGTAGTACATCATATAGATCATAGGTTCTCAAACTTTTTTTTTGAGTACCCTTTATTTCAATTCCAGAATAGGCGCGTACCCCCAAAAAGGTAAAAAAAATCGGACAATTTGAAAATTGTTACACAAAGCAGACTAGATTGAAAAAAAAATACATGAAAATACACTTACCAACTTTAGTGGGAAGGATGAAGCTGCATGCTTGAAATAAGTGATTCAATATCGGGCTCTCGATTACTCAATTTTAACCGCATATTAGGATCGATATTTAATTTATTTCGATATTTGTTTTTTAAAATCACCATGGAGGAAAACCCACATTCACAGAGATATGTTGTTGAAAAAGGTATTAAAAACAATAATGCTTGTTTGGTTAATTCTGGATATTCACTTTTAGCCATGAGTCAGAACTCTTCAAGTTTCAATTCATTAAACTTCATTTTTAAATCTCCATCGCACGATATTTCAATCAATGACTCTTTATTATTATTATTGAGATTTGATGGATACTTTTCAATAGTGAATGATCTCGCGTACCCCCAATAGATGCTTCGCGTACCCCCAGGGGTACGCGTACCCCAGTTTGAGAACCTATGATATAGATGATATTTTGATATTTGGAAAAAATCAAGAGGAGCACAATAAAAATTTATTCAAAGTTTGTAGGAAACTAGAAGAAGCTGGTATTGTACTGAATAAAAAAAAATGTGAGTTTAATGTTTGCAAAGTAAAGTTTCTAGGCTACGTGATAAGTGGTAATGGATTGGAGATAGATGAAGCTAAATTTAAAGCCATACGTGATTTACCAGCTCCTACAAATTTAAAAGAATTAAGAAGATTTTTGGGTATGTATAATTATTTAATAAAATTTGTACCTAAATTAGCTGATGTAAATAAGCCGATAAGAGAATTGCTAAGGAAAAATACTGAATTTATTTGGAATGATATGCACAATAAAACATTTGAACGTTTAAAACAGCTCTTGATGCAGGCGCCAGTACTCGCAAATTATGATGTGAATAAAGATACACGGTTATCAGCTGATGCCTCAAGTTATGGTATTGGGGCTACTTTAGAGCAAAAACAGAATAATGGAATTTGGCGACCTACTATGTATATCTCGAGAGCCCTAACTGACACAGAAATGTTTTATGCACAAATAGAAAAAGAGGCGTTGGCAATAACATGGGCTTGTGAACGATTGTACTGTTTTTTAATTGGTAAGAAGTTTGCCATTAACACTGATCATCTGCCATTAATTAGAATATTCACAGATAAACCAATAAATGAGTTAACAGCTCGATTGCAGAGATTCAGAATGCGAATGATGCAATTCACCTATGACATTAAACATGTTCCAGGGAAAAGTTTTTATGTAGCAGACGCTTTATCCCGTGCACCAGTAAAATCTGTTGAAACTAGCAAAGAAAAACTGAAAAGAAATCTAGTTGAAAATCAGATAAATTGTGTTGTACAAAATTTACCAATTTCAGATTTAAGAGTTAGAAGAATAAAGGAAACACAAGATTTGGATGAAACTTGTGGTAATATTAGACAATGTATTACAGCTGGTTGGGAAAACAGTCCTGACAAACTGCAAGGGTTTAAAATTTATAAAGATGAATTATATTATTCAAAAGAAGGCATAATTTTAAAGGGGAATAGGTTATTCATTCCTAAAACGATGAGGAAAGAAGTTTTAAGCAAATTACATGATGGACACAATGGAATTGCGAAGTCGAGGCGTTTGGCTAAAATGACTGTTTGGTGGCCAAATATTAATACTGACATTGAAAATATGATCAAGGATTGTAAAATATGTTTAAAACTACGAAAAAATTCAACTGAGCCTTTAATGTCAACTAAATTGCCCTCTTTACCATGGCAAGAATTAGCAACTGATATTTTTACTTACAATGGAAGTAATTACATTGTTATTCAAGATTATTTTTCAAAATTTATTGAATGCAAGAAATGAAGAAATTTAATGAGTGAAGAAATTATTAGAATATTCAAAGAAATATTTTCACGGCATGGAATTCCAGAACTGTTGAGATGTGATAATGGAACACAACTAGTATCAGAAAAAGTAAAAAGATTTGCAGAGAAAAAAAATGCTTTCAAAATTATAACTAGCAGCCCACATTTTCCTAGATCTAATGGTCAAGCTGAAAAGGCAGTACAGATTTCTAAGAATATAATTAAGAGTGGGGAAGGTAATTTAGGATTTCTGTTCTATAATGCAGCACCTTTAGAGTCAGGTTACTCTCCAGCTGAATTGCTTATGGGGCGAAAACTTTGAACGACGATTCCAATTTTACGAAAAAATCTTGTACTCAAACTTCCAAATTATAAAAAATTCAAGGAAAATGAAGAAAAATTAAAATTAAGACAAGCGGAAAATTTCAATAATAGACACAGAATTCAAGAAAGACAAGAATTGGAACCAGGTAGAATAGTATGGGTCGAAGATAGAGATTCAGAATACAAAATAACAGAAAAAGCAGGAACACCCCGTTCTTATTGGTTAGAAAATGAATCTGGTAGTAAAATTAGAAGAAACAAAAGTGTTCTTAAACCTTTACCAGAAACTGGCGAAAAGCAAAAAATTTAAGACAACACCGGAGATAATAATGATGATAAACAAGTAAAGCCAGTAAATAACGAGGAAAATAATGAGAAAAATGAAGTTGAGAAAACAGAAGAAGAAGCTAAGCAGCCTGTAAGAAGAAGCGAACGAATTGATGAGAAAACAAAAGAAGCTAAGCAGCCTTTAAGAAGAAGCGAACGAATTAAGAAGAAAGAAAATCATCATTGCACAAAGAGCTAGATTTTAGCAAAATATTTTATTTAAATTGTTTTTTATTTTGTTACAGAAGGGGAGATGTAATGATATAGTAAGTCATGAAAACATTAGGATGACGTTGTCAGAGGTTGTCAAGAAAATAATATAAAATAGTTTTGGTTGTTAATATTGATGTAAAATAATAATAATATATTTTGATAAACATTACAACTAGGTCTTAGGTCTCTCATTTCAATGGGAAGATGGTTGTAAAAGAGAGTTGCCAAATACATACCATTCATCGATTTAGTTAACCTGATCTTAGGGCGCAGTAGGTTAAATTTTGCCCTAGTGCTATGCGAATGTGTACTCGAGTTGCTGGGGTACCTGGCAGGGTTCTCTTTTACAAATAACAGGCACTTGTAAATGAACATGCTGTACACTGTCATTATTTTGTTTTTTACAAATAATTCCTTACAGTGAGTTCTATATGGAACATTATTAATGTGTCGAATTGCACATTTTTGTACTCTAAAAATTCGAATTAAAGTACTGCTAACGCCCCATAGCAGTATCCCATATTCCATCCTTGACTGAAAGACGGCCAAATAGAACGTTCTTAATACCTCTGGTGATACGGAGAGCTTCAGTCGGCAAAGAGCATAGTTCACACTCTTTAACGACGTTGCCAATTTGTCTATCTGATAATTCCAATTGAGCTGCCCGTCAATGTAAAGACCCAAAAATTTTACTGGTTCACCGTATTGTATCGATTGGTTAGTTAATCGATTTAAACTGACAATCAGTTTTTGGGTTTTGGCATTAGATCCTTTAGCGAAGTATTGCTACTGAGCAGCGTTGTATCGTCCGCATAAAGAATGGTATTTGAGCGTTCTGTTTTTAGAAAAATTGGCAGGTCCTTAATAAATAAGTTGAACAATAATGGCCCAAGTATGGTTCCCTGTCCGATGCCAAGTTTTAAATTTTCAGTGGTAGATGTAGTTCCGTTAACTGCCACAAATTGTTCCCTATTTGTTAATTAAGATTTTAAAAGGGAAAACGCCGTGCCGCGAAATAAAATAAGTATGTTGTAAGCTAAAAAAAGGTAGATCAATACTAATGTGTATTGTACCCGAGCGAAGCTGGGTGGGGAAACTAGTATGTAATAGACATATCAATTTATTTTTCATAGTTCATTTGCTTGTTTCAGGTCTATGTAGCAGTTGGTTGTGACCTGGAAAAAAATCATGTAAGTGAAATTTGCGAATAAGTATTTTTAGTAAATATTTATTTTGAAAATGCTTATAGGCGAATAGAATAGAACAAGAGATTTTTATGAAATATTTAAAGTTATATTTGTGTGTGCAAAACTTCTAGTATTTTTTTGTATTATTTTAAGTATAAAATACAATTCAATCATTAAAATATTTACCCTCGCTTTGTATGCCATTCAGCTATATCTCGGATTTTAAATTTCTAAACGAAAAAAGATATAGGTTTGAAGGCAGTGGAATCGACGATCTATTTTCGTATCTGGGGCTCAACTAGAAAGCGTTGCCCATCTAAAGAGTTCTGCATCCACTTGACTAAATGATAATACCAACGCACTAAGTCGAATGAATATGCCGCGTACAGGAGTATATACTACCAAATTAAAGATGGTTTGGTAAAGATGGATAGATGTAGTTAGAGCAGCGCCGTAATTCTAGCGGCCTGTACAACGACTTTTGTGTACCAAAAAAATAAAAATAAATAAATAAGTTTATACTAGAAATTTTAAGTAACATTTGAATATCATCTAACAATGGTGTGAACTTAAATTTCTTTAATTAATATGCTATCTTCTTACTCATTCTATAAAGTCTACAATACATTTTTAGCTGATTGGCAAATTTGAGATGTCATTGAGGTGATTTTTCAATTACATATCCTATTATTTTTTGCCTGCGAAATATATATATATATATATATAAATGGCCTGCGGTTTTAAAGAAGTTGTCCAGCACGGAGTTGGAGAATGCAGCCTAGAATTATTCCATTTCATTGGATAAATATTTTAGTTAACAACTAGAGCACTCGGCAATATCACCTGGTTGGAGCAGTTTGTAAAATAGACCCCTAATAACCCATCAAATGCACAGGATTTTTTTTTTTTTTTTCATGGGTGTTCGTCTTTGCTGTTGATGGCTGGCTTGATTTCACCTATGGATGTGTGCTTTTAAAATTGTGCTCCATTTTCGACAAACTTATATCAAGCGGTGTCTTGGCAAGTAACGAAATGTAATGTATTGAGTCGGATGAACATGCCATGATCGGAGAGTTCATATTTGAACTACATCTGATCTTCTGAATATTTCCCATCTCATCCTAACTACATCTTGAAACTTCCATTGTACAAAACAGACCATGTTTCCACCTAATAGAAAAGAAGAAAAATGTATAGCATTTTGCAATTCACATACGCAATGTTCGGAGCAGGAATGACGAAAATTAAACATTTCTGGTCTGGATACCCGATCAAGCAGTTGTAGTAATTGCCCGGCAGTTCGGCATCGTTATTCCTAATACAGATTAAACTGATTTAGATATCAAATTTAAGTAAAATCTTTTTCAGAGTAGTCTAACAATTAGATCTAAAGAGACATTCACAATTTTGCATTGGGTTATGCATAGGGTTACCATACAGTTCAGGTTTTCAACATATGTCCCGGTGTCCCGGTTTGAAATATGTCCCGGTCTTTTAGTATTAGTATTTAGGTTTATAATTATTGTAAATAAAATAATAAAAATTATTTTATAATATATATTTTTTTATATGTTTACTGTGCGAGTAACAGCACTCAAAGAATTTTGTGAACATGTCAATGTAGAATATCAAAGAGTATTAAAACATGCAAATACAAGATTTTTATCAATTTTGCCGGCTATACAAAGAATTATAAAAATATTTCAAGGATTGAAAGCCTACTTTCCTGCACAAGAGAATTGTCCTCAATTAATACGCAATTTTTTGTCGGATCCTATTGGAGAATTATATTTGAAATTTATATCTAAACAATTAAATCTTTTAAATGCGGCTATATTAAATATTGAAAAAAAAACGATATCTGTGCTACTGAAGTAATTATTTGGAATTGGAATAATATTGAGAAAACAATGGAGCTAATTAATTCAAAGTTTTCCAATCCTGTTATTAATTCTGACATAATTTGACGAAGTTGTAAACGCAAAAAAGTTTTTTGATGACACTAACCGCAAAAATTTATGGCTCGAAAAAGGCACTCGTATCGACGAAAAGTGGATACAACTATTTCAAGATATTCAAGAAAAAAAAAAAAAAATCAATTACAAATTTAAAGAAAATTATCGAATTTATTTTTTGTTTTTCTGGAACATCAACATCCATAGAGTGTCTATTTTCTATAATGCAAAGCGTATGGATATCTGAAAGAAATCGTTTGCTTGAAAGAAATGTTGGTGGATTATTGTTTGTTAAAACAAACGTGAATTTAAACTGCACTGAATTTGTTGTTGTATGAATCGCGTCACATCTCTGCAATCTTGGTATTGCTTCTCGATATCTTCAAGGTACGAAATTTCTCCTTACGAAGGCTTTCGTATAAACGAGTTACGTTCGTAAAGAGAAAAAAAGGTGACATACTTTCCTAAATATTTACTTGTAGATCCATTTTACAACAACTAAAACTCTATGTAGCCCGCCACTGAAGTAAATAAAAGCCCAACCGGAATGGGTCATATAACCAACACTCAGACGAGCTGCAAAGTTAAAACATTTAAAATTTCCACCCTCAGTTATCATATATTGCATTAAGGTACACTCTGCGAAAACATTTTAATTTTGTGTAATTCGGGAAAAATTTTGTTGATTATGACTTTAATAAGTAATTTTTAAGATTGAATTATTTACGTTTTCACCTTTATATCTTAATTTCAACACCCATCTAACTAGCTTAAATTTCGTCGAAATTACAGGAAATAAATTTATTGATCATTTAACTACGCATTTTTTTTTTTTTAATAATAATTTCTCATAATTTCAAGCGAAACCTACTACATGAAAATAATATCTGGTAATAAAATAATGATACAATACGTTCATTAATAATTCTTCATTAATAATATTTATTCATGTTAACAATAAATTAATATTTTACAGTTTTATGGATGCAATCCCTGATAAATTTAAGATCACGTGCGAGCGTATTATTATTTTTTTTTTGCGATTACTATGTTATGTTCGAACTTGTCAGGGTTTTCATACGACAAGCAGCTTATGCATCTATATTTTATTACTGGTTATAACGAGCTTTTGTTTTTAGATAATAGTGCATGTATAGATAGTTCATATATAGTATGTATACTACATAGTTCTCTAAATACTAGGTGTGTGAAAAAGTTCTAGACTTTTTCTCGCAAGTTCTAGCTTTATTTGTTTAAATTAAAAACAATTCGATCATCAGAATATTGGCCATAGCTTCCAATAGAAGCCGACTTATATTGCGGGTAATTTTCGAATTTCTGCGAGAAAAAATATATTGGCTTGGGGTAGTTATATCGTCCAACATTTTCGTTTTCAGTCATATCAAATACACTGCCCAACTAAAGAGCTCTGCATTGACTCGAATAAATGACGATCCGAAACCCTACCTGTGGAATAGCTTACTAACCCAAGTTAACGATACGTTACTGAGTAGGAAGTACTAGTTTTGTATTTCTGTGCTTAAAAGAGATATCGGTTTGTAGCAATGAATTCGTAGGTATATTTTCGTTTCTCAGACATTTCAAAAATGCTGTCCAACAAAAGATCTCTGCATCGACTTGCATAAGTTTTCCTGGTAGTAAGAGCAACATACAACCTTGCGTTGTCGTGCAGCAAAACAACCATGCTGCTTGGAAATGGTCTTTTTTGTACCATTTTTTCGACCAAATGATTGAGTTGACAACCATAGCGCTCGTCAATATCACGGTTTGAGGGACTTATAAAATAGCACACCTTTTATGCCCCATTAGATGCACAGAAGGACGTTTTTGGTATGCAAATAGCTTTACAAGTAGTGCGCCGGAAATTTTAACTAACTAACATTTTAATTACCTGTTTGCTTTCTTACACATGACTAAATTAAATTTTAATAATATTGATAGATGTAGGTGTTAACTCTTGATGGAACATGATGAATAAATAGTAAATAAGGCACTTTGTTTATATTCCTCAAAATATTTTATTATAACTTGATATATATTTCGACTTGTTAGGCCATGTTCTGAAGAATGAATGTTACATGAGTTGTTGACAATTTTACCTAAATATACAGGGTTATTAAATATAAAAAAATTGATGTGAAGTGTGAATTTTCACACATTTCAGGGTTTTGCAGGTATTTAGTAAGTGAATGATGATTATTTGGGGTGCCAAAACAAATTTTATGACAAAATATTTTTTTATGAATTTTAATTCGAATGCCTATTACCATTATTTAAGTTTTTAAAGATGTGCAGTATTTTTTTTTTTATATATCAAGGTTCATTAAGATTTTGAAAATTGCGCCTATGGCTTCCATTGGTTGTTTTTAGTCATAGCTCCTCCCCTTTGATTTCGTGTACATTCAAATATATAATTAAATTATAATTTCAACAATTTCCACTGGTTATTAAATTTACGCTATTAAAAATTAAATGCAACAATTGCCAAAATATAATTAAAATTTTGAAAAAATAATTTAAACAATATAAAAATGCAAAAAATAAATAAAAAATAATATTGTCTCCTCACGTAGGACTCGAACATGAGTCCGATTACGAATTCTTGGACAGAACGCAAGTATCTTAGCCACAGCACCAAGAAACACGTTACTGTTAAGCTTATTATATAACTATAAGTTGTCAACATTATTAGCAAAAAAACACAAAAAATGCTTTTTTTTCCAAAAACATAATCTGATCAAAAATTCCTGTTGAACTATTCCGGTTCACACCAATGTACATTACTTAGAATTTTTTCAGATTTTTAGTTTAAACCATCTGGGCTACAGGGTGTGGGACAAAATTTTTTTTGCACAATATTGGCAAAAATCGCTTCAAAATAATTTATTTTGGAAAAATAAAAATTTGATCGTTAATTCACGTACCAAGGGCTTTCATTTGATACCCTACTCAGAATTAAAAAAAAATATTTTTTTTTTCGATGAGCACATATTTGTTTATATTTTTAGGGGGATATGTTTTTTAGATGTTTTGGTATTTTTCCTATGTGCGGGTCAACGAGTTGTATAAGCATGCCAAATTTCAACTCTCTAGGTTTAGCCGTTCGGCTACAATTTTTACCGAACAGACAGACAGACAGACAGACAGACAGACAGACAGACAGACAGACGACAAAATGACGGCATAAGGGTTTTTTGGTCATACCTACAAAACCCTAAAAAGGACGATTAAATTTTACCAATTACTTTTACATTAATTCAAGAAAAAAAATCAATATTAATCGCTAATCGCTAATAAATTTTGCGACTAAAATTCCTACATAATTAGAATCGTTTAACCTATTTTGTAGCAATCAGTCTTCAATGATTACTCAAGTTGCGTTGAAATCAGAACAAAATATCAAGGATATGTGAGAAGTACCAGTTAGAAGTACCAAGCTCGATGCTGCACTTGTTAACATAATTTGATGGAGTTGAAATTTAGCACATTTTAATACTTCATACTAAGGTATAAAATGGGGGAGTTCGGAATTTAAAAATCAGCTTTAATTTTTAGCCTTATAAATAAGAACCACCCTAATGGTCATATTAACATTTAATCAAACAACTGGCATGAAGACGTAGTCGTTATGTTGTTAAGTACACAGCCTTGGACAAATGTATGGAGCACCCATGAGTTAAAATATAATATCTAAATTTATATACATTGTGACTTGTATATATTTGACAAAATGTTTTTAACCCTCTCATGCGCCACGTACACGTACGTGGACACTTACAATTTTCATTATTATTCTAATATCTATATTTGAAATGAGTATCTAAGTGAACACAGTTCACGTTTGTGTACTTAAGTTTACCATAAATGATCATAGATGGCAATAGCAATATCGTATTTCCACAAAAAAAAAAAAATGATTTGAAAAATACTGCACGATGTAAAAGTTCGAGTTGTACGAAGCGAACGAGATATATTTGCAAAAGATGCGAAATATATCTGTGCCCTGAATGTTTTGAGTCATATCACACCTAAAATAAGTAAAACGGTATAATTCAGTAATTAGTTTGTAAAATAAATTTTGTTCCAATATACTGTGATTGATTTTTTAAACCTTATGCACTTCTTTTTTTATTAAAAAAAAAAGAATATTCCAATGTACTTTTTTCAAAATTTATGTTCTTTTGCCTAATTTATACCAAATTTCTTACAATATATTTTTTTCATACGATAAAACTAAAATCTAAAAAGTTGCGCATGAGAGGGTTAAAATATCATTGATACATTCTAAAATACACATGTCTAACCAGATAACCCAAAATTTAAACAGAGTTATGATAAATCTTGAAATACAAATAAATACAGGCTCAGGTCTATTACGTTTTGTTTTCATAAAATAAACAACTAGGGCTTGGATCATTATTACACGTACGTTTGAAGTGAACACTGTCTTTTTCATGTCCGAGTTCAAGTGAATATTTTTAATCTTATTATGGCTAAAAAACGAGAACTCACTGTGGAAGTAAGGAGTCAAATTGTATTGCTCCATTCATAAGGTCAATCGCAGGTGAAAATTAAAAAAAAAAAATGGAATCTTCAAGAAAAGCCGTGCAAATCACCATCGAAAGGTTCCAAGAGACTGATAGTAATGAAAACATACTAAAAACCGGAATAAAACTTGCAATCACTTCCAGAGATGATCGTTTTATAAAGAGAAGCGCTCTTCGTAAACTCTCAATACCGTCAAAAGAGGTGGCTGGTGAGCTGGGGGAGTATGGAGAAGTTATAGTTTCTACTAGCACAATTAGAAAACGTCTAGTGGAATCTAATTTGCATGAAAGAAGAGCTCGCCGAAAACCACTGTCGACTGAGCACCACAAAAAACTTTGCCTTGAGTGGGCCAAAAAACCTTTAAATTAGATACCTGATAAATGAGCGAAAATCATTTGATCTGATGAGTTCAATATTAAAGCAATTATTGCACTAACAATGTAAAAATTAATTTACTATAAATTTACGAAATTAAGGTTTGATTTTTTCTTTTGTGGGTCAGCTTTTTGAACAACCTGGGGCCATATTTGTAAGATGTAGGCCGGGTGAAGCTGTTCATCCTGACAGCAAGATCCCTACGGTCAAATTTAGTTATGGTAGCATCATGATCTGGGGGTGCATGTCGACCAGTGGCTTAGGTGAAATCATTTTGTGCGAAGGACGCATTAGTCTGATCATTATATCACCATGCTTAAAGCAGTTTTGGAGCCATCCATATGGCCATGGAATTTGGAGCCATCAAACTATTTGATGAAGACAATCCAGAATATGTTTTTCAACAAAATAATGCACCCTGTCACAAATCCAAAGCAAAGCGAAAGCAGTTTTTCAAAAACAATGTGCCACTTTTCGCTTGGCCCCTCAGTTACCAGTTTTATAGCAAATTGAAAATTTATGGTTGCTTCTGATAAACAAGGTGTCTCTTTACAAATGCAAATCAAAAGAAGACTTGAAGAAAATTACTGTGGACGAATGGTTCAATGTACAATCCGATGTACGTACAACACTTGTGGACAATATGCCTAAAAGGGTACGTGCAGTAATTAAAGCACAAGGATGTATCACAAAATATTAATAATTTTGAATAAAGTTGTCATTAAAAGCTGTATGTATAATTTTATTTATCATTTTTCCTGTAATAATCTTAAAATTCAAGCTGTATATGTCGCTTTAAACCGTTTATTACATATCAAATCTGTCCTCAAATTTGCGATTAAGTTAACGAACTTTTAAGAAACCTCTAAAACTAACAAAAACCGCGGGTGTGGTATATAAACCACTTCATTTCCATATTCAAAATAATCCAAAGATATGTAAAATAGTCCATAAAGAGTGTTGAAGATAGTAGGTTTTCCTGAACCTTCATATAAACAAGTTATAAAGAGAGAAATTCAGTGGTGGTTGTGATGCGTTGGTCGCCGTAGGGCGCTCATTCTTGTAGGGCAAGCGAATGTCTTCGCGAGCAGTAATTATAAATAAATGCCACGGGCCACGCCGCCTTGGATCTGATTATGACGGGCCGCCCGCCAGTGACGAGGGCTCAAGACTGCCAGAGACTCAGGCTCGCCTTAAATCGAGTTATGAGACACCACACTGGTTTTGCAATTAACGAATTATTACGGATTACAAGTTCGCCCAAGTTTGCTTTACGTTTACACCGAAACATTTTAATATAGATGCCAGGGTTTCATCTTAATTTGATCGATAAATTTATATTTGAACCAGTAGATTCATGAAATTATTCGTAATTTTGGAATGTGGAGTCCGATTATAACTTCGATTAAACTTTCAAAAAATGTTACAGCAAAGTTTGTAGAAATTTGGCTTTGCAACAGTACGAGTGTATTTTTAAAGCTAATTCTGGTACAAATACCAAAAAAATATACGAATTTCAGACAAGATATTGCGATTATATGTTAAATGTTATATGTTATATCGTTTCCGCTCTTAACTTCCGCTTTTCTCTTTCAATATTTTGAGGATAGTTATAAAACATTCTACATATTTTGATAATTTTAATAATATTTATCTATATTAATAAAATTGAGGGAAATATTCATTTTTTTCTTGTCACCAAACTTTCTGCAGGTTTTAGGTGTTAAAGTTGCGTATAACCCCCAGAGTTTACAAATATCTTATAAAAACTAAAAATCTAAAATAAAATTAGCATCAATCTATACATCAAATTTTGCACCAATTTTTGATTTATCTAGTAGGATATTTTTAATTGTAGAAACATTTATTGTAAAAATATTATCACTCAATAACTTAATAATTGACATCAGCAACATTGTTCTGTAATTTTTTAAATCTATTTGTGGGTTTCAAATAACTTATATTTATATAGCTTTGTGTATAAATGTTCAAATAATACGTCAACATTTTTTTCGACTTGATTACTAATAGTTTAATACCCTCGTCGAAAAGTATTATACTTGATGATAATAGAATTCCACTTGGTACACGTATTCTTCACAAAAATTAAATCAATTTTACCCGTAACACCTATTTTGAGAACCCCGGTAGATTCAAGATGGCGGCAAATATACTACCAGCTACAATAACTATAAGTAGTTTACACAAAATAGTAAATACCTTAAGGGTGGTGCGCCGCCTTAAGACGATATTTCCGTCAATCTGTCGGACGGGCAGACCTGTTTGTCTATCTTCCTGTCTATCTGTTTGTTCGAGATTAATTCAAAAACGACTAGACATATTTCCAAGTCATTAAGTATGGAGACAGAAATAAACTGATATTCGAACATAGGTTATCTGGCATCCCAAAATTTTCAATCTGAGAGATAATTTGGGCTAACTAAAAAATTTAAATATCTCTCATTATTAACCTAATATTGAGAATATAAAACAAAATTTGTTTGTTCTATTTTCTTCAATTAGATGAATATTTGAGGAGATTCGGGAATAACAACTAAAATGTTGAAATATTTCAATTATTATTTACTTTAAGCAAAATAAAATTGTAGACAAATAATTACAATATTATTTAAAAAATGTTGGGGATTGAAGAGCATCCATTAGATTTCAACCGAGAACAGTACCGTAGAACAGAAACAGTATATGATATGGTATTTTCTACTAATTAATTTCATTAAGGCTACGTTCAATAACAAAGCTTCAACCATACCAATAATTTTTTTGTCTATGGCTGTCTAATGCTATGTGAAACGTTAAGACGTTGAAAGGGGAACCACCGAACCATAATATCGCATTTACATTCTCGCCGTGTATAGGTACATACACATATGCAACTGGGAACCCCAGAAAAAAAAAAATATGTACCTAGCACATAACTTGAAAACCGCACAAAAAGAGACTTGACAGTATATGGAAAAAAGTGATCATTTATGTATAAAAAAATAATTTTGTGAACTAATTTTTTAGAATTTATTTTTATTTTGCTCAGTTAAAACTTAATTTTGAAATTTTCAAACCGGACTATAGTCAATCCGTACTGATCGAAGCCGGACTATGCGAGGTATGGCTGTACACCCTAAACGCCCACAGATGAAGTCATTATTCGAAAACAATATGGGTCCTTTTGCGCAAAAATAAATTTTTCATCTAAAATGCCTGTGGTGCCCATAAATTTCATGCGGCCTCCAAATAAGAAAATGTATTGTTAACTTTTCATATCCAGCGTAGCCAGCATATTACATCTGCGCTTCTTTAGACTTCTGACATACTAGGCGTATTTACACCGGCGTAAACAAACTTAAAATCCTCAAAAATAGAAATTACAACAAAAAAAATAATATAACCCGCCAAACAAAATCTTACTGAATGCGTCCCCAACAAAAAAAGATAAAATTTTGTTATTAAATGCAGCTCGCGACGAAAAAAAAAAGAAGGTTGCTGACCCTTGATGTAAACCATTTCAAGTCAAAATGTAATTTTTTTTAAGTTAAATTATGAAGTAAGTTTTACATAATAATTTTAGTATTTAAAACTGAGTTTTTTATTTGAAATCCGGTTTCGACTTTTACTAATTTATCCAAAAACCTTAGTCAACCTGTTAATTTTTTAAGTTCAATAATTAATCCATTTTTACATATTAATTTTAGTATTGAAACCGGTTTGTAATTTTGATGACCGGTTTCCGGATTTTAAAAATGTATTGAAACAACTGGTTTTTAAAATCCGTTAAACCCTAACGACTATGTCTATAAAGTTACATTAGAAATGATTGTGCACAGACAAACACGAATAAAAGTCTTAACAAATTCTAAAAAAATAAAAATTAACAGACTAAAGGATGGTTTCCAATTGACGTAGACGTAAAACGTAGAAATAAAACGTAGAACGTAGATTTTGTTGCTTAGTTTCCAAAAAACTTAGAATATTGTGTCAAATTTTTTTTTTTTTTTTAATTTTTTTGGCCTTTGCTGCTGTGGCAATTAGCCAGGACAATTTTTTATTTGAGAAAATTTCCATGCCTGAATGGGATTCGAACCCGAGACCTTCGCAACGCAGAGCACATGTGTTACCACTACGCTACGCCGTCGGCGCGTGTCAAAATTCTTTAAGTTAATCTCTTTTTAAAAGAAGTTTCTGAAAAAGTGTCGAATAAAATGTATTCGTTAAATAATATGGACGACGATTTAGCAATGCTAGCAATTTTTATTGTTACTGTTATGCTAATTATTCGCAAACAACATCGTAAACACAGATATCTAAAGCACGATAGTAGTTTAGACCAATTATGCAGCCAATACCGCTACGTGGTTGTCAGCCGCCCGTGTGCAATCATACATAAGATTGGCTTTTCTAGAATCGAACCGAATGTCGCCCGTGCGCAAGTTTTCATAAGATCGCCCTCTACTTGTAGGGTTCTATACAAGCGACCCCAAACTCCGCCCATTTGTTACGTCACCCGTATGCAGCGCACACGCTGCGGCTCTATACTCCGAAAAGTTTCCACAATTAGTTTATTTATTCTATATTAAACAATATATATTCATTATTAAACAACTAGTGCACCCGTTGCCAACTGTGTTGGCAAACAAATCATTACCTTAATGTAGAACTTGCTCGACACCTCAGATTTCTTTCTCTAGCCATACGCCTAACTTCATCCAATTCAAATTGAATCAACTCTTCGCCCATTATTAAAAACTGGACAAATAATGAGCATTAATCCGAATTATTAATTCATTAACTTTTTAAGATGGGAAAACGATTCATTTTCACTCAGTGCATTATATTTATAATGTTAAAACTAAAAATGATTTGAGACGTTAAATTTAAAATATATTTATTAAAATTAATTTTCCATTTTCTTATATAATATACAAATACGCACACGGAAAAAAGCACACATGAAAAAATACACACACGGCAAAAAGGGGAACACGGAAAAAAGCGTACTTTCACTATATCTCAAATCAGGGGGTAGATTTACAATATCCCACTGAACACTGCGCATGCGTCACACACACGTCATTTGTTCAATATACAGAGATTCTAAACAGGTGGGACTGTGCAGAACTTTTAAAACAATTTTTAGGTGGTTTATAAAAAAAAAAAAAACAAACAGTTATTAACCATAACCTAAGAGAGTGCTTTTAAGGTGAATCACTGTCCCTGGCCCTGCACAGAACAGTTAAAATACAATTTATTTTTAGGTGGTTTATAAAAAAAAAAAATAAACAGTTATCAACCATAACCTAAGATAGTGCTTTTAAGGTGAATCACTGTGCCTAGCCCTGCACAGAACAGTTAAAATACAATTTATTTTTAGGTGGTTTAAAAAAAAAAAAACAAATAAACAGTTATCAACCATAACCTAAGATAGTGCTTTTAAGGTGAATCTAACCTAAACTAAAAGGTAAATGATATTTTAATGTGATAAATAAACAGAAACCATTGTTTTAGAGCCACTGATAATTCGTGAATTATTTAGTGTAGTCGTTATGTGCTGCCATCTGTATAGAGTTTGCAGTGGGATATTGTAAATCTTGTCTTATAAATCGTAGAAATGAAAAAATAATAAAGCATTGAAAAAATAATAATAAAGAAAAAAAGTCACATTTTTCTTACTTTCATCAAAACCAAATATTTTTTAAAATAATTATTTTTCTGCTAATAATAATTTTAATCAAAAATGTCGAATATCACGGAAGGATAACGTTTTTCTGTGTTTTGTTTCGTAAAAAAACCGGTTCGTGTATTTCACAACTAAATTAATAGTTGTGAAGTGATTTTTTAATGAAAAACACAACTGTCATTTTTACTAATTTATTGTCAACACTCAAAACAAAAATTCACAGCACACTACTGTCCAATACATAAACAATAATTTCTTACAATGCTATCAATTATTATAAAAAGTGTTCGTAGAATATTCACTATTATTGCATCTTATAATAATTATAAAAAGTGTTCGTAGAAAATTCAGTATTATTGCATCAACAATATATTTTAAACAATTTTGACATAAATAATTAACATATGCGCGCCTCTATCGGGGAATGAAGAAACGACCGGTCGAACATACGAACCTCTATATTACGAACATACAAACAGGCGTATTATATTATAGGATAATCTAACCATGGTAATAATTTATTTCCCTTATTTCAATACCGTGAACCCAACAAATGTTGACAGGTTCTATCTATCTACATACGATATATTGAGTATGTTTTGTCATTTTCTATTATTCTTTCCTATTGGCTGGACGTAAAATATAAAAATATGAATATTCTACGTGAACGTTTCCACGTTCACGTAGATCATACGTCCATAGATCATACCAATCAGACGTCCATCTACGTCTGATTGGAAACCGTAACATGTATTTTCCTATTACTTATATTTTCACGTAGACGTAGAATTCTACTCAATATGTCGTATAAATCAATTGGAAACCATCCTTTAGAGCGATAGTAAAGGAGCAAATTACCACCTAATATCACAATTAAAATAGGAAGCACATTGAAATAAAGTGTAACTTTACACATAAAAAAAGTACGATTCTCTCAGCGTCGAGTATCAGTCTGTCCGTTATTACCGTATTGTCACCTGACGCGACTGACAGATATTATCACAGTCCTCTCTCTAATATCCACAAACCGCGTGCAATGTTAAAATGTGCAACAAATATGTGGCACCACGCAGCTAATTCTATGTGAATTCTCTGTGGTTAAGCCTGCTTTATAATAGTTTCATAGAACAAATTAACTGGATGATCATAAAGATAAATCAATAGAGTTATTGTCTGTATATTATAAACAGATATTCGTATTAAAAACAGAACAGCGGTACTCATATATTTGATTGATTCGCATTTATACTAATGCAATGCTTTTATGTGGAGGCTTTAAGCCTACAAAATTTTATTTATTTTATTAATTTGTGTGCTGTATTAATGAAATTAACCTGCAATAACATTAGTATGATATTAATGAATTCCCGATACATCAAAACTTAGAATTATTCAACCCCTAATCTATAATTTTCTTCTTATCTCATAATTGAAAAGACTTATTGTCCTTTAATTTTCGTAACGTTCATTAAATTGAATCGGATATGTCATTTTACTTATATAATTGTTCATTACACCACCTTGATTTTATAGTCATAACCAAAGAAAATTCCGAGGTCAAAAAATATTGAAATGTCCTTTGAACATCTCTGAGGCGGAAAATCTCATGAACTTCTTTAAGAAGGAGCCTTTTCATGATCGGGAGACAGGATAAATCAGGAGTAGTAGTCAGGGAAGAAAACTCAATCACATTTTTATAGGCTTCCTTGAGCCCATATTGATTTTCTTTATGTAAAGTGAACCCTTTGTGATTTTCAAAGATGGGTTATGTTCACTACTTTATACGATTCGATATATGACTTATCTTTATTATATTTCACTTGTCAATATATTTGTCTAGAACTTCTATTCCATTTGAATTACATTATCCGTACAGAACATATTTTTCATAGTCGTATTGAGAAGCTCTAGAACCTACGGTGAACAGATTTTTCTCTTGGGGAGAATGTAAGAATAATTGAATTGCTATGAAGTTTAGTTCAATTGACAGAGATAACCCCAATTATGACACACCTTAATTAAAAGAAAACACGCGGGTCAAAGAAGAATGTTCATAGAAAAAAGATTTAATCGAGGTTGATTCAGTAGTGTTGTCAACTGGTACCCAACACTTGCTATTTGCTACATAAAGGTTGTGTCGCGTTATCTGTCCACTGCCAGTAGCCGCTGGCTTTTTCCCGGCCTGAGCTATAAATTACATTCATTGTATGCAATTGTATTTCTTATTCTGCAGTGAGAATCTAAATGCAAGTGTTTACATGATAACTCGCGAGTTCCCAAAAAATTACGAGTGGTTTTTATTGATATTTATAACAAATTTCAAGCCCTGAGAACGTGGTTCATTTAGTTAGTGTGTGGACTACTGAGCGCCGGGCCAGGGTTCATTCCCCGGTACCGGAAACACACCTTACATTTTTCAGACCGTTTCTCCCTCGGAAGGCATCGGGCAACTACCAAGTAAAAGCCTTAGTAAAATTTCCCCAATATAATTACTGGTTCGGATTCCATGATAATAAATTGTAGGTCCCATACGGTTGTGTTATATACAGGCAAAACACACAACACAACTATATGCGGGGAAATTGCCTACGCTCGGAATATGTTCAGTACGAACTTGTCAGTTCAGATAAACGAGCATGGTACTCTAAGAAGAAAAATTCTTTCATTATTATAATATCTAAAAAAACACACACAATTAGGAGATGAGAACCAATACAATAAGTAGTCACACAAATAACATGCCTTTGCCACAATAAACATTGTTAACCTTTATATTTAAAGAAGGCAAATTAAATTAATAATCTAATACTATAATAAATATAATAAAGAATTATAAGATTGTCAAATATGACGCAAAAAGCACAAACTTTTCCAAAAAAAAAATTCTGGCTGTGCCACTGATTAATATATGTTTATAAACTTAAACTGTAAGAGAAATCTTGTATGACTAAATTATAATAAAACTCTGCTCGAAAAATTTAACAGACGTAGGAAGATAGTAAGCTGCAAAAAAGAAACCAATTACCACATGATACCACATACTAAAATATAAAACACATTAAAATGCTGGACTTCACACATAAAACTCTAAGTTCGATTATCTCAGAGAAATTATCAGCCTGTGCATAAGTACATACCACAGTCCTATTGTTTCATTGCCTCAGAAAAGCAAGGCTAGCGATCCTGTATCGCTTGATAAAAGTTAGAATCCAGGGTTCAAATCCTGGCCATGGCATGGAGGTTTGTGTACATCATTGACTTTATCTCCATTATTAAAATAAAAAAATAATTGTTTTATTTTTACGTAGATTCGACCTGCCAAATTTTCCCGTCATTTCGTAAATCACTTTTTTTGTCAATTAATTGTATTATGGTCTCCATATTGTGAAACAAGCATCATGTATTGGATTTCCTTGCTAAAAATTATAGCTAATAATTCATTCGTGTTATTTACTTATAGATTTCATACATAGGGGGCTATATGCCGCCGTCTTGAATTTGCCACGGTTCGAAAATGATGTTGCGAGACAAAAAGATCTAATTTTCGTGAAAAATATGTGTGTAGGTTTTTTTCTAATATCCTGCATCTGCCGCTGGTGACAAGGAGAGCAAGAGTTCATATACACACCAGTTTTGCAAGTGAAAAATCGGAAATTACCTCATAAAATGTTTATTATGTATTACATATCGTCTTCCTAATTCTGCTGTACTAGATTTTTACTAACTAAACCTAACCTAATTACCTAAATTGATCGTATTTACTAGAGTTTATTACACTATTTTAATCGGCTAATGTTTGGGGGAAAGTAATGTATACCTAAAAACTTGGTATTTAATTAGGTTAGGTTTTTTTAGTTAAAATCTAGGACAGCAGAATTAGGAAAATTAAGAAAACGATAATAGTTAATAAATATTTTACGAAGGGATTTCTGATCTTTCACTTGTAAAACTGGATTTTATATGAACTCTTGTACACAGAGATGACAACAAAATGATTATTGTTTTAATAGAGAACACATGTACCAAGTGTCATGCCATTATCATCAATTGCGGTATAAAAGTCATATATAGCCGACTGGCGTAGCGTAGTGGTAACACAGGTGCCCTACGTTTTTAAGGTCTCGAGATCAAATATCGTTCAAGCATAGAATCAAAAAATATATATAATTGTCTTGGATAATTATCTTATGAGCAAAGGCCATTCAAATATTTAAAAGAAGTCATAACTGGTTCACAGGTTCTAGCCCTGCGTTTTTCAACTTCTTTTTACAATTGACGGTACACCTAAAAAGATGTCATAATTATTGAGACTCACATAATCAATTTTTGAAACTAGAAATTATATAATTATAAGTTGTGTTTCAAGATTTTACTTAAAAGTTCAATAACTTGAATTCTTGAATCATATTATTTTCGAAAATTATTTTAATCTTTACATTTAAAGACTTTTTTGGTTTTTAATGCTATATTAATGCTGTATTAATGACACTTTAGTGGCATGTCAGCGGTTTTTTGACGGCATACCAATGTTGTCGAGGTACTTCGGTTAAAAACTACTGCTCTTTAATAAACTTTTTGAAAATATTTTGTTTAAACTATATCCTATATGTTAGTCGATGTTTAGTAACTCGGAGCCATGTTTTATACCTTATATACCGTAAATTCCGTAGATTTTTTGTGTCGGACACTTTTTACGTCTATTTTTATATCGAAGCTACTAAAGTCAGGATTACTTTGCTGTTGCGATCATATAAATTTAAATATCATCTAAGCTTTGAAGTAAATTATCAGCCCCAAATAATCTTTTTGAAAATGAAATATGAAATTTAAGTAATAATTTATGTGTAGCCTAGTATTAAATATTTTATTATCACTTTATCTTGTTTTTCAGTTTAAATAATTCACCATAAGAACGTGATAATGAGGAATAAATTATGGCTGATGAAAATCTACAATAACATTTTGTTACTGTAGAAATACTGTTAGAAATATTACACTTAAAATATTTAAAAAGACAACTCACAATTAAGAATGATTCATGGGAGAAAATAAAAATTTATTACGGAGAAATTGTATTAAAAACTCTTAAGCATTTCTACTTTCTATATTATCCTATTATACTACTATCTGAGTAAGTGTTTGTTAATCTTTTTATGTTAGCAACACATTTTCTAACTAGTGAGATTTTTTCGACGACCACATAACTATTGATATGAATATTCTGATCTACGCAAGAGTATCTTTATGAGTATACTTAGAATTTAGATAAATTCTTGGTAAATGTATGGTAAACGAGTCATTTGCACAAAATATTTTTGTTCATATTTATTAATATAAGAAAGATACACGCATATTTGTAGAGGAAGTTTATCTTACCATGTTACAAAAACCAAGTGGAGTATATTTGCGTGCAACGCGACAAATTGTAGAAAAAAAAAAAATAAATAAATGAAATAGAGTAAATTGTAGTTATCGAACCAGATGAGCGAATTTTATCTGTATTTTGGACCTGACGCAATTTACAAAGATGTGCTGTGGTCAAAATAATTCAATCATACCACTACCATATTTTGAGCAAAAATTATAAGAAAATTCGTAATAATATAAATTTAAAGAGAAAGTATAAATGTAATATAAATATACACACTTCTTTTATTTTCTATTTATTTTGTAAGCAAGTAATTCAAAATTTCAATTTATATATCTTTATGTATTTTTCCATTCGAATATGGCTTTGGATTTCTCCGTTAAGCCAGCTACTATTAACTAAATCTTGAATATGAATATGTGAGGATAGAGAACGAATGTGTGAAGGATAAAGAATTTTGCCAAGAGATCGTCAGGGCAGGACTAGCGGTTAGAGTTAGCCATAGGAAGGTTTACAATAGAGATATACAGGTTGCTAAAATAGTATTAATATATCTTTACATTTGGTTTTGTATTTTTGTAATTCAACTAAATAAGTAATAAAATGAAAAATTATAATGAATAAATTAAGGTAAAAATAGTTATGTATGTAACAAGTGCATAAACAATTATTTTTTTCACGAATAGGAAGTTTGATCGCACGAGCCGTAGACGAGTGCAGCAATGAGTGAAAAACGAAACTCTTTGTGCATGAGTTCCATAAAATATTTTTTTTTCTACGACTGCAATTAGAAAAAATAAATAAATATTAACATATACATACATTTTTCTATCCGGTCTCTAATTAAAAAAATCAGCTGTGGCCACAATAGGACCCCGACCGCCATCACAAAGTGCTTGTTTAATTTATGTTGCTTTATCAAAAAATGTCTCAAATAAAAGTTGTTAGTTATTGCTTTTATAGCAACTCTTATTAAATAATTTTTTTCGAAATATTTCTATGATAGATAATACTTTATTTATGTACCTTTCGGTTTAAATCTACATATTTGCATTATTAACTTAATATTTCACATAAAAAACTATAATTATTGCTAACTAGGGTATCTTCGCTTCAAATTCCTTCTTCTCTCCAAGACCTCTTCCATCCATGTCCATCCTTGGCCTGAATCACACAGCACATCTTTTCTTGTCTCTTCTTTTTATTTCATTTCTCCGAAATTCTTCAGTATGTGCTCTATGGTTTCTCTTTCATCTCCACACAACCTTCACATTCTTTGTTCATCCTTTCTCCAGTATTCGTTTTCCCTTTCCTCATTGCCGCACCTAAATCTCGCTATTATGTTCTTCTTATCTCCGTTCATTTTTGTTTTTAGGTACTCTGTTATCTGTGTCGTCCAAGTCTTTACATATTTGCCGTTATATCTGGAATTAGTTAGGCTCTCGCTTCTTTCTTGCCCTTGGATATCCCTCATTCTATCTCTTATTTCCAGTGTCACATCTTGTCCTCCCAACCTTTTTATAGATATCTCCCTTGTTGAGTAGCCGTTATATTCAAGTCTTTTTCTTCTTTTTACGTCCCATTTGGATTCAATCTTGCTTTGCTCCAATTTTCTTTCTATTTCTGCCCAGCATTGGTTTGAATATTTCTATGTTGTGAAATATTTGCAAAAATCTTAAAACCGACACGAGTAAACTCCCATTTATAGTTAATGCATTTTTACCAAAAGTTGATCAACTTGTGCCATTGATGTCAAAAGATTAAATATGAAGTTTCATAAAAATCCTTTAAGGCGGCGCACAACCCTATAGTTCCCTATAGTTTCTTATACAAAACTAATAATCGGAAATAAAATTAATAACAATCTATATATCAAAATTCGCAGCGAATTTTTATCTATCTAATAGGATATTTTAAATTTGAGAAAAAACTGTCATGTAATTGTAATTAAGCGAATTGCATTATAGACGCCATCTTGTAAATCAATCGAGGCATATTTGCGTACGATGCGGCAAATTGTAGCTAAAGCTTCATTCTACAAAAGGGCTAGCTTTTAGCTATTATGTTCTATTGTGAAAACTACTTATAGTTATTGTACTTGGTAGTCTATATTTGCCGCCATCTTGAATCTGCCGCGGTTCTCAAAATAGGTGTAACAGGTAAAAATGATTTAATTTTTGTGAAGAATACGTGTACTAAGTGGCATTCCATTATCATCAAGTATAATATTTTTCGACGAGGGTTATAAACTATAAGTAATCAAGTCGAAAAAAATGTTGACGTATTATTTGAACATTTCTACACAAAACTATATAAATATAAAAATTATTTGAAACCCATAAATAGATTTAAAAAATTCCAGGACAATGTTGCTGATGTCAATTATTAAGTTATTGAGCGATAATATTTTTACAATAAATATTTCTACAATTAAAAATATCTTATTAGATAGATAAAAATTCTCTGCAAAATTTGATGTATAACTTAATACTAATTTTACTTCAGATTGTTAGTTTTGTATAAGAAATTGGTAACCTCTAGGGGTTATACGCAGCCTTAAGCCGAATTCGCTCTGCACATGTACACGGACCGCCAGACAGACAGACAGACAGACAGACAGACCGACAGACAAACAGATAGACAGACCGACAGACTTCATGCTAAAAATAGTCTAAACGTTATGTAGGGACCTCAATTCGTGGAGATCCATCGAAATCTCGAAATGTCAAAATCGGTATGATCACAATACGTCCCTTATATATGTTGGCGGTCGGTAAAAAAATCCAGGGCAAATTTAAAATTTAATATTTTTGGAGTTAAGGACATGAATTGACTTGTCGTCCTTGGAGATAATTCTGTTGCCCCAATGAGCTCCTGTAAGTCCATGGATATAGGGAGTTAGCATAAGACGTTAGCTAATGAAAAGTGTGCATAATGAAATGCTTACAAGTTTTTTTTTAACACTTTTTTATTTTTACTTGTCACAATAAACATGCATTGTAAGCACAAAAACAAGTGAAATATACCAAAAAAAATTATTTTTTTTCATAGAAAACATTTTTTTTTAGTAGTTTCAAACCTCAATAAATAAAGACCGTGAATATGAATAAATACTTTTGGGTTAAATAGCTGGCTTGGACCTGCTTATTTTCTCCCTAGATACGCTACTGTTAAATTATTCTGTTTCTTTTCTGGAAAATCGTAGAGATCTTGCAGCCAATTACTCGCGTACCTGCGTCTGTAGGCGTATTACACGTTTAATAGCATTGCACTAGATTATATAGGAAAATAATAAATACTTGTATTAAAATCAGTATATGTAACTGGGTTATTTACTAAAATGTCTTTTTTATCCCGCGAGATAAAGTAAATAAAAATAAATTTAAATATCTATTTTTGATGGTTAAGTAAATATTCTGAAATGGAATTTTTGTAAAGTATGTTTCACATCATTCAGATTTACATACAAGTTTTGATAAATATTAAAATGCATACTTAGAATTTAATTCAAAAATGTTTTAAGAGTGCGGAACTAAAGTCGACGACAAAAAAAAAACAGTCTTGCGATTATACATTAAAGGCTGATGAAAAATATTTAATGGTTTTAATACTATAAGTATTAAGATGTAATACTATGTTTAAACAACATTCTGCATAAACAATCATTTTTTGACATACGATCTGCGTTGCACATAGAGATGGCCGCAGTATCGCCCTCAACTTTTCTGGCGCGTCGCCTCTCAAAAGATCGAATGATATTTAACACTTTTGTAACCTAATATAAAATTTACTTTCCCTTTTTCTTGTGTATAATATTAGGGATTTAAGCTATAGTAATAAAGATATCTGTACTTTTCTCAAGTACCCTTTATAAGAAATATATTATTTTTTATCATTTTATTTATTTATGAAATATTATTTCTCAGAAACAACACCAAATTACCTCCCTTAAAATAACCATTTTTATTCCAGAAATTGTTTGACATTAGCTCGCATAGGCTATTCCAAACCATTAAGCGGAACTAAATGGAATTTACATTTTCTTAAGTTGTCACTAGCTATTTTTTTATATATTGAAGTTGGCGTTTCCGAAACAAAATGTTTCAAAGCTTCATTTAATCGGTCAAAATTTACTATTTTTGAAAATCTAGTTCCCCTTAAAGCAAAGAAAACGCCTATATATACAAATTTATAATTATTTTCTGGTGCCATATCGTGATTGCCACTGCCTACTCTTGAGTCTGGTTTAAGCCCTAAACGCTGATTTTATTTTCTTAAGTTGTCACGAAAACCGTGTTTGTGTAGGTTATTTAATATTTCATGCTTGACAGTCCTTCATGGAAAATCAAAATGCCAAAAGTAGGTAGGCGTATAAGTGTTGAAAATGTGGGTTTTCCGTTTCCTTTTATACCTCAAGCTATACATAATACTTTTTTATATTCCTGGAAAATATGAGAAATTGTAGTATAAAAATTAGTATACTAGCGTCGGCGAATCAATGTAGTTACATCACACGACGTAACAAACGATTGTATTGTCTGGAACAATGCAACTGTTAGCCCATCATGGATAATGTGGTGAGCTGTCCCGAATGAATTGACCACATTTGTAGCAATAACTGCCGTGAATGCAATAAAAATTGAGTCCACAGGCGATGAACTGGAAGGGACCAGTTCGTAGCTGGTCCTCCAGTTTTCATATTCAGTTTTATTGCGTCCACAATAGTTATCACAGTACGTTGTCTATCAAAAATACTTGACGACATGGCGAGGTACATGGTATGGCTGAAAGTACGGAATTAACCAGAATTGGAAAAAAGAAGGAAAGAGTCAAGGCAATGTTCAAGGTGGCTAATGTGCTGGAGCTACAGAAATGATGATGATATATGTTGTCTAGTTCCTGATTTAAGGTATTTTTTTACTAGTAATATGGTTGTTGAAAAATATTCATATAGCCAACTTCTGAACATTTTAATAAGTCGTAATAAAATGAGATATGAAAGAACTTTGAGAGAAATATAAGTATTTGTAGAGGATAAGGAAGTTGTCGAGGAGCTCATCACGACGGATATAAAAATAGAGAAGTGAGACTGAATAACATGGCGAGTGAAAAGTTGAGCTTAGATATAAGAACCTAATTTGTTTATTTTTTCTACTTAATTAAACTTGATTGTTTGTATTTATAATATTTTCTGCTAGCAATATGTAGATATTATTTTTCTTATTAATTGCGTGTAGTACGGTGGCAATGTTTTTTGGGGTTTGTAAACCATATCATAAAGGATGTGATCAGCGTATGTTGTTCATTTTGAAAGTTTCGGCAATCTAATATTGTACGATTAACATCTGTAATATCTCAACAAAAATTATATTTGATTGAAGTCTTGTTTTGTTTCACCCATACAAAAATTATTCTAACGAATTCGATTACTAACACTTTTCTTTAATTATACCTGAAAATAGGCAATAGACAACTACAAATAAAGCCTACAAGAGACTTAATCTATATAAGGTTTCTATATTAAGGTGACTAATAAATAATAAATAAAATGAAAGAGAGTGATATTCATTTGATATTAGATATTTTCTCGTTTTAATCTTACCTCATAGCAGACATTCTTATATAATTAATTTGTCGTACGTACTATGTAGGTTAGTTATTAGGTAATTAGTTACCAGTGTAATTAGCTTCTCTTGGTTCTAGCTGTTTTGTAAGAATATATTGAATTCACATTTTTTTTCTCTGGTGTTTTTAGTTGTGGTCTTCGTGAATGCAATTAACTTTTTACTTTCAAGATATTACTTTTTAAAAGAATCCTTTTTAATAAAAATATACTAAAGAAAATGTTATTTATATTAAATAGAAATATGTATTTTTTAATATTCTATCTTTCCTGTTGTTAAATATTCTTGCCGATCACTGTCTGTTCTGAATATTCTGGAAAAATCTGTTTAGTATTTTGTGTAACAAATAGACCTGAATTATTTGACTTTCATTTCTGCTAAATGGTTTGACATGCACGCAAAATAAAAATACTGATTTTGGATAATAATGAATGTCGTCTTCAACATTAAGATCGAAGGCTATTTCTCAAAACTTAGTGAACTTTTTTCTTTCCATTTTAATTAAAATAAAATAGAATAACAGATCACTGATTAAAATATTTAAAATTAGAATTACAATAACTTTTAGTTTTATGTGTGTGTTTCAGAAAAAATATTACCTTTTGTCATGAATTATAAGAACAATACATGCAAACGGTCTGGTAATAGGTAATAGTAAGTTGCAAACCAATAAAGTACTCATGAATTCTTGTATAAATGACAGAAACTTACTAGACGCTCACATAACTTATTCTTGCATACAATAATGCTACAAGTTACCAGATAACTTCGGAACGCAAAATGAAAAATAATATCTATTTAACAAAAGAAAATAGGAAAAGAAGGTCAGACCCAGAAACAAAATTCTTCAAAAACAAGCTGGTTCATCGTGGGGAAAAAACGCATCAACACTTCGAATAACTGCGCTAAGCCTGGTGTACTCAACAGCATCATATTGGGCCCCAGTATGGATAAACAGCTATTATACAAGAAAAGTAGACATAGCACTGAATAAAACGATGCGAATAACATCTGGCACCTTTAGGTCAACACCTACCAGTTCATATTCAGACACCCCATATACGTCCCTTGTCAGTCCTATTGTGCGTGTATGGGATACTAAATGAAAATGCAGAACTTCCTATACGTGACGACCTGGACAGTACCGACTTTTGCAAACTGAAATCCCGCAATCCATCAGTTACTACAACAAGGAATGCTACTGCAACTGGCTACAACGCAAAAGAAACCTAGCAGCAAAAATAAAACAGGCCCCAGCTGAGTTCCACTTCTTAATTAACCCGGCAGAATCTCCGAATGGATTCGACATTCCTATGAAAATATAGGTATCTTTGCGCGACAATAATGTGCTGGTTACGCTGGATAAAAAAAGTCAACATTCTATTTTCTTGTTGGCGGGCCACATAAAATCGTCCGGACGACCGCATTCATCCCACGGGCCGCCGGTTGGGTTGGAATGCCACTGGGTAGACATGTTCTTTACGAAAATTTAATCATTTTTGCTCACAGCACCTGTATTGAGAACAGCGGCAAATATAGAACAACAAGTGCAATAATAAGGAGTAATTTTTACATTAGAACAAAATATCTCAAAACATATTTGAATGAAACATTAGCAACAGTTTGCCACATCGTACTCAAATATGTATCAATTGGTTTAGAAGATGGAGTATAATGTAATTTGTTTATTTACGCTTAATTTTTTTTTTTTTACTATTAAAAATATTCTATTAAATAAAGTAATTTTTAGGGTTTTATAGGTACTTATAATTTGTCAATCGTTACTTATAACGTCACTCATGTGTCTGTACGGTAGAAATTGTAGCCAAATGGGTGAACATACAAAGTTGAAATTTGGCATACTTGTACAGCTTTTTGACCCACATATAGGAAAACTATAGATAGTTCAAAAAAATACAGTGCGGGATAAATATAAACAAATATGTATTTAAAGGAAAAATAAATATTTTTTTTAAAATTTTGAATGGGGTATCAAATTAAACCTCTTACTGCGTGGATGCACAAACAAATTTTTATTTTTTATTTTTATTTTATGGGGTTTTTGTTAATATAATGGCAAAAAACTTTTGTCCCCCACCCTATCTCAATAATGTACATTGATGGGAACCGAAATAGTTCAACTCAGGAAATTTTGATCAAATTGGTTTTTTGCAAAATATTAACTTTTTTGTCTCGTCGAAAAAAATATTTTTTAAAAATTTATTGTGTAGTATCAAAAGAAAGCTCTTAAGACATAGATAAAGGAACGGGAAGTAGTTATTATTATTATTATTATTTTAATACCATTTTTTTTTTTTTTTAAGTACTAAAAAGTCAGTGTCCCGCACGTTTTAACCCTAAGGGGTTAAATTAAAAATCTGAAAAATATTCTTAGCAACGTATTACTATGAACCGAAAACGTACTAGAGAGATTTTTTATCCGCTTTCGTTTTTGAAAAATATTAGTTTTTGTGTCATTGAAAAAAAATATTTTAAATTTTATTTTAGGAATATTAAAGCTCTTTTAGTGCAAATTAAGGAACGGTAATTGTTTTTGAAATACATTTCATTTTGACTAAATTTTGCCAAGTATTAAGATTTTCGTTTAATATCTTAGCTAAAAATATATTTGTATATACATGGATACATTTGGTTATAGGTAGAGAAGAGGTATGTACATTTATTTTGCAAATATCGACTAGGAAAATAAATAAATAACTGGCTGGTTGCTGGGATTCCATTTCTAGTAGAGAATCTGTTAGTTTTTCATATAGTCGCAATATAAATAATATCTCTGTAGGTGTTATGCTCTTACGTGACAAAAGATCGCCCGCAGTGTTGCCAGGTCTGGATTTAAATGATATTTTTGCATTTAAAAAAAAACTAATAATAAAAATGCGTTAAAATATACATTATGGTATTATTAGAGATATATATACACTTGTAACTGTGTTATGTAGTGACAGGTATTCATCGTTTGGCCTTCTAATAATCATCATTCTCTGACTACAAAACCCTGTAATGTGTGAAAATTCACACTTCACGTCAATTTTTTTTGAACACACGCAGCACACAATAAACAAATACGTTGTTATAATAATACATTTTATAGTGACGTGCGTCATCTGGTATAAAAATCACAATTTAGATAAAAATTGGCTGCAAATTCTGAATAGATTGTTACTAAGTTTATTTTATATTGTTAGTTTTGTGTAAGAAACTTGTGAGAAACTCTATGGTAGTGCTTCCCTTTAGCTCCTGACTTCGGCCTAGTAATGACAACATGCGGATTTGACACGTGTCGTGACATAAGTAATAATTAGGCAGAATCGTAATAATTTTTTTTCGGCACTCGAGGCAAGCCAGACATTTGGCGTTCCTTTCTCTTCACATATTGCGTCTACAATGCGCCTCCCAATCAATCGGCGCCATCATCTGTTTTCTATCCTATCACTATGAACATGGATTGCGGTTATAACAAACGGAACAAATAACTTCAGGGTTATCAGTTATATAATCACGTACTGTGATTATATAACTGATCTTCCTTGTCCGACAAAATAAGTTAAGCTGTTCCGTACAAATCATGTTACAAATAAAATAAATAAAGAAGACTAAAAGTATAATTTCTGTTTTCTATCCTATCACTGTGGACTATAATATGCAGATTATAATAAATGGAACAAATAATCAAGGTTTTATCTGATTGTGTAGCTGATCTTTCTTGTCAGAGGCAAAATAAGTTACGCTTCCATACAAATTATATTACAAATAAATAAAGAAAACTAAAAGTATCATTTCATTTTTTAAAGTTCTATTGTTAAGTAAAAATATATATCTAGAACTCGAAATGTACACTGATATAAAGTTTCTTAATTAATTTTAATTTTATATATCTGAAGAATATTGTTTACTTTTATCTGTGCATTGTTCAGATAGTTAACCGAAACAAGAACTTTACAAAAAAGTTTCATTTTAATGAGCAAAATCATTTGTTAGTTAGAAATAACGTCAGATAAAAAGCAAATATTCAATATAAGTATGTATCTTCATTTTTCTATAAATGAAAGACATTTTTATGGACGCTGCAATTGCAAGGACGATCGGTGAAGAATACAAAGTGAGGTTAGGTCATTTACTCTTCAAGGACACCAGGGAGAATAAACTTCTTGTGTTGATTGCATTGGCAGACTGGCATTCTTTCTATTATATTCGGGCTCACTTTTTAATAAATATAGAAAGACAAATTTTCTTTCTTGCGAAGAAACACTATGAAAATTAAACCACATCGAATCAAGAATTACATATTATAGTCTATCTAACTTTCAATGCAGTTTTTTATAAAACAGAAATGAGAAATATTGAAGAATATTATGCGAAGTTCGTGAAATAAGTTGCCTTAATTTGAAAGAGTAGGTTTCACATCATTACCTTGTGTAAAAACAGTCAACAGTGGTCAAAAGTAGTTTATTAATGGGCAGTACAAGCGTTTCTTTAAAAAATGGACGTATTTCTATGGTTTATATTAATGTAAAGGGGGTGTACCAAGTATTTTTCCGAGTTTTTGGCGCACAAAGAACTGCATATTGAAGGTTAGTATTGCATTGTAATTTTAATTTTACAACTACGTCGGTAACAGACAGACATTCTCGGAAAAATTATGTTTCCATAGATCCCAGCTATTAAAAAAAAAAAAAACATAAAAATGATTTTGCCAAAGCCAATAAACTATGGAATTTATCATTTGAAATAAATATTAATTTAATCGATATTCGTTGAGTATGCATTTTTAAGTAATAATTTAGATTTTATTATTATTATCATTATTATTATTTATTTATTTTACATCGGGCTATTTCTGCAACGAGGCTAATCGCCGATGCCAGGGAGCGAGCTCCTACACCTGGATGAGGGGTGAAAGATTGTGAAAATGGGAGTGATGTAAACATATTATTCTCGCCCAAATAATATCACCAACGAAGGAGGCTCGAACCACCGACCACCCAGCCCAGACTGTTTCCACAAGTCTAAAGCGCATGACTCAATGCGGTCGGCCACTCCGTTTAATAATTTAGATTATTAGAGTTCTTCAGTTCATATAGATTAATGAATAGGTAATTTCCTTCAATCGTATGTGAATTTTGTTCAAATTTTCACAAATTAAGGACTTGCAACATAATAGGCGTCTACGCTTAGTCAGTCAGATTAATCCGAGCGATCCGATTGCTCCCGATCCGTTCGTAAAGTCAGTCGGTGCGTACACATTAGCTTATTTTTAGTCAATCCGATTGATCCGCCGGTGTAAGCCGAGCGTTTCCAAGCAATCCGATGATCTGGTAGGATTGCTGGCGGTGGGGATTAGCGCGGGTAAATCGAATTTTACAGCCAATTGGAATGTGTTGATAACATAACTTAACAAAATATACGAAATAAGTGCCATTTGTGATAGAATTGTATTATTAGTAATAAACTCATATTTATAAAACAAATTGCGGTAGCAGTTGTAATCGACGACAGAAGTTTGACAGTTGCAGTTAGCGTAACCGTCACCAGGCGTCACTACTTAATTTCAGACAAATATTGCTTACGATCATGTAATCAAAATCCGAGCAATTCGACTAATCTTTTGACGTCACCAGATTAATCTGAGCAATTTTGTGGATTGAATAAACGTAAACGCCTAGTTTCTCACTGTTCCACAACCACGGGTAAGAGTAAAACAAATATCAAGCAGACACATATACGACAATTATACTTGTAAAATTCAATAACATTGGTAAACCCATATCCTACGGTACATTTCCTACGTACGTTTCTTACGATTTGGAAAAATGCCCTAGTGATCCCAGTGTTTAAAAAGGGTAACAAAAACTTAGTTGAAAATTATAGACCGATTTCTAAATTATGTAATTTTGAAAAAATATTTGAACGTCTTATATATAAAATTCTATTTTCTTTTGTAAAAAATTATATTATTGTTCAACAACATGGTTTTTATCCTGGTAGATCAGTGGATACCAATTTAACTTTATACACCGATTTTATTTTGAACTCAATGGACCAGCGCATACAAGTGGATGCCATTTACACGGATTTTTATAAAGGGGTCGATACAATAGATCATGACATATTGTTAAATAACTTAAACAGAATAGGTCCATGGTAATCTGTTGAATTGGTTTAAAACGTACCTTGTAGATAGAACTCAATGTGTTGTCATTAATGACTATAAATCTGAAGTCATAAAAATAACTTCCGGTGTACCCCAAGGTAGTAACCTAGGCCCACTTTTGCTTAATATTTTTATAAATGATATAAATATGTGCTTTAATAAATGCAACTTTCTTCTTTATGCCGATGATTTAAAAATATTTCTGCAAATTTTAAATATCATTGATTGTAATGAAATTCAATCTGATCTAAATATCCGAGTTCTAAATATCCGGATAGCCATCCGAGTACTTACAGCTAAATAAATTAAATATAAATATTTCAAAATGTTCAAAGATATCATTTACTAGAAACAGAAACATAATAGATTTTAATTATAATATTAATGCAGATCTCATCTCTAATGTTACTTTTGTTAAAGATCTGGGAATAACATTTGATCAGAAATTAATATTTAATGTACATATTGACAACATTATTAAAAAAGCTTTCAAAATGTTAGGGTTCGTTACCAGAATTTCAAAAAATTTTGAATCCCATAATACACTGATTTCTCTCTATTTTTAGAAGTCAGTTAGAATTTTGCTCTGTTAGTTGATCTCCACAGTATCTTGTATACATTAATCGCACAGAAAATGTACAAAAAAGATTTTTAAAATATTACAATTTCAGATTCACTAATATTAACTTATGTAAGACTTCTCCCCTTAGAAAATAGAAGAATTATTTTAGATATCAGTTTTTGTTACAAGATTTTCAATAACTTAATTGATAGCCCTGATCTTTTAAGCAAATTTAATATTCATGTTCCCTCTTACAATATTAGAAATACTGAATTTTTAATATTATCTAATAATAGAACTAATTCTGCATATAACGCCCGATTAATCGTATATCATTAAATTTGAATAAAGTTATTAAGATGAATAATTTTCCGGACATATTCTCATGTAACTATACTGCAATTAAAAAATTTGTCATTTATTCTTTACGTGGATAAGTATAAAGCTTTTATATATTTTTTTCATTATGATACTGTTATTATTTTGTAAATTTTTTCTAGTGCCAAACTATTATTGGGTTTTTTACCTGTTGTGTGTCCAAAATTGTTATAATTAAATAAATAAATATATTTAATACTTGTATATTGCCCATAATAGACAAAAACACATAATCGTCAAACGGATAGAATTTCCGTTACACGTACTAACGCGCGCGCGTCTCTTTAGCCTAAAGAAAATATAACAATAATTAATACCAAATAAATAAATACAATTTAAAAGATATTTTTAATAATTATTCAACAGTTATAACCTAAAAAATGAACTTGACATTTTAGGAAATGGATTTTAATTAATGTTTGTAGGTTAGCATAAACATTTTCATTTTCATTTTTCTGAACCTTAAATTTAAAAAAAACTAAAACTTTTGCACAAATTAATATAAGTGTTAAAAATTGTGTTTCTATTATATCCTTATTTATTTGCAGGACTATTCGTCAAGGAAATCACATCTCAGATAAGAAGGCTTGTCTAACAATAAGGGGAAGCATTCAAACAACAGTGCAATGGCAATTATATTGTAAGTTGACATTTTCTTTCGAATAAACATTTGTTTGCGAGAATAAGGAATATACAATGAAATCCACTAAAGTTAAAAACCATATCGATTTTGTAGAATCTTTTATTCCGCATACGGATTTTACTTATAGTAGTTTTGTCTCAATTTCAATAACAGAAGAATAACACAAAGCTGCTGTTAAAATCGTTTCAAATATAATATTTTTCTATCATATAAAGCTGCAATAGTTTCAAAATACATTTTCAATACATTTGTTGTTGTTACGTTGACGTTAACACCATAGAGACATGCTTTCTTTCCAATGATCTTTGTAATATATCCAAACATATGCTTTTCGGCATTACCTTTCATATCCTTTATTATATTTCCATATAGACGTAGCCAAAGAAGATCTTCAAATTACCATTAGCAGAGGCGTAGCGAGAATATGGTCAATGTTCCAACCGTAGGCGCCAATTTAATACATATACTTTTGCAAAAATTCTATCTATATAGTAGTCTCATAACTACTGTTACACAGTATTTTTATTATACAGTGAAGATAAGAATGGATTTTTAAATATTCTCCTCATGATTTTATTAGCCGATTATTATAAAATAAAATACAAATGTAATGGTTAATGGCCAGAATAGCTAAGACCAATAAGTCTGATTAAAAAGAAAAAAAAAATAATTATTAAAAATGACCGCTATTTGCTTTCACACAGGTCTTGAGAAGGTTTGTGCCGGGTCGCGTCATTATAGAATCATTTGAAATTGCTATTTAAAATATAACTATTTTTTTCGAGCCATGTTATTAAACATTTTGGATCATACGGATTAACCTGTCCCTGGAAATTTTTTATTTTGGTATAGTACTACATTTGTTTCAATTTGGTATAGTCTTCATTTGAGCCAGGTGTTTTGAGTTTTTACAATAACGCTTTGGTATATTATTGGTTTTATTTTAAACATATTCTAATTATATTTGTTACGATTAATAAATACGGACTGTAACTACTCGCTCCACAAATGGGGAATGACACCGTCGCCGGAGTGTGATTGTTGAGCAGACAAGCAGACCGTGGACCACATCGTGAACGAGTGTCCACTCAGAGCGTTTGAGGGATCCATTGTAGAATTTCGACAACCTTATTCCGAAAACCTTATCTCCGCAGGCCATCCCGTGGCTGGAAGATTTCGATGTTCGTTTGTAGATGCTGAACATTTTCGACAGTGTTTTTAGTCCTATTTTTGTATCTTGCACATATATAAACATATACTTTTCTATGTATGCCATAAGCTAAATAAATAAACAAATAAATAAATACTCCATTACTCCATTCAAAAAATGGTTATTTTCAAAATATCTGGTCAATATAAAAAAATATTTTTGAGTCTGTCATAATATTTCCTACAAAAAATACTCGAACTCTGTCCATTTAACCGAATCTCTATCAATATTATTAACAAAGATAGCAATGATGAGCCACTTGGCTGGGACACCCTGTATATATATATATATATATATATATATATATATATATATATATATATATATATATATATATATATATATATATATATATATATATATATATATATATATATATATATATATATATATATATACATATATAATAGTTTTGCTGCTTTTCAAAATGTGTCATTTCTTTTTCTGTTCAGTTTTGACTTTCTACAGTCCCTTCACCAGAAATCCATTTCGTAGGTAGTAGTTTATTTCTGTTTCTACTATTGATGTACCACACTCCACCTCCGTATGTTAGTATACTTTGCACTAAAAAATTGTTCTTTTTTGTCTGCATTGTAACGTTCTTATCCCACAGTATGGAATTTAAGGACTTTACTACTTATCGTGCTCTATTGATTTTCTGGTTACTCGTACCTGTGTTGTGCATTAATACTCCTAGATATTTATATTTCAGTATTTCCAGTATTTTCTGGCTTTTTTCTAGAATCAAATCTTCAGTGTCATTTTTTCCAACATTCGTGTATACCGTTTTCTTGGTGTTAATGTTCAGACTGGTGTTCTTATACTGCTCTTTTAGTTTCCGGAATATGAAGTTAGTAGTACCTGATCGTCAGTAGAGAAGAGAGTATAAAGTATATTATCGCCTAACTTTACCCCTATAGGTTTGCCTTATCTTTGCCACATCAGTAAACTTTGGTGTAAATAAATTTTAAATAAGGTAGGAGGTAGCCACACCTTTGTCTTAGTCCTTTTTTATTACTAAAGGACTTAATTTGGTCATATTTGGATTTGGATTTGACTAAAGGAATTAATGTTATTTTTATCATATCGAGTCATAGTGGCTTTTATCAACCATTCTCTTATTAAATAAGATAAGTAATTCTGATATGAGTATTTAAAATTATTCTTATAGTAAGCTGATAGATTCGTTGCATTAATTTCCTCTTACTACTATATCGTTCTCATATGAATGTTGACGACCATCTTGATAATTTTCATTTGACCACATTTGTTTTTAAATAATTGATTCGTATACAATTGAATATGTCTCTTAGCATGTACTACCATGAGATTGTATTGCATTATATGTTGATTATAAACTGTTATAGATAATTTATAATGCTCTTAAAGATATTTTATTTTACATCATATTCTTGTTAAAACATGTGTCATGATGAGCAAGCCAGACTCAATAAACAATATGTTTTTAATAAAACATCAACTAACAAATCTATTTAAATATAAATTCATTCCCCAAAACATCAGTGAAAACAATTACAGTTGTTCGAACGTCATGTTGTCGGTTGTCGTTGTGTTCCGGTTTTTGTGTAAACCGGAACTCACTATATGAATGGATACTGATATCACGCAAATAGGTAGGCGTTTTGGTAGACACCAGACACCTTGATACTGTGTTCGCTAAAAGGGAAATGTGCATACAATGGACAGGGTTTTATCGCCCTAGCGAACGCGACGTCTCCAGTATTGCATTGTGGTGAAACGGGTGACGATTCTAAAGGAACTTCCTATTTTATGTTTTGTTTTCACTTCAAGTAAATTTAACGAATGTAACTTATTAAATTGTATTGATAATGTAAAGTATTCAGACTCTTTGTAATAAATAATATCACAAAAGAATCATTCTACGGTTTTTAGAGCTATAAATTAGAAACCTGACTTTGGCATTATATGTACCTGGAAGAAAATTGTGAAACAAGAGAGGACAATTGTAATATTTGAATCGTGTTACAATAAAATAAAATTTCTTTCCCTTAAAATGCCATAACAAGAACAATCCCAAACAAGTAACAAGCCATAACCCTTTCCATCCCAGTTTATTTTAAATCGCCAAAATTTAGGGGAAAATTTTTTTTTTTTGGTCTTCTTTATTAAAAAATATCTTTGAAAATTGTATGAAATGTTTCTATGAAAATTAATCAATTTTTTCACAATTTATGATGCCTGGAATAAAAGTCACAGAATAAATCTTATTAATTTTTGTTTTGAAACTGAAAAATTATTCCCGTAGCAACCAGGAGAGCACAGATCACCCAGAGGAGATTGGAAACCCGCTTGTTATTTTCTGTGCTTTTGGCGTACAGTAACGCTTCTATTTTCATGCCCAGTAACTATATTCGTTTTAAAATTTACCGCCTGGTTACTTCTTTATTTTTAAGGCAGAAAAATATTTATTAAAGCTTCAAAGATTTGGTGTAGATTTACAACATCCCATTGCATACTGCGCATGCTTCATACACACGTCATTTGTTCAATATACAGAGATTCTAATCAGGTGGGACTGTGGAGAAGTTTTAAAACACAATTTATTTTTAGGTGGTTTATAAAAAAAATAAAATAAACAGTTATCAACCATAACCTAAGATAGTGCTTTTAAGGTGAATCACTGTCCCTGGCCCTGCACAGAACAGTTAAAATACAATTTATTTTTAGGTGGTTTATAAAAAAAATAAACAGTTATCAACCATAACCTAAGATAGTGCTTTTAAGGTGATTCTAACCTAAACTAAAAGTAAATGATATTTTAATGTGATAAATAAACAGAAACCATTGTTTTAGGGCCACTATAATATATATTGTAAATCTTGCCCGATTTATTTAAAGTTTGTTCAATCACAAATGAATGGATCATCAATCAACTTATTTATATATTTCTTTCTCATTTATGCAAGACATGTATGAGACAGAAATATATAAATAAGTTGATTGTTGCTTCATTTATTTGTGATTACTACGTGGAAACTACTATTGTTCTTCGATTCTTCGTACACTTTCCTTATAACGCAAGCAGAAGAGTGGGAACACAGAACTTTGAAATGATTGAAAAACAACACAGAACACGGAACATTGGAACATAAAACATCGGAAATTACTTATAATTTGTGGCACGTGACACTGTACACGAATTAATTGTCTTCCTTGTCAAAATGAACCACAGAACACCTTAAAATATAAACGTTAAAGAAACAATGACGGCAATGACATTTGTTTCCCCATGATGACAGATCACCCAGAGGTATGATATGGAACTAATGTAGCATTTTACCGATATCTAGTATGGTTATTTGAAATTAAAACTTGTTACTACCGCCATCAATAAAAATGCCCAGTAACTATTCTGACGAGTACAACTCTCCCATTAAGCCTTCACCCACCCCCCTGCAGTTGAAAAACAGTGTAAAAAAAACAACATAATTGTCCAAAGTAAAAAGGTGATTTATGTGACTGTGTTATGGTAGCGACTTTTGACGTTTGGTCGTGGCTTTTGAATATTTTATTTAACAAAAACCTCATTCAATAGATAAAAAGTGAGCTCGTGACAACTTCAGAAAATTGAAAAACTATTTAGTTCCTCTTAAACGTTTGGAATAGCCTTTACTCACATAATTTTTGACAGTACAGAGCTAATGAGCAAATTTAAATTTTGCTATAACAGTTAATTTTACTTAAAAGTTAATCTTATTTATTTATTAATTTGTAAAACATATAAACAAGATGTTAAATTTTCAAAAATTACAGTAATAAACAGTTTAAGTTTTTGTTGCTACTAGATTGTTACCAATATGCCTTATATTGTTGTCTTTCTTCTCCACGGCTTACTTTGGTACAATTTTTTTTTTTTAATCGCACGTTATCATCTTGATCATTTATTACTGCAGATTTTTTTTTTTTTGGTTTCTTTGTTTGAATTTCTTGATAAGGGCGGACTTTTTTTAATCCGGTGGCGATGTAAAAAAATTTTGGTAGTTTTTCCATCTTCATCGCTATCGTTATCCTCTTCGCCCATCTTACCCTTTTATCCATCTTAGTAACTCCCCATCCCTGACTTTACCATAATCTATAATTTTCTACTTGTTCCAGGACGATATCTTCTAAAATATATATGTCTGTAATTATTTTTTATGACATAACCTAAGCGACTAATGATATCAAATGGAATCATAAATATTTACCGACAATTCTTACTTTTAATAGGATAAAACAAACTGGCGTATAAGTTATTTGTGCCCAATTAGGCACTATGTCAGTTTAATGCCAATTTAACTTAGCCGATACTAAATCATGATGCTAAGTGGCATATATGATTTGTAAATTAACAAATAGACTTAAAAATGCAACATGATAACCAGGGCCGGCAGATGGGTTAGGCGGCGAGGCGATCGCCTCAGGCGCCGGATTTATCAAGGCGCCAAAAAGAATCTTTTTTAGTGAGCCAAAATAGTCGTGAATATCAAATTTGCCAAAAAATATTTTATTATTTCTGGTAGTGCTGTATTTGGACGGCACTTGTTTCAACCAAAATCAAGTGTAAGAAAGGTTTCAATATTATTTATGGCCAACATCTGTTATGGATTTAAGTGACCTGAACCAGAGGAATTCGTGAAGAACCCTATTTACTCATCTTATGCTTGGTTTATATACGGAACAAGAATAAGGAATAGGAAATAAGAATAGTACACAAGATGTTAAAACATGGCTGCGCCGTATATCGGTTTATGTAGGAATGAAATTTAACTTAAACATAAGAATAGTTGGTAACATTCAACTTCTATTCTTATTTCAAGAATAAGACACGATAAGCCTGCGCACAGCAATCAAAATGTCTGCCGTAATAAAGTTTGTTCGACAGATGTTTTTCAGTTGTGATCAGAGGGTTGTAAACAACAATAAAATGTTTTTATTATTTTTATTTATTCTTCTTGTAAGTTTTAAGAACCTCTCAAGTGACAAACGTTAAACACAGGCCAATGCAAGTACGCAGGCGCAGCGACGAAATGTTATGTCCTATATAAACGGTTTAATATTTTTTATTCTTGAGTACTATTCTTATTTCCTATTCCTTATTCTTGTTCCGTATATAAACCAACCATTAAACATTTACCCGCTTAATTTTTTAAAAATCTAATCATTTGAACTTTCTATTTTTATGGCAGGATAATTATTTGTACAGATGATGACAAAATGCAACATTTAAAAAAATATTGCAGGGGTTAAAAAAAATCATTTATAATTTTACTTTGAAAGTGTAAAGAGTTTGATGAAAAAATTATATACTTACCTAACTATTTTTATTTCCTATTTTATTATCCCCGTTTAAAAACCGCCCGGTTTAACTGACGGACCCTGCATAATAATATAGGATTCATGAAAAAAGGTAGAGGTTTTTACGAGACAAGATAGTGGCTTGAGGGGAGATGGGTCAGAAAATGGGTGTGGAAAAAAAAGGGGGGGGATAAAATCAAAAGGCGCAATTTTTCTATCTTGTTTCAGGCGCCAAAAATGATCGGCCCGGCCCTGATGATAACGTATTTTTAGGCGCTACTGCCCATGGTGAGTCAGTATCTGCTACCATATCCTATTCGGAGCGAAATACATGAATTGAGTCAGCTGGCAATGCTGTGATCGAATATTTTGATTTACTTTGTTATATTTAAATGGTCCCTGTACAGTAGAGTGGAGCGTCAGTATATGAAAGAAAAATAAAATCATTCCGATTAATCTTGAATACCCCCAAAAGGCTGTGTATGAACGAGTTATACACGAGCGTATTTTTATTTTATTTTTTTAACATAATTTTTAGCCCTCTACGTCAACTTAAAATTCACAAAATTTTCGTCAAAATTAATCTTTTTTGGATTGTCTGTGAGATGTGTTTTGAGTTCATACGTAAATTATTTTTTATGATATTTAAAGAAAAACTAGAACAGTTTTTAATCAAGAGAGAACTTTATCCAAAATATGACACTTTTATACTAAAAGTACTAAAATACATAGAAGTGAAGCCGAAAACTACTAAAATCAGAATTAACATACTTAGTTTAATTTAGATTTTTTCCAAGTTTCAATTCTTTTTAGTGTTGAAAAATGGCATTACTGCTCGCGAGTGTATTTTAGAGCGAATAAATCCGTCTCTTGCCTTCTGTACTTTTGATCTGTACTATTTTTGATTTGTACTTAGACCACTCACGGTATCATTCGACAAAACAGGCAAATTTCTTGGAACAGCTGAAAATTTAACAATAGGAATGCTAGTACAGTTCTCTAGTGCTTTTCCAATTAGTCCTGAATAAATGAGAAGTCCTGATGTTGCTCCATCTAATTTAGTAAATAAATGCCGTAAAGGTAGCTCATTGGCATGCACCTGACATATGAACCATTGTAGTGGTCTATTTAATTTTGATTCCATGAAACGGATCACACTACTTTTCCATCCAGTGTTTGTAGCCGTACCGTCGCACCCTATCAAGTTGCTTAAGTCAATATCATTTTCGGTAAGGAATAAATGAATTAAATCCGCTATGGATTCAGGAAACAAATGCTTATAATTATAATTATAAGCATTTGTTTCCTGATCAGTATTTTTTCGAGTTTCTTCGCCTCCAAAGGATCTATCGCCATTTTCCTTTCATTTCTCTGATGACGAGCTTCTTCTCTTTAGGACAACCACAGTTATTGATATCGTTGCATTTGCAAGTACATACATATATCAAACAATTCCGTCAAACATTTATTTTTCCATTCTTCCAGCTCTGTCTTAAATATGTCTTAAAAGCTTTTTCTTAAATGGTCTAATATCATTTTGCTTTGATTTTGGATATCGTAAGAAATGTAAATACTTATTGTAACTTTTCTTTAATTGCTGTTTAACGCGTTGAATGGTAACGACGGGCAAAGAAGCAGTAGTCCAAACTTCCACAACATCACCTTCTACAGCATCAAATACTTCAGAAATAGCGGGTTGTTTGTCATTCATTTTCACTTTTAGATCATTTCTAACGTTGAGAATATATTTTAAAACATCTCCTATAGTCGGTAGCACTGTTTTTTTTTTTTTTTCAACAAGCACTGTGGTCCGAAGAAAGGACAGTCGAATTCTTGTCTCGTAATTCTCTTCGCCATTATTATTTTAATATAGTACTTGCAAAAGATTCATTTTAACACACAACTACTTTCTTCAAAATAATATTGTACTTTTAGACTTTTTAGTATAGTCAACGTGAAGGTAGAAATGAAATTTTAAGTTATAAAAACATGCGACTTGTGGTTTGTTTGTCTATTGTGTTTATGCTATTTACTGCGATTTGTTTTTAATGATTGGATAAAAGTGATTGTTTACATAAATTACAGTCGGAATATTACAAAACAATAATTTTGTAATAAAATCTATAAATGGTAAAATTGTTTTAAATTCAGCTTTATTATACGCATTTTAATAATCTTTGAAGGGAGGTAGAGAGCTAAAAGTGGGATCGATTTTTTTTCATTATTTTTTACGTAAACACTACACCCATATGCAGCTTTTTAGTGCTATTCCATTCTAAAAATCGAAAAAACAAAATTAACGCTCCACCCTACTGTACAGCCTCTTACCATATTCTTAAATCAGTTCAAATATTTGAGCAGACATTTATACAAATTTATCTGAATTCCTCCGGGCAGATTTCTTCTATTGTACAGGCGTGTAGAATTTTATTTATCTATTTATTAGGTCTATTCTTTTCGCTACCTCGCGTCTACCGTTTACGGTGGCGTCAATATTTTCTGCTCGTTTGAATTGGCAGTTTGGCTTAAATTCTTACAGCCGCAGTAATAAATTTAACTCCTCGTCAATACAGCCGCGTCTTGCAGTAAGACGCAAGGTAGCGAAAAGAACAGACCTATTGGTTCATTTCTTATAAGTGAATGTATATTCTAATGAGATAGATGTTACGTGCAAGTAACCATTTTCGCAGTGTTTTGGTATTTATTCTATAAGGATACATATTCCAATCTATTTTATAACACATCTTTATATTTTTTGCTGTAATGTAATTTCTAAACTTAATTTAGGCATTGGAAAAATATGTTCACTTTTCTTATATTTACATACAGAATGTTCATAGTACATCGATAGTTCCAATTTTTTATTTTCATTGTTGTACGAAAACTTCATTTACATTTTAATGACAAAATAATAACATTGCCCTTAGGAGTTTGTACTTACATTGCCTCAACGCAGTTAAAAAAAAAAAACTTCACAAAAAACTAATAAAATACATTAACTAACTTTGACTAGTAATTTAAGGTTATATTTTAATCCAGAATTGCTAATTTTAAACAAGGAAGTAATTTTCTGTACACTAAATTAGAGCCTTTCTCTTATAACTTTTTGTCGACGAAGCGTATCGTCCTGTCTTGAACATGTGACAACTGCAACATGTTTAGTCGCTTTTTCGCAAAGCACGGTATGCGCTATTTTTTTTTTATCAAACCTCAGTTGTGTTGGGTATAAAAATCATGTAAATTTTGTTGTAAAAAGACAGAATCTATCCTGGATTTCCGATTCAGCATTGACATGGACTAGCATACGATACTAAGCATGGGCATAAAAAACATTAAATGTACAGACAATATACAAATATTAAATTTTTACCCCGTCATTAACTTTAATTTAAATCTTGAAGTACCCATATATTTGAGATTTCCCTCGTTATTTAAAGCTCTAAAAATTAATATTATGCAAAACTTAATGTTTAATAACTATATTTCTTTGAGTTATGTTGCGTTCGTGTCTGGTCCACATATATAATTGCATAAATACATTCTGGGTTTAATTATGTTTAAAAACCATGTCACGGAACTGACGGCAATGTGCGAGCGACCCTTGCCTTTAATAGAATTAACCAGGAATAAGAAGAACGCCTTGGACGGCGACTCTCAGTGCGCCATTAGCGTAAACACATTCTCGATATACTTACCACCCGCTATTGGAACACTCACACAGAACCGGCTCTCCGATAAATTTATCCAATGATTTGTTACTTATAAATAACTTTATATTTAATGGGAGGTTTGAAAAAAATATCTTATAATTTAAATTCTGCTCACAATAGAATGATATGTATATTTTGGATAGATATCAAGATGGCTTGTGATGATTAAACTAAGATGCAAAGAGGATAGATGCATCTAACTGGAGGACACAACTGCAGAAGAGAGTAGAAGGATAAAAGAAGCTATAATAATAATAATAATAATGATTTTATTAACCAAATTACAATTACAAAAAATGTTTTTAGTCAGTCAAATACAATAATAAAAATACAAAGTTACAAAATTTAATCAAAATTGTCATTTTTAAGTTCATAATAATAATAATTTATTAAAACCAAAGAATGTACATTTGCACAATGGATACGTCAAAACATATGGAATACAAAAAAGAACAGAATAACAATAGCGAATTACATAATTATAATAATTTCTTGCATATATTGCAGAATTCTTCAATGTTATATATAGCATGCTCAAGAAGCAAGTTTTTAAGATTATTTTTAAATTTTTTAATGTTTTGAGTGCATTTATATTTGTCAGGTAACATATTATATAAATGTAAACCGACAGAATTATATGCATTTTTTACAAACTCTAGTCTATGTCTTGGTGTACGAAACTTCTCACGATTTCGAGTGTAGTACCCATGAACATCAGAATTAGTTTGCAAATTATGTTTTGATTTGTATGTATAGCACAGTACCTCTATTATGAATATACTGGGCAATGTTAAGATCTTATATTGAGTAAAATAATCCCTACAGGAAGTTCTAGTGTTTATTCCAGCAATGCATCGTATTATCCTTTTTTGAGCAATGAAGACGTCATTAGATAATTTTATTGATCCCCAAAAATAAATTCCATACAATAAAATGGGATGTACATGGCCATAATAAAATGTATTTAAGTAGGTGAAGTTAACATGACTTTTTAAAGATCTGATTTCAAAACATAATACATTTAATTTACTGATGAGACTTTGACAGTGATAAGACCAATTCAAGTTCTCATCAATTAATAAACCTAGGAACTTTGTATTATTTACCTTAGTTATGTCTTTGGTACCAACATTTAATTTAATATCTGGTAAGTTTTTATCATTAATTATATGAAAATGTAAGAAATTAATTTTATCGAAATTAAGATACAATTTATTACATGCAAACCAATTATTCATATCCTGTAGTAATTTGTTAGCTTTTTCTTGTATTTCTGCACAATTTTGTCCACGTATCAAGGCCGAAGTATCGTCAGCGTACATAGTTACGAAAGAGTTTATAAAAAAGAACAAATCATTTACAAAATATAAAAATAAAATTGGACCTAATACCGATCCTTGAGGCACACCAATATTTATGGGTAAAAAATGAGACTAAGCATTTTTCATTGTACCATTGCCTGATTTATATGAAATTTTAACAAATTGCGATCTATTAGATAAGTATGAGGAGAACCAGTCAGTGGCAACTCCACGAATTCCATAGCAATTAAGTTTTTTTATTTAAAATTTCATGACTTACACAATCAAAGGCACGGCTTAAATCACAGAAAATACCCACAGGTTTTTCTCCCTTGTCCAGCAAATCATATACTTCATTTAAAAATTCACTACCATTGACATATATTGGATTACTTGTTAGTATGTTCTTAAGTTTAAATTTGAATTTGTCTTGTGGTAGTGTACAGATACCCTCAGGCAAGAGATTGTATAATTTAACAGAAAAATAATTTGAGTAATTTCTGGATTTATTTAGACGCAAAAATTTACCCCGGATATTATTTTTACTGCAAGTGTTGTAATCATGTGTCTCACCAAGAGTACTGTAATTGGTTAAATTTTTGCGTATAAACAATAAACAATGATAAATAAATAACGAAGGCAAAGTTATTATTTTGAGCTTCACAAAAAAATCTCGAGAATCGGCTCTGAAAGAGGCACCGGCAATTATTCTTACAACTTTTCGTTGTAATGCAAAAATTCTGTTTGCTGCAGGTGAATGTCCCCAGATTATTAACCCATAGGTTAGGTGGGACTGAAAGAGGGAGAAATAGGCGATTAGTACAACATTTGAGCTGACTTCATGCTTCAGATTCCTTATTAGATACACAGTTGAGCGTAGTTTGCGGCTAAGTATATCCACGTGTTGATCCCAACGAAGATGAGGGTCAACGTGGATACCAAGAAATTTTATGGAGGGGGGATTGGTAATATCATGTCTTCTGGTGCTCAGCAGTAAAACTTGAGTTTTTTCTTTATTTAAACTTAGCCTATTACAGGCAAACCAAGAGTTTATACTGTTCATTTACAACTGGATAAAACCCACTTCGCTAGCGCAAATGTAGCGGTTCTGGTTCTCTTTCTAGAGGTCATCTAAATAACTTTTCCACTGCTCTTAAGCTGGTTACCGTCGGGGTTGTAACCTGAAACGTTACTTTTCAGAGTGGGAAACTCGTGGTCAACATAGTAGTCGGACGGAAGTTAAAACTACTGCTCGGTAAAACTCATGTGAGCTATTTATGGGTGAAAGTAAAATAAAGTCAATAGCCATCTGTAGGGTTAATTATTGTCACTTTTAGATCTAGAAAGGGAGATTGAACAGCCGTGGATCAGTAGGATGACCATGCAAAGGATGTAATAATAAGGTAATAGAAGATATAGTAATATATAGGTATTACACCCTATTTGTATGCAATACACATGGAAATATTTGATAATTAACAGGTTGAGATCAGAAGTGAAGAAGGTATGATTGAGGCCTAGCTGACAGTGTCTAAGAAAAAGGAGTGAAACAGTTGGAGTATATGTTCTGCTTCTCCTGCTACGCCATTTAATTTCGTATTTGCAATATAGTTTGAAAATCATAATAGCAAACTTTTGGCAGCAGATCAGAATAGATTTATAATTTTATTTTTATTTTTATTGATAAATTTGTTTATTTTTTACCTGAACCATTCGTGGAATATTCTGCTATGAAGTTCTTCTACGACTGACGCATCTCTTGTCCAGGATTTCACCCTGATTGATAAGTTGTCTCAACTCCTTGCTTATCAGTATATGATCCATATCTTCATATTTTGCTTCTTGACGTAAAGCAATTCTCAAGGCATTACCTTTTATGAAGGTCTCATTTTTTTAATAAGCGTCGATAAATATACATCTGGAAGACTTACAATTTCTTTACATTACTTTCAACATTGGTCCATATTTCTACGCCATAGAGAAAATATAAAATATAAAGCACCTTACCACGTGCAAGCGCTGTTGCAACCCAAGTATTCGGTTAGTCAAAAGTAAATTCATTGTTACCAACGCCTTTCTTGCATTTTTTATACGTGTTTAATTTCGTGTTGATAGTCTAACTTACTGTTTATTCACGTACTAATGTACAATGAATGTTGTTTGAAAATTACAATTTGCTTATCATTCAGGATTAGATTCTTTGGAGGTTATATGTATTTCAGCGGAAACCATGTATTTGTTTTTCTTAAAATTGAATCGGAAAACATACTCGTGGTTGACTTCATTTACTGCATGAATTACTTTTAAAAGATTTTGAACGTTATCTGCAAGCAGTATCATATAGTGTTTTCTCATTGCAGAGGCGCGCTATCCGAGTTCTTGCATCCATTCCTTATAGATCTGACTGTAGCAACTCATTTAAAACCTTAAAAATTATGATGCTACTATCTATCTACATTTATTATAGCCTCTTATATATGCATAAAAATCAAACTGGACTTTCTACCTTCTCAGAAGTTCACAATTACAACACAAAAAACAAGTCAAATATTTATCCCAATTTCTTGAGACTGACGAAATCAAGAAATGCTGTTAACTACTACTCCATTAAATTTATGAATAAAATACCGGTTAACATCAAACAATTGGCCTTCAACAAATTAAAAAATGTCATGAAGGACTATTTTATTAAAAATCGATTTTACTCCATAGAGGAATTCTTACATCACAGTTTTGTAAAGTTATAAAATGTACAAATCTTTCAATGTATTTTTAATGTTATCAATGTAATTTCTGATCTGTACAGTTTATTATACTAAATTTATATACTGTAATATCGACTGACTTAAAACACTGAGTCTGTAATTGGGTCAATAAACTTGAGCAACTATAGAATCTTATTAACATATAGAAATCTTTGTGCTGAAATAACTTTATTAAATAAAATCTTTCTAGTCCAACATTCGTTTCTGAAGCCAAATTGACTAAAATGTACGAGAGTGTATTATTTATTTATTTATTTATTTATTTGTTTTATATCGGCCTATTTCTGCAACGAGGCTAATCGCCGAGGCGAGCTCCTACACTTGGATGAGGGTTGAATGATTGTGATATGAGAATAATGTAAACATATTATTCCGAATAATATCACCAATGGTAAATCGAACCACCAACCTCACAATTTAGACTGTTTTCACCAGTCCAAACTACACGATTTAATGCGCTCGGCCACTCCGTTGGCAAGAGTGTATTATTGTTAGGCATATCTTATAAATATAACTTCTAAGTTGGGTTGTAATAATGCTGCCAACCCGAAACGCAACATATATTGTTTTCTGGCAGTTATTGAGAATAAGTAATAATAATTCATTAAAATAAATTCAGGCCTTCAAACGTACAACAAATTTGTTTCTCTCAGAACGAGATGTAAGTTGTCCATGTGCACTCGTTGTCGTCTGACAGATCGTAGCACAGGTCAAGCCATTCCCGGATATCCCTCGAATGCATCCAATTCGGTTCAAATGTCTGACATGTCTGATATGTTACAGGTCTCACAATAAATGCGAGACAGTTTGCATGGCATATCTTCAGTCTTGTAGTACAACAGGGCACAAGATCCAAATACAGTGACATATACAGGGTGTCCCAGCCAAGTGGCTCACCATTGCTATCTTTGTTAATAATATAGATAGAGATTCGATTAAATAGACAAAGTTCGAATATTTTTTGTAGGAAATATTATAACAAACTAAAAAATATTTTTGGATGTTTCGTTGACCAGATATTTTGAAAATAAACATTTTTTTAAATGTAATACCCTGTATATTGTTAGGCCATTGGAATAACGATTTTTTTGTCTTTATAAAAAACCAGACATGTTTATAATGAAATTTTTTTAATAACGGAGATATCAACGTTACAAACTTATAAAAATAGTACGATTAAAAACTAACATATAATAAAAACAAAAGTAAAAATTGTTAGCTATGGCCACATCGTCAAATAAATCTTGATAACTATTTTCCAAAAAATTTAAAACCTTTACAGTAGTCAAATTTCCTTGATGGAGATACGGCCCTATTACAGTATTTCCTAGAACTCCAAACCAAACATTTATAGAAAATCTTGTTTCGTTGTCGCACAGTGCGAAAAGCATGTGTATTTTCACGTGTCCACAAGTGTTCATTATTTCTGTTAAAAACACCGGTATTTGTAAAATTTGCCTCATCCGTCCACAATATTTAATAAGCTAACTTGCTATCAATTGTAGAAGCTTGCATGAACCAGTTCCATAATTGCATTATTTAAAATTCGTCTACAAAACTATTACAAAAGTAACAATTACCTGAAACTTTAACAAAATGACAGATTTAATTCAATTATTTCGCTCAGTATCATCTAGTGACAAAACGATTAATAAGTAATAACATAAGTTTTCAACTATTAATATCTCCGTTATTACAAAAATTTCATTATAATCATGGTTACAGTCTGTTCCAAACGGTTAAGCGGAACTAAATGGGAATTTAGTTCTTTTAGGTTGTCACGAGAAGGGACCGTTCTTGGGTTATTTCATTTTTCACGTTGGGATGTCAAAATTTAAAATTCCAACAATAAAACCATGGAAACGAATGACATATTTCAAAATTAAATATTTTTTTTAGATATTTTAATGACAAAAAAATAAATAAATGGGAAATTTGTATTAAGAATGACACAAAAAATCAAAATATAAAGAAAATGACATTTTAAAATGATATTAACCTTAACCAAAAAATGTTTATTGTAAGTATGATTTACAAAGCTTAAACCAAACGGCCGAAAGGCACGATTTAAACGATGAAAGTAACTAGATTGCAAAATCTAGTTCCGCTTAACCGTTTGGAACAGACTGTAGTTTATTTATAAAGACAAAAAAATAGTTGTTCCAATGGCCTAGTAATATACAGGTATTCCATTTAAAAAAATATTTATTTTCAAAATATCTGGTCAACGAAACATTCAATTTTTTTTAAGCCTGTCGTGATATTTCCTATGTAAAATCTCTATCTATAATATTAAGAAAGATAGCAATGGTGAGCCTCTTGGCTGGGATACCCTGTATATGGAAATTATGGCAATCCTAATCATCGCACGTATCTTTTTTCAGAATTACTGTTCCTCTTTAATTATGATACAACCCGTTAAGAGGTTTTAGCTCCTGGTTGAATAAGCTACTCCACATAAATATTAAAAAATCAGCTGTGGCCACCACATGTCTGACCGCCATCATAAAGTACTTGTATAAAATATATTCTAGCAGCAGAGTAGAAATAACTTGGCCTAATATTTTCTAACAGAGATATTATTTATCATGATCATAGAAACGTTACATGTAAGTATGAAAAAATTCGAAAAATTTTACAAAAATTTTTAAATTTTTTTCGTTTTATCAAAAAACGTTTCAAATAAAAGGTATGTATCAGAGGCCAATAGCCAAGTTGCTGACGCCTCTTTAAAACAAATTAAAAAAAAAGTTATTATTTATTGCATTTATAGCAACTTTTGTTAAATAATTTTTTTCGAAATATTTTTCTGTTGCTAAATATTCGCAAAAATCTTAAAATCGATACGAGTAAACTCCCATCAACTCGTGCCATTGATGTGAAAAGCTTAAATATGCAGTTACATAAAAATCCTTTTAGCCGAATTTTCTCTGCACGTGTACACACACAGACAGACGGACGGACATACGGACGGACGAACAGACGGACGGACGGACAGACCGACAGACATCATGCTAAAAATAGTCAAAACGTTATATAGGGACCTCAATTCGTGGAGATCCATCGAAATCTCGAAATTTCAAAATCGGTATGATCACAATACCCCTTTATATATGTAGGCGGTCGGTACAAATATTTTCTTTAATGAGATATCGCCATTCATACTCCAATCATAAATATAAATTCCAAGTAGAAATCCAATATGGCTATGCGTTCCGATATTTCATAACAACATTGATCGGGTTTCGATATCACTCCCGCGGATTCCATTTTGATAAAATAACATTAAATAACTCCCTAAACAATAATTATAATTCCACAACCTCAATATTAATTTATAAAATGAAGTTAATAAGAGAGTAACCTTAGCGACCTAGTTCCTTTGAGCGAGTTCGATTTGGCAATATCGAGACTATATCCAGGCAGTATTTAACCACCAAACCCGACCCTATAATTGAGTGATGCGTCACAATCTAATAGACTGAGAACAGAGCACTCTGTTCCGCAAACTTGTTATTTCGATACTAATGCACCATCACGAAAGGTAACCGGGCATATGCTCCATTGTTTGAGGTATACATCACTCAATTATATTTGTTGGTAGACTAGAGCTGAAGACCGCATGGTGTATACCATATATACCGTACCATCAACATCAAAAGCGTGGATTGCCATATACAGTGTGCCTCTGTTTGTGTGGTTGTGTAATATGCACATGTGTCGACTTTGATCTCTCGTGAAATTTAATAAGGCAAGTGTTTTGTGGAATTGATAGGCCCTAGAAACGTATTTTGCAAACGTAAAAGATTTCTTTTTTATTTGTTATATGATATGTAAGAAGCAGAAATTGTTACATCTCGAGATTTCAAAAGAAATGTATGCAAGAGAATTTTTATCATTGGGTTTGACGTAAGTTTGTTAAAGAAGACAAATATCAGGAAGTTATTACCTATATTTTTATATTTTATTGAATTCTTTTATTTGAGAAATTGATATAATATCAGGTCGTCAAAGATGAAATTTGTAGTTAATAATATTGCCAACTTTAACAGCTTATTATTTGACATTGACATATTACCGTCCTGTTTTTTTTTTTTTTTTTATTTAAGTTACACATCTTGCCTGTTTAAAGAAATCATTATATGTTCTAAAAAAAATCAAAAACTTTTAAATTTTTTTTTTTTTGGTTGAAAATGGAACTGTCGGAAATTCGCACTATTATGAGTTCTTACGTGGAACTACGGCATCGCAGACCGCGCGAAACATTAATAGTGTATTTGGCTCTAATGTTACTACGCAGCAGACAATATCAAATTCGTTTACCTAATTTCGTGAAGACAATTTAAAAACGAAACAAAAAAAAAAAAAAAACTGGCTCATCGATCACAGCAGAAATATACTGCAACCAGCTGGACGAAATTATACAAGAAAAACAGCCTTGATTGGTCAACAAATCGATTCCTATCTTATTGCATGATAATGCTAGACCACACACTGCAAAAATGACTGTGGCAAAACTACGGGAATTGGAGTTGGAACTTCTTCATCATCCTCCATACTCATCAGACCTAGCCCCCACCGACTACCACTTCTTCCGCAATTTGGACAACTTTTTAATAGGAAAACAGTTTAATTCCGACAATGCTGTAAAACTGGCCATCCAGGAATTCATCGACTCTCGTCCTCCAGGGTTTTATACCACCGGCCTGAACAACCTGCCACTTAAATGGCAAAAGGGTATAGACAATATGGGTGCATACTTTGATGAATAAAATAATTTCTTATATTTGTAAGTTGTCAACCAACTTTGCCTTTTTTTCTACACATTTCATCCTTGACGACCCAATAGTTTGTTCTTTTCAAAATTTTGCTTTGTTAATAAGATATTATTTTATATTTAAATTATCCTCTTAATCATAATGATTTTTGCGACTACATGTTGCTACCAACATCTTCTCCACTTCTGGAAACAAGGGTGAGACTAAAGATTCCTTAATGATAAGAAGCAAGATGTTATAACTAGAGTACTTACACTAGAGTACGTACTTGTTCTCTGAACTATACATAATATATATTCATTGGCGTAGCTTCTAAATGTATAATTTGGAATCATGGTAAATAAAAAAATTAAATACATTCAATCTTGAACAATAATGAATTAAATATTGATACGAAATTTAATAATCCATCTCATTAAAATTTTATCTCTGCATAGATACCCAATTAGTGAAGCTTTCGACTTGTGGCAACATTGCAAGACAATTATTTATTTGAGTGATTGCATCACAATCATACTCAATCTTTCGAAGAAGCGATATACACACAATATTTATTTAAACACGTAAAAATGCCGCTTGGTATGAAGTTTTTGACATATTTTTAAAATGAATAATTATGTTCATTCTCTATTTATCATAAAATGAAAAAGATCTTCAGAGCTGCAGCATCCTCAAAATTAAATTAAAATAAACATTACAGACGTTTATGATATTTTCACTCTCTATATTTCTAAATATACTTATTTTATTTTTTTATTAAAGCCCTTCACTATTGTTTTGCGGCATGCATAAAACAAGTAGTTCTTCTACAAGTTATGATGTAAAATGTGCTGCAGACACTGGCAACTCGGATTGTTATGGTAACACGGCGATTGGCATTAAGTGGGGGTGACGGCTTCTAATACACTTTCGGAGCTGCAGTCATTTGCAGTTAAAAGCTTGCGAAGTGCACGTTTGATTATAGATATTTTATTATTTTTAAAGAACGAATAATTTAAAGAATGGGTCAGAATGTAAGATATCGCACGTTTTGTACAGCACAAACGTTAATTTTCTTCTACTTGGCTAATAAATATTAAGTCATAACATGTAATATTTCTTTATTTTATATGATTTAATTTGTAAACTTATATGAAGTTACGTCCATCTTAATAATGATTTAATTTACCGAAAGAAAATCTCAATTATACTTTTGGCTGCATCACCCCCATCAGAACCGCCACTGCAAAATTCACCGAATGAAGTATGATTTTCTGCTCCATCTACTTATTTAGCACCGTCTATAAATACATCTAAAATACCAAATCAAGCAGAAAAATCTTTACTTTTTTATGTTCGTCTGTACGAGGTCTGTTCAGAAAATAATCGAACATTTTCAATTGCGCGCTAACGGGGATATTTAGTGATATGCGGTTGGCAGAATTGCGTTGCGCATAACCTTTTCTGTAACCAAATGTTGATAAGTAACTTGAATTGTTGATATCTCGATTAGTTTTCGTAATATTGTTATATGAGTGCAACGTGTTAGTGGCGACTTTGATCTGTGCGATTTTCTGGAGCAACGATGCAACGTAAAATTTTACGTTAAACTGGGGAAAACTTTCACAGAAACATTTCAACTTTTGAAACGAGCTTACGGAGATGATGCTCTGGGCCGTATGCAATGTTACGAATGGTTTCCACGATTTAAAAGTGGTCGTCAGTCAATTAAAGATGATCCTCGACCAGGAAGGCCTTCGACTTCAACTGATGACTCCTACGTTCAGAAAATCAATGATCTGGTGCGTTCAAATGGCTGTCAGAGAAATTGCAGAAGAGGTTAGGATCTCAACTGGGTCCTGCCATGAAATTTTGACTGAAAAATTGAACATGCATCGAGTTGCAGCAAAATTTTTTCCTCGTTTAATGACCTAAGAACAAGAAAGAAAATCGAGTGGAGGTTTGTCGGCAACTCCTTGAACAAGCCAATGCCGAAGAATAATTTTTTCTTATTTCCGAAATTAAAATCAGTGCCAAAAGGACGCTGTTTTCATTGATGACATCAAAACAAATTCGTCACAGACCTTAAAGACCATTGAAATGAAGCTATCTAGGACTGCTTCGCGAAATGGAAACTCCGCTGGAAAAAATGTGTGAATAGGAGAGGGGAGTACTTTGAGGGGACAAGGACCAATAATCTGTAAAATTAATAATTAAGTTTAAAAAAATAAAGTTCGATTATTTCCTGAAAAGACCGTGTATTATTGTTATTTATAGTTAATATAAATTGCAATTTTCAGTTGAATGAACAGAAAACATCGAAGACTGTTATGTTCTATAAAATTTACCAAATCTTCCACGAGAATGTTTGAAATCATAAATCCCAAATTTGTTTGGATGTCATGGCGCAATATCCCCCGGAACTGCATATTTCAGATCATCTGCGAAATTCTTTACCGGTTGCACATAAATTGTTGCATATTTATGGAGATTATTATTATTATTTTATTATCCATATATTTACCGGTAACGAGGCCAAAAGTAACACAAACAGATAATAAACATAGGAGGTATTCAAGTAACAGGAAATATCACAAAATATATAAAATATTAAATACATTTAAACATACAGTTACAACGAATTATGGAGTTTATTATTATAATAAGTAAAGAGCGGACATAATTAGTTCTTTTAAGAAATATGTTAATAAAACATTCTTATCAAGCTTCAAATATATTGTAGTGGGTTATTAAATGGTATATATGGTTTCCTTAATATGATGGTGGTACAACTGTCCAGACAAGTAATTATCTTGAAATGTGTCTATGAATTAAAGTCACTTTACTTATTGGTCGAACTGATGTAGAGATAAATTTTTAATAGCATATTATTTAAATTATTTCGTTTATTTATTTTAAATCATATCGTTGGCGATTGAACATAATTTATTTATCTATGTTTTTTTTTTTTTTTTTCTGTCAATTATAGAAATGAATTTATAATGAATTATACATTTAAAAACTACGCCTGTGAAGGTAATATATTTTGTTTAGAGACAATTACGTCTTAACATAAATAATAAATAATGCCCATCCTGGGTGCTTTGCCCGCGTGCAAATTCATGTTTCGTAGTCCCTGAGCAAACGGATGAAATTTAAAATAAATTAAGGCCAAAAAAAGTAATGGGATTAACATTACACCTGCAAAATCCACCTGAGATCCGTATTTTGTCGCCCCCTTAAAACAGCCGCCCACGTGCATGGCATTCGTTTGACCTTCGCCAGGAACCTGATAATAATCGTATTTAGTGGAAATCGAATTGATTTAATTGTATACCATTCGTTCACCACCCATGAAGCTTGAAACTATAATTGAAGAGGTAACATTCAAAACGTTATTTGACACAGTAATACAGTTTTGAGTTAATTGCAAAAAACATTTTAATCCTGTTTTCATGTTGGGAACCTAATTTTTCAACCTACATATTTTTAAGGTCCCAAAAATCGAATTCAAACATGTCATTAAAATTTTAACGCTCAAAATTACGAAAACTTGATTATTTATATGTAGACAAATTACGTTTTGCATGAAGTTAGTGAACAAATGACGGTTTAAATGGACAAAACAAGGACAAATTTGATTTGAATGAATGTTTAATAACAAAAATAGGTTTACATTATTTTATTTATTATATTGTTTAAATTTTAATATTTAATTATAATTTTTTAAATATGCAAATCGTTACTTTAATTTTCTTAATAATCACATAAAACTTATTGAGGAACTTCTATGGGTAGAAGATCGAAAATTAATTCTTGTTACCCTGTTACAAATTATCAAGAAATTTTAAAAATAAATAAAACGCAATTTTTTAATTTATATATACCGTATGTCCTTTTTCGATTTGCAACATAAGAGCTTTCCCATGTTAAATTTTTCATTAAATTCTATCTCTACTACGAGTTTTAGACAAAAACTTCATTTATAAAAATTGTTTAGTAGTTTAGTCCCAACACATTGTGCCAAATTTTGAATAAAAAATTCCAATTTGTTTGAAAAACGGCACACACTATTTTTTGTATTTATATCTGAAAATAACAGTTGCCATGCAAAAATGAAAATCAAACGTCTAATAAAGTTTATTTTAAGGTTAAACATAAATTTACAATATAAAATAATATTACATCTAAATTAAATTTTCAAATAATATTCCATTATTAGCTAATCAAAAACCTAATCAATTGTAGAAATTTCTATTTACATTTGCAATAATCCGTGGATAAATATTACTACAAATATTAATTATTTCATGTTGTAAATTGTCTATTGAGACGATGTTATTGATATTATACATTTTATTTTTAATGAAGGGCCACAAGAAAATATCACAAAGATTTAAATCTTTTTTTACGTTTGATTTTCATTTGTGCATGGAAAATGTTATTTTCAGATATAAATACAAAAAATATTGTGTGCCTTTTTTCAAAAAAATGAGATAATAATAAAACTCTTTGAATTACCTTGTTAAGTCTTTATCCAAAATATTCACAAACTTTGTATTACTGCAGTTACGAGAACTAAAATGTTTACTTTCTTTTTGATTTTAAACATTTTTTTTTAATTTGCAACTCTGAAAAAACAATTTTAGCTCTCTGAAATTTCAAAATCTTTTCTATTTAGCATACTCACGATAGTAATAAAACTCTTGAATTATCTTGTTAAGTCTTTATCCAAAATTTCTAAATTACCAACAGCAAATTAGAAATACCATACCTCATTATTCTTTTATTATTTGGTGTCAAATTTGCATACTATCTTCAGCTTATTTTTTATTTAACTTTTGCAATGTTATCGGAAAATTTATTTGCATCTTGTAGGGTGTTTTCCAACCCTTGCTATTAGTTTTAACGTACTTTATCCATATTCATTCTAGTTCATTTCACCTTCTACGTACCACTGTGGCTTACCATAATATTGGTATGCAACGTGTTGGGGTTAATTATTTTTACAGTTTAATTATAATATAGCACTTGTGTTTTCCATTTTAAAAACTCTTGTGAGCCAATTTTGTCATTTCAATATCACAAAACTTTTTTTCTTTTTCCAACTGTCAATCTTTCAATAATTTTCACTATCTTTCAATCATTTTCAAAATATTTTATGTATGGAACAACAAAAACTGGCCAAAATTAGTTGTAGTTGTAGGGATCCCACTTCTGATGATAATAGGATTTTTTATTCAAAATTAGACACAATGTGTTGGGACTAAAATACTGAACAATTTTTATTAATAAAGTTTTTGTCTGAAACTCATAGTAGAGATAGATTATGCAATGGAAAATTTAACACGGGAAAGCTTTATGTTGCAAGTCAAAAAATGAGATACGGTATATTTGTTCTTGTTTGCGCTTTTTGGATGGTACATGGAAGACGTTTTAGATTAATTTTATAATTGAAGGGGAAAGTGGATGAAGGTATTATGCAGCATTTTTTGAAATTTTGAAATTTTCGTTGGAATGAGGTTGTATAAGCCTCTTTTATCCTAACCACAACACTCAGTTCTCAATTATCTATATTTTGGAAGATACAGATAGATAGATAAAAGTGTTACGTATAATGACCTCAAGTAGTTTTTTTAGATATCACACAGTAGCGAAAGAAGAAAAAAATGCAGTAATTTGTAGTAAAAATCTAATTCTCACAATATAATAAATTTGACAGGCTTTCAACTGATGTGACAAGCGAGAGATGGCGAAAAAAAAAAAACACAATAACTTACTAAATGCCAATTAACTCAGAACTTAAAATTTGTAACATAACCTTCATCCACTTGCCCCTTCAATTGTATTTTATGCATTTAATAAAGAAGAAGACACTGATACCACTATCTCAATTTAGAATTTTGTGTGACAAATAAGTTTTTGAATGTTATCTCCTCAGTTCTGTAAGGATCTCAAAATGTTGGTGGTAGGAGAAAAAATAATTTTATTTGTTTGTTATATCCAATTTACTATTTTTGTTTTGTTTTAAAAATTAACTACAAAATTAACTTAAAACCATCATAATCGGGACTAGCTAACAATTGAGGTAAGCCTCGGTCTCCTTCAGACAATTCTTCCATTTCATTATTGCCTATGCACCAATTATATGCTCTTGTGTTATTATGAATGAACAGAAGAAAAGTAAAAATAGTGGTCCGCATCCATCTTAACTTATACGACAGAAACAAGGGCTAAGACATGGAAAACGAAACAATAAATAAGAACTCAATCATATTTACAATATTGTTTATTTTTATTTTTCGCCTTGATTTAAGATAGTTATAAATAATTTCATAAATATCGAAAGAGTTAGTAGCAAGAAGCGTCTGAATATTGGTAGGTAAGGATATTTCTTGGAAAACTAAATTTTGTATGAATAATTTACGATTGCGAAAATGAATTGGTCATTCAAACAATAAGTGGTACGAATCGCTGACAGACAAATTATCACACTGACAGGAAAGAGAAGAATCCTTATTAATTCTATGCAGACGATATGGAGAGAAGGTGTGATTAAATTAAGCCGGATAAAAATGTATATAAAAGATCTGCTTTGGTGAGAAGAAAACCAAAGCTTTCTAGGAATGAGGGATAGAATGTGACCATAGAATGATCCTTTCAACTGTAGAGAATCTATGTATTCTTGTTGCCATTGGTTGTATATGGAAGATTTGAAAATTGACATAATCTCATCACTGTTTCGAGTAATATTTAATAGGGAGCCATTTACAGCTGCTTCTTTGGCTAGAAGATCGACTTCGTTGTTGAACTCAAAATCAGAGTGATCTTTAATGCAGCATATTTTTATAATTTTACCGCTGATCGTAAGATCGTTAAGACATTTAATTACATCATAAATTAATGAATAGTTCTTTTTCTCAAATCTAGGGCAACTCAATTTTTGGGCGGCCCTTTTACAATCAGAAAAAATTCCAAATTCATTATGAAAATGATTCTTTAAGTATTCAGTATTCCAAACTAAACTTGAATGCCACCATTTCCGCATGTAGAAGAACATATTATCTGGAAGTTTAAATTTTAGGCTACAATTGTCCTGGGGATCTAAAACGGTGCAACCTACGCCATTGATTGAATTTGATTCGTCATTATATATATGGTGTGCATTTGGTCATTTTAATTTTACATTATTTAAAACTGATAGGTCGTTTTCCCGATAATTTGGGGAAGATATCTGGATCATATTATGATCAGCAATTAAATTATTTATTTGGTAGTGAAAAACGAAATGGGTAATAAAGTCAAGACGAATGTAATCGCGAACAATTTGCTACTAATTCGCCATCTATTAGTCAATGTTTTCAACAGGAAACACCAGAAAGATATTTGATTAGTCCACAAATTATTAAACAGTATCCAAAAGTTCGGCATCTATAATAAAAAGAAAGTAATTTCAGCTGAAGGTACAATTGTTCATTTACCTAAACCGAATACAGTAGGTGGTACTGCTAGAACATCCAATATGATTGTTTTTTTTATAAATTAAATGCATGAAACTAATTCTTTGTCAATAAATTCTTTGAAAAATTGTTATTTTCTATTACGTTTTTTACATACTTTCCCAATGAAATAACGGATGACCGTAGTACCATACACACATGACCACAGTACCAGTCGATCACGTTCAGTGGCCACTTATGGAGACAATTTTTCATTGTGATATAAATCATGTTTTATAAACTTTACCTAATATTAAATTAGCAGATTAATATCTTACTCAACACTTAAAAAATTGAGATACATTTTTACAGATAATGTAACTGTACCAAGCTCTCCCCTGTCTATCCAATACGTTGCCTAGTTAGAACTCTTTGGTTTTTCAATTTTCTTGGTATTTCCTCTTCTTTGTATCTGCTTATCCTTCTGACATGGTTTAGAGTAGTTGATTGGCCAGTATTCCATTTTAAACTCCATTTAACGTGTTTATTAAAATCATTGGCGGAGTTAAATTACAATTTTGTTGCATAAGATTTTTCACCTGCGCCATGAAACTCCTAAGAGAGTTATTGTTTAGATATCCTTTCCATGATTTACTAGTAGTAACTAGTCGTTGATGTCAAATTATTATTAAGTCTTCAGATTGACCCAGTTTTAGAAAACTGAAAAGTAGTTATTCAAGTTGCATATGTGCTACAAATGAGTCTATTTACCTGTGTAATAATATTATTAAATTTATTGTAAACAAGTTTTCAGTCCCTCTGGTGCTCGAAGTCACCCGCATTATAATACTGGACAAACATGACTGCATTGTATTATGCAGTGATATAAATACATGTAGCTGCAAGGAAGAATTGTTTTATTGCTCTATATTCTGGTTAAGTAAATATAGTTAAGTTAATACTATGGTAAACTCATACCTAATACACGAAATACTGCAAAATAACAATAAAATAAAAATAAATAAATTAAATTAAAACACTAGAACAGAGTTTCCCAAACTTTTTGAGACGCGGAGCACTTTTCACGAGAAGAATTCGTCGCGGATCACTATCGTTGCTATATTGTATATAGCAACACTAGAATATTTAGTTTACGAATAAGTATTATAAATACTTTTTGAATGCATGTTAGAAAGTTGATTGACTATACATATAATTCGTATTGGATCACCTACTTTTTGGAGGAGTCGGTAGTCGGAGTCGAGAGTCGGAAAAACTATCGACTCCCGACTCTTTGATTTAATTATGATCAAGAATTATAACAAACTGACAACGAAAATAAAATAATGATATTGTTAGACTTTTTAAAGAACGGAGACAAGAATTTGTTTTTTTGTTAAAAGCGAAATAAAATTTGAAATATTCAATACCGAATTTAATCGGTTTTCCACAATCTCCACTTTTTAATTTGATTAATGCTACTTTTATTAACAGATTAAAACTAGGAGGCAGCAAACCTTTTTTGATTTTACACATATCCATTTTACCTTCTTCTGTATACTCATGTTTATGCGGTTAAATTGTAACGAGCTCCGTTGTTATTTCATGTTTCATGTTGGTAGCCAAAATCGAAATGTCAAATGGGAAAAAATATGAAATATAAAGTAAATAAAATAAAATTAAAATTTATTAAAACTAATTTCTGAAAAAAGGTTGTACGGGTTGCGGACATAAATAAAGCAACTAGATGTAGCTGACCAGTTTCGAAATAGTTTATTTCTTCATCAGAGCTACACAAAATATAGGTGAAGAAATAAACTATTTCGAAACTGGTCAGCTACATCTAGTTGCTTTATTTATGTCCGCAACCCGTACAACCTTTTTCCCCAAATAATCATTTACGGACACGACTAACACCACATTAAAATTAATATATTCAAAAATTTGTATTAAGAATGACGCAAAAACTATACGAGGTGTGTAAATTAAGTAATCGAATTAGCACTAGAAAAAACCGTTTCACGAAAAAAGCTCTACGGGCAACAAAATTACTCTAGCGAGTTCAAACTCGCACTGAAGGTGTATAACATGTTCATCTGCCGCCCTTCAAAGTTCCGCGTCCCAAATGTTGCCCGATCAAACGATATGTTGCCAGTCCGGTTACTTAATTTACACACCTCGTTTAATGAAAAAGAAATTTTAAAATGACAGCTCACTTCAACCTAAAATATTTAATGTAATTACGATTTACGAGTGAAAGAAGCCGGGAGTCGAAGTCGGTCCTCAAAATCACCGACTTGGGAGTTGGGAGTCGGGAGTTTATTTTGCCGAGAAATAAAATATTTCGAAACTGATCAACTAGATCTTATTGCATTAATATTAGTTGCATTATTTATGTCTGCAACTCGTACAACCCTTTACACACATACCTATTCACGGACACGACCACACGACCTTACGACCGATTTTACCATTAGGCGAGTCTAGATGATCGCTTAGGGGCGGTGAAGTTACTTTTATATACCTACTTTATGGAGCATGTGAAAATTCTATTTTATAATTTTTCAGATACGTTCTTTGAATTATGTTTTGCCTCAGGGCGCCAAAGACTCTTAGACAGCCTTCCTTAATATAAATACATACCTTTGATACAATCATCCCACAAAGTACATTTGATTGATCTGCTTAAGAACTGTTATCAACAAAAGTTTTTGTAAGATTTTTAATTTTATATATACTGCATGAATACTACTTACAAAAATTGCTTTGCTTTCAATAACGATTCCTTGAATTTCATAAAATCTCTTCTTCTTATTCCGTTTCATATTCTTGTTCTTCTTCCGCCATTTAACAAAATATTTCCAAGAAATAATAAAGGATTTTGTAAATGGTGTCAGGAAGTTTGTCCCTAGATTTAAAGACTGTAGTAACTTTGTGATAAATCTCAATAACTATATATCTAGCATGACATCACGAGTTGCGAGTCGCGTTCGTTCGCAGCTGAGCGCAGAACTGGCGTAGTAACATTTCGTAAACTCCGCAACTCAGACGACGGCACAGAGATACATTCGGGCATTTGTCAAATGGTTAAAGCTATGTCACACTAAATCCCGCTGGTTCGTATTTTTGCCTGTTGCGCGCTCCGATATTCTTAAATGTTTTAAATGGAAAATTTTGGTGGTAGCGTTACAGAACAGTATCTTTTTTATAAAACGTTTGTTTTTCGTTAAATTTTCCAGTTATAAGGGAATAATTAAATAGTTGTTTCAATGTTAGAAAATTGTGATGACATTAAATGCGTATCAAATGTTGAACGTGTAGTTAAATTATAATTTAAACATTGATGTTAAGAGTGAATTTTTACACTGTTTAGGATTTTGTTACTATATAGTGAGGTAGACTAAAATTTATTTGTATTTTAAATAATTAAACCAGGATACCTAGTCCAGAAGCAAGCACTGCTGTTTGCCGCTAAGTAAGGGCATGGACGTGAGTTCAACTGTTGCTTATATCAAATAATTTGTGTAAAAATATTTATACAAATTACAGGTACTGCTTAGCCATTCGCAACCGGCTATAAACTGTAGGTGCCTTTCTTTGTAAACTAAAAAAGTGGACTATATTATTGCTGAATAGTACTATTCGATTCATTGAATATACTTTGGTAAAAAATAATAATATTTTACGACTTTACTGGAATATCTAATAATTATAGGATCAGCAGGAAGAATTAAAACTTTTTATATTTTTTCTGTATACGGTGTGATAAAAAAATTCGTGCAATTTTTAAATTTACAAAATAATATTTATTTATTTAACAATTATTAAATTGTCCCCTTCAAAATAGTCTGCATCAGATATAATTCACTTTTGAAACGCAGATTTTGGTACAGCGTTCAGCTCCTCCAGCGATTTTGCTTTTTTATTTGAAAATAATTAAACAATGGCTAGATTTCAATAAATTATACCTTAATATTAATCAATCACATTTTATGACATTTTCCTGTAATAGTTGTAATCAACCTAATGAGGATTCAATTACACTACACGGGTGTAATGATGCAAATAATTGTAACTGTAGTGCAGCTTTAACTAGGACAGACAAAATAAGATACCTCGGAGTAATAATTGATCAACACCTCAGGTAGAATCATCATATTGAAAAAATTTCGAACAATTTGCGCCGTATCTTACACATTTTTACAAAATTGCGAAATATACTAAACTCTTTAAAATTAAAAACCCTTTAATTTGGACTTGTTCAATCTATTATTCAGTATGGTATTCTAGCCTGGGGTGGAACACATAAAACTCATACTAAACAGCTAATTGTACTACAGAAAACATTTGTAAAAATAATGTACAACAAACATAGAAGATTCCCAACAATCTATTATTTAGTGAATTCCAAATATTAGATTTTCATCAATTGTATTTATTTGCCGTAGGTTCACATATTGTAAAAAATCCTACTTCTGTTTCCTTTTCAAATCACACGATCCCACCAGACTTATGTCAAATCATCAATCTGTGCCAAAAATATATCGTAAATCAAAATCAAAATGTTATTATAAATTTTTTATCAACAAAATATTTAATAACCTAAATAACTATTTAAAATTTAATAACAAATTTGAATATTGTTAATTATAAAAAAATATTGAAAAAGTGGATTTCTTTATTAATTCATGATGATACCACAGTACTAAGTATTGGATAATTCTTAAATATTTCCTGTTGTAAGGCCTACCATGTTGCGTAGCAACGGCAACGAGAATGATTAGACAGTTGACAAATAGATGGCACATGGTGCACGCGACTGTTCATTTGATATTGGTGATCATGTCTTCATACGAAGATTTAAAAATGGAAATAGGTCTTGGCAACCAGCTACTATCAAAAAAAGAATTGGAAACGTTCTCTATAAGGTGGAAGATAATGGTCGTCTGAGAACTTGCCATCTAGTTGTCAACTGTCTAATCATTCTCGTTGCCATTGCTACGCAACATGGTAGGCCTTACAACATTTCCCTTTTTATTTGACTGAGTGATATTATTTTTTCATGTACTTTGTTAAGCTTAAATCAAATTGTACACTTGAATGAAATTGTTTCATTGTGGTGTGTCCTTATGGATATAAATATTTATTTTCATTTGATTGTATTATAATTATTATTTTTTATAAAAGTGTACTTATCAATATTGAAATAAATATTATTATTATTACTTCAATGGTCGTAAAACGTTGTCCTCTCATTGTCTTCTTCATCTTTAGGAAGAGAAAAAAGTCACATAGTGCCATATCTGGTGAATAGGGTGGTTGCGGTATCATTACGGTTCTATTTTTAGGACAGAAAATCTCGAACTAGCAATGATAAGTATAAGTTGGTGCGCTGTCATGGTGTAATTTCCAAGAATTATCCTTCCATAATTCTTGTCGTTTTCTACGCATTGATTCAAGCAGCCGACGCAACAAGCTTAAATAGTATTATTTTGTAACACCTTGCGGTAAAATTTTATGTTACATAATACCACGATAATCGAAAAAAACAATGAAAAGAATTTTGCCATTCGATCGAACTTAGCGTTAGGGTTCTACATCGAAGGCAAAACATCGATGTTTAACATCGATGTTAACATCGACGCCTTACTATCGATGTTGAAAAAACATCGAAGGAAAAACATCGATGTTTTCGATACATCGATGTTTTATTAATATTAAAAAAAGGTATTTATTTATATTATATAGGTTTTATTTAATAATGTAAAGATAAAATACGAAAAAAAGTAACTTATAATACACAAAAAGCATTTATTAGATTTTTAAATAGAAATATTTTTTTTAATAGTAATTAACTTCACATTTACATTACCCAATATAATAATCCTAATTTTTTCCTACTATTTTTACATTTTTAAAGTGAAATATTGCATTTTATTATAATACTAATATATTAATCTTAATGTTAATTTTATATTATTTAACATAAAAATAACATATTGTCATACACATTTTTTTTTTCACTTTTTTAAGTTGAAGTACATATTACATTTTTTATTGAGAACTGACAATAACTGAAGTGACGTCTAGCGGAATATTTTGGAACTTAACGGAATAAGATTTTGTTGGATGTGGCTCATTTAATTGCATTGTTTGTATGTGTTAAACTGAAGAAAACTTTAATAAAATGTCTTTAAAATCGCAACAGAAAATTAACTGCAATGTGAATTGTTGTGTATCAAATGGCAAATGTCAAAAAATCCTATTCCAATCGCCATTTTGTAAGCGACAACAGCGCCTCTATAGGTAATGTTTATTCTCAATAAGACTAACATAGCAATCCTAATATTAATTTTACACTAACATTACAATATAATAATCCTAATAATAGTTTTATTAATAAATAAATTATAATTATATTTCCCAATACGGTAATTCCAGGGATTGGAGGATAATAACAACTGGGAAAGTGTCAACTAGACTCAAAAAGCAACAAGTTTGTTGGCGTCGTTGGTCGTTGCATTGTTTGCAAAAATTAGAAGTTTCTTCTTATTTTTTACTTATTCTGCTAACTGCAGTAGATAAGCAAGGAGAGTTCTGGACCAAATTGGTTTGGTCCAGAACTCTCCTTGCGTTCTAGACCAAGGTGTATTGGTCTAGAACTCTCCTTGCGTTCTAGACCAAAGTGTGATGGTCTAGAACTCTCCTTGCGTTCTAGACCAAAGTGTGTTGGTCTAGAACTCTCCTTGCGTTCTGGACCAAAGTGTCGGCATGACCCTTTTATCGGTGGTGTATCGATTGATATTTGTTGTATATCTTTGTTGAATTTTATACAAAAAAACATACAAATCTATTTTGAAATATATATTTGTTGAATTTTTATTTGTTGCAAATATATCTTTGTTGAATTTTGTACAAAACATACAAATCTATTGAAATATATCTTTGTTGAATTTTTATAGAAATATAATTTTAACGAGAGTAAATGTAGTCAGAGATATTTCATGGGATAAATTTTTGTGATCTGTTCCCACTATAAAAAATAACATCTGGTGAACATCTGGATGCAGTTAATGAAAATGTTATGATCGTGAGAAAGAACATATCAAGTTTGAACATGTCTGTTTGATGACTCATCACATCCTGTAAACATGTAAACATCTGTGCACACATGTGCAATTTTGTTGGGAATATTTGATAATTTTAAATCCCACGCTTTTTTGATACTCCATGCTAAGAATGAATCGTTGGTAAAGTTACCCTTTCCACTTTTACATTGATTATAATATATGATGTACAGTATAATGTACATTCAGTCAGTTTTAACAGTTCAGACAGTTTTAACAAGTTTCAAACCTATTATTATCATGGTTTATATAATGAATTTTGAGAGTGAACGTTTACGCTCTTTCTATGGGACAGTTGCTTGGCCATCACTATTTATCAACCCCATAGAGTTAGCGAAAGATGGTTTCTACTACACTCAAAAAGGTGATGTGGTGCAGTGCGCCTTTTGTAAGGTGGAGATTGATCGGTGGCACTATGGTTTTGTGGTACGCGAAGTGCATCGTAGAGTGTCACCGCATTGCCCTCTTCTAAACCAGAACAGTGACAACATACCGCTGGAGACAACGAACACCTTGGCACATACTAGATTCTCAGACCTAGCCAACCAAGATCTGAGAGGTACGTTGCTTGAGATGTCACCGGAGGTCGTCCTCTATCCTCAAAATTATTCTGTACACCCCCATTTTGCGCTGCAACATAAACGGTTGGAGTCGTTTAGAGCATGGCCAGCCGGCATTCAACAAACTCCTGAGGACATGGTCGAGGCGGGGTTTTTTTACACAGGCTGTGGAGATACAGTCGTGTGTTTTAAGTGTGGTGGCTGGCTCCGACATTGGGTACCGGGGATCCCACCTTTAATTGAGCACATACGATCATTTAAATTATGCCCATTCATAAATCTTTTGGTGGGTTATGATTTTGTTTCCAAAATACACCGAAATTTGCACAGTGCAATTGAACGCATGGAGGAGCAGGAGGAGGAAGAGGAGGAGGAGGAGGATGATGATCAACAACAACAACAACAACAACAACAACAACAACAACAACAACAACAACAACAACAACAACAACAACAACAACAACCTCAAGAAGAAGAAGAAGAAGAGGAAGACAACAACCACAACAACAAGTGCAAAATTTGTTATAGTGAAGTTGTGCAAGTTGCATTTATCCCATGTGGACACTCTGTTGTGTGTGTACAATGTGCGCAACCACTAGAAAAGTGCATAATATGTAGAAATAACATTTCAAATAGTATAAGAATCTTTCTAAGTTAAAAAATAAAAACACATATAATTTATATATATCTTTTTATTTTGTGTGAGTTCCATTTTTAAATACAATTTCAGATTTTTATAGTTTGATATACAGGTAAGTAAATATAAGTTATTCTATAGAATTAACAACAGGCATGTTATAACCCCATGGTAATGTATCAGTCAATAAATAATTAACAACACGTTTATCATCATGAGGACTCAGTGCTAATTTTTTCTGTTTTATAGTATGAACAATGTGATTTTTCGATAAAATATTAAATTGATTTTTAGTAATAGTTGAATTATTAAACAAACAATCATAGTAGTCTTCAAAACTTATACTTTTCAATGTTGCACTCGAAATTCCTTTAGCTTTTTTAGTAACATCTTTTTTAGAGTTTAAAATTTTATAAGTATACATTTTTGATCTTAAACCAATAAATTCAGACATAATTTCTCCATTATTTTCATCTTTCATCAATCCAAGTACTTTTTTATTAACCAAAGGAATGTTATATATATTGTTTGGATCATAATCAGAAGTGTCAAATTTATGAATATCTTTTTTAATAATTTCATAAATGTTAACGTTAGTAAAATGGTAAATTAAACTATCAGTATCAGTATAAAGTAATTTTGCTTTGTTCCCCAATAAATTTTTAATGTAATTATAATGAAAATCATAAATATAAGTTTTTGAAATATCTAAAATTGAAAACCCAATATAAATTGGTTTGTTGCAGTATACAAAATTTCTATTCATTTGAATAATTACTAAATCATCATCTATAACATTACAACTGTGAAAATTTGGTTTGGAAATGTATGCTTTTGCTCCATACCGCCCCTCCCATTGAGAAACAATTTTAACATCTTTATATTTTCGTACGTTTTCCATCGTCTTACCGAAAACTGCATTGTTCATCAGTTTATAAAAATTTTTTTTAAACTCGTTGTCAGATTTTTGACGCAGATTAGTATTTAAATCAATATATTGTTTTAACCACACACTTTGTTTAAATTGTAGAACTCTATGAATTTGTTTAATTTTTATACCTAATTCTAAACACTGTTTCAAATTTTGATAATGAATTACATAATTTGTTTTTGGGAAAAAATTTGCAACTAATTTTGATTGTTTTGAAATCGGCGGTGTAAAATGTTCTGCACATAAAGGTAAATCCTTATGTAAGTCATGTAATTCAATTGGGTATTCTAAATCTACTTCAAAAATGTATCCCATATCTGAAGAGTTATCAATGTGTTGTAAATCAATTTTATAAATTTCCTCCTCTTTAACCCATTTAAAATCACAGTAGGGAAGAGGTTGATTCATTGCAGCACCATACAAATTGTTTACATCAAAATACATTATATAGGATTCTTCTAAAGTGGGATCATACTTTTTACCCATATATTTATTATTTGCTTTCGCATATCGATTTGAGCACTGTGATAAACCACCCCTTAATCCTTTTTCTATAAATAAAAATATATCAATGTCAGTTAATAATTCTAACTGAACATTGGTGCACTTTAACATCGCATCAAAGGCTAATCCTGGAGCTGTGTAGTAATGAAGCGCGTCCAGTTCATATGTCTGTAAACAACTAGCACGAAAGTTTTCAAACACATCTGCTAATAGTAACACATCTGTTTTTAAATAGAGGTCAGCATATTCACCTAAAGATTTAATTTGAAACGTATTCCACACATTTATAGCATGTCTATATTCTTCATCGTTTACAGCTTCATTTTTGAGTGAGCTGTAGAATTTTTCCTGAGGTGGTAGTTGATTCTCTTCAAGTTTTTCCCAGCTGTCGAGGTATTCATAGGGAAACACACCTTTTCGTGTTAGCAAATGAAATTCTTCAATTGTCTTACAATGACTTTTCGTGATGCATTTTTCTGAATCTTTCAGGTATGATGATAGTTTATCGAGACTGCTGGCCATGAAACGGAATGAGTCTATGAAACGGTAATGGATTTTTGTACCTTGAACGTGTTTGGTAAATGAAATATATCGTTCCTTGTTGATTGGTAATATTGAAAATTGTCCTGAAATATTTTTTGCGATGCTCTTAATGAGGAAATGTGCATCATAACCACTCAAGTTATGGAATACGATGGGGATTGTGTGAGAAGTGGTGAAATTTAAATTACAGGATTGATGAGCCGCACCTCTAAACTTTGATGTTAAATGACAATGGTCTCTCACCCTAATATCACGTTCGTTAAAGGGTTGGTGACACATGTGACATTGCTTTGCTGTTAAAAACTGACGCTGCTCTTCTGCATTTAGTTGCATCGGTTTCGCATCATTCAATATATCGTTGACTGTAGTAGCTATGTTCAGCAGTTCATTGGTAAACCACTTTAGATAGTCCCTACCACGATAAAGTTCAAATTTTGACAAAGAATCATCGTAAGAACATTTGAGATAATAGGCTATGCTGAATGGTGTATGTTTGTTGATATTTTGTGTATTTCTATTCGAATTGTCTTCTATTTTTTCCAATATACATTCCAAGTCGGCATAGAGAACAAACGGCACCATTTCCTGATGATTGAAATTTTTGAATTTCAAATATTTGTTATCATTATTTGGTACTTGAATACGGGTGGTATTTTGAACTTCACAGTATTTTCTATGTTTTGATACAAACAGTTCAGAAGAAAAATGGTTAAGACATCTATCACACAACCATGATTTACCATTTTTTTTTGATAATTGTCTACTAAGTAAACGAGATAAATTTTTTATCCACATGAAATGGTATTTAGTATTATTTCTTAACTTTTTCACATTATCACAATTCATTGAATTATCTTCATCAATTTCCATCGTTAAATCGTGAACAATCTCTTCTTCGTCTTCTTCTTGTTCCTCAGCCTCAACCATTAGTAAGTGTATGCAGCGTTCAAATTTTTTCTCACTCAAGTGTAAGGGTACTACTTGATTTTCCTTTTTCCCTATTTTTTCCAGTGTGTAGATGTTGATGCGGAGCTCATTTAGGGTTTCAAACTTTGGTATAGACTTGATTTTCATAGGGAATTTAATACCATCATATTTTAAAACCTCACTAAAGTGTGGGTAGGATATCGTTCTATCTGAATGCTTATCAGCAGGATGGAGAGCTGATACAACAGCCCACAAGAAGCAATAATCGTCAGTATTTTTAATGTTAATCACAGCCTTCCTTCTTTTGATGTTATTAGGTAAATCGATATATGTACCACTGGTTAGTGGAACATATTTATTTATATTTACTTTTAAATGTAAAATTTCATGTAAAGCCCAACCTGAATCTCTTTCCTGGAAGTCCTCTAATTTTGATAAAATTTTATCTTGCACAAATTCTTTATACCAATCCTGAATGTTGGTGGAATTTGTTATTACTTCATTTCGGGTGTTGAAAGATTTTACTTCTACAGCACCAGTGTGAGGCAGAATAAATTCAGCAATTAGAACAGTATTCACTTTTATAATAGAGTTTTCAACAGCTGCTTTCACTTTGTTTTTAAATATGTGAGCACATTTTTCTAAAAATATTTTAGGATCTTTAAATGATTTATTTAATATCACACCAGTTTTGATTCTCCCCCCAAATACTGATATTACATCACTCCATAATAATTTTGGTGTTGCCTTCTTCTTCGCAGTTTGTAGACCGGTTCCAGTTTTAATAATTGAACATTTTATCTGTTTCAGTTTTTCACTAAAATATTTTAAAATCGCTAAATTTGCTTCCAATTTCATAAAATTTTCAATTTTACTTTTGTTTCTGATGTGCTTATTGATCAACAAAATAAATTTGTTTACACGTTTGCGCCAATTTTCAACCTCATCAATTGTTTTAATAATATTAATAGCCTCTCGAATAATTTTAATCACTTTATCACTTGAATCACAAACTTGATTAATCATCATTTTTCCTTGATTTATTCTTTACTGTGTTTCAACGGAAACAATATTATTTTATCTCTATGATATCTGTTATATACCTACAACCTGAGAAAATATATCTATCGATTTGATTAATTACTAGTGCTCAGTTTCACATCTCAAAATACATGTACAAACTTGTTCTGCATGATGTAGACAGATGTTCACCAGATGTTATTTTTTATAGTGGGAACAGATCACACAAATTTATCCCATGAAATATCTTCAACTACAGTCAGATGTAATGATGAGTCATCTGTACAGATGTTCACCAGATGTTATTTTTTTTTATATTGGGAATAGATCATGGTAAATTAATAACATGAAATTAAATCTCATTAAATATATCAGATGGTTATAAATAAAAAGACATAAAAATTATTAATTTTTTATTAAAAATATGAATACATAAAAGTGTTTACTAAACATAAATATATAATTAATTTAAAATTTATATCGTTTTAGAATACAAATTTAAAATGCACGTACAATACTAGTTGCTGGGGAATATTTTGTAAATTTATCATATAAAATAAGACAATAAGCTGTAGTGTTCGCAGGTACATTTTTAGCTGTTTCAAATTCCATACGAATATCCACAGCTCCAGATTTTAATATTTCGTTTTGATGTGAGCAATCAATAACCACCAGCGGAGCAAATTCTTTAAAATCTTTCGGTGACATTATTGGTTCGTTTTCACGACCATAATAAGATGATCGAAAATCTGCATACATATCATATAAAATAGCATAGCAATTTTTCTCATAGTTCAAATTTAAATTATCATATGGATACGTTTCAGAATTCAAATGCAACTTCATATTAGTCAAGTTACAATGATTAAAAGTACTCATACATTTTGATATATTATTTTTCAAATCTGTTTGTAAACCAAAAATTATGAAACGAGGTTTTTCTAGTTGTGAAGTTGTTTTTACTGCCCACGTGTGGTGTTGTGTTTCTTGTAAAACAGGATATTCAACGAGCTCCCAACCCCTGTACGCTAATTGCAATTCTGCGTTAACATTGAGTAAATTTAACAAAATTAATCTTTGTGCATCTGCTACGGAGATGTGTGGAATTTTCCACTGGACTTTAGTTATATCAAGTTTCACTTTCTCATCAGCAACTGTACTTATTAAAGCATTATTATCAGTGTTACTGCGTATAAGGACCAATTCTTGTCGCAAGTTCATTACAATTTTACGAAAATCTTCACAAAATCCAAGCATCATTCGAAGCGGTACACAAACATTGAAATAACCGTTTTCGTCTATTAAATCTTCAGCGGTTTTCGAACATCCATACCATCCAGCATTTTTCAATGCCTTACTCTCATTTTCATTGTATGAAACGTAAGATTTCATAGTGGTTGTTATTCCAGGATTACGAACTCTATCAATCATAATACCATTGATTTCATAGCGAATCTCCTCAAATAAAAATGCTATACCATTATTTATAAATTTTACATTTTTTGTTGGGGTACCATCTTCTTTAGTAACACGTCCTTCGATATAAATCAAACTGTTCCATGGTAAGGTATAAGCATCTTGTTGTTGAATTGGAATACGAATTTCATCATTGTTGTTAAAAGTTGTTGAGGAATATGGTTGATGTGTATGCTTTTCAGCATTTACAATTGAATTGTCTTCTAAGGCACGGTCAGTGACGTTTAAAATACTAAAATCCATTTTTCTTCACACAAAGTATATAATTTTTACACTTTAAAATTGAATCAAATTTAATTCTTATCCAAATAATTATTGTGGAAGATTTCTTGATTTTCTTCTTCTTCTTCTTTTTATTATTACTATCCGCAATTTTTATAACTTAATTTTATATCCCTGAGACTCTAGAAACCTTATATGTTTCGGTGTTAATGGTTTGAATGTTCTCGATGAACTAGTTTGTTGTTGATTCTGCAGATCATTAACTACCTTTATAGGAGGTGTTTGATGGTTATTTAGGTTCTTAGCAACCTGGATATGTTGTGGTTGATTATATATAATTACCATTTTGATAATTTCTGCAGATGTAGTCTTAGCGTAATGACTTCCCCTCTGAAATTAACCAAATTTCCATCTTGATCATGTATTTGTACTATAATAGAACTAATTCTCCGCGTGTTGATTGGCATAAAAATAGGATGTTGGGGGGCTTCAATTATTTTCTCACCAGGTTCAGTATTTGGAAAAAATTCATGAATTACATGTGTTGCTTTACTGTTATGGTATGAGCCTGAGATTATATTGCAGTTAATACACAAAGTATTAACCTTTAATATATCTATTGGAAAATCAGCAATGTGCACCTTATTAGCTTTAAGAACTCTAGATTTAAACCCAAATAATTCTCTGAAAGTATCATTTTTAGTGAAATCTATGTCTTGACTTGCTAAAATTTCACATTTTAAAGTACTTCTGTTTGATTTAAGCACTAAGGTTTCTTTCTTGGGTTTATTAGAATTTTTCACTTGAATAAACTTGTTTATGTATGATCTCACATCTTTAATATCATATGAACCTGTAGGTAATTCACATTTTTCTTTACCAAAATAAAAACAGTTATTAACACCTTCCTCAATGTTTGGAATTGAATTGTATGACTCAAAACTTACTAAACCGAGAGCATATTCACCATCATCTAAATCAATAGCAGGATTAATATTTGCTGTTAATATAGAACTGCGTCCTGTAAGAGTGAATGTGTTTGTCATGATTTCTTTAGTGAAACTAATAACTTTTACCTTAGATTTTATCTTTTATTCGGTTTCATATAAAAATTTTAAACACAAATGTCCACAATTCACTGCTCCATAAGTTTGATGTGCGTCATAGTTGTATTTTATATTACAATTGAGATATTTCACTACTTCAATCGGTGGTTTCAAGTTACCAAAACTATCAAAATATATAGCTTCATCACCATATTTTTTGTATGCTACCCAATGAGTACCTGGTCCTTCAACATCATCCAAATTTATAACACCCAACTCAGTATCTTTTACTCTTGTTGGTAGACGGTTTCTCATAAAAACTCCTCGGAAATATGGTAACTTTAGTTTTTCTACAATGTTTTTTATGTCAATGTTAGTGAGGGCGCGTTTTGGTAACTTTATTGGTAGTTTTTTGACTTTGATGGAGCTCTCAAGTACATACCTGCACCCGTTTTTCTAGATGGTGCCCTCAAATACATTCCATAACCTTTTTTGTGCGGTTTCAAGTACAATCCTTTACCAACAGCGATAGATTCCATAGCTTTATTATGTCTTTGACTTTCCTTCAATTGTTCAGAAGCTGCACGAGTATCACTAACAGCCTTAGCTATACCTGCCGCTCCTCCCCCCAACGCTCCGAGGGCACTAAGTCCTGCAAAAAGAGGTATCAAAGGAAGAAAACCACCTGATTTAGGTATTGGTATGACTCGCGGTGTACCAATTTTCCTCTTAATTCTTTTCACTGAATTGAGTGCTATATGAGCAGCCTTCATCATATCTGAAGGTTTACTGTTCTTCATTGCCGAACGAGCACGTTTCACTACATCTCGAAATGATAATGCTCTACCAGTTTTCCGTTTCCCTGATTGTCGTTTTCGTTTCTCTGATTTTCGTTTAATAGACTTACAACCCATACCTAATTTAACTTTAGTATTCATTGCAGCTTTTATACCTAAGGATGCGATTTTTTCACCGAACGATGCGTCTGAAGATTTGAAACGTTGAGAAGCTTCTTCAGCTAGAATACGATCTGCCTTATGTCTTTCTTCAAGATTTTTATTTAAAGAATAGGCAATATCGTGCCGTTTGCAAGCCTCGTCAAGTTGATTTATACCTTTATCACCACGTAACAAACGTTTTTCCAAACGTGTACCAGGACCGCAATATCTATAAGTGGGTATGTGAAGTTCGACTGGTAGTTTATTTATTATCGTATTCAGTAAACCCGTTCCTTGTTTACGATATGAACTCCTTAGGATGCGCATCACAAATGATGAAATAAATTACAATGTTTAGGTTTTTATCTATTAGTGCAAGGAGAACTATCACCATGCATGTGTTAAAACATTCTCAAACCTTGAATGTAGAAAATTGTGATATTGAATGTAAACAACCACAACGACATAGCACCTTATTACCCACCATTGTTAGATGTTTGATTTCTGGACCAAGTGGTTGTGGAAAAACCAATGTGATCATTGCACTGATTGAGCATGAAAATGGTTTATGTTTTGAAAATGTTAACGTTTATTCTAAATCTTTATATCAACCTAAATATCAATATTTGGAAAAACTATTAAAACCTATAAACGGTGTTATGTATAATGCATATAGTGATGGTGAAAAAATTATCTCTCCTTCAGAAGCAAGATGTAATACGGTTTTTATTTTTGATGATATTGCATGTGATAAACAGAATGTTATACGTGATTACTTTTGTATGGGACGACACAAATTAGTAGACTGTTTCTATCTCTGTCAGACATATACACGAATTCCTAAACACCTAATCCGTGACAATGCAAATTTAATTATTCTTTTTAAGCAGGATGATATGAATCTTAAACATGTGTATTCAGACCACGTTGGAACAGATATGACTTATCAACAACTCAAAAATATATGTTCATATTGTTGGCGTGAGACCTACGGATTTCTGTCAATCAATAAAGAGTGTGCTTTGAATAAGGGTCGTTACAGAAAAGGTTTTGATCATTTTATAATACTAGATAAATAAATCAGTTTTCAGTAGGTAATATCAGTAAGAAGATACATTTGTCAAAGGTAACATAAAATGTTTCTACTGATAGTAAGCGCTTTTAATGCTGCTTTAATTATCATACAAATAATTTTAATCTGTATCTCTAGAACATGATTTCTTAATGAAATAAATAGTAAAAACAATTAGAAATCCTCTTCAGTGATTATTCAGAATCGTTTGAGAAAACAACTCTGTTTAAGAGTTATTAAACATTATTGTTTAAGAAAACTATACTCTTCTAACTGTTTAAAAGTAGAACCACCCTCTATTAGCTGTTTAAACAACTCTGCTTTAATCAGACTGGTTTTAAATTTACTCTGTTTTAAACAACTCTGTTTTAAACAACCCTGTTTTAAACAGCTCTGTTTTAAACAACCCTGTTTTAAACAGCCCTGTTTTAAACAACCCTGTTTTAAACAACACTGTTTTAAACAACTCTGTTCTAAACAGCTCTGTTTTAAACAACTCTCTTAATACAACTCTCTTTTAAACAAACCTGTAAAATGGAAGCAAATTTAAAAAAGAGGCTGATACGTGCTAGAAAAGCTGTTAAAAGAAAACTTCAAGCTCTAAGAGAGGGTGAAGTAGAACGAGGAATTGAACTAGAGAAATCATATGAACCGGTTACAAAAAAATTAGCAGAATTGTCAGGACAATTGTATGATGTCAAACAGGAAAATTTTAAGACTGAACCTAAAACTGAGGAGATGAAAAGAGATGATGAAGGTGTAGATTATGATTTGAGTAGAATAAATTTTCCAAATTTTCATAGTAGTGCATTTGTTGAAAACGCTAATTTGTTAGATACAACAAGAACTGTACCAGTATTACATGATGCTAGTGCTGCACCTACTATATTTGAAAGTTTAGGTGATAATGATAATTCCACCAGTGATGTAAATTTATCGAATGTGATAGCTCAATCCATATCTACACCGGCATGGTTAGAATATCTTGAACAATATGATCCTCTACCGCGTGAATATATACAAGGTATGATTATGGATACAGCTGGTGAATATGACGATCATAAAACAGGTATAAAACATGATCCTATATCTGATAAATTTAAACTTGGTAATTCTGTAGTTGATTTTGAAGGTAAGGATATAATAATAGATGGTTTAAAATATATTGGAACCCCGGGTCTTTATGAACTACTTTTTAAAAAAAATCCTAGCGGTTATAAAAAGAGTGATCAAACAATTTTTTTAGATATTTTAAACAGAACAAACGCTCATAGAAGAAATTACAACCCAAGTGAACAAGTGCGGGGTACTCGTTCACTCAAGTATAAAAAAATTATTAAACCATTGACAACACCAGTGAAACCTAAACGCAAACAGATGAATTTACGAAGCGGAAAAGGGTTATTTAAGAATTTTAATAATAATTCTATAGATTATGTGCGTTGGGATGAAGCATATGAACTTATTGATAGATGGGAGCTTTTGGTGGCATCAGAAACAGCTGGAAACAACAGTCATCAGAATGAAATAGTTTCCATTATAGAAGAATTAATAGAGGCTAAAGTTATAGAACCAATGACTGAGAAGGAAAAAGAGATCTATAAGATGAAGTTGAAGTGGTTAAGAGATCTTTAAAATATTGGTTAACATTTTAGAATGTTGTTAGTATCAAAATGCCTATCAACAAGTTTGGACATCACGCAACGAAATTTCATCATCGTCATCATGATGAGGATTATGATGAGTATGATGAAGTTTATGATTTTCATAACAAACGAATAATAAATATCGGTCATCCAGTTGATGATGGTGATGCTGTAAATAAAAAATTTCTCACTGAATTGTTTGAAAAACTGACTAGTAAGTTGGAATTACAAATTAAATCATTGAGTGATGTTGTATCAAGCAATAATGATGATATCAAAAAAATATTAAAACTTGCTATTGATGATATTGAAATAATAGTAAAATATTTAAACATACAACTATCCTCTAGAAAAGAGAACTCCTCAGAAGAAACTCCTCAGTCATCAAAAACTACTACTACAATTAAAACTACTGATTCTAAAACAACATCTGATTAAAATCATGTCTAAAGTGAAAAGACAAATTGTTAATGAGCTACATCGTCCAGCAAGAATAAATTTTAAACGAAGACGTGTTATCGTTAAAGGTTTAGATGAAACTTTTCAAGCTGATTTAGTGGAAATGGGTTCATTTGCACGAGAAAATAGAGGTTTTCGCTACATACTAGTGGTAATTGACACATTTTCAAAATATGTGTGGACTGAGCCAGTTAAAACTAAAACAGGTGTTGAAGTGTCTAAAGCCATGCAGAAAATTTTTTCTAGGGATAAACGAATTCCTAAAAATATTCAAACTGATATGGGAAAAGAATTTTACAATCAACATTTTCAAAAATTAATGAAAAAATTTAACGTAAACCATTATTCAACATTTAGTAGTAAAAAAGCAAGTATTGTAGAACGAGTTAATCGTACACTCAAATCTATCATGTGGAAGGAATTTAGTTTGCAAGGTACATACAAATGGTTGAATTTACTTCAAGATGTGGTATACATGTATAACACGAAAATACATAGGACAATAAATATGAAACCTATTGATGTTTCTAAGAAAAATGAAAAAGAACTGTTAGAAAAGAATTATAATCATATTAAACAGGTTGATAAAGTATCGAAATTTAAAATTGGTGACCATGTGCGTATAAGTAAACATCGAAGTGAATTTGAAAAAGGATACACACCAAATTGGTCCAATGAAATTTTCACAATTTCTAAAATACGTTTAACTAACCCACTAACATATCTCTTGAAAGATGATACAGATCAACCAATAGAGGGTGGTTTTTACGTTGAAGAAATACAGAAAGTCAAACATCCAAACGTGTATTTGGTTGAAAAGATTCTAAAACGGAAAAATGATATGGTTTATGTTAAGTGGCTTGGATTTGATAAGAAACACAACAGCTGGATTCATAAAAGCAATGTGGAGTAAAATTTTATTTTTAAAATCAAATTGAAATGTGTAAAAACGTTTCACATCACTCCAAACAGCAGATGTTCACAAAATTTCACATCTATAAGTGTTGTCTAGACAGCATCTGTCAGCCAGATGCTGTTTTTTTTTTGTAAACGCATATGCTTAATCAAAATTATTCTAGTGTTCTAAACATACCACCACCACTCTAAATTCATTTATGTATAAATATGTAGGAGTTTCATTAAATTCATTAGTTATCAATTCAATTAAGCAGTTAAACATGTCAGCAGACTTAAAACTAATCAATGAAGATGGTGAATGTTGGGGTGAATATCCACCTGAGCAAAGTGAGCTGAGGTGGGGGAACCGAAGAAGAAGTTGCACGCATTCAGTCTCAACCGGGTGCAGGTGTCTCGAGACATCAATCAGAGGTGGTGAATGTTGGGATAATCAGTCCGAAGAATCCCGACAGTTAAATCATCTAAGATGGAGCTGCACGCATTCAGTCTCAACCGGGTGCAGGTGTCTCGAGATATTAATTAGAGGTGGTGAATGCTGGGATGATCAACCAGAAGAATCAAACCCATCATTAAATTACATCAAGATGAAGATCGAAGTCAACAAGACATCTATAACGTTCGGTGAAGGTGGAGAGTGTTGGGATGATGATCCAGAAGAATTCAGCCCTTTAGAGACCATACGTTTTCGCGCACAACAAGCTCTCAATAAACAACGTAAGCGACGTAAAACCCGAATCCAAAAGCTGTTTTGATAAAAAATGTTGTTGACAGAATTTATTATTATTATTATTATTATTAATAAATGTATTGGTATTTTTAATATTATTAATAAATGTATATATATATAAGTAACATGTATCTTATTTGGGGCTTTATATTTCAGATCTTTAAAATTTTATTTCAGTATAAAATCAAATCTCAACGTGTAAAAATCATGAGCTCTGTAATTGTTGATATACAAGGTTTCAAATTAAAAGAGGGAAATGAATTTATATGTAAAGAGCTTGCAATAATTAATTTGGAAAATGAATTGTGTACTACGAAAATGTTTAAACCACCATGTTTATGGGTTGATCTGAGTCGTGAAAACCAAAAAAACGTTCTCTGGTTAACTCAGAATTATCACAATTTAGAGTGGTGTTCTGGCGATGACTCATACATTAATTTTCCTACCACAATTAAAGATCTGCTTGGTGGAGATGACGTAGGAAAAATATATGTGAAAGGTTTGGAAAAAATACGTTGGTTAGAACAATACATATCGCAGAAGAAGAACAATATTATTAATTTGGAAGATTTAGGTTGTCCGAAACTCTCTGAAATTTGTGACCCATTAAACATTGACTACTGTAATTTACACATTAATAATTGTGCTGTTCGGAATGTTAAATGTTTATTAAAATGGTTTAAGACAAAATTTAGCACTTTTAATGCATTTCAATCATTTTACCAAATTGATTTATTAAATTTCATGCATGAAGAAGAAATTGCTCAGCTTCCAATGGAATTTATTATGGTGTTTGCTGCAAAGCAGATCGATGATCAGTGGAACAGATTTCCCAAATCTTGGAGAGATGATGAACTCTTTCAGCAGTATTTACGTTGTCGTAACCATCCTAACCCGTGGGTGACAGTTGATGATGTTTTCGCTTGGTCTACACCAATGAAAAAAGATTGCTTGAAATGTAATACATCTACAGTTAAAAAATGATATGTTTGTATAAATATCGAGATATAGAGAAATAAAACATATATACTTTTAAATAAAAATTTTTTATTACTTAATACCTTAAATTACAATAATTTCATAAAAATTACAATAAGAAATACTTTTCCACTAACAATCATCTATTTTATTAATTTGTTTTATTAATATTGGGTTGATGATATTTGATAATTTTAAAATTCTTTGTTGGAACCGCTCACGATCAATAGCATTCTGCATGTAGGTGCTGCAACGTGCTGCTCTGTACGCAAAATCCCACACGAACATGTTATGTATTTTTGGAGGATTTTCACTGAAGTGCACTTTTTTCATTTTAAGCATAGAAATTTAAAACTATGTTTTATTTTTTTAAAATCATTATACACTTGAATATCCTGTTTGAGTTTATTAAGTTTTTTAATATGATTATTTAAATATATGTTAAATTGTTCAGAACTTATTTTTTTATTTTCTTTACTCATTTAGAAAATCAACTATAATTGCTCTTCCAAGTTTTCCACCTTTCACTAAAGTGAGTTTGTTTTCACCAGCTTCCTTATTTAAATTTTGTAAATCCTCTTCAGTTAGAGCGTTGTTGTATCGATCACCCAAAAACACTACAGCTTTTTCTAATTCAACTAAAATTTTCTCTCCGTAATTTTGTGTTGTAACTCTTTTCACTGATATAACTTTATATTTTTCATCTTTAGTCAATGAAGTTAGATTTGTACAAGCCTTGCTAGTTGAAATTAAATTTAATTTTTTAAAAGTTGAAGATGCCATCGTTCTTCTTTAATAATTGTGATGATATTGTTGGTTCAAAAGAAAACTGACTAACTAATCAAATATAAATTCGAAGCATTTATATACCAGCAACGTGGGAAAATATATCGGTTTGATTAATTGTCAGCGTTTTTTTAACATACCTTTTACAATACCTAGACAATTGCACATGTGTTCAGTTTCACATCTAAAAATACATGTACAAACTTGATATGTTCTTTCTCACGAAATTGCACATGTGTTCAGATGTTTACAGGATGTGATGAGTCATCAAACAGACATGTTCAAACTTGATATGTTCTTTCTCACGATCATAACATTTTCATTAACTGCATCCAGATGTTCACCAGATGTTATTTTTTATAGTGGGAACAGATCACAAAAATTTATCCCATGAAATATCTCTGACTACATTTACTCTCGTTAAAATTATATTTCTATAAAAATTCAACAAAGATATATTTCAATAGATTTGTATGTTTTGTACAAAATTCAACAAAGATATATTTGCAACAAATAAAAATTCAACAAATATATATTTCAAAATAGATTTGTATGTTTTTTTGTATAAAATTCAACAAAGATATACAACAAATATCAATCGATACACCACCGATAAAAGGGTCATGCCGACACTTTGGTCCAGAACGCAAGGAGAGTTCTAGACCAACACACTTTGGTCTAGAACGCAAGGAGAGTTCTAGACCATCACACTTTGGTCTAGAACGCAAGGAGAGTTCTAGACCAATACACCTTGGTCTAGAACGCAAGGAGAGTTCTGGACCAAACCAATTTGGTCCAGAACTCTCCTTGCTTATCTACTAACTGCTAAAAAGAATAAGAACTAACACTATTAGTATTGTTATATCACAATAGATGGCGCTTATATTTTGTGTACTAATATTAATAAAAATTAAAATTTTAAGATTCCAGCGCTCTAGCAGTAGTTTCTGAATTTCAAAGTTTAAACATCGACATCGGTAGTTGACATCGATGTTTTATCGATACTATCGCCATCTGAACATCGATGGTAAAAACATCGATGTTTTTAAAGCAAACATCGATGTTTTCGATACATCGATGCTTTTTTCCCATCCCTACTTAGCGTGCTTTTCTGGGTCTTGGTTCATTTGGAAGCTTCCATTGAGATGACTGAGCCTTTGTTTTGATGACATAACCGTACAGCCACGTCTCGCCACTCGTTATGATGCGCTGGAGCAATGTTGAATCATTGACGACATCATCTATCATTTCCTGAGTGACTTCTTTACCACATATTTTTTGTTCAAAATTTAACAATTTTGGAACAATTTTTGCTGCCACTTGCCTCATGCCCAAAACATTAGTGAACATTTCTTCGCGTGAACCATACGATATACCAACTTCTTAAGCAACCTCTCTATAATTCGACGGTTATCAAGAATGTCATAAATCCGTCTGTTATCTGAACTTAGTCCATGTTACTTCCGGTGATTGAAGACTGAGTCTCTCAACTCTTTCATAATCTTCGACTGATTTATGGCCATCTTGAAAGCGTTTATACCATTTGCTAATCACTCCTTCATTCATACTGAGCTCAACAAATGATTTCCACTACTTTACAGAACTTTCATTTCTCACGAAAAGTATAATGCATATTCCTTGATCCCTTATTGTGATGATAAATCAGGTGAATACGGGCACAGAGACATTAATTCGATATTTTTCTCCTTTAAATAATCAATTCTTTGACGTGCTGTATGTGAGCTTGCATTGTCATGATGAAGAATGATGCGGCATGTTTGTTTTTTTTTTCCTGATTTTGTCGATGACTTCTGGCAAACAAATTTGTGCATACCATTCAGCATTAACTGTTCTCCGATCCTATAAAGGAATGGGTGCGACATGTCCAGTACAACCGTAGAAACAAGCGATCATTTTCTTGGAAGTGCTTCCTGAACAAACAACTTTTATGGGATTCGATTCATCTTGGAAGACCCAAACAGTGGATTGTTGCTTAATTTCCGGTTCATATGAATAAATCCAAGTTTCGTTAGCTGTAATGATGTTGTATACGGATTTTTCAGTGCCTAGGTTGACCTTTTTTTAGCATTCCCTTATATCAATCAAGCTTTTTGAGCTTCGGTCAAATTATGCGGAATCCATCGGGAACAGATCTTTTTCACAGCTAAATGTTCATGCAAAAACGAATGTATTGCAGTCTGCGATGTGCCAAAGAATGCCTCTATCTCGCGGTAAGTCACATGCCGATCTTCTTCAATCATTTTGCGCACAGTATCAATGTTTTTTTGAATCACAACCGATTTTGGTCGACCATCACGAGATTCATCTCTGACGGACGCACGACCACGACGAAATTCTGCAAACCAATTGTAAACTAAAATTGTCTTTTCTGATGGTGCTTCATAACCAAAAGTTGAACGAAGCTAATCTATGCATTTTTATTGAGTTAGACCTTTACTAAAATCGTAGAAAATCATTCAACGAAAACCTTCACGAGTAATATGCATTTTTTACAAACTTGTTTTTTTTAACGCTCACTGTCAACAAACTACTCAGTAAATTTATAAGCTGGTGGTCATCTAGTGGTCGTATGTAAAAACATAAAAGGTAACTTTCGTATAAAAAAAATTGTTATAAGTAAAAACAACCCCTGAACTGACCGCAGCAAAGGTGAAATTTCTGATATAACCCGCGATTCTGTGGTCCGTAGCAAACTGTTTTACCCGGCAGCTACCAAATCCAAAAATAAAGCAAAATATATTTAAATAATATTAGTTTAATATTTTTAAACAACTCTAACATTTTCCCCGAAATGTATAAAATTTCTTTGAAAATAATTTGATTTTACAAAATAAATATATTTTATATACATGTACATATTTATGTAGGTAAATGTTATTACATATACATGTTTTTAAAAAATTACCTGGTATGTTTTGTGAAATGTATGTTTTTTCAACATACCAAAAATAAAGAAAGGATGTATTTGTAAAATATGGCCGTTATTAAATTTTTATTCAATGCTTTGTTCCAAATTTTACTGTAATTTTTCAAAAAATTTAAACTAATTCTTCTGAAAATGACAAATATAAATATTGGCGGTTTAAAAACCCATAATTTTGTTTTTATTTTACATGAGTTATTAAGTGAAAGCTCTTCTTACTTAAATTAACGTCAATTGATTTTCTATTTGATTTTAACGTGATTACAGACAAAATCGTGCACAGACTAAAACTTCCTCAGTCGTTTTGGTTGAACCGTCATGATCATCTTCTTCTCAATCTAACATCGCGAACGATGTGTAGTAATCACATGATTATGTGCCATCTTTGTTTAAAACTCTTCGAATCCCCATCGCCTAGTGGCTCGATTTTCGACATCTCTAATAACTTTCACAAGACTCATCCCTGTGAGATTGGATATGAAATCCGTTCATCGAGTAGGTGATCTACCGCGGCGGCGCTTTCCTTCTGTACGATAAGTTTCTCCTAATTATTGTGGATACATGCCCAAAGAATTTCAGTATTCGTGCAGAGGTTGGACTTGAAAGACGCTAGGTAGGATATAGGATCATGGTCATAATGGAAATGATTCTGATCAGTAGTTTCCTTCCATTCATCTTCGTTCAAATTTGATGAGTGATCTGATAAAGTAGACTGTCTGTGGCTCGCTGATTCAGTCACCTGGTTATTCGTTTACCTTCAACTTTTCTTCCAACAACCAGTTGAAGACCGCCCTTTTGCCATATCACATAGTCAATATATCTTAATATCTTATTGTATACCGTGGAGGATGGATGTTTCGTTATATTCAGTTAGTTTAGTATAATGCTGTTCGTCCGAAGAGCAGTCAATTGAAACCCAGCTTTCTCCTTAAGATATCTCGAATGTTGCTTTGCATCTCCGCACGTTTACCAAGTCGGACCATATCTCCGAAGCGTAAAAGAAAATCAAGAAAACAAGAGACCTTTCAATAAATTTCTTCGTATTCACGGTGTCTTGAACTCTCCCTACAGGTCTTAGCCAAATCATTGTTCTAGAAATTTCAAATCGCCGTCGCATTACATGACTGAAGTCACCAAGATTAGTTAATAGAGATCCGAGATACTCGAATATCTCTACGTCACATCCTGCTATTTGTAATTATAACGTATTACGATTGCATTGGCGATCAACAATTGTAACTTTGATCTTCTGTCTATCGATGTAAAGCCTTAAGCTCTGCCTCGCCGTTTTTACTTTATCAAGCAGGTCTACATATTTTTCTTCAGACGCAGCTACTAAAGTTATATAGTTGGCATATTTCAAGTTACTTAATTTTGTATAGTTTACCAATCCTCTTCCAGGTGCCATTTTCATAGCGTTCTCGCCATTTTCACAGTGTATTCGCCATGAATACTAAAAAACTGAATAAAATGTACCCTTGTTTAACTCTTGCTTCTACATGAAATGGTATTGGCTTCTAACTTTCTATTCTGACGCGGTTAGTGTTGGCTGCAGACAGAAATTTTATGAACTGTGTAGTGGTACACACATTTCAGGATGATATACCATAGTTAACATCATCTGACAAAAGTTTTCCGATTCTCAACAATGCAAAAGTATACTGGATAAAGATATACTAGCTCTCATTTCTGATTACGTTAATTATTATACGTCTCATGTATTTCATATCATCCTATTCTTGTGCTAGAAGCATTTGGTCGTCGGAATAACTTAAAACATTTTTAAAGTCATTGCTTCAAATGTTGCCTAATATTACTTGTATTAAGTTAAATTTTTAAAGCATCAAGTTAGTAAGAGGGTTCCTAAATATAGTCATCAGTATTAAATATATGTAATATAGCTAATAATCTTCAGTGTAAACGCTTATGCTTTTAATCTAGACGCGGTTGCCATCAAACGATTTAAACTGACATGGTGGGAAGCCGTGTAACCGTTCTGAGAGAAAGTATCTCTCAGATCCGAACATCGAGGATACCGTATCTAAACAGAAATGTTTTACATCCTCGTGTCTCAACGAGTTCCCTTTGTAATCTATCTTCTTTCATTCTATGATGCTTCTTGGATCAGCACTTCACGTTGCATTCATCTCATCAAGATTTTAGTTTTAATTTAAATACATTTTATAACGTCGCGTTAAGACAACGATGACGGCAAGGTTTTGTATTTGTTAGATGTCGTCTCAACGCGGGATATTTTATAAGTACGATTATGTCTAAGACAAGGTTAATGAATTGTTACTCGGCTAATTTAGAAATGTTCTTGTAATTATTGGGTTTTAGATTAATACACTCGCAGACAAAAAAATAAAATAAAACAATGGGCGTTACGATTATACTCTGGCTGATAAAAATGTATATAACAGTGTTAATGGGAAACTATAAGTATCGGCAAGTAATACAATTTTTATATAGTAAGTCTGGCTATACAAATATTTTGTGTTACTAAATTAACCGGCAATAAAAATTAATAATGTCCGATTGAACGAAGACTATATGATATCGCATATTAAATAAACTTATTTCAACACGAATAACATTGTTAAAATACAATTTTGGGCGTTAGTTAGTGTTTTTTTGTGCAATAAAATTAAAATGCGACTCGAAGACGTTGCACGAGCAGCATCATTACATGAAGATAGCAGTTGTATTCGAATACCTATGGCATTTTGGATGCAGCAATAGATACTTATATTTACCCTAGATCATCAGCGAACTGATCTTTACATAAAGAAATTTGGTTCAAGGCATTCATGAGCCAGAAGCGCTCGAGACGGCTGAGAATTTTTCATATCCAGAAACTTTGCATATTTCTCATAATATTAGTCAGCATTCAAGTTTCTGCAACGTATTGGTGATACAAGTGACAAGAATCCTGCTGCTGATCGATCAACTGAGAACCGATAAACATATACATACCTGTTTCACACAATTCAATCTAAATTATCAATAACCTATTTTAACTACTTATACCAACGTACGTTCGTAGTAGGATATAAGCCAATATCTTTGTTTGTAATATTTGAATATATTCACATAAACATATGTGTGTTTTTGTATATCAGGAGTCGTACCGTGGACGTGGTATAGTATTTCCAAAATGAAATGGTCGGTCTTGTTAAGAAGCTTAACAAAACCGACAGTATGGCAGTAATTCTAGGACTTATTGCAGTAAAAAGAATACAAGAGGTATTAAGGGAATTTTAAATTTAAATCGAATAGATGAAACACTAGTTTAATGGAAGTTTCTTAAAAACCAGTAAGGATATTTTCCAAATTTATAATCCTATTGTTTCTAAATTTTAGTGGTTGTTATATTTGTTTGTTAGTTAATTTTCAACGTTCATAGCGTGCATACATACGTTAAAAACATGGTTCTTTGGCGACCATTTGATTTTGAAGAAATTCCTAATTTCTATAGTCAAAATAGTTAATCTGTGCAAGGTGATTTGGAGTGCGAAAATGTGGACGTTGACGTGGAATGCGAAAATGTGGACGTGGCTACTAAAGCAAAATGTCATTTGTCAGAACATTGCAAAGTTCTGAAACTGAACGTTTATAAAAAGTTAGATTTGGAAGATAATGACAAACCTATACTTAGAACTGCGGACTTAACTAGTGTTCCATACAGAACAATTCAACGTGTCATTTATTGTTCCTGGCAAAAATCAGCAGCGAAAACGACCTGATTTACAAGTTTTCAAGAAAATAGATAGTTTTGTGTCTTAAACAATAATAAATAAAACATACGACTTTTTTTCGAAAAATATAGTGCCGACTGTGCATCTTTTAATAAAAAAGTTGGCTGAAGACGGAATAGTATTTCCATACAAAGTTAGCCATATGTATAATTATTTGAAGTTGCTAGGATTTAGATATAAAACGTTAAATAAACGTTTACATATTATGGAATCAGATAGATTAGTAAACCCTATAGAACTAATATGGAGCCAATTAAAAGGTAATGTATGCCGAAAAAATACAACTCCGACAGAAACTGGCATTGTAGTGGTAGTGACACAAACTCTCAGAGTGCTATAAACAATGATAATAGTGATAATGATTAATATTTTAATCATTTTAAATTACCATAAATTGACAAGTTCAAAAATAAAAAGATTTTTGTTTGTGCAAAGTATTTAATATGTACTATAAAGACTTTAAAACAAAACGATTTTTAAACATGCCTATATTTATAATTCAAATATAACCAATCCTAAGCCTGATAAAAATGTGAAGGAATGTCATGTGAGTATATACAGTTCATTCTAAATAGCATATAAGAAAACACGTTTATTTTAAATAATTATTACGGTCCTGTCAACTGCTATTAGCAGAACCATAAACTCAGCAGGTATAATGGTTATACTTTCAGCTATTATTGGAATCAATAAGTGAGGGTGGCCATGTCATTTTAGAAATACTATAAAAGCGATTGAAACAGAGTCATAACACTTACTCAATCTCCAAACGAAACAAATCGCTTAAATTTGATAACCTTGTCTGATGAACCATATGCCTTTTCTAACTATCGGTGGCCAAGTAAATTCTCCTATACTTTACCAAGCTGTAGAAAAGATGTTTGGAGTTGTACTTTGAGGTTCTTTGATCTGAAATGTTTGATTAATCTGTAATAACTTTTTTCTGATAGGGTAATTTTCCGTTTAGTGTAATATGTGTTCCAGTTGCCAAGAATCCTAAATAAATTAGGTCATTGACTAGATCATTACACTCTTAGAGCCAATTGTTTGACGACTTTCCTTGCATTTTCCATACTTCCAGTTCTAATTTAAAGAACGCTTGTCTCATTTGGGAGATTAAATTCTGGATAATGTCAATGTTGTCGTCATAAGCCAATATCTGAAATGACGTGTTAAATATTGAGCTTTTAAAATATGTTATAGTTACAATTATAATGTCTTTGAAATTATTTTGCAATGGTCTAGTATTAATGCGGACACCATTATTTTGGACGTTTGATATTGCTCATAGTATTATGATAGAAGAGTAAGTTAAATAATTTATTTAACTTAATTTGTTTTTAAAAAATATTTATTTATTTATTTACGAAGAGTTACAATAGTTGAAGCAGAATGCAGTTAACAAAACACTGGCAAGATTACATCTTTTAATTTTAAATTTGCCAAATTTTCTTTTGCAGGTTTTTGTTTAAGATATCTTTCATTCTTTTCTAACTGAATTTTCTTACTAACTTGTTCGGTTAATAGTTGTACTTTATTTTTATATTCTTGTAAACAATCTTCGTTAGGGTTATGAAATTTTAATATATTTTTATCTTTGTCGCTTCTGAACAATATTTCAAGGGGGTTATATTTGCATTCACTTGTCTTTGGGTAGGTGTAGAGTTTTGAGCTGGGAATCTCATAGGCGGAATGTTAGGGAGTTGCTGCACATGATTATTTAATTGATAATTATGTTTAGGTTTATTACCGGGTAAATTAAATCTGTTTGGTTTAAATTTTATAAATTGATAATCATTTTGCAATAGGTTTCCTACTTCAATTAGTGTTTGTGGGTGTCTATTGGCCAAGTTACTGCTAAATGGTTCATTTATTTTATTAATAAAATTTTGAATAACAATTTTTTCCAATATTGTCTTGACGTTTTGATTATCAGAAGGAAATTCTAAACTAATTTGATTGTTTAATTCCTTTTGTTTCTCTAAAATTGTTTCAAATAGTTCGTATGAGTCCTTCCTATTTAAATAAATTATGTCGTTAAATAGGGTGGCATACGTTTTACGTATTTGATAACGACCTGTTAAAGTTAACTTTCGGTAACTTTGTTTAAAGTTAATCGGTCAAATCAGTATCTTCCAAAATTTCCCTAGCAGGGCCAATAATTCTCCCGATAATACTGAATTTTTTTTTCATACGGTGTTAAAGGAGGGAGTAAAGCATTCATGTAAGAAATATATCTATCTACTTGTGTAATAAAAGTGGTTAAATGCTTAACAGTTCCATCATAAGTTGGAAGATTCTAAAGTCCGAATTCTAATTCTGAGAATCTATTAGCCATTTTAATAATTAAGGTATTGTTTTCAAAATTATTAAATTCGCTCTCTATTTCGAGCAAACTTTCTTCTAAACTTATTAAATTAAATGCCAGATTGAATAATTTTACAGGCAATTTGTACAGTGATTCTGTCTTTACGTTAATTTGAGTTTATTCGTAATCGTAAAATAAAAAATTCGTGATTCGTAAACAGTTAATATGTACTTAATGTATAACAATTAACATATATATTTCTACTCACAATAATTCAATTATTAGGAAGTTGATTGTTGCAATCTTTATTTGCGTAGACTTCAGGCACTCGATTTACGGGCTCGGTGAAGTTGATGACGAGACGGCTCTAGCGACGCTTCTGTAGGTTCTTCGCAGATATGTTGATTGGAAACAAACCATTGATACGGACCGTGTTTTGGTGTAAACGAATTGATACTTTTTATTTGTATTTCGACCGAAAACACTTTTTCCAATCCTACGGACTGCGCCAGTTAAATAAATTATTTAACTAGTACAATATATTGAGAATCAGTATCAAAGAGATATAAATCTTTCTAAAATATAAAATTCGGACGTTTCGGAATCTGCTCAACAATCTGTTTCCTTCTTACAATTATAGAGGTTTCTCCATAACTGGTTTTTCCTGAACAAAACGAAAGATTTTGAGTATTATTACAATTCAAATGGGCCTAGAATTGATTATTTTTTTCTTCAAAACTTTTAATTTTTCTTTCCCCTTGAGTAAAACTGCAACACGAATTCGACCGAATTATATTTAACTGCAAAAATACTTTTCAAACACTTCGAGTTAAAAATTCTGGACCAAAGTGAAGTTTTGTTTAACTCAATAAAATAGAATTTTATATTTGTTGAGAATTTGATTTGGCTGACTACGAGTTTATATTGATTTGTGAGTTTCCAAAGTAAACGCTGTGTTTTATTATTGTTGACAAAGTAATCATTCTATAACGTCTATTTGTTATGGAGAAAAATTCATCTTAAACTTTATAAACTTATTCCTTCATGCAGATTTCATCGAAATTATTTATTAGTTTACTGATTAAACTTTTAATTTAGAGCAGAAGTAAGTTGGGGTAAAATTTTATTCCGCTTAAAGTTTAAAATATTACCGATTTTCTTCATCATTGCATAAATTCATTACTAGTATTAATGTAAACGCTTATGCTTATGTTTTTTAAAATTCTGCTACGTAAAGAAACTGAGTAAATTTTTGGTATTTAGAATGAAATATTTAAATGTAAGCATACTTGGTACTACATATTTCTTCACTAATGAAGTTGCCTACTTATAAATATAGTTTAGCTCTGCGAGCCTAACAGGCCCACGGCTTGTTCTCAGAAGCGGCTTTAGGGGGGGGGGGGAACATCGATTCCTGGCTAATTTGCTTGTATTTCTTCTTTTATTTTCGGTTTTTTCGTAATAACAGTTCTCAAATAAGTAAATCTATCCACTTCCTCAAAATTGCAAATTTTTCCTTCGTTAGTTTGAATTGTTTAACTTCTACCTCTAACAAATTCTTGCTCAGTCCATGTCATATACTTTGTTTTGGATTCATTCATCTGGAGACCCTTACTTCTTGCTGAAAGTTCTAATCGTTGAACTATTTCTCTCATTATTTTTCACTTCTTATTAAAACAACAATATCATCAGCAAATGCCAAACACTGATGCATTTTGTGGTACAATAATCCTAATCTACTCATGTGGGCATCTATTATAGTCTGTTCTAGCACAAAGTTAAATAGAATTGTCAAAAGTGGATCACCTTGTCTCAACCCCAAGTTCACCTCAAACTTACCAGATAATTTCATGTTCAATTTGACTCTATTTTCAGCGTACTGTAAGGTCATTTTTACTAAATTTACTAGCTTATGGCTTACTCCTAATTGTTTAAGTGCCTTAAATACTTCAGATCTTTTAACTGTATCGTATGCTTTTCTAAAATCAATAAACATAACGGCAACTAGCTGTCAAATTGGCGTACTTACCTTTTATTAAATTGCTGACTTCGCGCCTGCATACATTATGATTTAATTTAAAGCAATACATTCAAAATTATTCCTAGTTCTATTTCAGTCGTCGATCGTTCTTCTTCATTCCATTCGGTCACTTCGGTCCATTCGGCGTCAGTCACACTATTGGCTACAAATATCTAGTCCCAAATATACAAAATTCACATGTAAATCTTCTTGGGTCAATATATTTAAATTGTTAAATTTAAAGGAAGTTTCATCCTTCCCTTAATTTGTTCTTAGATGAACACGAATCTGGCTTCGTAGGAACAATAAATGACCTTTCGAGAATTTGTATATTCTTTTTCTGACAATGGGTGATAAGGATAAGAAATATCTATGCCCTGACCTGGCTTTCAACTGGGGACCTGAGTACATTGGGTTGTAACCTCGACCGGTGCTGTTAATATTATTATCAGAAATAGTATATGAGATTATAAGACTGTTGACAAAAATATTTAAAATTTATATGTAAATTTTCAAGCAAACGAAATGTAATGTGAAGTACATAAAAATGTAATAAGAACAGAAATTACAAAGCGGAGCTACAAAGAAGAGTAGAGTTTCCAGGGTCGGAGCTCATGTTACTTAGCGACGTGCTACTGTCATAATTTTGACAAGAATCTGAAACTTTTCAACCTTGTTCCGGTAACATTTATTGCTGGTTTCATATTAATATATGAACGTTAAGTCCTTAATTTCATGAAAAAGGTGTTCTAAATCAGAATCCCAAACTTATCAACGACGTTACAATTTTTAAATAATCATGAAACAAATTTTAACGTTATCAATAATATTAATTTAATTAGGTGAAGGCACTCGTTAAAACATTTTGAACAATACAAAAATATAAACACTAGGTTATTTTACAAAAAAAATTAATGTATTATATATATATATATGGATAGTTGGGAAAAGAAGATATTGTGTCGATAGTAACCACAATTATTTCATTAAGGCCTTTATTTCGTTAGCCATTCGCTAACTTTATTCAAGGTCCACAAACAAACATTAAATGCAGTTAGTTATGTATACATAACCCTAGTTTATATGTTACTTACTGAAATACTTAAGTGAGACACATGGATGTAGAATAACTAATCGTTATGTAAAACGGAACCAAATGCAAATAAAGAAACTTCATAGATGAAAACTTTAGAAATTAAACATGTTTAATAACTTGTGATATTTAATGAATCTAAGTCACATTTAAGCAGTCGCCATTTTGTTAGTTACTAGGTGGCGGAAGTATGAAGTCAAATTAAAGTGTATAGGATAAGAATTTGACTACTAAACGGAAATTAATAACGGCGCAGGCGCAGAAGGTTGTAATGTAGGTTTAAAAAAGAAAAGAGAAACGAGCGGGAAACTCGTAATACATAATAATAAGAACATTTAGTAAGAAAGGTTAATATAAACATGGTAATTATGTGTAATATCTTCATGATCATCTCTGGACTCCATTAGTGACATGAGAATCTTTTATATTTTTAAATTTTTATATATATATATATATATACTTATATTGGCTACTAGGCCATCTTCAGAATGAACAGAGTAACATGTATGACAGATGATATATATACCTATATGAAATATATACCTACCTATAGCTAGTAACTAGTAGATACAACAAACAATATTTAAATGAAAGGAAGGACCTAAAGGACGTTAGAAGCAAAGAACTAATTTATTGATAGTTTACATAGAATTGTATGAAATAAATTTATATTTGTTAACCAGTTCTCAGTCGATATGTAAAGTCTCGTGTACATCATTTTCGTTAAGAGTAGTCCTTTTTATTCTAAAATTCAGACTAAACAGATTATTTCACTTATGTTATAAATAAAAAATTCCAATTTGTTTATTAAAACAGTTAACTATTAATGTTACTGATTGTTTTTCTTTGTATTAAATACTACTTATTGTATAATGCATTTTTAGATTTCATTCTCTATTAGACTTAAGACCATATTAGATGTTATTTAAAGAATACGCAGAAAAATACGCACAACAGACCATTTTTGCTACAATATTAAACAAAGTGTATCATATTTAAATATGAAGTGAAACGTGTTTATATACAAAAGGAGTACAATTATTATCCTTCAGGAAGTAAAAAGGAATTAAACAAAAGTCTGTTCATTTAATAGATTCAATGTAACTTTCAGTGTTTATAGCAGATGGAGAGTATATTTTCTCCCGAGTTTGATAAAGTACAACTGAAGAGCATTTAATAAGTAGCTGGCGTTTTAAATTCCGATTTAATTCTTGCAGAAATAATTAATCTTTCTTAATTTAATGGAAAAGATTTGTTTAGTAAGTACAATAAAATTCATTATTGTTACAATTGTCCAAATAGGTACCGACATTATTCAACAATTCCAAGTCCATTTTTGAAAAAAATGAGATATCACGTAATTCATGCTTAATTTAATGTAAATTTTTTATGTATAACTAGTCCGTGTTGAATTTCTTAAAAAATTCCCATGTTTTGTACAACTTAAAATCGGTCGGTAAATGAAATTGCATTATCATCGATTATGAAAGTGGTGTAAGTCCAATTGACAGAGGTAGGTGGCTTCGCAGATGGTTGCCGATCAGTAGTCTGTTATTTTACATGACAAATTCATTTTACATGAAATGAAACGAGAGAATTTCTTTTCAATAAAAAATCTTCAAAATGCGATTAAAAAACAGATAAGAAAAAATACTAATGGAGAACAGGTAAATTGGTTGCAAATATGTTGGACGATGTTTCTTAGAAGTGCACAATACACTATTTTATATAAAATATCGATGAAGGTCAAAGAATTTAAAACTGTAAATTTATTACCTACACGTCCTGGAAGACCGCTAAAATTTGAGAAAATCGCCCTGACGCCTTTGTACCAAAATGCCAGGCCTATTACTTATGAAAAATATAAAAACATCAAGCAGTTATTACCTTATATACCTCCGGTGCATCATGCATATTTCGAAACACTGCCACATGCAGAGCATAAGTAAATTCTATCAAGATCTTGTAATTTTGACGATGTAATTATCGTCTAAAATTAAAAATACTACTATTTTATGTCATGTTATGCATATTTATAAACAAAATTGGTATTAAAATGAAGTATATTTTAAGGGATATTTAATTTTTCAAAATTGAAATTAAACGATTTTTACAATTGTCTAATTTTGAAAGTGGTGTAAGTCCATTTACAGCTTATAAATACATATTATTATAGTCTAATTCGCCTAAAACAAATTTATATAATCAAATTCAATATTGATAAAACAGTAGAAACATTGCCAGACTTCATATAATTTGCCTAAATTTTTTAATTAACACATATGCTAACCTTTAATTTTCTCGAAACAAGAGAAAATGGACTTACACCAGTTTCAAAATAAACGGTCCATATACAGGCATACCTCTCTGCTAGTGTACTGTTTATCTTGTAGTAACGTTATTACACAGTAAATTTTTACAGAATTGATCTGAATATCAAATTGGTTCGCCAAATGTTGTACAGGTAACTTAAAAACCAAACAAAAAAAAATCTGGCTCATCGATCACAGCAGAAATATACTGCAACCAACTGGACGAAATTATACAAAAAATTAAAGAAAAACAGCCTTGATTGGTCAACAAATCGATTCCTATCTTATTGCATGATAATGCTAGACCACACACTGCAAAAATGACTGTGGCAAAACTACAGGAATTGGAGTTGGAACTTCTTCATCATCCTCCATACTCACCAGACCTAGCCCCCACTGACTACCACTTCTTCCGCAATTTGGACAACTTTTTAATAGGAAAACAGTTTTATTCCGACAATGTTGTAAAACTGGCCTTCCAGGAATTCATTAACCCTCGTCCTCCAGGGTTTTATACCACCGGCCTGAACAACCTGCCGCTTAAATGGCAAAAGTGTATAGACAATATTGGTGCATACTTTTATGAATAAAAGAATTCCTTATATTTATAAGTTATCAACCAACTTTGCCTTTTTTTCTACAAATTTCATCCTTGACGACCTAATAGTTAGCGTTTCATAGAACTTCCACTTGCTTGACGGTGAGTCAACATTTCCAGTACCTTTATTTTAACTATTGTTGATATTTTCAATATCCAGGACTCCCAAACGTAAAACAGAACCAACCATATGTACCATTAAAGTCGTCATAAGGTTGTCGTTTTCCAAGAACAATTATATTTTGGTATCATCATCAACTCGGCTCTACAGCCCTTTGTAGGCCTTTGCCTATTTTAAAAGAGTCTTGTAATTTATGCTATATCTTGCCATATATTTCCAGTTTTGTAATTTTATTTCTTAAATCTTTTGTGACCTCATCCATGCATCTTTTCTTTGGTCTCTTGGAACTTTACGGTCAAGATGTGTCTGCAAATATAACAATTTGGTCGGGTTGTTCTCATTAAGTCTCTCGACACGATCGTAAAATCCAGTCGTACATCACCAAGATATTTTCTGAATTCGAGCTGGGTGTTACTAAGATCTTTTTCACATTTTCCCCTTATTTTAGTGTGGATTCTATTCAAAAATACTTATCAAACTAAACAATCAGTAGCTACAACTATATTTAGTTTAAAAAGATAAGTATTGTAGCTATATATGAGGTGTGTAAAAGAATAATACGATTGATAATATTGCTCCGAAGTTAGCAACATTGTAGGAGCGAAGTAAAACCAGAAATATTCATTGCAAGTTTCAACTCGATAGCGTTAATACCTTTGTTTCCGTAACAACTTACTGAGTGCATCTATAAATGGTGCGTCACAAAAATGAAACAACGAAGTATTAGCGGCCCTATGCAATGAAATTCTGTGATCTTCAAAACAGCGCACTAGATACTTTCAACAAATTAAAATCGAGCTTACGCAGATCAAGTTTTATCTAGAATGCATGTTTTTAAATGACACAAAACATTTTTGGATGGCCGTAAGACCACAAAAAATGAACATCGTTCTGGAAGACCGGTACCTGGAAAGTCTGACGAAAATGTGTTAACAGTGAAGTCCTTGTTAAATTAAAGTCATATAAGTACATAAGTACATGCCATTTTAACTAAAGTATCAGGCATGCAAGGCTGTAAGGTATGTGCAAAGTTGGTGCTGAAGAACTAAGGTCTGAGTTCATTGAACAACTTCCTATTCCCAAGTCTTATAATCCAATTCAAGGACCGTTTTCGTACTATAGATAACATGACCACCGGAGTCCAACAGCATACGAAACTGCTTGTATTTGTGAAACATATCTACCGATGAGTTCTAAGGAAAACATCTTCGCCAAAATGAACTAATGCTAGGAAGAAAATATTGTTTTGTGGTTAAGTTGCCGATAAAAAAACATATATATATAGAAACAAACTTATTACTTTTTCACACACATCGTATCCTAGAGATTCTGCGAAACTGTAGATATACTGTATTACATAAATACTTTACTGAAGTATTGTTAATAACGTAAAGAGGGAAATATCTTTTCCCTTTTCCCCTTAAAGTGCATTCAAGGATACGTATCAACGCAAGACAATCTCATAGATTCAGGAATATCTATGACGTGTAATAATGTGACTTCTTCGTGTTCCCAAGATTTAAAATCTTTCTAAAATTCCTCCTGGTTTTATAATATATATATCCAGATACTTAAAACCGTCCCCGAATAGGCAGTTTCAATTCCAGAATTCCAGATGCGTCTGTATGTGCCTGTTCAACAACAGCTGAAACCAATCCTGCAATATGTAACTTCCAAAAAATATTCTACTTCGAGGGAGACAACGTCGTTTTGTAGTTAAGTTGACAGTAAAAATTATTATAGGAACAGTCTAATTACATTTTTACTAGCTTCGTATTGTAGAGTTACTGCGGGTCTGTAGATATACTGTATTAGACGCTGCACTGTATTTACTAGATATGCTGTACTGTAGAGGTACTGTAGAGAAAGAAATGACTTCTTCCTTTTCCCCCTAAACAGGGAACCTATCAACACAGGACAATATCAAGGATATCTATGACTTTATCCTGCATTTTATTGGTATCCTTTTCACCGTTCATTTCTGTTTCATTAACGAATATTTGAACCACGTGGTGAACATTAGGCCTAATTGTCTAAAAATAAGAGAAACATAATCTAACCAGCGCTCACACCAAACCTAGTACATAATAAATAAAAAGCTATTCAGAAATATTAACATTTATATTCCAGGAAATCATAACTAATTTAGATATGCAGCATTTTTAATTTTGCATTGTTGCTTTTAATAAAAACCTAAGGATATAGAAATAATCCTAATTGTCTGGTTGAAGTAGATATTACTTTTGATGTGTATATTAAATTTCTTTTATGATCCTTTCATTATAATAGAGTTGACAAAATTAAATTTTATATCTACATACATATGTATGAAATTTATTGTGCACATGAAATTACATTTTAAAATTAATTAAACATTATTAGAGACTAAATTAACACATATGTAGTAGGTAATTTGATTTAAATGAATTTAGATTATATTGTACATTTATTATACATCTGTAGAAAATTATTAAACACCTGTGCGAGTTCGAACGTAATTAAACTTTAAACTTATTTAATATGTCTCCATAGTTTTAAATGTAAAATTTGGCATCTTTAAAGTTAATTTACATTTTTTTTTGTTTTTTCCTTTATTAAAATAGATAGATATCCTATGTTTCATAGCTAAATATTCCAAAACAAAACACAAAAAATAATAGTTGTAATACTAATCCAATTATAAACATAAATACAAATAACTTAAATCGAGTATACAATTTTCGAGTTTATTAGAATATACTCAGAAAAAAACGGTTTCTCTTTCCCATGATCGACCCTTTATTAATCTAAAACGATGGAATTTTAATTTTTTAACATATGTTTCCATATCACAATTTTCCACTACATTATAGTGTACTGCTGCACACACATACCACAGCACTGCGTTCAGTTTTCGTTTGTCCTGTAATTCGAGCTGCATTAGTAAGTCCCAGGAACATTTGCTTTTCGGGATTTGGAGTTTATGAGCGATTAAATTTACTGTCCATTCTCAGATATCTTTGCTGTTTTGTGAACAGTCGTTAATTCTGTGAGCCAATGTGTCTATTTTGCCGCAATTTTTACATGATTGATCTTGCTCAATATTATATTTATATTTTTTTTCACCTGTTGAAATGATTTCATTTATTATCGCATACATCGTTGCTTTCCAATCTGATGGTAAATGTTTTTTATGTAAATTTGTCCAAATGTTATACCATTTTTTTTTTTGGGATATTTTAGCATAATTTTTGGCTATTTATAATTTTGATCCATAATAACTTTATACACGATTTTTGTAGTTGTGGTGTTGCTGTCATCTAAAGAGTTACTGTCTATCAAATTTAAAATGTCTTTAGAGAACCGTTTTATTGTAAGGTCATCTTTTATTTTTAATTTTAGATAATTTTCAATTATTTTTCTTTCTCTGCCTATGTCATTTTTTATAATATTTCTGATTAGAAGAGATTTAGCTTTTGCTTGAATGCATGTTAAACCTAGACCTCCCATGTCAGATGTGAGGTATAATTGCTCTCTTTTAATTTTAAAAAGGATTCCGGGCCACAGATAAAATCCTATATTTTTAATAAATTTTTGACTAATACAATTAGGTATGGGTAGTACCTGTGCTAAAAACCAAATTTTTGATAAAGCAAAAGTGTTAATAAACCATATTTTTTGAATCAAATTGTGGTTCCTTAAATTATTTGTATACTGTGTGTTACACATTTTACTAAAAACTGAGTTCCAGTTTTTTTCAACCATTGAGTTAAAAGATTGACAAATGAACATTCCTAGTATTTTCAGATCGTTTACCTTTGGGACTTCCGGAGGGATTTGCCACATTTGCGCGTTTGTAAGCGAGAAAAGGGCCGACTTATTATAATTAATTTTTATATTTGACGCCTTTTGAAAAATTTGTAAAATCTTTTTTAGCAGCACTATGTCGCTGTTGTTAGATAAACCAACAACAATGTCGTCTGCGTAGGCCCAAATATTAAATTTTTTATTTTCAATTAAAAACCCCATATTTGTACGTTTAATTGAATTTATAAGAGGCTCAAGCGCTATTATAAACAGTATCATGGATAAGAGACATCCTTGCCGGACATATTTTTTTATTTTTATATTTTCGGAGACATACCCGTTGATCAGAAGAACAGATTCCGCTACCTTATAAATGTTTTTAATCAGATTTAAGATTTTTTCAGGCACTTCAATCTTTTTTAGAACTCGAAACAAGTACTCATGTGACACCGAATCGAAGGCTTTTGCCATATCCAAACTTAGCATCGCGGCAGGTGTATCCGTGATTTTTTCATAAGACAAGACTGCATTTATTATCTCGGATAGGTTGTTAATTATATTTTGATTGGGTGAACACGCAGTTTGTTCATTAGAGCAAACAGAACTGATAACATTTCTTAACTTGTTCGCTAAGATTTTCATCAGGATCTTTAAATCTGTGTTTAGCAAGGTAATGGGTCGAAAATCCTCAATCGATTCCGGTTTTGTTTTCTTTGGGATGAGAATGATTACACTTTTAGCGAATTCCGAATTTAATGTTATATTTCCGTCTAACAGCGCATTATATAATTTGCACAGTTCTTTTCCAGTAAGATCTACCGACTTTTTGTAAAACTCGTAACTAATTCCATCGAGCCCAGGTGTTTTATTTGCGCTAATAGTAGAGAGTACATTTTTTATTTCGTCTAGTTTTACTGGCTCATCTCACATTTGTTTTTCGACGGGAGAGAGGGTTTTACTAAAATTATTTAATATTAAATCAATAGAGATACTACAAACTTTTTCATTGTCGTGATAGAAATATGATTTTGCTTGTTTAATTATATAATTATTCTCTGTAAAAACGTTGACCCCAATTTTTATTTTTTTAATAATTTTCGCATTCCCCTGTATTTTTTCTTTTGCAACATGAAAAAGAGCTAGCTTTTCTTCTGCCAAAAGCGACGTTTTGCACCTAATTTTTGCACCTTCTAATTGTTCGTTTTTAATATCAATTATGTAAAGTTTTATCTCTTTTATTTGTTCATAAACGTTTTCCCCGTTTTTTTGTTTGTCTACTAATTTATTTTGTATATCATTATAGAAGTTTAATGTACACCTTTTTTTAATCGCATTTTCAATAGCTAAACTTTTAAAGAAATATTTTACTTTCGGTTTAAAGTTTTGGTACCACCACTCATAGAAATCCTTTTTATATTTAGCGTACTTTTTCATGTTATTGTATACAACAAAAAAATCGCTTTCCTCTGACAAACCTTCGGTTAATGTCAAGTTATTCATTTTCCAATAACTTTTGCCTAGTAGTGGCACCCAAGTATTGGCTAGTAAACGTGCGATTACCACGTGATGATCGCTGCCTGCAAAAGGCTGAACCTTTATGTCGTGTAATAGACCAGCTACTTCATTTGATATATAGATACGGTCTATACGGGACGCCGAGTTTCCTCTTATAAATGTATATTCTACATAGTTTTTATATTTAACTTCCCATGCATCGTGCAAATTTAATTTTTTTGAGACCAATAGCAAATTTTTACAGAAGTTAAAAGAATTTTTTTGATCTTTTTTATTCAAGACACAATTGAAATCACCTAAAAATATTATGGGAAGAGTCGGTCTAATATGCGATGTTATCGCGTTTGAAAATAACTGGTCTCTTGCTTGTTTAGCATTTGATCCGGACGGTGCATACACGTTTATGTATCTGATATTGTCAAATGTAAAAGAAATAAAATGACCGCTCGGTAAATGACAGCAGTACACAACATTTTATTGCCATTATTTGAAATAAAATTGTACGCAAAGGGAACATCGAAATTATGCGCATTAATTTCTTGTAAGAAAAGTATGTCTACGTCAAAATATTTTATGAAATCTTTTAACAGTGCTGTAGTCGTGTTATTCCTTATTCCATTAATATTAAGGGTGGATACAGTTCTGAGCAACATAGTGATATTTTAAATAAATAAATAACAAAGCCAAAGTAATGAATACACAAATGAGAAAAATTTTATGTCAAATATTTAATATTTACTTAATCAATATGTTTCATCTGAGCTATCTCCATGATACGAGGACTCTCTACACTTATATCCGTTTGTGAGTCTTCTTTGTCAAGCGTTACGTAATAATCTTGTCCGGTATCTTCTTCCGTTATTAACACTTTATGTCTTTTTTCCGATTCTTCTTGCGAGTCAGATGAAATTATGTCCTTTTTCCTTTTTCCTTCTCCATTTTTTTTCTTTTCTATTGCTTTGTCGAGGACGTTCATATTTTTTTCCTTCATTATAGTTTCCTTGTCATTTTTTCTGCTTTCCTTGTTTTGCACATTTTTTCTGCTTTCCTTGTTTTTTTTCACATTTTCTGAACAAACTTGTATTGTCACTTCTTCTACATTTGTATTATTTTCTTTCTTCTGGTCTATATTTTTTCCCTTTGTGTTTTTATTTAATTCTTTTTCTTCACGGTCTATTTCTTCTGACCATACAACATCATTATGTATCGAGGAACTTTGAGTGGTCTTCGTAGCTTTTACCTTTTCTGCATAATTTGTGGAAAGGTTTTTCATACGATTATTTATCGTCTTTTCGCATGCATCCAGTAGATGTTCTGTGCTACTACAAAATTTGCATGTTTTCGGTTGACCTGGGTATGTAACCCACGTTTTTCTATTAAAAATCGTTACATAAGATGGAATATGTCTTTTAAGGTTGATTTGTACCACACGCACTCCATTTGCACATGGATAAGGAAGATTGTTGCCCCACAATTCATTTTTTATCCCGGTAATTGAACCGTATGGTTCTAATTCCTTTAAAATTTCAGTATTCGGCATGTGGATCGGGATATGATGCACACGAACAATTGTAATCGCATCTTCATTTGTCAAAATGACAGGATATATTTGACCATCATGACATTTATACTTAATTGTGTCTCCGTGTTTTTCTATAGTAGATTCTACAGCAGCACATTTGCTAGTTTAACATACATTTTTGGTCCAACTATTTCGATAGCCTGTACCTCTTCTCTTTTAAACTTCAGTTCATCTTTTATTACTAAGTGAATATCTAAGGGCGACATCTTTACCTTAACTTCATTGAAATTTAGGCTCAACGTGTTTGTTCTTCTATACATATTCATATTATCTGGGTCTTAGAAAACTCTATTTTATTTTGTTTCTCGAAAACAATTGCAGTACCGCAGTACAGTACTCGCACAAGTTTTAACCAAAGTTAAACACAATCAGACTGTCCGTCGATGTTTCTCTTGCCGTGGTCATAGCGATACTGTTTATTTCGCATAAAAATAACCAAAATTACATTTAATTTAAACGCAAACAAATGGGAAATAATTGTTATATCTTTAAGAAATTATACATTTGAGAGTCCAGGCATTATTAAATTTCTAGGGGTATATGTTGACAAGGAATTAAATGGGAAACCCCATGTTTAGTGGTAAGTTATGTGGAACAATTTTCTTACTGAGAAATCTTGTGGACATAGTAACTAAAGATGTGATCTTAGTAGCTTATTACTCACTTTTTCAAACACATATTTCTTATGCCCTCTTAGCACGGGGAAACTCGTCCTCTGCTGGTAGAATTTTTGTATTGCAAAGACGCGTTGTGAGAATCATTGACGACATTTCTTACAGAGCAGACTGTCAAAAATCGTTTTATCATTGCAAATTATGACTCTGCCATCACTCTATATTTTTGCCTGTTTTAAATTTTTTACAAAATTAAAAACGACTTTAAATCGTTTAATGAGATTCATAGTCATAATACTAGATACAAGAATTATATATTTCCTAAATTCTGCCGTCTATCAAAATCCAGAAATAGTACTACCTACTACGCTATTAAATTATTTAATAAATTGCTAGAGTCAGTAAGACTTTTTTACCCCAAAATCAATTTGAATTTCGCGTTTGCGAAGGATGTGTTAATTCAAAATACATTGTACTCTTTGTCCGAATAATTTGATTTAAATTTTTGGAATTATCATTAGTTTTTTGTATCTGATTTAGGTAATAATTGTATTTATGTGTAACTCTTTTTGTGTAAGTCTACAAAATTTGCTTGATTTTTCTTGACTGACTGTAAACGATTTAATTGTATTGTATTGTGGTCAAGAAGTAAATATATATATATAATTGACAACACTGGAGAACATTTTTTTTTTCTTTGCTGGACCCCGAGGAAAACCATATGATTCTAATATAACTTTTCGCGCTTATTTCTGTATGTAATTTTTCTCAATCATGCAAGATTTTTTTGTTACATTCAGTTAAAATGTAGAAAATATGTATTTTTACGTACATGAACCATACATCTTATCTAAAATGTTCTTGTTGTTGACTTCCTTCTATGCTTGGCATCATATATCCTTCTGAAGCGTCCAACAATAAACTGCAAGCATTCTTGCACTTCAATGTCCCTGGTACATCTTTTCCATGGCAGAGATGTCTTAGTGCAAAACGCTCTCCGTGCTCGTCACGGACAGCCCCTAGATTGCCAGGGGAAAAATCTATGTGGGAGTCAAAAAAAATTTGTTTTGAAGGACATATTACCCTCATATTTATGTAAGACTAACAGTTCACCTACTATTTCACAGTAGTTGAGGCTTTATGATGTCTCAAAAAAAAATTGCGTAACCCTATTAAATTAACTCCACGCTTGATTTTCACCTTGACTTAACAGATCGTCGAACTTTCCATCTCCAATCAAAGCATAAGATTCCAGCTGGTTAAACCTACCTTTTCGGTGACGATAATTGCATTACAGAAGATATATTAGTCTAAATAAGCCTATTAAAAACCTAGACTTAATGACAACCATAACAATTTGGGATTTATATATATATTATTTACACAGACATATTTTATACAACGAAATTATAAATAAACCTTTTGTTATAATAATTTTTGATGGTTTTTAATAATATAATTTAAATTTAAGTTCAAAATATTCTAAATATAGAAAAATATAACAATGATTATTAAAATTCACAGAAATAAAATATTTTTTGTATAATAATAATCTATTTGTTGTTAATAATAATAATAATAATATTTATTAAATAGCACAATTGGCTACATATTTTACTACATAGTAAAAAATATACGAAAATATTCTAATAGTAAACAATATATACCTATTTTAAAATATTTTATAAATAAACTTTACTACAATTTTTTCTACAATTAAAAATCTTGTTAGATATATAAAAATTCGGTGTAAAATTTGATGTAGTAAGAAACTTGTAAGCTCTGGGGGTTAAATTACAATTTTGGGATAATATTGATTAGATTTTTTCTAGACAGAAATATACAAGATGGTACAAATATATTGTGAATACCTCGAAAATCTGATGCTCTACTGTTTCAAAGTTTTCACCATCTTCATCTGCATAAAAAATACTACAATTTTGTTTCTTAATCGTAATCGCAAATACGCTAATAACATAGTTATCAAGTGTACCGCATTAACTTTGAACAGATCTCTATACATTAAATATAGATTATTCATCTTGCCCTATACTTATGTATGGTCTCGAAAAATACACTTTAATGGAGCAGTATTTCACTTCTTTCATAACGACGTAGAAAGTACGGTTCCATCCTTATCAATAGTAAATGAGGAAATCGAAGGAAGTAGTTATTTGAGCATTGAAATTAAATAGGACTGTGAGATAATTGTTTCTGCAGGATTCTAAATGAAAATGCCAGCGTTAGAGTTTTCAAATGATTTTGTATTTCGACTAAGATGATTTTCGGAGATATATCGGGAACTGACCAATGTTGGTAACAAAAGGGATCGTTTATAATAGTGAACAGATGGTTTATACCTTTTTGGGGTAAAAATAATGTCTTAAGCAAAGGAAAATAACGTGACTATTTGTAAAATATATAAGTAAGGTTGTAAAATAAATGGAATTGTAAAAATAATTTTGGAATATGTGAAACCAGAAGGAAATTAGTAATAAAATATAAATCGGGAATTTCCATTAGGTGGGTCATAAACCATTTGCATCAACAGCAATATTACAATGGATATTCAGAAAAACAGGGAAGAATTTATTTGCACAATTGTCCATAGTTATCCTCATTTTAATTTAAAATGGCTATTCAATGCGTACATTATAATTTTGTGTATTACAAATCAATATTTACTAAATAATACAAACAATAATACAAATCACCAAAAATTTAATAATCACAGTATGAAATGATTTAAAATATCTCATGGGGCCTAATATTTAGGTCGACATATTAACGAATCTCTGGTATTTCATTATAACGCATTCATAGAGTTGATCATACAGTGACCATTAGAAATGAGACAGCATGCAGTCACTCGTCAATGTATGCGAGTGTGATGCGCTATTGTCATCATATGCTATTCAACAGTTCCATGGCCTATATTAGTATGCACTACGTGAAACGAGGATCAGTTCGACCGGCATTGCATACGCATCAATTACTAGATGTGAGCCTATTGTGAACTTAGGTTACCCCTACATATCGGTTAGTGTCTCAGTAACATAGGAACTATTAGTTAATTACAAATTGCTAAGATTTTTTGTCCAACGAAAATTGTCAATATGGTATGTAAAATTTTATGTATTTTTTTCAGATTTCATGGAAATTGGACCTGTTCTACTACTGATGCTGACAATCATGACTGAAAACAAAGGTACTTAATAGGTTATAACAGATGTAAGTTATACAGGTTGGGACATAAATTGCGTAGAGAATAGACTTGTAGAATGAAATTTAGTATTTGCACTTCTAATGCCCAGTTGCATAGAAGTCTTAAAACTAGATGTAAGCTAAAACTCGATGTAAAACACAAAATTGCCTAGAAATGCAATGCGTTTTAATGAGTTTTAGCTTACATCTAGTTTTAAGAATTTTATGCAACCATGCATAAGTCCAGTAAATTTTGTAAATACAATTTAACATTTTATGTTACCGAATTAAAATTAATTGATAGAATAATTCCTAAACTTCGAAATCAACAAAATATAATCAAACAATTACTCGTTAAAGAAACCAATTCTTGAAAAAAAAGATCAGGTTATGATATATTATTGGCAAAAATTTCAAAATACTTTTCGGAAGTAATGATCAATGAATCAATACGCAGTAATTCGCGTCAAATTACTTTGATAGCCAAATAAGTCAATTTTCTAAAAAGCAAAATCATTTATACTGGTTGTATAAAGAACAATCACACATTGATAACACAAAAATTAAAAATTTTAACGACACTGTTACCAGTGTAAATTCAAATGAGAAAATACTAAAAGACAATCTAATAAAACAAAACACTTATTTATATAATAACAACCAACAACTTCGCATCCTAAAAACAAAGGAAATATTAATAGAATTTACAATTTTAAATCAATTAATATTCAGAGTATGACAAAGACATTTTTAGTTATGTAAGTACTATACTTTTTGCTCAATAAGAAATAATTCATCATTTTGTTCTAACACCAGAACAACTTATAATTTTCAGAAAATAATTCAACATATTCCAACTAACAATGAATTTCCAATACATTTATTACCAGAAAACTGCCACGATCTAATGGCTAAGGCTAAAATCTAAGGCTTTAGCATTGCAAAATTATGGCAACACCATCACAAATAAATCATTGAAAAGCTTTTTGTTTCTTTAAAAATACTGTTAAATACAAATAAATATACACTCCTTTAAGTACGGAACGCTGCTATTGCCTTGCATTTGATGCGACGAAGCAGGCTTTGTATTTATTTATAAGGTGAGCCAAATCGAAACAGGCTGTGTTTTCAGACAGTTTATTTGCCTCCGCGGAGTGCTGGCGGGAAAAGCGGGTGATCAGACCATGCGCTAGAATTACATTAAAGCAGAGTCAGCTGTATGTAGGCTCGTTAGCATAAGCAACTAGTTAGTTTGAATTACGGTGGCATGTAGAATGCGTATTATAGTGTATTTTTTACTGTTTCGTGTGTGTGTGTGTGTGTGTGTGTGTGTGTGTGTGTGTGTGTGTTGTTTTGTGTAATGAACTAATAAGCAGTATTAATAATGAACGGTATCAGTAACCTTTTGAAAAAACATTTTCTTGTATTCGAAAAAACTCGAAATAAAACAACTGGGAAGACCGCTACCGGATTTGGACATTTCAAAAACTCAAAATGTTTCTGCCTGTGCTTCTAAAACATGGACAAGAAAACTGAAGTAAATAGAAGCATTTACTTCAAAAACAATTTGATTTGCGGATGCGACGAAAAGCAAGCTGTTTTTTGTTTCCCTTGTGTTTTATTCGGGGGAGAACAAACTGAACTAAGAACGGTAGGAAAACATTAAAACACATGAGAAATCGAAGGTACATATGAACAATGTTTTTAGTTTTCCTATGCTTGGCAAATCAAATATTTTAACCTAGTTGAACTCAGCCTAAAATAATTCAATAGTTTCGATACCATATTTTCAGTTTGTGTATATACAGGAGTAATATGGTCAGTGTTACATTCTTTTTTTAGCGTACATAGAAAGGCACCTACAGTTTATACCCAAACAGAAATATACTTCTAATTTTGAAAATATATTCTTTCAGGGTGTACCAAGATAGAGAGGACATGACTCGAAAACGCGATGTGTGAGCCAGTTAATAAAGAAATTTTAGTTTACGCCAAGAACTTTAATATAGTTATATATATAATTTAATATATAATGCTTTAATCACTTTAAAGCATTTTCAAGCTGCACTTTCACGTAAGTACGACTTGAAAGTGAAATATTTTTATTATGCTGCGAGCTACAGATAGCTCAAGAGTAAGACTGCGCAAGTGTGTAAATCAAAATTGAAGGCACTTTGAACACTTTTAAATAAAAATACTTTACTCTCAAGTCGATATAGAGAATACAATTTTTTACAGAAAAGTGTGCGACAAACGCCCAAGAAGCGCAAAATTCCATATTTACGAAACACGGCAACTTGTAAATATTGTGTTAAAATGTAAAAATGTTATAGAAAATAAAGCTACCGACACTGTAAATCTAAAAGATAAATAAGAGGTCTGGGAAAAAAATTGTATCATATTCAATGCATCCTGCGGACAGAATAGAAATGCAAAAACACTGAAAATTAAATAAGATGGTTAAAATATATAAATATATATAGTAAAGTAAAAGTTGTTCCTTTTCAAAAGCTCTTTCCAAACGTACCAAAAACGACATACGTTCTCATTTAAAAAATAAAATTTTGTCCTTGGTATCCGATACTTCCTGTTTGTTCCATAAAAATTCAATACCATTTCTATAAAATTTTACTACCATTCGATTCTTTGGATAAACTTTTCATGTCATATATATTTCTTTTTTTACAACTTACAAATCTCGCTTTTTGTGAAAATCGTATTTCCGTTATCTTGAAACTTGTATTAAGTAACAGAAGACAAATTATTTTTAAAGTCGTAATATTCATTTTGACGCGAAGCAATAAATATTTTCACAGACATTCAGCATTGTTCACTGCCTTCACTTGCTAAATTAGAGCAAATTATAGCAATTAAACCAAAATAGAGCAAATTGTATTATTATTTTTGTTTATTTATTTTTTCTCATAATATTTTTCACATAAATTATAGGATCAAGTATTATAGAAATCTTGATGGCATAATTTAGCAATAGTGACAGGTCTAACTCTATTTAATAAGTAACGGACAAATAAAAATAGCCAGATAGCTTATTTCTTAGCTAAAATTTCGATTGAAAGTCAGATGAAAATTTCTAATTTCCATTATACTTGCAACAGTTAGAAAAATCTCAGAAGCAACTTCAACTAGGATCTTTAAATTTGAAATCTATACAATAATAATATAATGTAATTCAGCTTTAACACTTCTGAATTATCCATATTACAACTGAGAATTTTAAAAAGAATTTCCTTGAGAATATCAAATATAAAGAAAATAAGTAAAGAGAAATAAAAAAAAAAAACATCAAGAAACGAATTATTTTCTCACCCAGGCATATAAAATTAAATTTTCACAATAAAATGTCAAGATTAAAACTTTTTTGTAAAGTGTCTATGCGGTTTCTTTCATGGATGGATTTAAATCACGAGTTTTCATGACGTAACTACGTACGTCAGCGACAAGACATAAAACAAAATACGTTTCCTAGAGCTTTTAATTGCCAAGCCCTTTTAATAAAATGCAAATATATGCCACGATCTTTTGTGATAAGGCCCATATATAAAAGATAACTTAGCTACATAAATATGCATGAACGAAGTATCAAAAACGATGAAATTATTTCGACAATTTTATGTAGACTGATTACTTTTATCAGATTGCGTTAAGTGATAATCACTTTACAAGATTTTAGAAAGGGTTCGTTCTTAAGAAAACAATTTAATTTTCCGCTGTTAAATATTTATTTGAGATTTACAGGTTAACCATTTCTAAGGCACGAGATGTTATGTGATACAATTTGTGGCGAAATATGTAAGAATATTTTGCAACATTTTAAAATAAGTTCTGGTACTACAGATTTAATCATTGTTCATAAAAATCTTTTAAGACATGAAAATATAATAGATGACAGTTTTAAGAATTTCATAGAGCACTCTCCTTCACTTGTAAGTAATAGGGTTCGAATGCTGATACCTCATCTTTATGATAAAAAAACTAGCATAAAATAAATAAATAAACTTTTTTTATTAAATTAATATCGCTATCAATGCATTTTTCTGCCACGCTTAAGACGCGTACTAACATTGCACAAAAACTCGCTGCAACAACGTGGGGAGCATGTGCCAAAGTATTGCGTACTTCTGCTTTGGGTCTCGTCTACACGACGGCAGAGTTTTGATCATCGGTCTAGCTAATAAGATCGAGGTAGAGCTAAACAGGACTATGCGAATAATTTATGGCGCAATAACACCCACTCCCCTATATTGGCTACCAACCCTCCGCAACATAGTCCCACCAGATCTACGCCGATAAAATGCATGGGCTAGGGGTGCAGAAAAATCAGTACAAACCCACATCTTCCTATACATAGTAACCTTGCAAATGAGCGTTGTTGTCTAAAATCCAGATGGCCACCTACTTCTACTTCTAAGCTCATAGAAAGCAATGACATCATCATCTGCGATATTTGGGTAAAGCGTTGATTGGAAGAATGTCCAGAAGACTGCTGTTCTCTAAATCCAAAAGAAGAATGGGAAGGGCTTTAATCGGCCCTGCAACCTATGAGTTACGCTATTCGCAATAACCACAATAGATGTACCGATACTTTAGCGAAAAGGGGAACTTGTAAAACACCGGAATGTGACTGCGGTGCACCAAATCAGACAATCAGTCATATCACCTTCAACTATCCACTCCGAGCCTACCAAGGACCCAAAGAAGATTTACAGGGTCCCGTAGAGAGGTATGATGTTTTTGAAAAGACAGTCACACATTTAATTTCGAACCAATATAAAAATTTATTGTTTTTATACATAACTGGTACATACATTGCCATTTGCAAGAATTACACATTAATTTTCGAAAACTCACATGACTTCGAAAAATTACATCAGTTAGGTGGCGTCCATTTTTGTCGAGGCATTCTAGTAGATGGGTGACGAAATTGTCCATACAATATTCAAGCATGGCACGTGAAATCCTTTGAATTATGTTTTCGGAAAGCTCTTCAAGAGTGCGTGATTTGTTAATGTAAGATAGAGCTTTCAGGTAGCCCCATAAAAAGTAATCGCAAGGTGGCCACTCCATATCCCCACGCAATGAAATCAGGCGTCCTGGGAAATGCTGTCTTAAAAAAGCCATTGTTTCTCTTGATGTATGGCAAGTTGCCCATCTTGTTGAAACCGAACTGTGTTGAGGTTGATGCGTCGTCTTCTTACTTTTGACAGGAAATAATCACGCAACATGGTAACGTAGCGATCTGTGTTAACAGTCACTGTTCGTCCATTTTCACGAAACCTTTCGTGAAAACTATTCACCCACTTCATAATGGTATTCCATTTTGGAACACGACCATGACGACTAATATTAAAATGGTATCGGAATCGTCGCTGTGTGAGCATCACAGAACGAACCATTTCAATGAAGGTGTTGTAAATAAACACACGATGTGCTATAGACCAAGGCTCCATTATTACTGAAATGGCATCTGTTGTCCAGTAGATATCAACCATTCCGAAAACAGTGTGACCACCCAAGCGCGCGTAACAGTAATTTCAAAAACATCATACCTCTTTGCCGGACCTTATATTACGTATCACACCAGATCTAATAAAATATATGGAAACCATAGATGTAATATTATGACAATTGTATATTTATATCATGAATATTATATGTTATGTACTATATTTTATTAAATGTACGCATAATTTGTACTTGCATGCCATACGCTAAATAAATAGAAATGACATATATATATTTACTTACTTCCAAAAGATTTGTTTTTAAAGTAATACTTATGCAGCAACTCTTTATATGTGGTATCAACAAGTCATTGCTTGTCTCTTTCACATTATTCGAAGATAAATAAAAAGAAATTTCGCCAAATGAATAATAAATGAATTCCTGACACTTCGGTATCAAAACATCAGAACAGGGTAAGAAGGAGGAGAAGCAATATACGAATACGCGAATAGACGTTAAGCAGAAGTCGCCAAACATTTTATTTGCCTCTATAGCTTCCATTTAATATAACATTTTAAGAAATTAGTGAGGGCTTTAAACTAGCTCATCATAATTTTATTTAATTCCAATAATTGAATGACTAATACAAATGACCAGAATGAAGGCAACACTTCATTGATGACATAGAGCTGCGAAAAAAAATAAAATTTCTGCCGCTTTTGATTTTAAGGGGGGATTAATCAGGCAAATCCTGATTTCATATCATGTTTTAGTTTTTCTCCATCACGTCTAGTTTTTTTGTAATTCTCAAAAGAAAGTATCATGAAAAAGAAAAAAGCACGCCTTGTAGCCTGTCTCTTATGTTTTGCGGAACTGTCATGAATGCATGATTTTTGACGTTATGCATGTATATGTTTTTTATCACTTTTGATGTGTAAGTGTTTATTATTATAATAATTGTTTATTTATATGAAGTTTAAGACAACTGCAATATTTACATTCGGCCCTGCTTAATATGAGTCATAGATAATAAGAAATTTTTAAAGTGTGGTAAAAAAAATGATACGTGATAAAAAAATTATATTATTTTCTAGCATTATCAGTACTTATCTATTAAAATTACCATATATTATTAAAGGCGGCCAACCGTCGCTGCCCTTTTTAGCAATCAAGAAGATTTTAGCAATCAGTCCACCTAACGGCTAACTAATTTTACGCACAATCGATAATTTGTTCTTGTGGACAAGTATAAAAATTATTTCCCAGCGCAACGCTTATTTTTTAAAATAACGACACAGGCTTGAAACAAAAGTTAATATTAAATATACATTATTTTGTTTATATACTATCTTTTCATCAGTCATATCCTAATTAGATGATGTCTTTTTTTTGCAGCAAACTGCATACAGGTATGCAAAGAGTGAGGCATGTCAAGCATATAGTAAAACCTCGAGTACGAAAAGTCCTTTATGCCACTGTGCAACGATATTTCTTGCATACAGAGCCGCCTGAAAAGGAACAGTTAAAATTCGGGAATGGATGGTAATTGATACTCATCCTGGGTTTGGAGTCAATACTATCATTTAATATTTTATGTGAAGTGTGAATTTTAATACACTTTGGAGTTTAGTAGTGTATTAAGTGGCCAAAAGAGTAGCTAAGAGCAAACGTCTTGAACTACATTTTTGGATAAACAAAACAACAATGTTTTGAAAAACATTTTTGTAGAAATCATTTTTGTTGTCAACTATGTAGAACGAAATCTAACTTCAGGATACTAGAATGGTCGGTGTGAGTTGTTACTGATACCCAAGGGGAGGTCTTAAATTCTTCATATTACATTATTTAAAGGGCATATTTTTAGTATAGTTGAACTAATATATTTATTAGTCCCTCCTTAAGAAAATGTTCTGGGTGCGTCACCCCTGAAAGTCAAGTAAAAATTAGTGAATATTGTCACAATTATGGTATAATTGTGTTCTAATGTCCCAATTCCTTGAGCAGCCTTTAAGCCGTGTAGGTCAAGGTTGTTGACGTACGGTTTTAGAAATTAAATATTGTGCAGAGTGTTGCGTGTTTGTCAACATAAGTTTTGAACTACATTCTAATATGTTGATAAACATCATTCAATTGTGCTGACTATGGTCTTTAATTGCGGGCAACAATTACACAAATGAATAATTTTTCCAAAACAATTGAGGTATGACCTGATGTCATAGTGTCCTGGTTAAGAATTATAAGATGGTCTTAGGGAAAAGAGTCGTGGTTTGTCTTTCTTGGTGGTCAAGCAGTAGTTATTCTTGTGAGCACGTTGCCCAAGGACCAGCCCAGCTGTTGAAGTCGCAACACGAGATGTGAGTGTCGTCTACAGAGCTTCTCCACGTGTTCGCCTCGTGCGGATACCGATGGATACCGGGGTGGTTTGACCGATTCTGGAGAAGCCGGAGCAAGAACGGGACTTACATCAGCTTCTAACGGACAACACCAGCTGCCATTCTGACCAGCAGCCGTACTAACATACAAACAGTACTTGGTTTCTATAGCTGCTAAAATTAAGATGGAGAATAATATTAAACAATAATTAACTGGTTCAAGTTAGGAGCTACTGCCAACACCAACCAAACAACTAGTTTAGTTCTAGTTAACTTAAATGAGGAATTATATTTTTATGTATAGCTAAACAGTGCACATAAAGGAAAAACCAGTAACTTGGCGCCACTATGCGTGTGATATCAGCAATCGTCAAATCTACCCCTAGTTACTTATTCTCATAGTCCCACTGCACCTAAGACGTCAACAAACTATACATTATCTATTGGCAGGCGGTAAAACAAAGAGCAGAAGTTGCTTATTCACCAAAATCTCAATGCTCTACCCAGGCAAAGATTAGAATTAAGAATGCCTCACTTAAGGGTGCTACTCAAGACTGACATAATTCCGCCCCGAAAGAAACAATTGAATATTTCAACAGAAAGGACTCAGTAGACTATGATTTACCTCGAAGTTTCCGGTGTACACTGAACAGAGCCCACGCAGGACATGGTAGATGCGCATATATGTTGCCTGAATCGGACTTGATGTATATAGAGTTTCTCAGTAAGCGTTGTAGAATGGTTTTTGGAACAAAACGCACTTTAATAATTTATAAATTTTTCTACTTTTTATGTAAATTTTATATGACTTCTTCCCGTAATTACTGTTCGATTACACGAATGATGCACTGAATCTCGTCTTTGAGCTCGTGGGTGTTTTCGGATGGTTAGTGTTCACTTTATTTTTTACGTAGCCCAAAAAAGAAAATAATAATAATGCAACGGCGTTAAAAAATACTAACAGCCAATTAACATCGCCATGTTGTGAGATAATATTGTCTCTGAACCTTGACCGAAATACAGCGATTGTTTACTGGAGTGCATGGCTGGGTACTAAATTCTTTCCTAAAAATTCGCAATGTGGTGCTCTGGACAATGTCTAATTGCTGCAAACGGTATTGAATTGATATTCTGCGATCTTCAGCCACATTTTCATTTCTGCAATAATTTCAATGTGTTCTATACTGACCCGATTTCCACGTTTGTTCAATAAATTGCGAGTTGTTTTCTCACTTGCGCGATTGTGCTAGCCGAAAATTTTCGAAACGAATTTTTTATTACACCATTTTTTATTATAAATTTGCATTATTTTAAAGCGTCTTTGAACTGTGTATGCACTATGACAGCTATCAAACATCACCATAAAAAATCTTTGATATTTGGCAACAAACTTAACAACATATTAAATGAATTATTGAAAAAGCTTTTAATAAACCCTAAGTACAAATGTTGAGCTTCAATTTAAACACTTTATAAAAGAATGCTCCTAATGTCGCTTCACTGGGGCCAATGAAGAATCTTATATTGATTATAAGTATTTATTGTCATGTGATTACATATTATTTGTTTCATGCTCATATAAAATATGTAATGCCGTGAGAAAAAGGTTCAGAAACATTGGACCTGCCATTATTGTTAGCTGTTGATGGCAGATGACCACGAACGATAAATTAAGATTTTATTACATACTTACACAAGAAGAAATAGAAAAAATACACGGAAAATACCTAAAATGGACTCTGGGACTCAACACACAAACACCAACTTATATCATACTGGAAGAAACCAAGAGGGAGAAAATAAGAGTACTAACAAAGAGAAGAGCCATGAAATATGAAGAGCGAGGAAATATTGACAGAAAACACAATATTAGAAGAGTGCTGGAAAGAGAGAGAAAATGAAAACCGATACCAAATGGGGAATGATACGGTATAAATATTACGAACGGAACGGTTATTCCATAGAAGAGGCCACAAAAAGAAGAAGAGAAGGTCAACATATGACAAACATAATAGTAGAAAGAGACCAAGAAGTTCAGTTGCAAGGACAGTTTAACAGAACACAAAATTCTACATATAACAAAGTGTATAAAGATATAACCACTATTGGTTTACCCAGATACTTGGCAGACGGAACGAGGAACCAGAAAGTAATCGCAAGATTCAGATGTGGCAACGATGAGAGGGTAAACTGTTCTTGGATGGAAGAAACAAAAATGTGTAGAATCTGCAGAGAAGAACAAGATTCAATAGACCACCTAAGAAACTGTGAAGGAATGCAGCCAGAACCAAGAAAAACAGAAGACCTACTAGCCGACTTGGGGAGAGGCCTAGCCTGGATGAAAGCAGTATTGGAAAGACAAACAAAATGAATTATTATGTAGCACACAAGAGTATATATAAATCTTATAGTATGTAAACTAATTCTTTCAAAGCCGAAAGGCACGATATAAATTTATTATTATTATTATTACACGCTTAATACTAAAACTATTCCAAACGTTTAAGCGGAAACTGGAATTTTCTTTTTTCCAAGTTGTCATGAGCTCCATTTTTAAGGATTGAAGTGAGCTTTTCCTAAACAAAATGATCAAAAGCTTCAATTAATTGATAAAAGTTACTAGAATTGAAAATTTAGATCCGCTTAACCCAAAGAAACAGACTTTAAAGTAATAACTGATACGGCAATATGCTTTATTACATATAATTATTCAAATGTATTTGATAGTCTTTTTATTGACATGACTAGCGATTTTATTTGATTCGGATTTCTAGTAAACAAATCTTTGAACCGCAATTATAATAAATTAAATGTAAGTATCTCTGATATTGTTCAGTTGGCAATATGTTTGATGTTCACTGTAAGTGTTAGATAGGATCGATATGATTCAACAAGTAGAGTAAGCCTGGTGGATGATAGGCGGTCGCAGGGTAAGAGGGTAAAGCGACGGTCTTCTAGGCTATTCGCTGCTGGCTACAGCCTGCGTGTCGTGGATTCCTACAGTGTTGTTTCCGGTCCAGCGAAGTCTGAACATAATAATAATAATAATAATAATAATATTTATTATGTATTAAATGTTTACATTTTTACAATCGTCAATCGGTATTCATTTAATCCTAATACAAGGTGGGTAAAAAAGATGTGAGAGATGCATACTATAGTTTACTCAGTATACTGAGCTTCATCTAAATCACTGAACTCATTATCTAGGTATTCTGCAGTGGAGTAAAACGCCTTAGATATTAAATATCTCTTTAAAACCCTTTTGAATCTTAAGGGGGGCAAAAGTTTGATGCTGGTCGGGAGAACATTGTAGAATTTTATAGCCAGGTAATTTAGGCTGTACCTTGACTTCTCTAACCTCGTAAAGTCAGGGCGTATTTCGTTCTTATTTCTCGTGTCGTGTCTATGGACAGAGCTTTGTAGAGAGAATCTGTCTTGGTGTTCATGTACGTACATGAGACATAAATGGATGTAAAGGGAAGGGAATGTTAATATACCCAATTCAATAAATTTGTATTTACAATCAGATCTGTATTTAACATTCCCTAGGACTCTAATGGCTCTACGCTGCAAGGAGAATATGCGTCCTGTGTGGGGAGAGTGGCCCCAGATTAATAGGGCATACGTTATCCGGGTTTGGAAGGAAGCAAAGAAAAATGATTTTTGAACCATCAAGGAAGCACACCATCTTAGGTTGTTTAGGCAATAGATCGACGAGCACAATTTTTTCGCAAGTGTGTTGATGTGTTGTTCCCAGGTTAACTTGCTGTCTATCTCAAGTCCTAAGAACGAGACCGAGATGGGGTTATTAACATCTTCTATGTTCCTGGTTGCGAACACCATGTGCTGAGTTTTTGTATTGTTCATAGTCAATCTATTAGCTAGGAACCAGTTTTGGAAATTGGATAGGGCTAAGTTTCTTTTGCCAAGGAGTGAAGTTATGTGTCTACTGGATTGAAGGACAGTTGTATCGTCAGCGAAGAGGATGGTATCCATATCGGCATTGACGTACGGCAAATCGTTCACGTATATTAGGAATAAAATGGGACCTAGGACAGATCCTTGTGGTACACCATGTTTATTTCCTAACACCTCAGATGAGCCATTATTAGTGTACACAAACTGTCTTCTTTCAGAAAGGTAGGACTGTATGAGTTTTGTACTTTCTGGGTCAAATTTATAAAATTTAAGTTTTTTAATTAAAATTTCGTGACTCACGCAGTCAAAGGCCTTACTAAGGTCCAGAAAGCTACCGGAGCAATAAAGTCTATCCTCAAAGCAATGTGTGACAGATTCCATGAAGGCCAATATCGCGTCGGTAGTTGACTTACCAGATCTGAAGCCAAATTGCTTAGAAGACAGAAAGTTAGATTTCTCGAAGTGACTGGTTAGTTGGTTTTTTAGCACTTTCTCAAATATTTTGGAGAAGCAGGGTAGAAGCGAAATAGGGCGAAAATTATTTAAATCATTATGGTTTCCTTTTTTATATATAGGTAGAACACGCGCTAATTTGAGAGCATCAGGAAATGTACAGGTTCGAATCGAAATATTAATTAATTTAGTGAGTGGTGTAATCAAGATATTTTTGATGGATTTGATTATATCCATATTAAGACCATAGGCGTCACGTGTTTTATTGTTGTGGAGGTTATCTATTATATCTCTGACTGTAATTTCGGAGATTTCATTGAAGGAGAAACAGGAAAAATTTGAGTCCGATTGCTTATTATTGGATAATAATTCAATGGGACATAAATTGTTTGGAGGCAAATTATTGATTAGGCTATTAGCAGCGTTGCAGAAAAACTCATTTATTTCATCCGCAGAACGAGGACAAAGTAAGGGGTTTTTTGCTTTAAGATTATTGCTGATTACTTTCCATGTGGCCTGAGAGATGTTATTGGAGTTAGAAATATACTTACTATTTGCGTCGATTTTAGAGCTTTTTATTGCTTGCCTGTACATTGTCCTATAAGAGTTTCTTAGATTTTTACTATTTAGGGAAGGGTTAGTTTGGTAATGTGCATGTAGTAAGTTTAGGGTGTCTCTCATAGTTTCCAGTTTAGAGTTAAACCAGTTTATTGAAGGATTGGAGGATTTCTTTTTTAGAGGTCTGAGGACAAAGGACGAATTGAAATTTTCAACTACGACACTGAGAAATAAGTCAAAGTTACTGTTAACCCCTCCAGCAGTGTCAGAAATAAAGTTCCATGATAATGAATTTAATGCCTCATAGAACGCTGTCTTTCCATTTTGTGTCAAAGGGCGGAACATGGTAGTATCATTCGGATTGGGGTTATTGTCATTAGATAAACAGGTTAATTTGAAGCTAATAGCGTCATGGTCAGAGAACGGGATTAAAATTTTGTTAGTGTTTACACTATCGTCATTAAATACGGAACACGGATACACTTGATGAGCTGACTGGGAATACAGGCCACTGATGCCAACTTCCAAATAATTAATCTTCTAACTTCCATTTTTCTTTTATCCTCCTGTCTCTTTCAATTGTTAGAAATGTTTTAAGCTGATTTACAAGTTATACTTATTGAACAAGTTTTATCTTGTTTACTGGACAGGAAATAAATTATATGAGACTCCATGATTACCTCGTTTCTGTATTATAAATGTAGAGTGGGACAGTGTTTGATTAAGGATTACTCTTTATTTAAAAAAAAAAAAAAAACTGACGAAAAAAAAGATTTAATAATGAAATTTTACTTAAAATTAACTTTGTTGTAATTATGTTTTATAGGAATTGTGAATGCAGAAGCAAATGAAGTGATTTAAGGAGCCAAAATACAGAAACTATTAATTTTGAAACAAAATTTCTTTCCATTATTAATATGTCTGAGGTTCTTTTGATTCTACGTCGCACAACTTGCACCGTCGTCTAAGTCGTCTTAAGATTTATTTTTGAACACATGACAATGCCATTGTATGGCAAAACTATAGTCGTGTTAAACAGCAATAAAGTGGTATTTTGCGTAGCAATGTTGTGTTTTATTTATCTTGTTAATATGGAATATCACAAAGTAACGGACCAATCAATTTCTTATTTGTATATATTTATATAATATTTTGTAATAAAGCTTTCTTAAAATTTAGTTTCCTTTATTGCTTGAGCTCGGGGGCCTCAAAAGGGTTATTAGCTTCAAGCCCCCGAAAATCTAAACCATTACTGTGTACAGAGAAGAATCCTGGCTGCCGCGTGTATTAGGCGGCGCCCAGATCCCACTTGGTGTGTGTCAAAATGTATGAGTACATACGGTAGTCGTGTTAAAGAGTACTTGGGGGGTAAGAAATTCAATTTGAATGAGGAGGTGATGGAAGAGGTGCAAAGAACGTTTTTTAAATTAAATTTACTTAGGAGTGCTTCAGCTACTAAGGCTATTAGCACCCACCTAGTTTCATACACATTATATAGTTTTTATTTATCTATATTCGCAAGTATACAAGCAAGGGCATTATTTAGAATAATAAAATTTGTTTAATTAACTTTGTGTTGTTATTGTTGTTGCTGAATAGAAAGGTCCGAACCAAATATATTATTTTGTTAACTAATATATCTTGCATTTTGTTTACTATGCATTATTTTGCGTACACACTTTTGAACACTCGTTGAATACTCATGAAGGTCTCTCTTGGCACTTACTTTGACCGTGCAATGCAATATTAAAATTTTAAATCGCCGTTTAAATGACAGTTTCAATATGCTACAATGAAATATGTTCATACATATATTATTACTATCCTTATTAAAACTATTATGCTTACATTTGGCAAACCGTAATTTATCTTTAGAGTTGTGCATCAGAATGTCCATTCGAAACAAATCATTGTGAACGTGGTCATGATTGTGCCATATTCAAATATCATGGTTGAACGCCTCTGAATGTGTTCGCTGGGTCTAGGGTGAAGGGCATGACTCTATCTTACGAAACACGTGCCTCGCTAGGATCTAAACCTAATGAGGGCATTCAACCCTCTGTAATCTAGGACTGCCCCCCCAATTCTCCCTGCTTCACGCACTACCAACCTCATTTTTTACCAATATCCTCTCGCAACTGCGCCAATTGAAACAAGATGTTAAAAGGACTATATTAGATTTGTAGAAAAGAAGAGGATGAAAAGTAGTTCATGCAATCGTTTACAGTAAGTTAGGATTTCTTAGGTACAACCAAGTAATATTTATAGCATCAATCATATGTTTTGGACAGAGTCGTTAACAAAAAGTTTTTCTTTTTAATTTATTGTGTGGTACCAAAATAAAGCTATTTAAGTGCGGATTAAAGAACGGCAAGTGATAAAAAAATAATTTTCATGCAATTTTAATCAACAATTTTTGTATAAAAATATATAATAAACTTTGCAAAGCAATTTTTTGTTTGCGTAATCTCAGACATAACGTATCCCGTAATATTTTACTCACAGCATATCACTCTTTCATAGTCACATGTCCTACGCGATTCTTGCCTTGGGATACTCCCCCTTTTCACAGAGAATATTTTCTTTGCAAAGACGCGTTATTAGAATAATAGCTAACTTATCCTACAGATCAGACTGTAAACACAAATTTACTGATTTGTATATCCCTTACCTTGCCATGTTTATTTATATTTCAATGTCTCGTCTACGTACATTGCAACCTGATTAATTATGAACAGCAAAATCAAATACATGCTCATTTTACAAGAAAAAATGATATAATCAGACCAAAATACGTAAGATTGACCAAATCAAGGCAGTCCTTCAATTATTTTGGTATCTTATTTTACAACATACTCCCCTTGGCAATAAAGAAGTTAAACAACCAGCAATTCAAAAAGACCGTAAAAACATATTTAATAACTAAAGCATTTTATAACTTTGACCAATACCTCGCTAATAATTTTAATGACTTGTAATGTAATTTTGTAACTTTATTTTTAATGTTAAATTCAATGTATTATTGTTTATGCTATGTTTATTTGTAGTATTTTTTCCCCATTATTACTTTTATTTATATTTCTGACGTATGTAAAAATATTTTGTATTTGTTAACATTAATAAAATTATTATTATTATTATTATTATTATATTCATACAAAATTTAACTATCCAAAAAAATTTCTTACCTAACAATATTCATAAGCTTCTTGCTACTAACTCTCTAGATATTTATGAAATTATATGAGCCGTTAATTTTGAAAGTGAGATAAGTCCATTTTGTGAAAAAAATTAGAGTTAATGTTACGTCTTATTACAAATTGAGATTAACTTCATGTTTTTAATCATTTACAATAAATATCGACTCAATATCAGTATAAATTTGTTACTGTTAGTTTATATGATCAACAGTATTTCAAATGCATTGATTTTGAAAGTGAGACAAGTCCACTCGAATAAATTCTCTCGAACCGAAACCCGATTAATACCTCAGGATTATTATAAATTGATACAAAAATGTCGCAATCATAATCCCTTTTTAGTACATGAAATGAAAAGTTAAGACTTTTACTATACCATACCTCTCGAAGAAACAATTTTAAGAAGAAGGAAAAATACTGATGGAGAAATAGTTAACTGGTTGAATATTTCCTGGATAAGATTATTTAGAAATGCGCCATATAAAATGTTTTATAAAACATCAATAGAAAAAGATTCACAATTTAAAACTCTTGATTTATCACCAAAACGCGGTAGGCCATGTGATTTCGGAAAAATAATATTATCATCTTTATATGAAAAATCTAGGGCTATTACTAAAGAAAAATATAAAGATATGATGGATTTATTACTGTATGTACCACCCATTCATCATGAATACTTTAAAAATCTTAGAAGTCTAAACTAACAAAATATAATTTATATGTATACAACTTAGAATAGAATATATTTTCATGTTTTTCCAATTTTTTCTTATAAAATTAAATTTTTGTTTTTTTTTTTATTGTTATATTTCTTACAAAGAATAAAATTATATTGAAATAAAATAAGTAATTAAATAAAATTTTCATTTGTTTGCTACTATAATTCCATTCCATTAGGAGAAATCTACATTTTCAGCAAATCATTGCCTTTGAAAGTGAGACCAGTCCATTGTGGTACACCAAAACCACAATTTTTTCAAATAACGCCGATAACACTTATCGTATAATAAAATTACATGCATTGAGAATACCAAAAATGTAAAATAAGTCTATTACTCCTTACGAATATTTTTAATTCCATTCAAAAAGTGGACTTGTCTCACTTTCAAAATCAACGGCTCATATATAAGTATATTAAATCACAAAATATCAAATTATAATCGAAATTTTAAAACCTGGATAACAGCGAAGGCTGATAAGCCAGCACACAAAAGAAAAGAAAAAAATTGGCTGGAAATATAAAATATTTTATGTCGACCAAACAATGATAAACTCATGTCAATGAACATAACACTTTTAAATATTTAAATACAAATAATTGCAACTAAATCGCGATAAACCATTGAAATATTCAATGAGGAATAGGCTCGTGCGAGTAAGTTCGTCTTGAGCTCTTTCCTGTTTAAAGAACACCTACGAGACAACTTGTCTCGAGCACCATAGGAACATACAAATTTTGAGAACATATTGGTGTGGCGCACTGTAAAGGTTAATAAACTGTGAAGGCATTTGATAATACTATATCCTTTGGATTTAGTTATTGGATATCATCAAAAGATACTGACTTTTTCTGTTATAAATTGCGAGAGTTAAAAATACAAAACTGGAGAAATTCCACGGCTATATAAAGTTTACAAAACCCAATTCAAAACAATTTGTAACACGATTGAAAACTTTAGCGGTTTTCTAAATTGGAGAAAATTACAGAAACTAGTTTTCAAATAAAAGTAGAATTCCTCTGGACAAAATGTTATGTAAAACATTGAACTTGCAAAATATTTGCAATATTGATAATATTTTCAAGTGCGTTTTGCAGACGGACCTATTACCAAAACTATTGCTCTATAGTTACGCGCGTTTTCTGTACTGAAGCTATTAAGAATTACACCAGCACGAACTTCTGCTACCATTTTCAAGTAGCTCAAAACATTTGAAGTAAATATGGGTGCAGGCTGTGAATTTTAGCGGGTCAGGATGGGTCACGATATGCCCGCGTAACTTGAACATTAATATCACTTCGGACAATGAGCAGGTGAGAGCAGTTTGCCACATCATGTCCAGAAGTGTTGAGCTCTTTCAATTATGCCTTCAAAATGAGCAGCACTTTTTGTGAAGTCGGAAAGATAGCTTAATATAAAATAAATCCATAAAATACCAAACAAACACAGGCGCCTGCAAAAAAAATTTCAAATGGGAGGGTGCACAATATGATGCATATTTGGAAATATTTAGTAATTTATTAAATAAACTTTCATAAATTCAGAACACTATTTAAATATAAATTGATGGCGTCTGCGATCATTGGCAAATTGTAAATTGGCATTAATAATTTTTCTATAAAATATACTATATTATTAGTCAATTTTTTCCTATGCGCACGAGGGTTGCCTTTCATATTTCGGGATTTGAGATCAAAAACAATTATTTATCAACAAACGTGGCTTTATTGTTTTTCAAAATATTCTCCATGAAGATCAATACACTTTTGCATGCATTTCAACCAATTTTCGAAGCACTTTTTCCACTCCAATTGAGGCTTTTTCCACTGCGATTGTCAAATTATGTGGGATCTAACGCGGACAAATCTTTATGACGGCCAAATGTTAATGCAATAGTGAATGTATGCTGGTCCCACTAATGCCCAAGGATACCTCAATCTCACGATAAGTCACATGACTTATTCAGTATTCAAGGCATCAATGATTTTCGGAACAACGACCGATTTTGGACAACCTTCCCGAAATTCGTTCTTAAGCGAACTACGGCAGCAATTGAAGTCGGCAAACCATCGATAAACAGTATTGCTTGAGGTGCTTCATCGCCAAAAGTCGAATTAAGTTCATCGGTGCACGGTTGTTGGGATAATCCACGTCGAAAGTTATAAAAAATAATCGAAAATATTCATGATTTAATTCCATTTTTAGCCGAGATGAATTTTTTTACTTTGTAAGTTACTTTGAACAACCCAAATAACGTCAGTTGCCAGATGGCACCACTAGTTTCGCGCAATCCCGAAATATAAGAGGCAACCCTCGTAACATACCTAAACCGAATAACGATCTACCATCATAATTGTCGTCATAACTCACGTAATAATAATTGAAATAAGTGTTTATAGATGCATACTTTTTATGTAGTTAGCTGTCATCAGTGTCAGTATTAGAGCCTCTTTGTAGCGTTTCTACTGGTAGTTACCACGTGGGAAATGAGTACGTCACATAAACATATATATTATATAACAGAAAAAAATATATATATGTTGATGAATTATGTCCGTAGATAATATAATAGTTAAGTTTATGGGAGTCGGACAGGTGTAGAAATAAATAAAAAAAGTTTATTTAACTAAGCTTACGTTTCGATTTTAATCAAATCTTCCTCAGAGCTAAAAAGATTTAGAATCAGTTAGAAATTACATAATTAATATTGTTTATACGAATACATTATCAAACTACAGCTGAATGGTTTAGGTACTAAGTGTACATGAATAATTATTAGTTATAGATAGATTACAGATGATAATACAGTTAAATATAAAAAAAAGTCAAATAATAAAAAATATATGAGTTACGCAAAATTTGATTTAAACTAAATAAATAAATAAGTACATAAATAAAATTTGTTATACCTAGTTAGTCACATAATTTAAAATATAACGTTAAATAATAAAATATTACGCAAATTTGATTTAAACTAAATAAATAAATAATTAAAATAAATAAGTACATAAATAAAATTTGTTATACCTAGTTAGTCACTCACGTAACTCATAACTGCGGAGGGACTTGGCAATCACACTGGTATATTATAGGTATATTTTTGAAATTTCTGTACTGTCACTTTTTGTAAAATTTAGAGGATACCAAGGATAATTTGCTATTTTCGATGTGTTTTTGAAATATATTAATTTGTAATATCTCTATGGAATGTTTTTCATATTTTGTAGAAGCCAACAAAATACACCAACATTACAGGTTTCATTGTTTGTTCATTTAATTATAACTCAAAATGATAATTAAATAAAAAGTTAATAATTTGTCTATATTCATTTGTTCGTGATGTTTCAGATTACAACTGAAAATAGCAAATCTTTTTACAGTTTATTTTTCATTCATATGCACAGAGTATTTCCACTGTAAAATTTTTATACGTCATTGAATAGAAACTCCATTTACTTCTTTATTTTTCTCCATATTTTCCCAAAAAGGTAATACAAAAACATTCTTTTGTAGCAAGGTCCAGCAATATAACACAAGTAGACTCTTTTTAAAAAAAAACTTTTCCTTAAAATTCTTTTAGGAATTTTTCACCAATAGTTTCCCTTTTATAAAACAGAGTTTCCATCAGAGCTTGAATTCGTTTGGTAGTGTCAGTAAACACTAGCAAATATACAAGTCCAACGATTTGACAATTTTCAGTTGGCGACATGACTAGTGCAGTGTTCCACGGCCTTTGATGATGTGTATTTTCCGTAGATTGGCAACAGTGACTACAAACCTCACATGTTTCAGGTTTCGCGATAACCGAACCGTGATAGTTACAGGTTCGTTGTCGACGAAACCTGCACAGTGTGAGGGCAAACAACAAAATAACCAATAACAACGGCGACTCGTCCATCTTTAACATCCATAATATTATTGGATGGAATCTACAAATGATTGTTACATACGCCAAAGATCTGATCAGTTAAATAAAAAAAATTATTTATTTTTTCATGAAAATTATCGTAATTCTTATATAATTTTTGAATGGTTCAAATATTGAACCACTTTGTTTTTATTTTGTTTTTTATTTACTTAATTCTTTTTAAGACACATCCATTACATAGCTCAGCGGTTTCCAACCTTTTTTCTCTCACGTACCCCTTTATTAGACTTTTCATTCCCTATCTTCAATACCCGCACCCATCCCTTATTATTATTATTATTTTTGTCTTAGGTTAAGTTATAACATTTACAGGCTTTTATTATTATTATTGTTTTATTTAACATATTACAATTACTTTTTCAATTTTTTATATTAGCGAAGATCAAAACAGATAAATGGTACAATTCTGTGGAAAATCTATAAGCTACAGACGATCGTATCTAAGGAGTTATTTTATGTGTTATTATGGACAATTTCTTATAGATTTTGTCTGTAAACTTACAGATTTGCCACAGAATTGCACCAATAATCAGCATTCAAATTATTTTTACCCACATTAACTTATGATGAAAGTAGAATAATTATTCGTCAATTTTTGAATAGCAATTATTCATCTTGATATGAGAGTCTTCCAGAGCTTGTTTCTTGGATCTGAGTTTTTTTAAATCAGGTTCAAATGAAGACAGTTATAACCTGAAATTAGGAGCTGCGTCAACCTTATTACGATATTTATTCTTAATGTACGCATAAGACGAGAATGCTCTTTCGATTAGCTCTGTGTTCGTGAAAGGTAATATTTTATTGCTTTGTAACTGAGTTCTTGGTCCTCTTTTTCACTATTGAGTCAATATTTCTTTTTTTGAAACATTATTCGAAAGAAGAATCAGTCGACAGTTCAATCAATTTTTCTTTTTCAGAAACTGTGAGTTTTTCGGCTTGTTGAAAAATCAAGTCGATGAATGGATTTAAAATCCAGTATATTCACTACTTCGCTTCAGAAAATACTGCCTGAACGACACCTTGAGCCGTTATACTACTGTTTACTACTTTTGTCAATTTCAGCTGATTCTCAGATCAAGAAACTGTGAAGTGTCTCAAAAACTTCACACTTGTCTTTTTTGATACAAGATTCCCAAAAATCCAATTTCTTGATCATAGACTCGATTTAGTTCGACACTTTAAAGATAGTTATGGCAATGTTCTGTAATCCTAAGTTTAGTTTATTTATTTCTGAAAAAATAACAGATATGTACGCAAGCCGTTGAAGACACTCACTTGCGATCGAGCAATATAACTAGTGGTGGGCGGGTCTAGCGACAACTTTAACGTAAGTCGATGTAAAATTCTGGTGTTTTTCGCCATTATCTATATTATTTCGCGTACATCCAACCAGCGTATTCCCAAGGATTCACGTACCACAGGTTGTCAATCGCTGTCATAGATGTTTAGTGTACCTGTACATTATAATTACATTAAATAATATACTTGAATTATTATAGTAAATATTATATACATATATTTTGATATTTTGTTTGTTTTATATCTGTAGAGATAGATCACTTTCATCTATGAACTTTAGAATACGTTATTTTCTTGTTGAAGAGAGCTTTCTTCAATTTTGGTGGTATATAATTTTCTTGTCGTTCTCTGGAGTATTTTGGGCTTGCCTTCATGAGATGTTGAACTGTTTGTCGGGTGTTATATAAATTGCATTTGGTGGGGTCGAATTTATCACGTATATTCTTATGAGTTTATGATGTAACCGTTATTTGTTGCATTCATTTATTGAATGTGTGCAATTTTTTGTGACCTCTTATATTCCTCGTATTTTGTTTTTTAACAAAAATACTTACAAAATACTGAACGAAAAATAATATACAGAGTGCTAGCGCGAATTATTTACGCATTGTTAAATTATAAGAGATACTCTGAAAGTTTAAGTGGCAAGCTGCAGAGAATCAAATAAAAGTGTTATTATTATGAATTATTATTTTTTATATTATTTTAAATGAAAGAATAAAACTTAACAAAATGTACATATAAAAGGGAAATTCCATTACTTAATGTTATGTCATTCTTTATATAACGCTCAAGGTCTGGATCGGAGGTGGAGACGTGTCAGTGATCAGACGAGCTGAGTGAGAGTCAAGTCAGTACTGAAATGTACGTGGAGTGCTAGCGGAAACTATTACCGCATTGTTATCTTATAGAAGATAAGATGGAAGTTAAATTATGCAAGATGAAGTATTTTACTTTACAAACAAGAATATTAAAATGAAAAAAAAAATCCACTTTAAAATAAAAGAGATATTATCAATTATTATTTCAAAATATTTATTTTTTAAAACGTCAACTTGTATTATTTTGAGCGACAAAAAAAAACACAAAATCTACATATAAAAGCCCTGTATTATTCTTTGCATAACGCTGGAGGTCTGGACTAAGAGTGGAGACGTGTCAGTGGTCAGACGAGCTGAGTGGGAGACACAAAACACTCGAGGCTTAATCTCAAACAATTGACAAGTCAGTACTGAAACGTACGTGGCGTGCACCGTAATCGTGCTAAATGGTCCCAGAATATTAAATCGAGGCCATTTTTGCCTAATTTTTAGAAGCTTCCTCACTTCTAGGACTATACTTTTTATTACGTAATATTTTAATAGCACATTTATAATCGTACTATAAATTATACGAATTCGAACATTTCATTTAAAATATATAAATAAATTAATATTTGTTCCAATTTAATAGCAGCAAAACACAGGGATAAACATATAAACTTGTGGGATTATTTCTATTTGAGTATTTTTCCATGAACAATTATATTTTGCTAATTATATGTTGCTTTGTCAAGATCAAAGAAACTAAAAAAACATTAAAATTAAACTCGCTGAAAGTGCATCGCAGGGCAGGTTACTGAAGATTGATGATTGGTTTACAAATAATGTGGTTTAAAAAAATATATTTGAAAAGAGTGTAGTTGTATACATGGTACTAGATATTAGCTGTGATAATTTAATTGATGAATAAAATTAATAAATTACTTTCACAGATATTCTACGACGGATTAGCTAGTAGATAAATAAATAAAAACATAAATAATAATCATCAATTTTTAATGTATCCTGCACAAATCTTTGCCATTTTTTTTTCCATTACTGACAGCTGAAAGAAATTAAATCATACTTTAATCTTCGTCTTTCGGCTTTTCACTATTCCTCCCTAGACTCAGTATTGATCTTATAATACTGGACCAAATTTCGTTAAATAAGATTTTCTGATATAAATAGTAAGATAAGTATTAGAAATATTGAAGCACCAACAAATATCAAAGATGACGATGAAAGGAAATGTTTTACAACTAATTATTGCCTGTATAAATAAAATACTTAAATATGACATAAAAATTGTTATTGGAGATTTTAATGTAAAAGTAGTTAGGAAGGACGGTTCAAAATAGTTGCAGGAAGTAAGAGTAAATATAAATATGAATAATATAGCGAAAAGATTTTAAAATTACTTAAATTCACTAGCCAAGCACAAATGAAAATTATGAGCTCGTATTTCCAAAGGAAAGATTTATAGAAAAGCCCAACGCAAGCTCCGAATGGCACAACATGTAATAAACCATTTGTTAATTGAAGAAAAACATTTCGGAGCAATCAAGAATGTTAAAAGCAGATGAGGAGCAACGGCAGTTTTTGACCATTTCATGATACAAATAGAAATGAAACAAAAAGTCCCACAATATAGATCAGGAACAAACATGCGACCAGAGAGATTTGATGTACAAAAACTGAAAGAAAGAGAAATCTCGCAAAAATACAAGAAGGAGGTTGAAAGTGTGGTCTCTAAAATAAAGAACAAAGTAACACTAAAAGACCAATGGTAAAATGTGGAAAGAAAGATATATGAAATATTAGAATGGTTGTTAAAAAGAAAAAGTAAACAAAAAACAAAATTAGTTTGGACACCGTTATTTTGGACGTTTGCTATTGCTGATAGTACTAGGCTAGAATAGTACAATATAATGAGTATATACTTCATGAGGTATATAAAATTCTTTTGGACGTTTCGGAAACTGCTCAACGATCTGTTTCCGTCTTCAACGATCACGAAAGTGATTCATCACTCTCGTGGGGAAATAATATGGTGGGGGTGTAAAATCCTGTATTAAAAATCCTGACTTAAATATTTGGACTTGCATATTTGGATATGAATAAGGACCACCCTAGCCTAGGTCTCTCGTTTTCAGGTTTCATGACCTTATTTTCAATCTATGTACATTCAGAAATAAATTTTCAGTATTACATCCATTATTTAGCGTACATAAAAAGGCACCTACAATTTATAACTGGTTGCGAACGGCAAAGCAGAACCTGTAATTTGTATAAATTTTGTAACACAAATATCCTTGCTTAACGGTCAAACAGTAGGTACAAACGATTTAACCCTTGCGGCTACACGCTTGGCCTTTTTCCAGCTGATACCTCATGCTAATTGTGAGCCAATAAAAATTAAGATAATTACTTGGTCCTTTTATGTGAGTTCATTAAGCATGTTTTTTATTTTTTAAGTAAAATTAGCAGAAAACCACATGAAACGCACAATATAATACGTTTGGAGCAAGTTCTGAATCTTGAACTGAATTGCGTCGTATTTGTAAATCCCAGCTCCAATAACCGTTGCTCTAATATGCATCGTTCCACCCCACCACTGGTATTTTGCGCATAGCCGTTTCCGAATGAACATACAGGTTGGGTCACGTGATTAATCGACTGTTAATTGGCAATGCTTCCTATGTTGGCCGGTTCCTATGTGAGCTAATGGATATTAAAATGTCTCTAATGTTTGTTAGTAGTGAAATGTGTTTGGTTGTATTATATTTTATGTGATTGTAGATCTTCATCAATTGATTAGTATTTATTATGTAAATATGTACGTGTATTTGACTTGTGTATTGCTCTAATGATTTTACAGTGCAGGAATATGATTTTCTAAATAAATTGACATATGGCTTTATGTCACAATATTAGCTTATGTTAAGTGATACACTGGTTATATTTGTGTGCATAGCTTTATTTATCAATTATAAAGTAAGAATTCAGAGGGCTAGATAGTTATGTTTCGGACACTTACAAAGACCTTTTTAAAAAGACAAAATTTTATTAAGATACAAATATGTGTACTTAGTACAATGGTACAAGTAAGATTAAAGATTTTACAAAAAACCAAGTATACCTATATAATATTTCTAAGACATGCTGATGCAGCTTGTTGTCCGGGTGTCCTATTCCGTGTACTCGTGTTGTATGGAATATAACTGCTTGGACCTTACTGAAGAACTATGGGGTTACCACAGAGTTCGATCAATTTCTCGAGATGCTGGACGACTGATGTTTCTTCTTTGGAGTCGGTTTCTTGGCAGTTATTTTCTAAGTATGCGTAATATTGCTCATTGGAAATTATGAATTTGGAATTGGGTATAATGACTGAATGAATGTGGTATATCGGTTGGTGTAGGTAATGGATATAATCGGTAATAGTCCAAATTTATCAACTCTACGATAGGGATTTCAATGATAAAAATTATTTCGTTTCTTTGCTATAACTTTTAACTTCAGTAATTTTTTCCAATAATTTTATATTATTCAAATTTAGTTCGAAAGTGAATTTACATTTCATCACGTCTTTTGTCGTTTTGTTAATTTCAGGTCTATGATAGAGTCATGTAGTACGTTTAATTTTGTAAATGTGACTGCCACTTCTATTTTTTCGAGATAATCTAATATTATTTGTAAAGAGCTAGCAATTTGGGAAATTACCATTTCTAACAAGAAGTATAGAGAATTATCGACTTTTGTTACGTGTGTAATCTGAATAACCTTTTCTAATTGCAAAATTCTAGATGTTAGAATTTCTTGATTATGACTTAAAATTTTTGAGTTTTCATGGACATTTTTTTATAGTAGTTTGTAGTAGCGTGATTTGATCTTCAATAGTGGTTTTAATTGTTTCATGATTTTTCTTTAGAAAATTGATGGCTTTATCGTACTTTTCCGCATCTTTATGGTCGAGATTTCCAGTAATGGATTTAATAATTGATCCGAGACCATCTATGAGTGATCTTTTGGGTCTAATTTCGTGAAATGGATTTAAATTCGTCAATTGGTTCTCAATTTTATTCTGGAGTATTTCAATAATTCTATAAGAATTTTGAAATTCTTTTTCATAGTCATTGCATTTTGAATAGAAGTCTTAATTTTTTGAAAAGAATTTTGTGATGTTGAAAATTCAGTAATTAATTTAGAAATGTCATATACTTGTACATAGCTCCAAAAATTAATTTTGTTATATGCTTTTCCGAGTTTTATTGGAAGTAATCCAGGGTTGCTATTTAGTTCGTGGAATCTTGGTTCAGCTGCGACGGTGCAGAAGAGGTATCTGTGAAAACGGGGGATTTTCTTAATTCTTTTATATGTACCCAGCAAACATTCAACTAACGGCCGAATGCCGGCAAACTGCTTTTACTGCTGGCACCAAAAGTAAGTGCAACGCCAGTATTAATAATGTACTTCACATTTGTATTTCGCATTCCGCCTATACGAAGTACTTTACCAGCATTTTATAAGCACTCCTTATTTGTATTAATTCAAGCAAACATTTTTATACGGGTTTTACACAGCTATCGTCCCTTCTTCACTCATACTTTTTACTTAAAACTAAACTTTTTTTGAATGTAATAATTTGAAAAGTCTGATTGTTCTTAGTCATAAAACGCCCTAACCGCGTGGCCTTGGAGGGCCAGTACAAGTTGATACGTGTTGGTGGACAGTTTGTTAAGATGTGTATTTAAATAGTTATTGTTTTGTGAACATTATACAGTTTTTTATTGTGATTTGTGTGTGTTTTGTTAGATTTAAGGACGTAGTTTACACAAACTGTTTCATGTTAAATTGTTTAATTTTTAGTTTAGTTCAATCATAGTTTTTCATGTAATAAAATTTTCAATTATTAATAAATCTGTTACAAGATTATAAATATGTCATTTAAATAATATAATTTGTCATATTTTATTTTGAATAGTGACATCTTAAATATTTTGTAAATATAATACTAACCTGAAATAATACAAACTTAATCCAAAACTGTAAAGCTTTTTTTACAATATAACCAAGTTTCTAAAAGTCAGTAATACACTATAAAAATCACCAAAATAACCAGATCTAGTTTGTTCTTACCAGTGAAAAATAAAAAACTTTTTTTAATAACAAAATACATTAAATTTCACCTTTAAGAAAATCAGCCTATATTTTTTAACAACGAAAAGATTCATTGCAAATTTTGCATAACGCCCTATATTTTATTTCATTTTATTTAATTAAAACAAAACCTAGTTCTTCAGAACTATTCCTTCGGTTTCTTCCCACCATTTTTTTTAATAAATTTATTATTTTGAACTGAAGATACTTGTTCATTAACTCTTTATTATTCGTATTAAATAACTAAAACTAACCTCATTATTTGACAGTTTACAAAGTTTATTTGTTTACATTGTTGACAAGTTAACCAATTGTTTACATAAGTTTACACGTAAACGTAAACAATTAAAGTTTACGTGTAAACGCCCATCACTGGTTCTTACAAAAGTTAACAGCTTATAGCATTAATGCTTATAAAATTTGATTATTGAATTTATTTTAACAAGTATGATTTCTTTAGGTTGGCACCTTTCAAGTCAGGGGGAAAAGATGTGGTAGATAATACAAGCCGAATATTGGCGAAAATTATTAGTCACCACTTATCTTTAGGATGCAATTTTTTGGCAGAAATGGCAGAAAACCATTTTCTAAATTTTTAAAATTCTCCATTAAATTAATAAATTAAATAAACTAATTCCTGTTATTCCTGAAAATATATTTATTTAATATTTATAAATAAATCAATAAATTATAAGTGTTAATACAATTTACAATCGGCCAGTTTTACCATCGTTGAATAAATTTATTTAACAACTTAAGTTAACAATATCAAATCATTCTATTGACAGCAATGTTAATTTCTTCATTAATAGTTTAAAACCGATGGGATATTGTCAACTTTATTTGTTAAATAAATTTATTCAACGATGGTAAAAATGGCCAAATGAGTATTTATTTTGCACCTAACCATTAATTTATTTTAATACTGGGATTTAATACTTTAATACTTGAAACACTAGAGAGTGGGTATAATATATGCACTGGTCCGTCAGAAATAAATCTTGCAACTAATGCGATTATTTTGCACTTTACCGTTGTGGGCCAGCAACTGATACATCAATGGGCCAGCTAACGGCCACGGGGACACCGGGGTACTGGCCCAGTACGAAATGCCAGCACTGGCCCATTACTTTCAATGCATAAAAATGTTTGCTGGGATACTATTTCGGAATTATTATTTTTGGATTTTTCGCTATAAATTTCGACACGTTTTCTTTCTAAGATTTTTGTAATTTTATATGAACCTAAAAATTTTCTATATTTTTTATTTTTACCTTGAGGGTTCTTTTTATAAACGGTTTGACCTAATTTAAACTCTTTGTTAGTTTCACCTTGTGTATTTATTTTTTCTACTACCTTTTCTTTTCCGGTTTTTAAGTTTGTCTTATGGTTTTGAGCATATTCGGCAAAGAAGGAGTCAGGTGTGAAAATTTCGATTGGGTTGCAAGAGTCAGTGTGTCCAAAAGATCCTAGTTCTAAAGGTGTAAAATTCGTGGAACTATGTATAGAATTATTATAAGCAATAATTGCATAATCCATCAGGTTTTCGTCAGTTTGGGGATAAATTTCTTTCAATATTCTTAAGTGTTCGATTATGGTAGAATGAAATCTCTCTACTACCGAGTTCGATTCATGGTGTCCGCTAGTAGTGAAATGGGTATTAATATTGTGGGTCTTTAAAAATTCTTAGGCTGTTACATTGTCAAATTCTTTGCCTTTATCTACTATAAAATTTTGGGGTATGCCAAATGAGGTGAAGTATTTTATTAATGCGTTCGAGATATGTATGGCGGTTTTTCCAGAAATTTGATAAGCTTGTGCAAATTTGCTGAAAGCCTCTACAACTGTTAAATAATTTTTTGCGTCAAACGTGAAAACGTCTATGTGAACTACTTGAAAAGGTTTACTTGGCGTTTCCGTGACCATTAATGGTACATATGGCTTTTTCCTAGCATATTTTGATCTTTGGCATATTTCACAGGAATTTATAAAATTTGATATCGAATTTTTCATATTTTTCCAGTAATAGTTTTTTCTTAAATGTTCAAGGGTTTCAACGATTCCTCTGTGGTTCGTTTTTCTTTCGTGATGATGTTTCATAAGAAGAATTTGTTCTTCAGGGTCTGATAGGGTATTAACTTGCTTTAAACAGCGACTTCATTTAGTTCCTTTTTCCGAAAAGTTTTGCAAATAGACTCTACAAATATTTTGATATAACTTGTCCGTTTGAAGTTAAATGTAATACGTATTTTTGGGATCTGTATAATTCTTCTAATGATGAATGGATCTTTATGAATTCTACGATTAATTTATCGTTGTTAGTTTCGGGAATTTTTACAGAAATAATTTTACAATTTTCGTACTTATCATTTATTTATTTATTTATTTATTTATTTATGTAAATTTTAGAATCGTACACAGGTCGAACCCAATAAGTACGACTACAATTAATATATAATGAGTTCTTAAGATTTCTATCTAAAACAATATAGAAATACATACACATAGATATAAAACAAACGAATTCATATGGATGAATCGTATAACCATATTACATTTACAATATTACATACAATATTACATATAGATTTTATATAATTAATTAATATTACGTACAAATATTGAACACTCTTGGAATTAATTACGAATTTGAAAGAAATTTACTTATTAAGTTGTTTTTGAAAATTTGATTTGAATCATAGAATATGTCTACATTAGGGCAGTTACTATTAAATGTAGATACTAACCGATGCATTGGCGAGTTCAGCAAGAAATTGGTTCTAGCAAAAGGTTGGTATAACAAGTTATATATACGTAAATTTTTAGTAGGGAGATTGAAATGAATCTTACTTAATAACTCTGAATTGTCGATATAATTATTTAATATCTTTTTTAAAATCATTATGTCGGTAATCTCTCTCCTGTTTTCTAATGACATTATATTTAGGTATTTACACCTGGAATTGTACGAACGATCAGTCAGTGGAAATTTGTAACATAGATAATTAGTGAACTTTTTTTGAACTCTTTCAAGTCTTATTTTGTGAGTAATATATTGGGGGTTCCATACTGAGCTACAATAGTTTAAGTTACTTAAAACATAGGAATTGTACAAAATAATAATTGTTTTTAAATTATTGAAAAATTTACATGATCTTATAATGAATCCAAGTAGCTTGTAGGATTTTATACAAATATTGTCAATATGTTTGTCGAAATTAAGCTTACTGTCTAACAAAATACCTAGGTCTTTGACTTGTGATAATTTTATTAATATATTATCTCCCAACGAATAATTATAATTTATTAATTTTATGTTTCTAGTGAAAGTTATGGAATTACATTTAAGATAGTTCAAAAAAAGTTTGTTTTTAACACAGTAAGTGTGAAAGCGCTCAAGGTCGGATTGGAGAAGCAGGCAGTCGGTAATGCTTCGTATTGCTTTGTATATTTTCATGTCATCTGCGAATAGAAGGAATTCGCAGTGTCTGAAACATGTGCTGATGTCGTTAATATAGATGACAAAAAATAGAGGCCCCAGGTGAGATCCCTGTGGAACTCCAGATGTAGAATTAAAAAAATTTGACAGAAAACCATTAACAGATACTGCCTGCGATCTGTTTCGGATATAGGAAACTATCCATCTAAGGAGAGTGCCATGTATACCGGCTTCGTGAAGTTTTTTTATTAAAATGTTAAAATTAACCTTATCAAAGGCTTTACAAAAGTCGGTGTAAATGGCGTCCACCTGTATCATTTTGTCCATGTTTTCAAATATGTTGGACGTATATAGTAGTAAGTTGACCGACCGTTTTTTTACAAAGCCGTGTTGTTGGGGGATAATCTGTTGACAGACTGTTCTATACACTTCATCATAAACTATAGTTTCCAGAATTTTTGGAATAGTGGAAATGATAGTTATTGGCCTATAATTATTAACAAATGATTTGTCTCCAGATTTGTAAATGGGAACTATGATAGATCTTTTCCAGAGTGAGGGAAAGACGCCTTTGTTAAGTGATTTTTTAAACAGTATTGCTAGAGGGGGCGTAAATCCAGCACAGCAGTGTTTTAACAAGCTTGGAGGTAACATGTCGTAACCTGCTCTTTTTTTTGATCAATTTTCCTAAGTCGATTGTATAGGTTACAGTTGTTTATTAAATTTTCTATGTATATAGATTTATTATTAAGGCATGAGTCATTTACGAGATTAAGATCGTCGCTTTTTTCATAAATCGACTGAAAAAATTCGGAAAATAATTCAGATATGGATAGTGCATCATGAGCGTTTTTGTCGCCGTAGTGCATAACGCCGGGCAGGTTATGTTTACTATTCTTTTTGTTTTTAATAAAATTCCAAAACTTTTTAGGGTCTTCTGAGATGTTTTCTTCTACGTGAGATATGTATTTTTTATAATCTTTTTTAATTAAGTATTTTGATCTCGCACGTAAAATAGTGAATGACAAATAATCTAACGGGTCATCATATTTTTTCCATCGAGAATGATATTTGTTTTTTTCTTTAATTATTTTTATTGTACTCGGGGCGTACCACTGTAGGAAATTTTTATTTTGAGCTTTAAATTTTGGTACACGCTTGTCGAGTATGACAGTGATTTTTTCATAAAATAAATGTACCGATTCTTCCATATCCAAATTATTTAACAAAGATTCCCAGTCGATGGCCAACATATCGTTGTCAATATTGTAACTTGTAATAAAATATATTTGTAACTTGTAATTTAGGGTATGGACTTGTAAAAACTAGAATTAGCTGGATTTTATTATTAATAATTTCGTCTAAAATCGGGATACCGTCATTCGTTGTTTCATTGTAAGTCGAACGTTGGGTAGATGCAGTTAATGTCTGTTCTTGTTCAGACGCGGTGTCAGTTTCACTTGTCTCAGTAATGTCTATGAACTCATCAGCTGTGTCCGTCTGTTCGTCGTTCGCAATGTCACGATTCGAGATAAGTTTATGCGTGGGTGGATCAGCTGGACGTATTAATCTATTTTCTAATATTTTAAATTTAGGATTCTTTTTTTCAGTAGAAGTGGAAGTTTCTGGATTTTCATAGATTGAGGGTGGTGGAATATTTTCCGCTAGATTTCTAAGATATTCTAAAACGTTTTGATTTACATCTCCGAGGTTATTAATAACCGATTCATTTTAAAGAGCATTAATTTGAATACGTGAAAGAGAATCTGCTACTAAATTATGCTTTCCTTTTTTGTATAGGATAGTATAGTCAAATTCTTCTAAACGAAGTCTCCAACGACTAGTTTAGAATTTGGTTCTTTGAGACTAAACAACCATGTGAGGGGTCGGTGGTCTGTGTATAACGTAAATTTGCGTCCATAGAGATATGGGCGGAAATGTTTGCCCACACTATAGCTAATAATTCTTTTTCTATTCGCGACTGAAACTAACGTTGGCGGCGCTGCGTGCAACAGCTGATGGCGCACGAGAAGCGTATATGTCAGAAGTTTTTTCTTAATATTTATCTGTTCAAACAATATTTCGGCAAAAAAGCACTGTATTTAAGTCACTATATTTTAAAATACTTCTTAATTCGCATAAACTGCAGCACAACACGCTACAAATATTATCCAAATATACGCTTCTGTTTAATTTAGCTAGTCACCACCAGACGTCTCACTGTTATTTGCAGTCGCGAATAGTCGAATATCGGGTTTCTGAATCGTTTAGGGTTCTAGATGCATATGCTATAGGTTTATCGTTAGGTACGTTATCTTGGCATAGAACAGAACCGATTGCATCTGTAGTCAATATAAATAGTTTTTCAAAGTCCAGGTATTGAAGAATGGGTTCATTTATAAGTACGTCTTTACAAATTTTAAAACAATTAACAAATTCATTGTCGTGTAAAACTTTAGCGTTCTTTTTCAAACATTTCGTCATTGTTTGTCATTGTTTTCGTCTGGTAATTTTTGCAAAATTAGGGATGAAACGTCGGTAATAACCTAACAATCCTAAAAGTATTTCATTTCTTTTTGTGTCGTTGGTATGGGAAAGTTTTTTATAGAATGAATTTTGGCAGGGTTCGGTTTAATTCCGTCTGGTGTAATTACAGTCCTAAGTACTGTACTGTCTTTTGTAAAAATTCAGTCTTATCTAATTGTACTTTAAAATTTCCAGATTTTAATCTTTCAAAAATTGATCTCATGGTTGCAAGTTGTTCCTGTAGGGAGGTACTAAAAATTATTACATCGTCCAAATATACGAGGCACCAATTTACTCCTCTTAGAACATTGTTCATTACGCGCTGGATGGTGGAAGGGGCGTTTTTTAATCCAAAGGGCATCCGGGTGAATTCGTAATGACCTTCATTAGTGGAAAATGCTGTTTTTTTGTATGTCATCGGGATCGACTTCGATCTGATGCAATCCGCTCGCCAGATCGATAGTTGTTAAGTAATTAGCTTTTCCTAATTTGTCTAAAATATCCGTTATGTTAGGTAAGGAATACTTGTCGTCGATCGTTTTCTCATTCAACTTGCGATAATCGATCACAAGTCGCCATTTTCGCTTACCGGAAGCATCGAATTTTTTCGGTACTATCCAGATTGGGCTAGACCAGGGGATACACTTTCTTGAATGATACCTTGCTCTAATTTTGACATTTGGGATTTTAATTCTTGCTTATGGACTTCGGGAAACCGATACGATTTTGTGAAAATCGGGGTATCGTCCTTTAATTTAATTTGATGTCTAATTTGGTTTGAGAAAGTCAGAGGAATGCCTTCGCAATAAAAGATATCCCAGTACACGAAACAGAGTTTCCTGATCGCTTCTTTCTCTTCGCGATTACAATGGTCCAATCTTAAATATTTTAAATTTTGTTTTAATTTATCGTCATGTTCTTTGGTTAGAATATTTTCTGTCTCCATTTTTTTTACAAAGTTAACGTTAATTAAAGGTTCAATTTTGAATGGTTCAGAAATTCTAAATTTACAGGTTGATCATTAACATTAGTAATTGTTGTAATTGCAAAATTGTTGATAACATTTACAACTGCTTTCGGGGTATCTACTCCGTCTCCTAGATTTTTGTAATCTAATATTCCTGTTCCGTCATCTAAGTTCACAGGTAATCTGACTACTTGCTGAGTACGTGGGAGTACAGTGATGGAATAATATTCACGGTAGCGTTTAATCGTTTGAGCAGGTCTATGCCAATTATCCGTCAAATTTTGGGCTAAATTCAAAAAGATAAAATTTGTGGGTTGGATCTACATTAAAAAGGTTAAAAATTGGAATTTCGACTACTTCATCTTAGTATGATATATTATGCGCAGATTGTATGTTAAAGTCTTCTTTAAAAATGAAAAATGAAATTGTTTGCATAAAATTTGTAGGCTAATTCGGTATTCATCAGACATTTAGTACTGCCGGTGTCTATAAGAAATCTGGCATTAATTTCAGGAATATGTATGAATGGTTGTGGGTTAAAGCGTGTAACTGGATTACGTTGAGTAAGTTTTGGGTTGAACCATATGAAAATTTACGTCAACCGTCATGATTATTAGAAGAGTTTGGTTGATCAAATATTTCATTGCAATTATCTGTGTTCTCGTTATAATAGATATCATTTGGATCTTAGCAGTAATCATTAAAATCTTGATCATAGTAGACAAGTTACTTTGGTTACAAAAATTTTGTTCAGGGTTGTATTCAAAATTTTGTTCATCACAAGTGTTTTCAAAGGACTGATAAGAGTATTCACTTGGACGTACACTATGGGTGAAAAGAGCTTCAGAAATGAAATTGGGTTTTTGTTTTATGTGAGACCTTGCTGATGTTGATTTTGATTGGTTTGACCAAATCTTTGAAATGAATTTTGATTATTTATTGGATTACTTGTATTAGGGCGTGTTTTTATTTCATTTCAATGAATATTTTGGGAAGTTGCATTTTGGGACAAAAATGATTTATAATAAGAAAATAAATTATTTATGTTCTATGTATATCTTTTTTTTTTTTTTTTTTCAATTGGATGAATATTTTGGTGAGTTATGGGAGGACACCTTGAAATAATACTTTTGAAATAACTTATTTGTTAATAGCAAAAGCGCATGCGATGAAATTTGTTTACAATAAGAAAATAAATAATTTTTGTTCCACGCATTTTCTTTTGGAACTGGGTGGGGGGGAGCTAAAGCAAAAATCTTGAAATATCTCACTTTTTATTTATTATACATCAAAAATATACATATATATGACAATTTTCTTAGAATGAAGAAACGATTATTTTCTGTTTAGTGCTGTTTTTAATGCATATTTGGGGGGCTAGAGTAAATATATCACTTATTATTGACTTAACAATAAAACAAGTTGTTTATCGACAAAAGATGTTTAAAATAAATGAACAAATCTTTTCTATATAATACATCTATACATAAATATAAAGTTTGAGATTATGTTGGTAAATTACACATTTTCTTAGTGTTTTGACTTTAATAGCTTTATTATACTTAAACAATTTTAACATTTTTAGAATTATTATCTGTCTGTCTGTCTGTGATGTTTTTCCAATAAAATCTTAATACCGGCTGGATGGACTTACATGAAATTTTGTATATATGGTTAAAATATTGTCAGTTCCATGATAGCATACCTTTTATCTGCGTACCTCGGTTAACGAATTCCCACTTTAACGAACTTTAAGAACCAATATCCATCTGTATTTCCGTCAGTCTGTTTTTCTCTAATACAAGACCCAATCGAGGTTTATTTTTATGTGATCTCAGTTAACGAATTTCTGTTTTAAAATCCGTTTTAATATTTGTATATTTGCTATTAAAAAAACATTGTGTTTCTCTCTTCTGATAACTTTGATTCTAAAATATCATTCACGTAACATTCTATAAGAAATATTTATTCGGAAATATTAGTCGGAAATATGTTATTAGTACGATAGAATATAATATATTCTGTGTTATTAATAAAGAAGTCCTTACTTAAATCATTTTTGTACAAGCACATATTTATGAAATGGTACGAGTAAAACAAAATAATATATAATTGGGCCATAATAAAATGATTCGCACCAAACTAAATTGAACCCACTGCGACATAAACCCGGTCTAAACTGGCTACGGCTGATTTTTTTCTGGTAGCGAAGCATCGGGTACACTGCTAGTATTGAAATAAAGAAAAACACGCGGTATATTTTACTTCCTTATTCCATCGAGAAAGAGCGCCTTTCTCTCATAAACAGAAAAGGGGAATATATTTCGTATGAAACAAATACATTTACATAATTTACGTAACAATAATAATTCCATTTCAATAAAATTACAATGATCACAATGTAAGGAAATTGGAAATAAATTTATAAACTATTATTATAAATTTATTTTCAATTTCTTTAACCACTCTATCGCTGAGGGCGTTAACAAGTTTATGTCGTCGGGGTCTCCTTCATACCGATGTATTGGACATTCTGAAACGATATGATCTATTGTATGCATTTCTGCACCACAATCGCATCTCGGATTTTCTGCATATCCCCAATCATGCATCTGTTTTGCGCATCTGCCATGGCCAGTACGTATACGATTCAATTTGGTCCATAGTTGCCAGGGAAGCTCGAAACCAGGTGGCTTGTCGTTGATGTTTATGTTTATGGGATTTCGGTTGGTATTGAAATTCTGGCATTCTTCATTCCACGACTGTTGGAGATCGAAACATCTATTCATGGACGTATATGGCGCTCGTCGCGATTTCAACCTTGGTGCGGGTATGTTGCAGAGATCTTTAGTTTGGTCTAGAGTACGTTGATTGAAATCAGTATAGGACAGACCGTTCGGCTAGACTATGATTAACCGTTCCTGTCCGTTCCACACATTTTAATGTGGAAATACATTATTTTACACATCTGACAATAATATTGGACTGAGGATGATTGGATTACCAATCGAAACGTCTCGATAAATATTGTTTTAATAAATTTATGACGAGTATGACATAAGAATTTTATTTAATACCCATATTAATTTCGTCAAGAACTTTCTTTCTATATATATATATATATATATATATATATATATATATATATATATATATATATATATATATATATATATATATATATATATAAAAGGCAGTGTCCTGACTGACTGACTGACTTACTCATCACCGCCCAGCCCGAACCCCTGGGCCTAGAAACTTGAAATTCGGAGAGTATAGTCCCTTCATGACGTTAGCACCCACTAAGAAGGGATTTTTCGAAATTCCACTCCTAAGAGACGAAAAGGGGTCTCTTCGTGAAATGTGATTTCACGAATTCCGTAATATATCTTAGGGCAGATGGGATATCGACTTAGTTTTTGCTTACAAGTATTACCCATACAAATGCCGAAAAACAAATTTCGGGATTTTACCGTAATCAACCCCTAAAGGGGTGAACCTACAATCAGGGTGGATTATACATCCCGTTGTATTTCCTGTGTTCGTATAGTTGCAAGATTACTTTTTGGCACATAGGTGTCTTTTTAAAATATCTCGAAATGTTATTGACAGTTTTTTGAAATTTCACCCCTATTGGGTGAAAAGGGGTGAATTATGATTTCAAGTATTCCTTAATATTTCTTAGAACCAGTAAGATATCGACTTGCTTTTTGCTTACAAAGATTACCCATACAAATACCGAAAAATATATTTCAGGTTTTTGTCCTAATCAACCCCTAAAGGGGTGGATCTACAATCGTGTCTAAAATTTCACCCCTATAGGGTGAAAAGGGGTGAATTATGATTTCAAGGATTCCTTAAATCTCTTAGGGCCAATAAGATATTGACTTGCTTTTTGCTTACAAAGATTACTCATACAAATACCGAAAAATATATTTCAGGATTTTGTCCTAATCAACCCCTAAAGGATGGATCTATAAGCGGGGTGAATTATACATCCCGTCGTATTCCCTGTGTTTATTGAGATATAAGGTTTCAATTTGGCACATAGGCGTCTTTTTAAAATATCTCGAAATGATTTTGACAACTTTTTTAAATTTAACCCCTAAAGGGTGAAAAGGGGTGAAATGTGATTTCAAGGATTATTTAATATTTTTTAACACCAATAAGATATCGACTTGGTTTTTGCTTACAAAAACTACCCTTGCAAATGCCGAAAAACCAATTTTTTTGTTTTGTCCTAGTCAACCCCTTAAGGGGTGGATCTACAATCGGGGTGAATTATACATCCCGTCGTATTCCCTGTGTTTATTGAGATATAAGGTTTCTTTTTGGCACATAGGCGTCTTTTTAAAATATCTAGAAATGGTTTTGACAACTTTTTTAAATTTAACCCCTAAAGGGTGAAAAGGGGTGAAATGTGATTTCAAGGATTGTTTAATATTTTTTAACACCAATAAGATATCGACTTGGTTTTTGCTTACAAAAACTACCCTTGCAAATTCCGAAAAACCAATTTTTTGATTTTGTCCTAATCAACCCCTTAAGGGGTGGATCTACAATCGGGGTGAATTATACATCCCGCCGTATTTCCTGTGTTCGTTTAGTTGCAACATTACTTTTTGGCACATAGGTACCTTTTTAAAATATCTCGAAATAGTTTTGACATTATTTTAAAATTACCCCCTAAAGGGTGAAAAGGGATGAATTGTGATTTCAAGGATTCCTTAATATCTCTTAGGACCAACAAGATATCGACTTGCTTTTTGCTTACGAAGATTACCCATACAAATACTGAAAAACTTATTTCAGGATTTGGTCCTAATCAACCCCTAAAGAGATGGATCTACAATCAAGGTGAATTATAACGCCTTAATATCTTCTAGGATCTATAAGATATAGACTTGGTTTTTGCTTATAAAGATTACCCATACAAATGCCGAAAAATGAATTTCAGGATTTTACCTTAATTAACTCCTAAAGGGGTGAATTATAGAACCCTTTGTATTTCCAGCGGTTGTTGAGTTATAACATTCCATTTTAAAATTGTAATTGTAAAATTTCCATTGTAAATTAGTATTTTTTTGTTAGAAATAAAAAATTCGGAGAGTACATTTTTCAGTATGACGTAAGAACCCACTAAGAAAGGATTTTTTCAAGTTCGACCCCTATCTGGTGAAAAGGAATAAAATGTTTTTTCACGGATTCCTCAATATCTCATAGGACAGATGAGATATCGACTAGATTTTTTGTTACAAAGGTAACCCATACACAAGTTTAAAAATAAACTGCGGATTTTATGCCAATGAGACCATCAATATACCGTAGCGAAGCACGGGTTTTCAGCTAGTAATTGTATAAAATATGCATATTATCAATACCTGTGACTATAGTCATATAATGTTCGTTGCAAGGAAGTTTGGGAGAGGAGAACAAGAAGTTTGACTAGTATTAGTTGCAAAGCAAACCTTAACTCGACTTGTTTAAATCGCAAGTACTTTCAAAATAGCTTTGCTGGGCTTTACGCCGTCTTTTGACTGGGCTTTAGGCTATTATTATTGTTAAAGCCAAGTGAAATTAAATTTCGTTAAGGAATCAAGTATTTTGTTCGAATTATTTATAACAAAGCAAAATCAGCAAGCATTAGTTAACTTAATAGGATGCGAGCAAGAATCTGGTCACTAGGAATCTGATCACGAATGTAGCGAGAATCCAGGTTTTATTGCAAAATTGTGCAAAGCCAGTTGAAGAAGATGATAATACAGTGGTTCTAAACCTTTTTAAAAGTCAGCACCCCCTTGAAAAAGTGTTTCTATTTTTATTTAGGAAATTTTGATGGCTACATTGTTTTGTTTGTTCATAATTATCGTTTTAAAACAAGGCTCTTTTTTTGAAAGAGCCACGCGTAGGCATCAGATGCATTTAAGCAATTTCTGGGTTTTGTTTTGATGTGAAAAGTGATGAAAAATTAAGTAAGTGGTGGCAAATGGTAAAAGTCTAATGCTGCTTTTGACAATTCTGGATAAAAATCTAACTGCGTACACCAGAACTGTTCTAAGTCTAGTTTTTCAAATTCTATTTCAGTACGTGCATTAGCTCGTATTGCGATTAGATGGTATTTTAATAAAACGTTGTCGTCCATTGAATTTAGGTCAAACAACAATGGATTGAGTATCCATCTATTAATTTTGCCTATTTTTCCTGTGGAAAATTATCCATCAAATGATTCAATTCAGTAGGTGGAGGCAAGGACGTAGCCAGGAATTCAGCTGGGGGGGTCATATATAACAAAATATTATGGGCTTGGGTAGAAAATAACAGCGTGCTAGGTCTTTTGTAGTATATTATATAATAAAAGTCCGGTAAAGTTATAAATTTGCTTCACCAGAGGTGAAGAAAACTTCTAACAACCTAAATTATATTTTATATAAGGTAAACTATCCTGAGGGGGGATGCCCCCTATGCCCCCACCTAGCTACGTCCCATGGAGATGTAATTTTATTTCCGGTATAATTGTTGTTTTTTCATTTTCCAAAACAACTGAATCCAGAAAAGGAAAATTTGCTAAATTCCCATTTTCAACTCGACGTCTCCAAAGTTTTATTTTTCATTAAATGAGTCTAATGCTTCACTAGCTGTTATGATGTACTTAATTCATTTTGGTGGTTAAATATATCTGCTAAGTAGGCTAGCCAAAGTATTGGGTAGTAAGAAACTGCATAATTTCTTCGCGCAATTCAAAAACCCTGGTCTGGTTTCAGACATTGAAGTGGGAAGAAGACAATAAGGCATGTTTCTCATAAGTGGTTAGGCCATGATGAAAAATTTAGAAACTTCTATCGCACCCCTAGAAATGCTCACTCGCACCCCCAGGGGTGCCGGTTAAGAACCACTGTGGTAATATTTCTGGCATTGGTTGAAAACATTTGATGTGAAATAGACAGTACTGCTGACTAGCATTACTTTCACATTACGACAAGGAAATACAAAGTTATATTTTCTTTTACAATATGTCACCAAAAATATAAAAGATTCAATATATAATATCAATATTTACTAACTCAATATATTTTTTCAATATCACATATTTTATATGCTTAATAATGTTAGAGGCCATGTTCATAATATTTTACTAAATATTGCAATCAAGCGTTACTTGTTAAATTAAAAGTGTCATACTAACGTTAGTTGTGTTCTCTATACTACGATCCCTATACATAATCTCTATACTACGATCTTTTAACTAACAGAGAAGTAAATTTGGCAACGTTTTCTGTTATCGATAGAAAGAGATAGACATATGCACTGTACAACATGTTAAAAGAGATGGAAGATGCGTTGCTAGCTTGTACTATTATCACGTTAAAAACACAAACATACCTTGTTTCTTTGGCAGCGTTTGGTGACGGTTTACTTATCGATTTCTTTTAACAATAAATAAGAATATTTTAAAAGAATTATAAGTAAAAATGTCATGGTACCTAACTAATTATCCACGTTATTAACTAGTTACCATATCTAGGGTGACCAGATTTCAGTGAAGGGAAACCGGGACACAGGGGAAAAAAAGAAGGTCTTTGTTCCCTCTCAGATCCAAGTGAAGAGCAAAAAACAAAGATCCTCACCTCCCCAAATTTAAAGTGAAGAGCAAAAAAAAAAGGTCCTCACCTCCCAAATTCAAAGCGAAGAGCAAAAAAAAGGTTATCACCTCTCAAATTCAAAGTGAAGAGGAAAAAAAAAAAGGTCCTCACCTCCCCCAAATTCAAAGTGAAGGGCAATAAGAGTCCTCGCATCAAAAACCGGGACAATCGGGCGTCCCGAGAACATTTTTCGGGACACCGGGACAATTGACCTAAAACCAGGACGGATGGTCACCTATATGAACCTTTAACAAAATAACGTAAAGCAGTAGTATTCATACTATATTCCGCGGAACCCTGGGGTTCCGTGAAACGTTTTCAGGGGTTCCGCAACTTTAATTAAATGGTTTTATTCTGTTTTTTTTTATGACTGCTTGGATACAATGGTTTTGGTAAATTTTGAAAATTGAATAACTTTAAATCTTAGGGTGGTACAAAAATTTTAATCTCCATTTTCATCATCAGTAGGTCATATTTATTCCAAAACAGCTAATTTTACTTATCGAAAAAAAGTTCAAATTTATTGAGTAGTGATTATTATTTACTTCTTATATCACCTACCATTTATATATTTACTTTGTACTGTATTATTGGATTTTATGTTTATAAATTACTATATTACTTTGATTTTATGTTTATAATGATTGTCAATTAGTTAAAAACAGTAATATCCATAATTATAACACCAGGAACAGTAGTCATATCCATTTAGCCACTACTTTAAATAATTCTAATTACCTAATAATTAAATTTTATAACAGTTTTAGTGAGTTATTCTACAATACGCTATTCCTTATCTGATATTGTTATCAAAATCTTCTTTACAAATAATATTCATTTTCATCTATTTTTTATTTTATTTTTGTCTTTCAAAATGTTAATTTTTTGTTCAGTATTGTAATATTTGTCTAGTATATGTAAACCTTTTTAAGATTGCAGCGCCAAGGTGGCAAAATCGAAACTAATCTAATAAATTAATAGATAACAACAACTATTTGATGTATTGTAATTTGACATCTAGAAGGAATTTAATTATTTTTGTCTTGATCTGTGTTTTCTTATATTTTATTTTCACTAATAATGAGGGATGTCTTTTTTATGTCTTGAAAGATTTCGATTAATTGCATACTAGCTTAGCTCAACATAATACCGCCTGATAGAATCTCTCTCACGATCTTTTGCCTATATTTTTTATAAATTTGTGCTCTTTGTACGGTACTTTCTATTTTTTTTTTTATTCTCTGTTTTCTGTTTAACACTTAAAAAAATTATATATAATAACCTTTAGTGTAACGTATGCCACAACTATAATATATATTATTTTGCCACGCGCTGAAAATTCTGTTGTTCTTTGTACGCCAGCTTATAATTAGCATTGTAAAATTATCATATTTTTCAATAATATATAATTTAATATACGACCTCCCGCAGGTCGAACATGATGAGCGCATATCATTTGATTATTTTTGAACCTTTAAATATGAATATGTTCAAACTTCGAATATACATATGCTCCCACTATCACTTATATATCTTTTCATATTTTTACCAAGTTATTTTAGTAGAAATTATACATGGTGATTTTGGGAACTGTTTAAACATTGTTTAACTTCTTATTATAAGAAATACGAAGGAGGTTATAAATCAAGATTTAAAATATGTCCTACCCCTATTCATTTTTTGTATTATTTACAGTAGCTAAAATAAAATTACTTGAAACCCGATTCAATGAATAAAAGTTACCTAAACATGTGACCCTGATATAAATATAATGAATATTGTTATTAAACACTTCACTCACAATACCTCTCAACAAAATATGCGTATAAATTTGAAATAGAATTTAAAATACCAACGTACTCATTATCAAAAACAAAATAGATGGAAGTAATTAACTTTTCAATTACCAAAATGTTTCAATAAAATTAAACAAATTCAGGTTCTGTTATAAAATCCACTAGAATGTTAATGGCAATATATCCCACTCGACAACCGGTTGTGATTGTAACAACTGTTGCAATTGACGAGAGGGCACTACTCGCAACTCGCTGCGAAATGCGCACATAGTTTCAGCGCATATTAATGTAATTTATTAACCTATAAATACATTAATTTTATGAAATTGATCCATCTAATCCTAATTTGTTTACTGTTTGGCCATAGTTTGCAACTGTAATATAACATTATTGCATCGTTTGAACATTAATGCATAATTCAACAATTTTAAGGACTCACGTACTGCATCGGTACTACCGGTCACTAACCTCTCAGGTACCATATGCAATACATATTACCAATTATATATTAGATTTACACAAGGCAGGAAACTTACAATGGTATATCACCACAATATTTTGCAGTGGCATACTATAGTCCTATTTTTCTAATTTAAGGCAAAGGGACAAATTTACATCAATTAGTTCTGTCTTTAGCCAGCTATTTTAGCTCTTTCCACAAAATCCCGCTGCCTTCTCTTTCGTGAGTCGAAGTTAAGTATCAGTTGGCCTTTCAAGTGTACGCAGTTAGAACTTGACCCTTGTGGGATCCAATCAAGTGCAGTTCTACATATTGTTGCAGGTTCCGTTTTTCGTGTATAAAAGATCCATCTCCATTTTCAAGACTAATGGCCCGGTTACATGATGCCAGTAACTTGTGCAATTACTGGCACAAGTACTTGTGCCAGTAGTTGCACAAGTCGTTTTGTCATTTACACGTATGCCAGTAACTTATTTAAGTAACCTTATAAAAAAAAAACGAAATTCACTGCAAAATGTAAATGCTTCCAATTATTTTTATGCGTAAAACCGTCTTTTTAACGGGCCTTTTTTCGATGTTTAACCTAATTTTATGTTGCGTACGTCTTTCAAACCTGTAAACAAAAATTAATGTCCGCCAAAAACTGCTTAAAAAATCTGTTTCAAAATGGTTATAGAAGAATTAATTGAGAACTCACAAGATATTGCGGCGCACCTACCAAATAAAAGGATACCTGATACTCCCATACCCGAGTGAACTGATTTTTTTAATTTTCGCCTCTTCTTGGTGGTAGGTAGTGTGGAGGGATTAAATTTTATTTTTTACTTCCACGGCATCAAGCCCATCAATGTTCATGTCACTTGTTAATTTGATTACTGCAGCATCCCGAGCATGCTCCCAATATAAAGTCACAAATTTACTTGTGGTGTCCTCAGACCACTTTGTTACCTTTGGTGCCAGTACTTGCACCAGTACTGGCATATACGTCTACACGATGCTAGTGATTGTAATCGGTCCATTAATCTTCAATTGTACGGGTCTCTGTTTGGTTTTCTCGCAAAGATTCCTTATTGGAAAGTCATTGGACAGAACATGCGACATATCTCATTCAGGCAGTTATTGATATTGTCAATGTATATATATATATATATATTGATACAACCGACGTGGTCAGACCAATGATATCCAACAGGCGACCTAAGACCTACCGTTATTTAAAGGATTTCGCGTGTATATATGCCAGATATAGAATCTACCAGTTATAACTCTCAGGGCACACTGAGAGGGGTAAGAAAATCTCAAAAAAAAAATTCGCTATGTTTAATAAACATTATTAGACCCAGTATATGGAACCGCTTTTTCAGTATCACCTGTATAAAATAGTGTTGTTCAATCGACATTGTCAGGCCTTGCGACGTTGCCAATTTTATCATAGTGTATAATATGATTTGTAAAGTTGAAAACATTCAAACCGACTCGTTCATTCCTACTGTTCAGGAATATGTTTACACTCAAGAGTGCATTTTAAATAAATAATAATAATATTATATGTGAAAAAACACTTGTTGATAATTCATATACGTATTTGCAATGTAACATGTGGATCAAAATGTCCTTTCTTCGGGCGGCTATGTTTTATATAAGAAAATCTCCTTTTTTTTCGACAAATGACACGTGCATTATGAATACTCAATTAACAAAAGAAGATCTGCGATTTATAATACATAAGCCATCTGAGACTGAAAGACTTTTTGATCATAAGTTAGTAATTACATTTAATATATGCCGATTATTATTTTATACATAAAATATATTCGGGGGATCCTCCTGTGCTGTTTTTTTCACGCGTTTTTGAAAATGATTAAATGATTAAAACTTCAAATTAAATAATTTTGTTACTCAATAAAATGAAGAAATATTAGTCAATACTGTCGCATACCTGACTCGAAAAGCACAGCCACTAGGTTGTACTGCGCATTAAAATATATTTTTACAAATTGTATCTTGGTTTTAATTATATTGGCGTATTATTTACGTATTTTGTTATTAAGGACATTTATTACTGTATAAATTCAGTAAACTATTACTGTCGTGATAATAAAAGGTAATATTTACAATTATATTTCTCATATGAAAAATAAAGAGAAGTCATCATCATCACTGACGCGACAGCGCGAGATGAGTCTAGATCTCTTGATTTCAAGTTTTGTGACCACATTTTCAATCTGTGTACATGTAGGATTAATATAGACAGGATTACGTCTATTTTTTAGCGCACACAGAAATGCCCGTACAGCTTATAGCCGGTTGCTAAGCAGAGCCCGTAATTTGTCTAAATATTTTTTACACAAATTATTTTAACAATTTAATTATTATCTACTTGCGAGCGGTCAACGGCAAGCACAAACGATTTATTGCTGGCAGCCACAGGCTTGCTTGTGATAAGTAAAATTAAGCAAGATCCTTAGAATCACCGATAAACGAAATTCTATACACCAAAAAGAAGTATGCGTGTCAGGTGGATCATAAACGAGAAAAAATTATATTTGTAAAAGGTTGTTTAATTAGACCTTTTTGTTATATCTCACTGTTTTTTTTTTTTTTTTTTGAGTGCAGTTTCGGCTCTGGCAATTCTAAAATTTACGGTGAGCCGAAACTACAGTCAGTGAACTAATCTGTGAAACGTAACAACAAGCATCATTTAACAACCTTTTATCTTCTAAGTGAAATTTACAAAGTTGTGGAAAATTTACATATATAAATAAAATTGGAGGTTCAATCTGTTCTTTTTTAGGGTTTTGTAAAACCCTTATACCGTCATTTTGTCGTCTGTCTGTCTGTCTGTCTGTCTGTGTGTTCGGTAAAAATTGTAGCCAAACGGCTAAACCTAGAGAGTTGAAATTTGACATGCTTATACAACTCTTTGACCCGCACATAGGAAAAATACTAAAACATCTAAAAAACATATTCCCCTAAAAATATAAGCAAATATATGCTCATCGAAAAAAAAAAATTTTTTTTTACAATTCTGTTTATGGTATCAAATGAAAGCCCTTGAAACCTGAATTAACGATCAAAATTTTATTTTTGCAAAATAAATTATTTTGACGCGATTTTTGCGAGAATTGTGCAAAATTTTGTCCCATACCCTGTAGCCCAGATGGTTTAAACTAAAAATCTGAAAAAATTCTAAGTAATGTACATTGGTGTAAACCGGAATAGTAAAACAGGAATTTTTGATCAGATTATGTTTTCGGAAAATAACGCATGTTTTGTGTTTTTAACTAAAATATGTAAAATATTTAATCCGCTATTTAACACAGTAAAGGAGTGAACGTTCGTAGATCAGTGGTAACGTTCTCGCTTCGTAAGTTGCAAACTACTGTTCACCTCCCGTCAATTTTTATTTTTTCTGTTTTTTTTTTGCATTTTTATTTTGTTTAAATTATTTTGTCAAAATTCTAGTTATATTTTGGCAAATGTTGCATTTAATTTTTAAAAGCGTAAATTTAATAACCAGTGGGAAGTGTTGATATTACAATTTAATTCTATGTTTGAATGTATACGAAATCATAGGGGCGGAGTTTATGACTTAAACAACCAATGGAAGCCGTAGGCGCAATTTTCAAAATATTAATGAACCTTGCTATATAAAAAAAAATACTGCAAATTTTTAGAAACCCAAATAATGGTATTAGGCATTCGAATTAAAATTAATAAAAAAATATTTCAACATAAAATTTGTTTTGGCTTCCCAAATAATCATCATTCACTAAATACCTGCGAAACCCTGAAACGTGTGAAAATTCACACTTCACATAATTTTTTATTGGTACCCATTTTTCGTTTCTACATGTTCCAAGTGAATGTAAGACAAAATTCACAAAAAAAATCTCTCTGTCTGTCTGATATGCTTTTTTTCTATGGGTTTATTTATTTGACATTCAAAAAACAAGAGCTATATATATTTTCTCGTTATTTAATGTCATGACAGAGTGAAACCAGGTTTCGAGCCTATGATATGGCATCTTAAAATTTGAAGTTAAGAGGCGAATGTAGCCACCTCCAAAGTCCATCGTTGCACGCGGGGTGCGGTGGTGAGAATTCGTATTACGTCATTGGGGGAGTGACCAAAGTGGAAGTAGCTTACAGGGAGAGGGAAAAGTGCTAATATTTATAAATCAACCTGTATTTTTGGGAATCATAAAATATAGATTAAATATATTCGAATCAATTTGATTTTTTTTTTTTTAATTTCAAGATATGAAAGAAAATATCAAAATTTTAATAAGTAAATAAGTAAATAAATTTTAATAAAAAATAAAGTAAATAAATTAAATATTTTAATAAGTTTAAATTTGTATTTTGATTTATTTTTAATTTTCAATTTTACAGTGCTATACTTTTTTAATTTCACATGACTGTTACTCAGTAAATGAATAAAAATTACAAATGTTAACACTTAACCACTCTATATTGTAATTTTATCTTTAAAATAAGCTCTTGTATGTGAAAAGTGATTAATATTTATTACCAATTCTGATTTTAGAGATAATTTTGTAGAAATAATAGTTTTTTTTTATCATCAAAAAATTATGTTAATAATCATAGATTCACCCCTTTAGGGGTTGATTTAACCTTTTGGTTGAACTCGATTACAGTATAACAATCCCATACGTTACCATAACAACCATGTTCTGACCATTTGGTTATAGTTAACTAAGCTTTCAGAAGCCGGCCATAATTATTTAACTTAATTTTTGGGACCATTTTTTTGTGCCAATATGAATTTGTATTCTACCACGGAAAGTCTAAAATAAAACAGGTAAATTTGACGTCACAAACTGTTTTATTCCAAAGATCTTCTGTTACCCATTTCAACCGAATTCAAAGATATGTGTAGGAAACGAAGGCGGAGCTTAAGACTCCCTCTACTATGATTAGATTAGTTTAAAACCACGCTACCAGATGGATACATCTCTCGATGCTTGTAAATGCCAGTATTTCATATAAATAGTGTTTCGGTGTGGGCCAAAGAATTGGTGCTAAATATTAATTAATTTTCATAAATAAGGGCTCATTTTAAAGATAAAAGTACAATCTATAGGATTCTAGCTATGGAATTTGCAATTGTTATTGATTTACGGAGGAACAGTGATGTGAAGTTAGACAAAGTTTAGGACATTGTAAAACTGAAAATTAAAAATAAAACCAAATTTTAACTCTTAAATCCAACGGAGCCAATCTTTATCTTCAAATTAAAAAAAAAATCAAATTGATCCGACAACATTTGATTCAAATTCTTTGGCCCTTTCAAATGCACGTATCCGTTGAGCGTAACCCAGGTACAGTACGCTCTTAAACGTACACATAAATGTTCAATACTCAAAATGAAATGGGAACTTTTGTTTTTTACAATTATTTTTATTTTTTACAATTAAGAAAAGTAATTGTTCAAACGAGTTATTTGTAATTTGAAACCTTTTGTGTTCTTCTTTGGAATTAAGAATATATTATGGACATTGATGTCCTTATTAGAATAATTTTCTGTGAAATATATGAACAAAGTTCAAACTTATTAAAATGTACATTTATTTGGGATTCTAATAAAAATATTAAATAAATTTAACGTCTCATTTGAAGCAGTAACATTCAGCACGCTTTAAAAAATCTATAAACTATAAAAATGTAATTATTTCTAAATTGGAAAAAAAAAGAAGAATTTCATGGCGCAAATACCAAAATTTTAATTTGAACAAATTTGATACAAATCGGTTATATGCATTGTTTTCAAGTATCTAAGAGTCTGCCAAAACTAAATTTGAGTTTAAAGTTTTTCTGTAAGACAAATTGAAAGAAAATATTTAAGTTCTTACAATGAACTAAAATTATCATGACTGGAATGTTTATCTAGCTCATTCTATACAGTGTTGCCAGATTTAAGGCTTGACAACGTTGACTGAATTGTGCTGGTCTGACAAAGTCGGAATCGTACATTTTTTGTATAAAAAGTTATATACAAAAACTACTGGCGCGCGCTCTTCACGACAAATCAGTGAACTAAATTTGTATATAAATATACGATCTACCCTCGTATTCAGACCATTTGTGAAATTTTCTCTGTCATCGCTGCTATATAATCAGGGTGCAAGAGCTCCAAAAAACATGAAAAACGTTTTCAGACCATTCCCCTGGTCTGAAAACGTCAATTTTGGTTTGACACCGTCCATTGAGTACATAGAATTGGCTTGCATAAGCGGTAAAACAAATATATATATATATATATATATATATATTGTAACGGTTTTATTTTGAGCCGTATATTGTAACCGTTTAAACTGTACTGGGGGCTAAGATACTCGCAGTACACCGATGTTAAACGAGTAGCCTACATTTGATCACGTGACAGGCCAACTGAAAAGGTGGTTAGACAACCAACGGTTAATAGGTGAGTGGTCACCGGATTGAAAAAACTAGCGGTTGAGCGAGCTAACGGGAAGCAGCTGTTAGGCTGGGTACAAGATAATTTGGTGTGAGATACAGTCTTGGGGACCGTGTTTTAGCGGCTAGTGAGAGTCGGTGGAAGGCCACAGTTGGTGTCCACGACCACGGTCAGAAGGTGGCTAGAATTGAATAAAAGACTAGCGGTTGAGCCAGCTAGCGTGTAACAGCTGTTAGGCTGTGTACGAAATAAGTTCGAGTCTGATGCAGTCTTGGTGATTGCGTTCTTAACGGCTTGTGAGAGTCGGTGGAAGGCCACGGTTGGTGTCCACGACCCCTGTTAAGAAGGTGTCAGGAGGTCCAGTGAGGGAGCCTTATAGTTCTGACAAGATTCGAATACGACCGGCGGACGGCGGCCATTGTTGCGTTCCGGAACACGTGGAGGAGAATCCACTACAGAGGGATTATGCGACCTCGCAGGAGGAGAATCCACATCAGAGAGGTCATCGGACCTCCAGGGTATTTTTGCGGAGGAGTGTCCACCATCGAGGGGTCATCCGATCACCCAGGAGGTGTCCAACTGCCCGAGAGCCGTGGGCGCTCTCTATTTCTATATGTAGTATTGTTATATGAGGTCTCTTGGTGTTGAGGCGGACGTGAGTACGATTACTATAGCGATTATTTTTCTGTTTTACCGTATCAGAGTCGGGAGCTTTATGTTATTATTGTCAATTCGCTGGTTATTCCTGCGAAGTGGTAACCTTTACCGATGTGCAAAACCTATCTACTTCCTGTCCTGGTCATGAATGAGTGAGTGTCTGTGTACTAACCCTCTCCACCGTAGGCACTGGGGTTCCATGGAACAAGGAAGGTGGTTCACCCATTATTACTGTTCAAAGTTAAGGTTATCGGAAGGCTATTTGATATCGTTCGGGTATAGACATCAGATATCGTACCCATCGAGGTTTGGAACACCAGGACTCGCTCCGTAAGTAACTATTGTTAAGTTCAGTATTATTAAGTTAAGTAGTTGCGTTCAGTCCATTTTGAGGACTGATTATAGAGTCACTTAGAGAAAACTCCTTCCGAGTGTTTAAGACTACATGATTATATTGGTTGTACCCGTCTGGGGTCACATCTTTGAGTTAGGTTCGACTCGTACTAATTTATTGTCTTCCTACGAGCCTAGGTGTCTCATAGATCCGTTGTGGGATAGTTATAGTTTATTTCATGTTGAAATAGTATCTTTGTACGAGACTAGGTGTCTCATAGATCCCTTGTGGGATAGTTATAGATTATTTAGTGTTAATTATATTCTCAATTAATTCAGCGTTGGCGTTTTGATGTATGTTCACCTTGTACACATCCTACTCCGATAGTCAATCTCTGATTAGGAGCGTATGTCGCTCAGAAACACCCCTCTTTCTTTTTAGGATACGAAGCCGAGAGGTAGGTGCCCGATTTATTATATTTTTGTGTAGCCGCAGACGAAAACCGTTTCGTAGTGTTGTTAGGCGCCGTGTTCACTCCAAGGGCTGGGGACAGAACAGGTAGATATGTTCTGCTCCAGGTATTGTTAAATATCAGGGGATATTTACTGGCGCTCTGGATAAATGTTTACCCCCCCTACTCTCCGAAGCTGAGCTAGGTCGCGGTTGAGTTTCCTTGGAGCGAACAGTTATAACGTTTCCCTAATTTGGCTACAGACAGGGAATTCGTCATAATATATATATATATATATATATATATATATATATATATTTGTTTGTTTTTAAATAACACATTTCACTGCTACAAAGACCAGATATTATGTTTGAGTTGAAAATTCTGATTTTTATTGAACTTGCATATTGTGCAGAGTTCCATGCTCCATGCTTTCATGCTTAGTTTATTCTACTACTCTCAGTACCGCCAGTTGTGGAAATAATATAGTCCAAATGTGTCAAGTAACCGACTTCTTCTATGATATTCTGATCGAAAGCTATCTTTCTAATAGTAGTAATTAAAAAAACTAAATATCTTAAGTAACGATGAGGTCAACAGCTTGTTTGTAAATTATTAACCTTTGGAATTGTTTTTCTCCACGACCACTATGGAATTTAGCAATTGTAAAACCAATATTGACTACAGAAAGTTAATATTCTAACACAAGAGTTGGAATGTTATTCTAAAGCACTTATCTTCTTATGCATTTTGCGTGTATTTCATTCCATCACTTGTTATGGAATAACTATTCCATGCTTGTTGTCTTTTGTTTTTGTAGGGTTACATTAGGATATATGCAACGTTTACATTAAATAAATGTAACATAACTTCCTAACCTAAAATAGTGGCCGATGTGTGGAAAATTAAATTAAAATTAAACAAATAATAAATAAAAAAAATAGTTTAATTAATAGATTCATTTGTTATGTAATATAAATTATTTGTTAAGATAAAATGTTTGTAAAAATAATTATTTGTTAATTTATTTTTCTTTTTGGTAGTCGTGAAGAAAATAGGGTCTGTGAATCGGTTGGAATGAGAAAAAAGAAGATGTTCAAATAATACGTCAACATTTTTTTCGACTTGATTACTTATAGTTTAGAACCCTCGTCGAAAAATATTATACTTGATGATTATGGAATGCCACTTGGTATACGTATTCTTCACAAAAATTAAATAATTTTTACCCGTTACACCTATTTTGAGAACCGCGGCAGATTCAAGATGGCTGCAAATATAGACTACCAAGTACAATAACTATAAGTAGTTTTCACAATAAAACATGATAGCTAAAACCCTTTTGTAGAACGAAGCATTAGCTACAATTTGCCGCATCGTATGCAAATATGCGTCGATTGGTTTACAGGATGGTGTCTATAATACAATTTGCTTAATTACAATTACATGACAGTTTTTTCAAAAATTTTAAATATATTATTAGATAAATAAAAATTCGCTGCAAATTTTGATATATACATTATTATTAATTTCATTTCCGATTATTAGTTTTGTATAAGAAACTATAGGGAACTATAGGGTTGTGCGCCACCTTAACGATTACTTGGGCAAAGGCAGATTTATCTTCCGCAAATCTAAAAAGTTGTTCTACATTTCTTATACCAGTCCAGTTCTTTATATTACTTAGCTAAGAAAATTGTCGTCAGCCGATTCCGCGTAGACCTTCTATCGAGCCTTTCAGTATTAGTTGGGAAAGCTGATATGTATTTCCTCTTATAATATGACCAAGGTAAGAGATTTTTCTACACTTGAATACTCAGAATATTCAGATTGCGGTTTTTTGCAACCACATTTCGAAAGCTTCCAGGAGATTCATGGTTCAAATCTTGAGGGTCCAAACTTCAACGCTATCTGGTCCCTAATGAAACATTTGACCATCCTTGGCGCAGTTTAAGGCTCAGGTTGTCATCACAGAAAAATTATCTATTCTTAGTGAAAGTGGCACGAGAATTTTCAATTCAACACTACATTTCTCTGTCGGGATCTCGGTCTTCGGTAATGAAATAGTCAAAATATTTAAATATAGCCACTTGTTCGATTTGTGTACCATCAAGATAAAGAAATATATTATCGTGATTTTGGCAGCTGAATACCATGAATATCAATTTGGTTGTATTAATATTTAAACTGATTTGATCTCCTGTTTCGCTAATTTTATCAAAAAGTTATTGGGAACCTGCGATCCGTGTGACTAATGCGGCCCTCTGAACGATTTTATGTGATCCACCTAAAAAAATATAATGTTTAATTTCATACAAGCGTAGTCAACACATTACTGACACGCTCTTTTAGGCTTTTTACTCACTAGGTGTATTGATTCTGACGTAAATACGTATAAACTGACGTATAAACGTATAAACAAGAACTTAATATCATTAAAGATAGAAATTACAAAAGGAAGTAAGGCCCGTCAAAAAAAATGTGGCTTGCGACGTATCAAAGGTTGTAAATCGCTGGTTTAAAGGACATCGGATATTCTGGACATACTACCTTCTCTATAATTAGTTAGGTATTAATTTAATAGTTCGATAGTAGCATTTTTGTAAGTGTCGTAGAATACCGTCTTCTTCAGGACTAATGTTATTTGCCGTTTCTAGCACATAATTTATAATAAGTAATAATTTCGCCGTGGTTGGACATGTAACAAGAATGCTAAATACTTGGTAACCCTTAAGGTTACTGTATTTAGAACTGGATTGAGACCGCAGAAGTATAGGCGCTCCAAACCAGCGCAACAACGACAGAGTAATGGTATCCGGATAGTTTACCGCCCACAATTTACCGCGGAAATTTCACCGCGGAAAGTTCACCGCTCATAATTCACCGCAGCAAGTTCGCCGCTCAAAATAAATGAAAGAAATTGTATGAGCTGTTACTAGGACCGTTATCGATAACAATAGATTTTGAGAAAGCGTATAATACGTGCATGTAACAAAGAGTTTATAAATGCAAAACTTCGAGGTCGTTTCTTGCATTTTATGCAATCGAAGCAACAATACGAAACCGGCGCAAAGTTGCGTTGAATCTAAGAATGTTGTCAGCTCTTGCTTTTGTCCCGGTAAACAATGTACTAGATGTTTTTAAATTATTGTGCGAAAGTGAGATTTTCCCTCAGGGAGAACAAGATCAAGAAGTCATCAACTACTTCGAAGATACGTGGATTGGACGTCCACAAAGAAGAGCGTTACGACGGCAACCACTATTTCCACATGAAATGTGAAAACTCTATGAAACCGTTTTGGATAGTTTGCCAAAAACAAACAACTCTGCGGAAGGTTAGCACAGAGGCTTTGAAGAGCAAGTATCAGCTCACCATCAAAATATATGGAAATTTATAAATTGTATTAAAAAAGAACAAAGTCTAAATGACGTGTGATTTGAACAATATATAAGTGGGCAAGAACCACAGAAGCCCAAGAAAAAATATAGAGACTGTGCGGCACGATTAAGGAAACTTGTCGATGAGTATGATCCAGATAATGTACTTCATTTTGTTAAAGGATTTGCTCATAATATTTCTTATTAAATTATTTTATTTTATTTTTGTTGTACATAATATTATATTCTCATGTATCATAATACAGATGTTATTTATAAAGTTGACTATGATATTTCTGTGGGGGCATTTCTAGGATCGGTCGAAACGTCAAGGTTGGCTAAATGAATTTAAATAGTTTCATTTGTATTTCATGGTACTTACTTTGAAAGGTCCTCCACATAGTGGATTCCAAGACTTGCGAGCGGTATCAAGTCTGAAAATCTAAAGGATCCGCCGGTTGGTTGCTTAGACTCTTTATGAGAGGATAAGGGTGTTTGGATTAAAGTCTGCATTTTACTTAATCTACGTTTAATGTTTAATTAGAATCGAAAGGTTATTGATTACATTTGAACTTACAATTTAATGCTGGCTATAGAATCCCATGAGAGACACTCAACACAAAACCTCACAATCACCGTATTCACCTCACAAGCCGCTAAACACCTCACAACACTCACGGTGTTTAACCCGTTACGAGGTTCATTTATTTCATTTAAAACAGTCCTCAACACTTCCAGATACTTCTGGTTTACTCACGACAGACTGCCGGGTTTCTCTACTAAAATACTTGGGAGGTTCATTCACGATGACGATTTATTCATCACTGCCTTTGTCTCTCACAAGATTTTTCCAACTCTTTTCTTAAACTAATAATCTAATCTCCGACCCCATTTTTTTGTCGTTGTAAAAATAATCAGCTCTCCACATTAACAACAAACCCTTTTATAAACTTATCTTTCTATGACCAATAAATTATAAACCCAAGTAATTAATTTTGACTCTATTTGTCGCCTATTGGCATCTGTGTAAACATTTGACCATTGCTATTTTGATCTAAACAATAACGTTCTTTCAAACTAATCATATAATATACGACCGGCAATTCACTGCATATCTCTTTAATGCTTAACTAGAAAAATATGTGATACCTCAACTAATCCTTGAGAATGTTTAGATTAGTTTTTATATTTGAATAATTTGAATACTTTTTAACTAATTGAATAATTTTACTTTAAATAATAATGAAATTTTATTTCTGAAATTACCACTCCCACATTTCATAAACTTGACTATTGTTTGCAATAAATTATTTTATCATTATTATTATTCTTATTATTATAAGTTATTTATTCTTCACATTTATTTATTACAATATATTTTATATTACATTTTACATTCGATAAATAAATGAATTACTGATTTTATTTGATTACTGAGTTAAATATATTTTCATACTACAGAACTTGTAATTCAATTATTTCCTTTTAATACTTGGCTATAATTTCTACTAATTTATTTTAGTTAATATATACACTTTCAAATAATACTCTTTCCTGCGGTGAATTGTGGGCGGTGAATGTTTCGAACAATGAATGGTGAATGTTCCGGATACCCGGTTTCGGATACCCGGTTCCGGATACCCGGTTCCGATTACCCGGTTCCAAATACCCGGTTCCGGATACCCGGTTCCGGATACCCGGTTCCGAATACCCGGTTTCGGATACCCGGTTTCGGATACCCGGTTTCGGATACCCGGTTTCGAATACTCGGTTTCGGATACCCGTTTTCGGATACCCGGTTCCAGATACCCGGTTTCGAATACCCGTGTATGTTAGAAAAGTTGTTAAGTATTAAAAAACAATTCTTCTCTGTTCAATACAGCTTTTAATGAAATAAATATTTGGGGAGCGCTACCTACAGACTTGAAATTTCTTATTAATTACTTAACAGCAAAATTGTATATAAGAAAATTGGTTTAGGTTTAGAATGATTTAGATATATTTTAGGGGCTTTTATAGGTATATGTAGATTTAGCTATATATTTATATATTATAGCGCTACCTATAAACGAATTATCTCACTTGTTATTTAGTTTATTGCTGAATCATTTCCAAAAAAAAAGAAGCGGTTCTGGGATTATCCGGTTCCGAATACCCAACTCTTGAACCGGGTATCCGAAACCGAGTATCCAGTACCGATGTTCCCGAAACTAGATACCCGTTGAAACACAATAATTAGTTGAATATAAAAATAGTTAAATATAATAAACTGTTACAATACATATTATTAATATTGATGACAAATTTTGTCTTTACAATATGTATTGAACATTTTAATAGACACATTGGTAATGTTAACATCTGATAAATTATTATTGTAAGTGCTACAGAGTCTGACTATTGGAGAATTTTCGTAAGAATTCGTGTTCGCAAAAGGTATACAAAGAAGCGAAGAAGATCGCGTATTGTACACTGGAACATTAATAATGATTAAGTTTTGTAGTTCAACACAAGATAATAGATTATTAAGAATTTTATGCAAAATTTGCATGTCAATCAAAGTGCGACGATCCTTTAGTGTGAGAAAATTAAACTCGGCGCAACATGTATTATAATTGATATAGTTATCAAAAATATATATTATAAAGAAGTTGTTTAGAATTAAAATAAAGTAACGATTACAATTTTTTTTTTCTATTCAAAATTGAAAATGTATATAACAAAAAACGTACGTAGTAGATGCACGTCAGCAAGTATTACTTAACGTATCTCAATCACAATAACCGTAATTGTTATGATGCTGGAAACCGAAACATGTTTAACGGGTATCCGGTTCTGGATTTCGGGCAAAACGGGTACGTAATTTTGAAGTAATCCGGTTCCGGATACCTCATCCCGAATACCCGGTTCCGATTACCCGGTTCCGGATACCCGGTTCCTTTTACCCGGTTCTGATTACCCGGTTCTGATTACCCGGTTCCGGGTACCCGTTTTCGGATACCCGGTTCCGATTACCCGGTTCCGGATACCCGGTTTCGGATACCCGGTTCCGAGTACCCGGTTTCGGATACCCGGTTCCGGATACCCGGTTCCGGATACCCGGTTCCGGATACCCGGTTACCCGGATACCCGGTTTCGGAACCGGGTATCCGAAACCGGGTATCCGAAACCGGGTATCCGGGTAACCGGGTATACCCGGAACCGGTTTTTTTTTTGAACCGGTTCCGGTTCCGTCAAGATCGATTTCTGACAGCACTAATAAAAACCCATCAGTCGAAGTATATTTTCAGATTCTACCTAAAATTATCATTACTTCATATGTGAAACTCATACTTCATATCTAGAATTATCCCATTTAGCTATGAACGAGTTTAGACTCGTCGAACCTTGTGAGATATAATTTTCAGAACCTTTCGTCAATTCGGCGTAGCTGTTATATAAAGTTCTTCCAAAATAACTAGTTCCGATACAGATAATATTAGCAAAACTGTCAGAGGCTGGCTATTGGGCCAAGAGAAAAAGGTTTGAAAAAGTAATTGGGCAGCCTATTTTCAAGAGAGGGCGAATTCAGCTGAGGATGATAATGAAGATGATATAATATCGACGTGATTTGTATGGGACCAGCATAAATAATTTTTCTGGTCATTCATATCTCAAGATACAAATAGTCCTAGCGATAGCTAACGCCTCGTACGATAGCCTCAACGAAAAAGTATCGTACAAACATTGGTTCGTTTATAATGCATTTTCGATAAATATAAATTTTAGCTAATTTGATAAATAACAATATAATGTGAGTAACTTTTGATTGCAACATTTTGAGTAGATAATAAACGACATTAACTACTGACAATCATATAATTGGGATAAACAAGTACAAATACCTCAATATATTAACGTAATGCATAACATAAATTGCTAATTAGTGTAGTAAATGTAAATGATTTAAGTTTAATAAATAGTTCTATTATAAATTTATTAAATATTTATAATATTATTATCCAAATAGTTTTAACACGAAATGCTTTTATTATTTAATTTCCATCGAGTTAAAATAGATTTAATTTAATTTAAAATATAATAAACATGTTATTTTGCATCGTATTATTTATAATTTTATTAAAAATATTTTTAATATTACTAAATAATAATATTAAAACTACGTATTGAAAGTACTTTTAAAATGCATTCACAAAACAACTGATATTAAACATTTATATTTGTTTATGTTTTGTTATATTATCATAAATTGAAAATTAATTATTGGAACTGAACATCTACGTTTTTTTCTGATTTAAAATTAAATAACTTTGTTTATTGCAGCAATAATGATATACATATTTATGTACACTACCTGAAACAGATGTTGTTTACTATACGTTAATCCTTGAATTTCTGAATACTGTAATGCAAAAGAACGGAATAGTCACCACAAATAGTAGCTCAGTATGTCGTTTGCTTTGTTGGCGAAAATTGTCATAAATACTTTTTCCATTAAAATCAACGTTATTTTTATGTTCCAATTTACATTGATTTAAATTAAATTGCTTTATTTAACAGAAAAATGTTTTTTTCTAATGAAGAAATGGCAATGACTTTTGTTCTTATAGAGGATGTACTTAGCGTAGGATATATGGCGATATCTTTAGGTGTAGTACTTTCTACGATCCATCACACTAATGTGCACTACAGAAAAACTAAAGAATATGATCATGGACCTGAAAATGACTATAAAAGGGCCACTAGCAATCATAATGACCGATTTATGACTGTCCCGGATTTTCGAAAAAGGTTTCTGACAGCCATGGAACTCCGAGATTCGGTTTGAGATGTCCGAATGCTGCTAGTTTTGAAAATGTTAGAAGACTGATCCAAGAGAGTAATTTGGAAGCAAGTAGATTGGCTAGGGCAGCGGTTCTCACATTTTTAAACTTGTATTACCCAAAATAATATAAAAATAATACAAAATTAATACTAATACTAAATAAAACTTATACTATTAAGAGAATTACCTTTTGTTTTAATATTTGCACTAACAGAACTAACTACAGAGCTAAGCGACTATTGCAGAGATCTAAAACAAAATAATATAAAAATTGATGTGAAGTGTGAATTTTCACACATTGCAGGGTTTCGTATGTATATAATAAGTGAAAGCGCCGTGCCGATTTGCCAAAATATAATTAAAATTTTGACAAAATAATTTAAAGAAAATAACAATGGAAAAGAAAACAAAAAATAAAATTGTCTCCTCTGACTGGGAGTGAACCTAGAATTCTGGGTAGCTAGCAAGTATGCTAACCATTACACCATGATACATCTTCTAGTCTAATGTGTTACATAACTATAACTTTTGTAAATCGTCAACAAAAAACACAACAAATGCGTTATTTTTCGGAAACATACTCTGATCAAAAATTCTTGTTGTACTATTCCAGTTCACACCAATGTACATTACTTAGAATTTTTTCAGATTTTTAGTTTAAACTTTCTGAGCTACAGTGTGTGAAACAAAAATTTGTTTGCACAATTTTGGCAAAAATTGCATCAAAATAATTTGTTTTGCAAAAATAAAATGTTGATCATTAATCCACCTACTAAGGGCTTTCAGTTGATACCCTACTCAGAATTTTTTTCGATGAGCACATGTTTGTTTATATTTACAGGAAGATATTTTTTTAGATGTTTTAGTATTTTCCCTATGTGCGGGTCAAAGAGTTGTATAAGCATGCCAAATTTAAATTCTCTAGGTTTAGCCGTTTGACTACAATGTTTACCGAACAGACAGGCCGACAGACAGACAGACAGACAGACGACAAAATGACGGTATAAGGGTTTTTGGTCATACCTACAAAACCCTAACAATATAAAATGAAAATACCCAAATTATAACTAATTATAAATCACACTTATACTATATACTATTAAGATACAGTCTATTCCAAACGATTAGGCGGAACTAACTGGAATTTTAATTTTTGTAAGTTATCATTAGCTATTTTTTTTATATATTGTAGTTGGCTTTTCCTGAACAAAATGGTCAAAAGTTTCAATCAATCGGTAAAAGTAACTAGAATTGAAAATCTAGTTCTGCCTAAACCAAAGGAACAGACTTTAATTATCGAAATTATTCTAAAAAACATTCACACTATTGGAACGGACTATAGAGCTAGGCAGACTATTTCAGGCATCAAAAACACAATTAGTCAAAAAACATTCCCGCAGTTTCCTGCGACATTTCTCGTACTGAAGTTTAGGAATGTCACCGCGTAAACCTGTTTTGTCACTTAACACAAAAAGACTAGACAAATCACAATTTTATTTATCACTTAACACACGAAACGGCACTATAAAATCACATCGAAGTCGCCAGTCGACGGTAAAGTATATAATATATTTATTTAACCAAAGCAGTAATCACACGTTAAACGTACATAACATAAACATACATACAATGGAATTTATAAACTATCTTAAACTTTCTTAAATTTACATTTTGTTTTATTTTATCATCCAGCTTATTTAATAAATGCAGTCTTTTAAACAATAGAATGAAGTTAAATATGATAAGTTTAATAAAAATCCGTTTCACCAAATTCTCTACGGACCGACAGGCAGACAGACCGACAGACATCATGCTAAAAAATAGTCAAAACGTTATGTAGAGACCTCAGTTCGTGACCACCAATCAAAATCTCGAAATGTTAAAATTGGTATGGTGACAATACTTCCTTCAGGCATGGTAGCGGTCGGTAAAAATCCTTTGTCCATTTAAATTTATAATAACCAAACTGTGTAACAGAACTTATGAAATTACTAGTTGGCAGTTGGTAAAAAAACATGAAATAAATATTTTAAATAAAATTTCAGTATATAATTTTCCAAATAACTGTTTTAAAATATAACAAAAAATAATTTATTTGACACTGTAAACCATGAATTATCACAATGTAAATGTAATATTTAAAATGTTTTTATTTCGTTAAACACCCTAAATAAATAAATAAACAGGTGTAAAGTTCATAGTAAAAATTAAAGAGTTGTTTATAAAACTGTGTTATATCTGTGTACTTAACACTGTTACGTGTTGACACAATCCGACAGCTAATTAAGCTTATAATTGAGCTTATATCGATCGAAATATGCAACAGATTTCAACTTTATTCTGCTATTTTACATTGCAACTTTACAAATGAAAAATTACTTTTTCAAATTAAAATTTATTTTTAGTTCTTTTAAATTCAAAATAATTTTTAATTAAAAGAAGGCTTTGTGTTTATTAAAATTTATATCATTTTGGTTTCAAAAGGTTGCATACATTTTAATGTAGCTGACAATATAAAATTATCTGAATTACGAATTCGATACTATAAAGCAAATATTTGGAACTGAAAATCACAGCGCCATCTAAAATCGTAGCATGCAAGGAAATCAGGTTGATTCTTTGCCGAATATACCTCGAAAGTGGAAGCATAAAGAGGGCAAGTCGGAAAAAAAGCAAGCTACAAAAAAATAGTTAAGAATAAAAGCAAGTTTAGTTCAGAAGACAGTTTAATCTTAATTCTACCCTTTCAGGTTTCTTTGTTATTACGTTGAGAATAGAGTTTCTGATCCGAGTCAATATCGGATCAAAAGTAAGGAAGGTAATTTTAGTTTTGTTTCAGAAATAAAATGTCATAATTTAATTCAATACTATTATCCAATTAGAGTAAAATATTAAGGGCCGGTTTCTCGAAAAATTCAGTTGTAGATATCGTATCGATAAAGTATCCATATCCATGGATACCGAAACTTATCGACGCAATAGCCGAATTTGGGTTTCTGGAATGTATTTTTCTATTTATCGATGAGATATCGAACCAATAACTTATTGATACGTTATATTGCCAATGAGCACCCTTTATCGTATCGATAAATATGAGAATTGTCATCTAATGTCAGTTCTGACATATGACAGATAAGGTTATTTTGCAATTATATATATAAAAGCCCTAATTTCTGTGTGTAATCGTAACGCTAAGTTCCTTGGTGCTAGCGGGTCTTGCGGCAAGCGGGCGGCCACGAATTGAGTGGGGAAACGACGTACCTCGACAAACAAGCTGACTTACCAGAGCTCTCAAATCAGTACGTTCGGTTATCTGACGAAAGGATGTTTTAATTGATGTTATGCCCGTGGACTGACCGGTCCGATACTAATTTTTAAAGGACACGCATTGAGCGGCTTTTTAGGATTACCTAGGCATAATCAGAAACAGCTATACCATTGATGTCCAGCATATGGCCCGCGGGCCGTATCCGGCGCGTTACTAATTTTGAAACGACACGCATTAAGCAACTTTTTAGGATTTCCTAGGTATAATCAAGAAACGTTTTTGTTTTGTTAATATAAGCAGAATCATGCAAATTTTAATAATTGATTCCTGTTTATATTGATTTTTATTCGTTACCAGTTTGCCAACGTTGTTGGCAAGGGGTATTCTAGTTGCAATATATTTTTGAAAAATATATATTTTTATTACAAGATATAATAGTAATTGCTTCTTAAAATAATATATATTAAGATATTCTTATAGTATTATAGAGATAAAATGGACAGTTCAAGTTCTGATGAATTTGATGAGGATGTTGTAATTGCAGTATGCTTATTACATCGGAGAACTGTGAGAGATAAAAGTGACCCATTCCGCATTTATAGTGAATTAGAATTTATTCAACGATACTGGTTAAGCAAATGAAAATGTATGGAAATATGCCGTCTAATCGGAGGTGATTTAGAGCCCATGACCCAAAGAAGTAAATCTATTTCGGTACAACTTCAAATTTTAATTGCTTTGAGATTTCTGGAAACAGGGGCTTTCCTAATGTTAGTTGGTGATGATGTGCATGTACACAAAAGTACAGTTTGCAAAATTGTTAAAAAAATAATACATCGAATTACTCTGTTGAGGCCGCAATTTATTTATATACAGGAAAATAAAAAGGAAATTTTAAAAATCAAAAAAAAATTTATGTCTGTTCCATGGGAAATTTTTACATATTTTTTCTACCATCTTTTAATAATCTGTTTAAACTAATTGTTAAAAATATATATTTTTGTAAATAATTTTTGACACTGACATTGACTATTGTCATTTGTGAACATTTGATCACATAAATGACAAGAGATTTTGTAAATATTTTGGCTGTGTGAATTGAAATGCATATATATCGCTACAATAGTTATTGGATACAATAAACATGTCAGATGAGAATTGAGAAACCGCCAAAAAGTTATCGACTCGATTGTATCGATAACTATTGAGGCGATATCGTGTCAATAAAAAAATGTTCCAGAAACCGGCCCTAAAAATATTAAATGATGAAATATAATCTATTTTCTAGAAAGGACACTTATTTTTATTACTTTAACTTGAGACCATTGTAAAGTTAACATGAAAAGGACATCGTAAATTCTTAACAGCTGACAACTCTGTTAATTAATAGATTAGAAACTATTAATCTTTGTCTTTAAAATAAACATTTTTGTTTTGGTTACTTATCTAGGGAGATTATACTATTTAGTTATTTATTTATTTATTTATTTATTTATTTATTTATTTATTTATTTATTTATTTATTTATTTATTTATTTATTTATTTATTTATTTATTTATTTATTTATTTATTTATTTATTTATTTATTTATTTATTTATTTATTTAACAAGTTTTCGCCATAAAACAGGTCAGATGTCCCAATAAAAGCATGGCGACAGATACATTTACTAAATTTACAAACACAAATATGTACAAGTACAAAATACAAAAAGAAACAAAAATGTATATACATATGCACGATCAAATACAGTATTAAAGAAATAAGAAAGGTTATACAGAAATAAATATGAAATAAGGTTATACAGAAATAAATATGAAATAATACAAAAAAAAAGTTATGTGTTATGTAACTGAGCTACAATTGCCTGTTTAAAACGCCTCAAACTATAGCCGAATATGTCAGGTTCTTCTTCATCAGATTTATTATTCATTAAAATAGTATTATAGAAGTGACACATTTGGTTAATCGGAGAGTTAAAAGCGGAATTCGTTTTTTTTTAACAGACATACAAAAAATGTCGTTACATCTTATGTGATAATTGAGTACACGTAAGCCAAATTTACAGAGTAAATGAGGGCTATCAATCAAAGAATTAACAATTTTATAAAGAAACCAAGAGTCATGAAGCTTACGTCTATTTTCAAGCGACATTAAAGCTAAATTTACATCAGGAAACCTATAACAAATGTAATGTATAGAAAAAATCTCGAGGTTTCCAAAATTCATGACTTAGGAGTAATTTTAGACAGTAAATTGATTTTTGATGAGCATATTCTGTCTATATATAGACAGAATTGAGAACTGACACGCTCGGATACGCAGTCTGGTGGTCAAATATTGTACTACGCGACTGTAGTACTGTTTGAAATTATTACATATTTTCTAGTGTTACTTTTTATTGTTAGAATGTCGATAGATACATTTTCATAAAATAAAAATGTACTGTGCTTAAATTAACCTGTTCGCTGTTAGCATATTGACAGCTGAATACTAGACAATTCAGCCATATTGCCTTGAAAAACAGCGCCGCCAACGGTAATGTCACTTCTCAATACTGAGAAGACAAACACACTGTTGCAAACTCCAATTGACTTCTAACAAGAGAATAATATAAAGACAAAATAGTTTTAAATTTTTTAAAATATTTAAGTTTACTGACGTGCGATTTCTGGTAAAAGAAATTGTCAGACATTTAGAAGTATTTAATTTTAAACAGAATACAGTTTTGAATAATAACTGTCGTCTGGATGACCGTTGTGTGATATGATATTTTACAGTTGGGCGATGCAAGCCTTTCAGGGTAGTTGAGTTTAGGCAGTCATAAGGTTAAGACAAGTTAAAAGAGTTCTGTTAACGAGTGATGTTAATACGAGTTTAAAGAGGTTTAAATTATTATAAATTATTATTATACAAGTCAGTAATAAGACCTACTATGATTTACGCCTGTCCAGCATGGAGTAACACCTCACAAGCAAATTATAATAAGCTCCAAGTAATACAAAACAAATGTTTAAGACTCGCCGGCAATTATCACAGATACAAAAGACTGACAGAAATGCATGAAGAATTGAAAATGGAATTCCTAAAAGACACAATATACAAACTAACTGAAAACTTTTTACCAAATGCTTGAATAACGAGAGTGCCCTTATACAAAACGTAGGAAATTATGAACTCAACACTCTTAAATACAAAAAATACAAGCATCGGTTAACAAAACATATTTTGCTATAGACTGCCTAAACGAACATTTTAATAAAATCAACGTGGTAAACATTAAAACCAAAGATTGTGACAGAGATAGTGTAGTGACAGTGTCATAGTGAAATCTTAATCCTAAACCTCAAAGACGTAGTAATTAAAACATAAACACCATGGCATGTAGGTTTCAACTTGTTTTTCCTACTCTAACATAAAATGTAAAACTGTTTAGTAATTAAGCAAATGTATAGTTATGGATAATAGATATATGTACATTGTATGTGTAAATTCATGAAAACAATAATTTCGATATTTACACACTTAATTGTTGACTAGCTGTTAAAGAGAATGATTTAATAAATGTTTGAAAAAAAAGAGGTTTTGTAGGAGGTCATGGGCTAGAGATATTTGGAGTGTTCGGTCGAGTCGAGTAAAATGTAACCAAATAATTTCGTATGTTAGTTAGTGTAGTGTTCGTACGTTATCGTAGAGTCCAACTAAAGAGACATTGAGTATAAATTACTAAATCTATTTTAAAGACTTTGTAAAATATAAATTTGAAATAAATTTGACTATTTAGTTTTACTTCGATTTTTATGGACAGATGGCTGTAGCGTTTCGTTAGCGTCATTAAAAAAGCTGACATAAAATTGTAAGCGATTTTCCGTTATTTAATAATAATATTTTAAAATCAGCCTGTATATATAAATAAATTTTGAGTGATGTTTATTGAAATAACAGTATTTTTCCTATATGTGACTCAAAAATCTGTCATCATCATTATCATTGGCCCGACAGCCCTAGGGGAGCCTAGGCCTCTTGTTACCAGATTTCATGACCATATTTTCAATCTGTGTAAATTCAGGATTAACATGGTTAGTATTACGTCCATTTTTTAGCTTACACAGAAAGACACCTACGGTTTATAGCTGGTTGCAAATGCATAAGCAGAACCTATAATTCATATAAATATTTTTTACACAAATTATTTGACATAAGCAGGAGTTGAAATCACGTCTATGCCCATCCCTAGCAGTCAAACAACATGTACAAACGATTCAACGCTTGCGACCACAGGCTTGCTTAAAAAACTGTACATACATGCCAACTATCAATTTTCTACTTCCAACCAATTGGTCATAATTACTATAATACAGACAGACAGTATGAGGGTAGTAACTACGAAATCTTAAAGATTAATTATGGTTCTATAGTACATAGAGTTATAAAAATGTCTGTGTAACTAAATCAGGTTTAACTGCTCTGCAACGTTCCAGCTCTATAACAATGCATTCAACTATAACCTATTTATTTGAAGCATCCAACCATATATTAACGGAGATCTAAATACATTGTTGTTTACTATACGCGTCAGGCGATTCTTGCTATCAATTAATACCATTAATCTGCATTTATCATACAACCCTGCAAAATAAAGCATTAGCTTTATATCTATGATACAGTATCGGCGAGAATACCGCATAATAGATACACGTGCGGCCACCGCCGACTAGGATGGGTGTTCTATGTGTGACGTTGCTGCTCTTTATTTGAGCTTAATGAATCAATATACTATCATTATTGACGTCTCTAGCAGCAGTTGGCCGCTGTTATACCATGATTAAACTTTGACCTATTATGTGCTAGTTGAGCGAAAATAGTTGGATTTTGTCATATTATAACGAAATACGTTACATAATGCTATCAGGTCCAGTTTTCTACATCAAGGAGTAGTGTGCAAGTACATAATTTAAAGTAATACAAAAGGAACCGTACAGACTTCAATAATATTGTTATATTCCTTTATCTACTTTTTTTTACCTATCGTCCCCTATCCAGAGGGAGTTATTGCAACAGTACAAAATTGCTAGGACCCCTTTTTAGAATAAGTTTCGTTGCGTATGCATTTAGATTATGCTACTAATTATGCATTTAAATTATGGGTATAATAAATAGTACAATCAATAAATAAATATACTAGATTTGTCTACAAAAAACAAATTTTTAACCTGACAAAAATGCAATATTACGCAACTACACATTCTACAGGAAAGACCGAGAGGGAAGGAATAAAGCAAGTGGTGGCACTGCAATGTTAGTTAAAAATACAAATCAGGCAGAACCACTCGTATTTAATACAGACCTTGAAGGTGTTGCAATCAAAACCTACAAACCAGAAGAAATACCAGTATGTAGCATTTAAATTCCACCCGATCAACCGGTAAGATTAAACGAAATAACCAACTTCCACAGCCATTATAGTCTGTGGAGACTTCAATGATCATAATCTACTCTGGGGCTCAAACGACGCGAACAAGAAAGGAAATATCATTCAAAAACTTTTCACCTGAGATTTTTTACTGAACGATGGACCTCCGACGCATTTCTGTCAAAGATCAGGCAAATTCTCTGCCATTCCTCTAACGTATTGTGACCAGATTTTCCATTAAATTCAGTTGGAAAACACTGCCAGATTTACATAGTACCGATCACTTCCCCATAAAAATAGAGTATAATATGAATAAATTTAAATATAGAAGAAGAAATAATGAAATGGAATCTAGAACGAGCCAGCTGGAAAGCCTATGCCGAAAAAAACTGGATGATTTCCAAAAACTCCATCATCACAAATGCAACTTCGTTAATAAACAGATTTACGAACATTATCATAGAATCCGCCCAATAAACTATTGGAAATGAGAAAGCCAGCCAAAAGAAATCTGTACTATGATGGAATACTGGATGTCATGAAGCCATTAAACAAGCCAAGAAAATACTCAATAAATTTAAAAGACAGAATAACTTAGACTACCTGCTAAGTAGAGCCCTGTCCGGATACGCTTTTTCTGTATCCGCATTCGATTTGCATTCGCTCATCCAGGATCCATATCCGATTCGCATCCGAAGCCTTTGTAAATATAAATATCCGCACAAACTGCACAAGAGGATTTGCTGTTTGGAAATAGTTTTGCCTTATTTGTCATAGCGCTGCTCTAAAACACCATTGAAAATTTTTGAATTTTATCACATTACATATTACTGAGTCCAGAAAAATGTTTTCTATCTACGACTGTTATAAACTCTACTATATTTAACTATTTAAGTGAGCGTAAAGTCTTTAAGGGAAGAGTAAAAAAAGTAAAGTGCCGTAATGTATCATTATTTCACTCTTGGCATAAGCACAATACAAATGCCTGCGGTACATTTTTGGGGTCTTAGACGCGTCTTCTGTGGGAAAAGCCGCCTAATCGAAGATTTTATGTCCACGCGGATATTACAGATAAGCGGATATAATATTTTATCCGCATCCGCGCGAATACATGATAATTTAACCGCATTCGCAGAAAAAAGGCGCATATCCGTGGATTTGCAGGGCTCTACTGATAAGGTATAAGAGAACAAAAGCTAAAACAAGAAGAATAATCAGAAAAAGCAAAAAAATCTTGTTGCATTTGAAAATATGCACGATATTGCTTATTATTTGATATTCGGTGTTTTACATAAGAGATAATTTCTGAAATGTAACTTCAAATTACTTTACGCCATTTTGAAAAAAATGTCCTGAGTCACTGACATATTTGTAATTTGTATATCGGAAAATTAAAAGATGGATCACAGGATTGTTATCGTACAAAATGGCTAGGACCCTTTTTAAAATAAGTTAAGTTATGTTTGTTTTTTAATTTTACCCCAAATTCAACCAATGGATGTTGAGCAGTTGTAATACAGGAAGTAAGAAAAACGTTACCAATTCAAGCCACAAATACATTTATTATAATCTCTCTTTAGAAATACAACGTACTACCTATTAGGTAGAGTCTCCTCTTTATTCGAGTAAGTTTTGTATTCTCAAAGTTAGTTCGTTTATACTCACTCTCGCCAACATACGCTAATTTATGTATAAAATCTACAGAGGATATTACGTCATAAATCATAAATCTGTCTCAAATGAGTCTACGGTCAATCCCGTTACACCCCCCCCCCCTCTTAAGTTTTGTTTGACTGTCTTCACTTTACCAAACGTATTGTGTAACGCTATGGGCGCATGAAATTACCACCTTGTTTAAGAGTTAGGTCGAGCCTAGCAGGCAAAGTCCACTGGCCGGTGGTACCCTCCTCGGGCGTCTGGCTCATCCAATCGAGGCAAAAATATGTAACTAATAAGGGGTCGTCAAGGCCTCATACCGAGAATGGCTTTTTAATTTTGATGGAGTGTTTTGGCCAAACAAAATAAGAGCCCTACGTGAAACTAGCCATGAGGTAGAAGGCTTTAAATAGCCTAGTGGAGTGGGTGTATGGAGCAGTTTGGTGCAAAACAGCCCGGCGCACAGCAGACGTGATGGAAGACTAGGAATAGCCTAGTGGAGTCAGTGTATGGAGAAGTTTGGCGTAAAGCAGTCTGGGAATAGCCTGGGAGGACTGGATGATTTATTCCAAGCAACGCCATACATAATTTACTGTGAGATATGAACAAATTCTCTGTAAAATAGACAGTGTAAAATAGTGACGCCATCAGAACTCATAAATTAGAATATATCATAATTTTTAAAAAAATGTGTACAAGAAATCCACACAGCTCTCAAAATATAAACCATTTTCTCATAAAATATTAACAGTGCTCTCACCATTTCTTGAATTTGTAAATAATTTTGGTGAAGTTTAAGTATGGACACATCCCTAAAACCTTTGACATTGGCCGTGCGCGGTACAGCATACAATATTATTTAAAAATTAATAATAATAACAAATATATAAAGTAAATTAGGTTGAGTAGTTAAACAAAAATTAATAAGTGTGGCAAGTAAAACTGCTACAGGATTTTCTTAAGTGCGCGATATTACCGCACTTTCCTCTATTATTTACATCCATTTCGAATTTCAGATAGTATTATTATACGCAGTATAAATGTACAGGGTTATATACATTATAAATTATGCTCTGTAGTGTAGGATGCCTATGATGTTTAAATGTAAATTATTGCCGGTTTATTCAATATAGCCAATGAAATTTTCCAGTGTCCTGCCCTTTAAATTGTTCATAATTAGCACATCATAACAAGAATGTGCACATTTCACCACATCAATTGCTATCAATGCACATTATTACGGTACTGTAGTTTAACTTGACAACTAATTAAAACTGCGGGACCATTCTATTCAGCATACGCAAACGATTGGGAAAATTAAAAATTCAGCCTACATAAAGCAACGAGCGATGAACGACGAAGCTTGTTTTAAATACAGGCAGGTGTCAGTTACAATAAAAAAATGCCTTGTTTGCCAGTTTATTTTTAACGCACTATGTACTAGTTTTCATATAACTTTCCGATTAAATCAGTCACGTAATCATTATGCTTCATTTTTTAACTTTTTGTTAGGATTTATATTTGTTGTTTCGAGTGCCGGATTAAGGGGCTTATTGACCAGGCAGTTGCCCGATGTAAAGGGTACCAAAACTAAAACTGGCACTAGGACCATAGAGCCCGCATTCATTTCAATAAAAAAATGGAATAGCTAAATATAATCATTATCTTAAATTTAACTTACTATTTTCAAATAATTTCATTAGTTGTAGTTTGACTAATTAAAAAAAAAAGAATTATAAGAATAGAGGTACGCTCTTTCTTTTTAACGCTCAATTATATTAAAGTATTCAGTCAAAATAAGCACATTTTTCGAATAAAACTAACCCTTCCAAACGAGCTAAAAAAAGTTTTAAGTTTTTAAGGGACACATTTCTTTTGTTACTTAACGTAACCCCCCGCAAGAAAAAAAAGTAGCTCCTGAGCCCTCGAAGAAAACTTATTGGTTTCTGCACACCCACCCAAAGGAAAATTCTGGGTGCGGCTCTACCCCCAATTTGAAAGTACTAAATTTAGCACCCTTAATTTTGGTCTGAAAGTATTGGAGCCCTATGGGATACGTCCATCAATATCCTTGTTCAATATGGTAAATATTAGGTCTGCGAAAAAGATTGAATAATATGAATACCTAGTGTATGTTTTCTTAACCAGTTTCAATTAACAGTACACCAAACAGGATACTGACATTGTCAAGAGACGCCATCAGTTTTGTAATGAGAAATTTTATGTATAAATTTTTATAAAATGTGTTTCAAGATTGGATATGATATATTCGCCGCAATATTCCACGAAACACCGGTTGGAAATTCTCAACTAGTGTGTGAATAGTGACTGGGGTGAGTGAAACGCTTGAAGTATTGTCAACTGACAATAACTGAAGCGCCTCTAGTGAGATTTTGAGAAACTGACGGTTGTAGGATAGTCGAGTTTGTGACAAGCATGGGAATATGTTCTTAGAAGTGGAAAGACAGTTAAAGACCATTTTAGAGTGTGTTCCCGTGTGTTTCAATAAATATCACATGAAGAAACCATTGAACCTGTCAAAAATATCCTACCAAAGTCAGCCATGATGTGAATGCAGTAGCGCCTCTATCGGTAGTGTCAGATGCCAATACAAGTCTTAAGTTCGAATTTCAGTTACTGGCTATTCACCATCGTAGCCAAATCCAAACTTAAATATTTCGAAATGTAAATTAGCAGATACGAAGTTTGTTAAAACAATATGCGAACTACGTGCAATGCACTGCACCTAGTATGCAAGTGTTGGCAATGCCGTTTTTGACGAGTTCATGTGTGAACGACTTTTGAAACAATTTTTTTTTTTTTTCTTCTGGCGCCATCTTCTTCAAACTGTTGCTCGTTCAACTATCGCAAGTTCCTCTGGCATCTGCAATAAATTTTCATTTAATAATTTTTCAAAATATTACCTTTAAAATTAAGTCACCAATATTTGTAAGTATTGCGAGATATAACATCTCAACCAAGAACAGGACAAATTAATTAGCATGCTTTCATGGCATTTTTGCCTTGTCGTAATTTATAGAATGCAGAATCGAATATAGTTTTTCGTCATTCATTGTGTTTAATATTGTTTTATAAGGTCATTTTGATCATTAAAAAGGAAAATATAACGTTTCAGAAATTTCATTGCCAAGAATTCAAATTGTAACAAGACTTTTGTTTATTTGAATTTTAAATAATTATACCAGAGTGTCCATTCCCGAATATTACATACCTATGCTCTATGTCAGTTTAGAAAAATGTGTGTAAGAAGATAAGAGCTGTTTGTCCTTGTTTCTGATTGGTTTAGAACACCATCCCTGCTACAATGATAAAATATTGTTTTTAGTCCAAGTTGACAGATGTTCAGTGTCTTACATTGGAAATATATATTATTTATATTATTTTATTTTTTTCGTATATTTTGTTATTATTTACATATTTAGACTTTTATTTATATTCTTGGCGTAGATTTTATGAAGAAAATTCTCCATGTTATTGTTTTTACGCAGTTATATATTTTTTAGATTATCTGACATATAAATATTTTTTGGCAATTGATAATTCACAGATCAAGATAGCGGACTAATGTGACTAAGGCCAAAAGGGCTGTCTTTTAAGAGCTGACAGTACCAAAAGAAGTTATTGATATAGTTTTTAGACTTTCATATATACATATATTTTTAATTTTTATTTGCAATAAATATTTAAATAAGCAACTTTAGCTTTGAAAATATATATATTGTTTGTGTTATTGTTTTATTTAAGCCATATCTCTATTTTTATATATAATTTTTAAAAATTAATATTTTTTAACTTTTTCAGATTTCCCATTATAATGAATTTATGTCGTATAAATAACGTAAGTGTATTATCTGCTTTGTTTATTTCAATATATAATTAACACATTCCTTTTTTATATTAAATTTAATATTGTCCTGTGTAAATCGTACTCGGTTCGCAGCGCTATCTACTCTTTTCTTATTTGACATAGAGTATAGTTACGTATTACAAAATGAAATATCTTATAGCTTGTTTTTTTTTTTTTTGTTTTTGTGGAACCAGATTTTTAATTCTAGTAACTTTTAGCGATTAAGTGAGGATTTTGATCATTTTGTTTAGGAAAGGCCCACCTCAAACCATAAAAAGTGAGACGATGACAACTTATAAAAATTAAAATTCCAGTTAGTTCCGCCTAAACGTTTGGAATAGCCTATAACTTTTACAGATTAAGCGAGGCTTTTGATTATTTTGTTTAGCAAAAGCCTACTTCAAACTCTTAAAAAAAAGCTCATGACAACTTGAAAAATAAAAATTTCAGTTATGCTCTGTCACCTTAGAAAAATGTGTGTAAGAAGATAGGAACTGTTTGTCCTTGCTTCGGATTGGTTTAGAGCGTCATCCCTATTACACTGTTAAAATATTGCTTTTAGTCCAAGTTGACAGATGTTCAGTGTTGTACATTGGAAATATATGATTTATATTAATTTATTTTTTTCGTATATTTTGTTATTTTTTACATACAATTTAGACTTTTATTTATGTTCTTGGCGTAGTAGATTTTATGGAGAAAATTCTCCATGTAATTTGTTTTTATGCTGTTATATATATTTTAGGTTATCTGACATATAAATTTTTTGACACTTGACAATTAACAGATCAAGATATAAGCTGTTCACTTTTGTAAGATCAAACTAGATCTGGTTATTTTGGTTACTTTTATGGTGTGTTACTGACTTTAAATGTTAATTAAAAATATTCCTTACGCTGTAAAACCGACTTTAGGTTGATAAGGTTATGATCATTATAATTAAGATATAATTTTTCATTATGACATATGTCAAATGGATCGACATTTTAAAAAAGAGACATTTTTTAATACCAACATGACATACAGCTTCAAAGGTGCAAACTATTGAAAACATAATTTCCTTTTAGTTTGTTCTTACAAAAGTGAATAGCTTATAGTTTTAAAGAATATACAAATCGGTAGCCATCTCTTGATAACTTCCTGAACTAATTTAAAAAACAACACTCTTGAAAGTAATTCAAACTGTCATAAAAATGACAGATGTCACAATCAAAATAAATTTTAATGGCAAGCACAAGATAAAACACAAAACTGATTTTACAAATGAAAATGTCTGGTTCCACAAGATTTGATGCCAAATATGTGGTCGATAAATTTCATGAATGTCTTCGTGGCCCTGATGATATCAGTCTTAAGGGCTACGCTAATTGTTTTACAGAAATTAACAAGTTCATTCATTCGATGGGAAATTTATTTACATTTGTGAGTAACGACATCAAATCTAAACTAGAAGTTATATATAAATTACTCGATAGTGAAGCTCAAGAACATTTCTCCACTGTCAAATGTATGTTAGAATACGAGAAATATACAGGTTTAATATATACAAGAGGCTACATTTCAGGCAGTAAAACTTTACTGAGACTACATCGAGGTATGGCCTTCATTAGAGAATTTTTAATCAGAATGGATAGGCTTCAGCCTAGGGAAAGAACAGGAGGTATTTGCCGAGAATCATATGATATAACGTTAGCACCTTACCACTCATGGGTGGTAAGACAAACTGCACATTTTGCTATGTATACGATGCCAACATGTGAAACACTCATGCATAGAGTACATGGTACCTCTGAGGTAGATATTCAAACTACTCTAAACCTTCTTCCTAGTATACTTGAAATTCTTGTAGAGGTACACAACCGCATACAGCTCATGTATACAGATATGGAACTCCTTACATTATGAGATGAACATAGGAGCTTACCACAGGAGGCGCAGAAGGTGTAAGGCACCAAGGCCCCGGCTGTAAACGGGGCTCCCGGCAGAATATGTGATCCTAGGAAAAGGAAAAAGTAAGAAGAACAATTAATGAAACCGAATAAGACACGAGTATCCTTGAATTACGTTTGCATACATCCGGGATTGACTATCACCTCACACTTGACAAGAAGTCTTCTTCATTATCACCTTCCAGCAACCATCCATCAACAACCATCCAGGGATTGGCTCATGAAAACTGTGAGAAGCCTACCTCGAACAAAATTGTTTATTTAGCTATTAATTTAATTTTATTTATTATATCATTATTTGATTTTCAAATTTTTCGAAGGCCACAAAGAAACTGGTATTATCTGTCTCATTTTGTAATACGTAACTAACAGGGAAAGTTCATTTTTAGGGTTTTGTAGGTATGACCAAAAAACCCTTATACCGTCATTTTGTCGTCTGTCTGTCTGTCTGTCTGTCTGTCTGTCTGTCTGTCTGTCTGTCTGCCTGTCTGTTCGGTAAAAATTGTAGCCAAACGGCTAAACCTAGAGAGTTGAAATTATACAACTCTTTGACCCGCACATAGGAAAAATACTAAAATATCTAAAAAACATATCAACCTAAAAATATACATACTTTTTTAAATTCTGAGTAAGGTATCAAATGAAAGCCCTTAGTTCGTGGATTAACGATCAAAATTTTATTTTTGTAAAATAAATTATTTTGACGCGATTATTGCCAAAAATGTGCAAAAAAAATTTTGTCCCACCCCCTGTAAGCCAGAGGGGGTAATGTAAAAATCTGAAAAAATTGTAAGTAAAGAATATTGGTGTGAACCGGAATAGTACAACAGGATTTTTTCATCAGATCATGTTTTCTGAAAATAACGCATTTTTTGTATTTTTTGGTTGACGATGTAAAATATTTAATACGTTATGTAACACAGTAAACCAGTAATCGCTCATAGTCTAATGGTTAGCCTTCTTGCTTCTTAAGCTGCAAACTAGGGTTCGCTTCCGGGCTGGAGACAATTTTATTTTTTCTGTTTTTTTTTTGCATTTTTATTTTGTTTAAATTATTTTGTCAAAATTCTAGTTATATTTTGGCAAATGTTGCATTTAAGTTTTAAAAGCGTAAATTTAACAACCAGTGGGAATTGTTGGAATTATAATTTAATTCTTTTCGATGTATACGACATCAGAGGGGCGGAGCATATGACTTAAAACAACCAAAGGGAAGCCATAGGCACAATTTTCTCACTTGAAATGTGTGAAAATTCACACTTCACATCAATTTTTTGTGTTGTATATTTACAACAAATTTATAATATTTTCATAGTATTTATTCACACGGATACGTTAAAGTCCGTTCAGCAAAAGCCACCTTCAAACATTAAAAAAAGAGCACGTAACAACTTGAGAAAACTAAAATTGCATTTGGTTCCGCTTAATAAGGTTTGTAGTTACGTATTACAAAATGAAACATCTTATACCGAGAGATCCCTTTATGAAGAAGGCTGACACTGATGGACATAAGTTGTATTTGTATAAATTTTAAACACATATTTTTAAGTATTCAGTTAATAAGAGAAAAAATGTCTGCTAGTAGAGCCCGTTTCAATAAAGAAAGAATCCGTAATGTAAGTAATATGCGCGGAAACGAAAATTTTATAGTGTTGCTTATACCCTTTTCACACCAGATGTTTAAGTTTGGATGTTAAAGTGTTGGTGTGAAAGCGTATGGCCTCGGTGTAAATCAAGCAAACTTTAATACGCAAACCTGCGTGTTAAATATAGTCCGCATTGCCAACATAATTTCTATTATAAAAAAATACTGTTTGAATTTGTGCTGTCAACATTTTATATTATCATAAACAAGAATACTGTATTATATCAACGTTATAAGAAGTTTATACTTATTGTTATAATAAAATTATTTATTTTAATAATGCATTTAATACAATACAGAGCTACAATAATTGAGATAAAATGTATCGACTTATATGTTAATACAGGTGTAATATATTTTTTATTGTAGTAACTTTATTGTAGAATGGAATGAAATATCCTTATTTGTTTATAATAAATCAAAATGTGCGTCTGCGCAGACAGTTAAAAACTATGCTCTATCTCAGAAAGACTGATAGTAATAAATCTTTTTGTCAGGCAGTTACCAGTGGCGTGCACATTTTAAACACGTTTAAATTGGTTTTGTGTATTTCTATATTACTATTTATCATTTTATTCAACGCACGCCTGTGACCATATTTATCATATCATTAAACGCCCATATTTTTCCTCAAAATTTTAGGGTAACAATTTTATGATCTATTGTGTTTATCCCTAGTTCGTATTCCCATATAATATGTGCGGCACACTCGGTTATTTTTAACAATATTTCGTTTCGAACTATTCATATTTTGTGGGCCGCTTCTGTGTGAAAAAACAATAACTTTTAACAAATAATAAATTTTATTACTATCAATCTTTCTGAGATAGAGTATAGTAATTTCCTGACGGTAACTTAAGAACCAAATTACTGTAGCAGATGGTAGCACCGGAGATTTAAATTTCAAGTGTGAAAGCAAACCGATGTTAAACATCGGTGAACTTAAGTACACTCGTCTTAAAGTTCTAGTGAGAAAAGGGTATTAGTACTAGATTACCGGTCAGTAATGATTACCGGTCAGTTTGAGCGGAATTGTGTTTTAACTTGTTATTTTCGCCAAATATTTATTGGCACTGACTATTGACACTGTTTAAGTTTCGCGCGTACACATTTACGTCCACTCGCTCTTTCTTTACTGAAATGAACTCTAACTACTCAATAGAATTGACTTATTTAATTGGTAATAACGCATTATCTATACAAGCATCACTTTTATACACATTATACATTGGAGAATGGTTTTTCTTCGATGGATTTTCTCGATTATTATTAATATATTAAATAACCAAACTTTATATTTAAATATTTTTATCATAATATGATGTTATATTTATTAAATAAAATATGTTATAATTATATATTGGCTATTCCAAACATTTAAGGGGAACTAAACAGAATTTTTATTTTTGTTATAAGTTGTCACGAACTGACTTTTTAATAATTGAAATGGAATTTTGTCCACTACTATTTTAAAAAATCAGCTGTGGCCACCACAGTTGCACTTATCATAAAGTACTTATATAAAATAGATTCTAGCAGCAGAGTAGAAATAACTTGGCCGCATATTTTCTAACAGAGATATTATTTATCATGACCATGCAAACGTTACATATACATAAGTATGAAAAACAGAGACTTGGAAAAAATTTCGAAAAATTTTACAGAAATTATTCGAAATTTTTCGTTTTATCAAGAAAACGTCTCATATAAAAGTTGTTAGTTATTGCTTTTATATAAACTTTTGTTAATAAATTTTTTCGAAATATTTTTCTGTTGTGAAATATTCACAAAAATCTTAAAATTGAAACGAGTAAACTCCCATTTTTAGTCAACCGATTTTTACCAAAAGTTGATCAACTCGTGCCATTGATGGCAGGAGCTTAAATATGAAGTTTCATAAAAATCCTTGCAGCCGAATTTGCTCTGCACATGTACACAGACAGACGGACAGACAGACGGACAGACAGACGGACAGACAGACGGACAGACAGATAGACAGACGGACAGACAGACAGACCAACAGACATCATGCTAAAAATAGTCAGAACGTTATGTAGGAACCTCAATTCGTGGAGATCCATCGAAATCTCGAAACGTCAAAATTGGTATGATCACAATACCTCCCTGATATATGTTGGCGGTCGGTAAAAAGTTACGCTTAAATCAAAGTTACGGAGTATAGTCTGTCTCTTTTGTTTAAGCATAATGCCTTATCTATATAAATAAAATTGGAGGCTAAATCTGTTTTTTTATTTTTTCTGTCTCATATATGGTTCATGCATGTTTCTGATGAATATAAGACAATTTCCACAAAAAAAAAACAATTTTTGTCTGTATGTCTCTCTGTCTGCCTCTTTCTCTGCCTGTCTGTTTGTCTGTGTGTCTGTCCAAGATTCACGTAAAAAACGGCTGGACATATTTTCATGTAATTCGGTATAATGATAGAGTGAAACCAGAATGATAGAGTGAAACTAGAAGGCTAAAGCCTACGTTCAAAGCCTTTTAAGGCATCTCAAAATTTTTATTCTAGGATGGTGTTTCGGGGTTAAAACTGCTAATTCAAAAACTTAAAATATCTCCCTTATTATTGACTTAACAAAAAAATATATATAAAAAATTATTTATAATAAGAAAACAAACCTTTTTGTTAAATGTATTTTGTCAATTAGATGAAAATTTGGGGAAATACGGGGGGACACCCTGAAACTACAATCTACATATATCTTCCTTTTACTTAGCAAAATCATATATGACGAAAAGAGTTTATAATAAGAAAATATAGTTATTTGTGTACCATGGCCAAAAAATAAATCTTTTTCGTCCGCATCTGAATTTTAAGGCCGAGGCGCAGCCGGAAACTTTAAACAGATAAGGACGAAAAGGACCTTTCTGTCCAAGGTGCACATTATATTTTTTGGGCGACCAAAAGTAATTTTTATTAGAATAGTAATATGTATTTACTTACATTGGATAATTTATGCAATTATAAATGTTCGACTGTCAATTCTTTCAATGTAACCATGGAGATCTTGTAGCTTGAGAAATGACACATAGGTGGTTCTAGCATCCAACGGCCAAAAAAATAAGTGAATCGGCCTAGGCCGAAAAATATTTACTTTATGGCCGGTAGTAGATGATTAAAAAGAACTGTTTTTGATATGGTCGTTCAAAAACTATTTTATTTCTTTGAATTTTTTCATTTAGATGAATTGTAGGGGAGACCAGAGGACACCCTAAAGCAAAACTTTGAAATATCCGCTTTATTATTGAGTTAAAAGCAAACACGTATATAACTAAAGTTGTTCATAACAAGATGACAAATCTTTTTTATTCTATATACTTTCTTTAATGGAATTATTTACCATATTTGTGAAAATTATGAATTAAAACAAAGCACAACTCAAAACCGGTCGAGACTAGAATTTTAAATTCGCCATAGTTTAATTCGTCTATAAAAAATCTAGGCTTTAATCGTGTAACGTGTTTTGAGATTACGACATTTGTTTTTAATGGCATAATTTATATTATTGGTGAATATTGTGAATTAAAGAAAAGCACAATACAAAAACGATTAAAGACAGCGAAAAGCGGTTAGAATTTTTGGATTCTCCGTTGTTTATTTAAACTAGAAAAAAATATATTATATAATCGTTTAACGCGTTTTGAGAATACGACAGTATTTTTTAATGACACAATTTACATTATTTGTGAAAATTGTGAATTAAAAAGCATAACTCAAAATCGGTTAGAGATAGCGACCTACAATTGAAATTTTTGGATTATCCGTAGTTTATTTAGTTTAAAAAAAAATGGAACTTTAATTGTTCAATGCGTTTTGAGATTATAACAATTTTTTAAAATGGTATAATTTACATCATCATCATAATTGGCATCATCTGTGAAAATTGTGAAGTAAATAAAATTGATGTGAAGTGTGAATTTTCACACATTGCAGGGTTTCGCAGGTATATAATAAGTGAAGGCGGCATGCTGAGTGTGTAGGATAAATTTTGCTTTGTAGTAACCACGGCAAAATGAACGATCTTTTTTTAAAATAATTTATCGTCTGTTAATATCAGAGCTTTAAAAACAAATTTTATGTTAAAATATTTTTTTGTTAATTTTAATTCGAATACCTAATATCATTATTTAGGTTTCTAAATAAGTGCAGTATTTTTTTTATATAACAAGGTTCATTAAGATTTTGAAAATTGGGCCTATGGCTTTCATTGGTTGTCTTAAATCATACGCTCCGCCCCTCTGGCTTCGTATAAATGACACAGAATGAAAATATAATTCCAATTGGTTATTAAATTTACGCTCTTGAAAATTAAATTCAAAATGTGCTAAAATATAACTAGAATTTTAACAAATTAATTTAAACATAATAAATATGAAAAAAAAAAACAAAAAATAAAATTGACTCCACAAGCCAGGAACGACCCTGTGTAGTGAATAATGATCCTGTGTGGTTGTCGAGCAACTGAGCCACTAGACCACCAAACGCTTATCAACTTAGTGTGTTATAAGAGTATAACATGTATGCATCGTCAACCAAAAAACACAAAAAATGCGTTATTTCCGAAAACATAATCTGATCAAAAATTCCTGTTGTACTATTCCGGTTCACACCATTATACATTATTTAGAATTTTTTCACATTTTTAGATTAAACCAGCTGGGCTACAGGGTGTGGGACAAAATTTTTTTTGCACAATTTTGGCAAAAATCGACTCAAAATAATTTATTTTGCAAAAATTAAATTTTGATCGTTAATCCACGTACTAAGGGCTTTCATTTGATATCCTACTCAGAATTTAAAAAGAATTTTTTTTTTTTTCGATGAGCACATATTTGTTTATATTTTTAGGGGGATATGTTTTTTAGATGTTTTAGTATTTTTCCTATGTGCGGGTCAAAAAGTTGTACAAGCATGCCAATTTTCAACTCTCTAGGTTTAGCCGTTTGGCTACAATTTTTACCGAACAGACAGACAGACAGACAGACAGACAGACAGACAGACAGACAGACAGACAGACAGACGACAAAATGACGGTATAAGGGTTTTTTGGTCATACCTACAAAACCCTAAAAAACGGTTAGAAAAAACGACCTAGAGTTAGAATTTTTGAATTCTCGTAGTTTATTTACTAGAAAAAATTTGAGGCCTTATTCGTTTTGGGTATTTTAACATTATGACACATTATAATATGGCGTGATTTATAGAAATTTTCATCTTCCCATGGACGTATCTCAAAAACATACGCGATAAACACCTGCGGTTGAAATTTTTGAAAACTTGAGATCCTGAATGACTACAAACCGTATTTTGTAATAAAAAAATTTTGAATATTTTTCAATTATTTTTTTTTTTTTGATAAATCCTATCTAAAAAATCAGCTGTGACCACCACAGGACCGACCGCCATCATAAAGTACTTATATAAAATACATTTTAGCAGCAGAGTAGAAATAACTTGGCCTAATATTTTTTAACAGAGATATTATTTATCATGACCATGGAAACGTTACATATAAGTATGAAAAAATTGAGACTTAAAAAAAATTTTACAGAAATTATTCGAAATTTTTCGTTTTATCAAAAAACGTCTCAAATAAAAGTTATTAATTATTACTTTTATAGCAACTTTTGTTCAATAAATTTTTTCGAAATATTTTTCTGTTGTGAAATATTCACAAAAATCTTAAAATCGACACGAGTAAACTCCCATTTTTAGTGAACCGATTTTTACCAAAAGTTGATCAACTTGTGTCATTGATGGCAGAAGCTTAAATATGAAGTTTCATAAAAATCCTTTCAGCCGAATTTGCTCTGCACCTGTACACAGACAGACGGACAGACAGACAGACGGACAGACAGACCGACAGACATCATGCTAAAAATAGTCAAAACGTTATGTAGGGACCTCAATTCGTGGAGATACACCGAAATCTCGAAATGTCAAAATCGGTATGATCACAATACCTCCCTTATATATGTTGGCGGTCGGTAAAAAAAGTCAGTTTTGAGGTACGATCTAAAACTTTAACATTTGGGGCATTTGCGTTTGATTTGACATTTGCATTTGATAAAAATGCTCAGGGCCGATAAAATGTAATCCTTCGTCGTTTTTTAAACAATATAAACTAATACTTACTTCTTATCTATCATCTTTGAAAATAATCACCATATTTAGAAACAAAAATTTAGAAACTATAATATTTTAAAATTTTGGTAAATCCTAACTAAAAAATGATTAAGGATAGAAATCGGTGTATATTTTTAAAATCCTTCTACATTGTGTAGTTTTAAAAAAAAATGGCCTTTAATAAAACAGTTATTAAGATCTGTATGGGTAGTAATCCAAAACCCTTGAAAATTGCCAAAAATCGAAAAAATCGTAAGAGGTAACCCTTAAAAAAATCGACATTTTTAAGCAAAACATTTTTGTCTCCGATTTTATTTAAAATTGATACAAATATATATTTTTTGTTATAGATCAACAAAATTTGGTTTCTTTTGAAGTTCGGGCAAAAGTTTGAGAATAATAGGCAAAAAACTGACCCAAATTGGTTCAAACACAAAAACTAGAAAAGCATAAAACTAGAAAAACATAGACTCAAAGTCAAAAAATTATTGATAAAAATTTCAAAATTTATGAGTAAAAAAAATTTTGTAGAAAAATGCAACTATATCATGGCTTCGCTTGTCGTACTCCGAACAACTCGTGTGAAAATACATCATCTTATAAAACTCGCATAATAATATATTATTTGAGAAGCTTATGCTCAATATAATTTGATTAGCAAACTCCACTACATTTTATTGAATATTCTATGTCTAGGTATTTTAAAGCATTTCTCCTTTAACAACCTATCGTACTTTCTCCTATTTTACCAATTTTTTTCTCTCTTCTTAGATTTTATATGTGTCATGAGAATTCGGTATATACATTTGACTTCCTATCACGAGTCTCTAAATTTATCAGATCACATTTATAAGGTGAATTTCAGTAAGGCCGTACATAGAAACATCCCGAAATCTGAATCTAATATTTGCAGGTGAGTCGAGTCGTACATCAATTCAATTTAGTTTTGCAATGCGGTTCTCTCCCAATATCCCTGAGATTCTCGAGACGAGATCTCACCAAGCTTCTTATTGTTTTACTTCCATTTTGTTTTCGGATGTTTGTACGGTAAATCCCCATATTTGAACTTCAGGATTATTCAATTTGACAAATTTGTACCCGAAATCAAGTTTATAAAAAAAAAATCTTAACTCACACGTGTTGAAGTATTTAATAAAATTAATGTAGGTAGAAGTGGAAAATAATTTCACTCAGCTTTTTGGACAAGAAGCGTTTATTTTAACAAAACACAACGTTTCGCCAACAACATTGTTGGCTTCTTCAGGTGCTATAACAATAACATCATGATAGAAAACAATATTGTGCATTAATAACAAAATTTACCTATGTTAGTTAAACGTAGTCATAACAGACTGTACATCAATCATCTCCAAGGATGGTGAAATTGCAGAATACATAGATATTATGTGTACTTGAAGGTAACAAAACATAGGAAAAACCAGGAGTAAAATTTAAATCAAATTTAGAAATATAGTGATCCAAAAATTAGAAACTATTGTTTGAATTTAACAGTGCAACTGAGACAAATAAACCATATAATTGTCCAACATTAACTTATATAATAAATATAATGAAAACAAGTTTTATCGCTGCATCAATATGACAGGCTGCGACACTACCCCCCCTAACTACTTGGTACGCACAAATCGACAGAGTTGACAGTGTCCCACCCTGTATAACATAACGCAACGATAACCCCCGCAATCATGAAATTTTCATTACGAATTGTATGATTGCTCCAGATCTCAATTAATCATTCTGGTTCTTTCAACTTAGTTGATAGTAATGAAAATTTCATGATTGCGGGGGTTATCGTTGCGTTATGTTGTACAGGGTGGGACACTGTCAACTCTGTCGATTTGTGCGTACCAAGTAGTTAGGGGGGGTAGTGTCGCAGCCTGTCATATTGATGCAGCGATAAAACTTGTTTTCATTATATTTATTATATAAGTTAATGTTGGACAATTATATGGTTTATTTTTCTCAGTTGCACTGTTAAATTCAAACAATAGTTTCTAATTTTTGGATCACTATATTTCTAAATTTGATTTAAATTTTACTCCTGGTTTTTCCTATGTTTTGTTACCTTCAGGTACACATAATATCTATGTATTCTGCAATTTCACCATCCTTGGAGATGATTGATGTACAGTCTGTTATGACTACGTTTAACTAACATAGGTAAATTTTGTTATTAATGCACAATATTGTTTTCTATCATGATGTTATTGTTATAGCACGTGAAGAAGCCAACAATGTTGTTGGCGAAACGTTGTGTTTTGTTAAAATAAACGCTTCTTATCCAAAAAGCTGAGTGAAATTATTTTCCACTTCTACCTATATTCAAAATTTGGACGTTAAAATTACCTTCTACTAAAATTAATATGTGAGTAGTAGACAGCGGACACAATAAACCTTTTTTTACCGACCGCCAACATATAAATATAAGGGAGGTATTGTGATCATACCGATTTTGACATTTCGAGATTTCGATGGATATCCACGAATTGAGTATCCTACATAACGTTTTGACTATTTTTAGCATGATGTCTGTCGGTCTGTCTGTCCGTTCGTGTGTCTGTCCGTCTGTCTGTCTGTCTGTCTGTCCGTATGTCTGCCCGTCTGTCTGTCCGTCTGTCTGTGTACACGTGCAGAGCAAAAATTCGGCTGAAAGGATTTTTATAAAACTTCATATTTAAGCTTTTGCCATCAATGGCACGAGTTGATCAACTTTTGGTAAAAATCGGTTGACTAAAAATGGGAGTTTACTCGTGTCGATTTTAAGATTTTTGTGAATATTTCACAACAGAAAAATATTAGAAAAAAATTTATTTAACAAAAGTTGCTATAAAAGCAATAATTAATAACTTTTATTTGAGACGTTTTTTGATAAAACGAAAAATTTCGAATAATTTTTGTAAAATTTTTCGAATTTTTTTTTAAGTCTCAATTTTTTCATACTTATATGTAACGTTTCCATGGTCATGATAAATAATATCTCTGTTAGAAAATATTAGGCCAATTTATTTCTACTCTGCTGCTAGAATGTATTTTATATACTTATATAGAATACTTTATGACGGCGGTCGGTCCTGTGGTGGCCACAGCTGATTTTTTTTTAAATATTTTAAAAACATTCACCTCAAGCGGAAATACATTCTAATTTGTTTTGTTGAATATTAGGTGAGTTAGGACACAATTAGTCTTACGGGAAAAGTAACTAACATACTAATCCTTTTTTTCCCAATACAGTAATCCACTTTCGCGGTCTCCATTTTCGCGAATTCACATTAACGTGGTTGAAAAAGTTTAAATAAATGTTATCTGGAATTTTTTTTAGCCAGATTGTATTTCTAGCTTAATAAACGATTCCAGTTTCTTACAAACTGTTGACACCAATTGGAAGGTGAAGAATTTAATAACTTGAATGCTTGTGATATTGAAGAACTTTTACAATTACACGATGCTGAATTGGCAGCTTATGCTCTTATTGAATTAAACCGAAAAGAGAACAGCGAAGAACAAGAAGATGATGAAGAAGAAGTATTATTATAACATTAAGGATTCCATATCTATGGTTCAAAAAGCTATTGATTTTATTAAAACCATAGATCCTGATGGCGAAAGAAGTGGATCAATCTGCAAGGCTGGCTAGATGTAAAGCTCAGATGGCACCATATGAACTCATTCTAGAGGAAAGAAAACGTACAAGTAAGCAGCAGACTCTGGAGATGTTCTTTATGCCATCAATATCGGCATGAGTTTCAGTGATTTTAAATTTGATTTATTTTGAATATTTCACTAAATCTGAGTTCAGAGCTCTTAAATTAGTCCACTATAGACTATTCAGCTTTGTGCACTGTTGATTGTCACTAACAAGTTTGTCATATGGTTACGCGAGCAACCGTTCAGAGCTGTAAATTGAATGCGTTATACTTTGTCGATTGTCGATAGTTTTCCAAACTTTGTAGTTAGTGAGTTGTTTTAATGAGACAGACATATAAACACACATTGACTATCTCACTCTACATCGTAGAGAACGTTTACATTGTATGCCTTTACATAACCTAACAAAATGTCATGTGAGATTACAACAAATCTCGCCCTAAATTACATAGACAAACAGGAAATATAATCACTTTAGGTAATTAGATTAGATTTAGTTAGTAAAAATCTAGGATAGTAGAATTAGGAAAACGATAATAGATAATAAACATTTTACGAAGGGATTTTCGGTCTATCACGGCAAAACTGGTGTGTATATGAACTTTTGCCAGATGACGCCGACGTAGTTGGTATAAAGACTCATAGATGCCATTCGTAACTATTCGTAACGCACAAATTTCTATAACTGTAAACACTGCCTTAATTGTTAAAACTATCTACTAAACTTATCCACAACACAAAATGAACAGTCAACTAATTCAAGAGCTCTGAATGCAGCTTAAGAGTAATAACTGGAGAATGTGGAACAGATTCCTATTTTTTTTTTTTTTATTGCTCCATTTATGCGGTTCATTTACACACTGTTTTCGTGGAGCCAATTACCCGCGTGAAAGTGGAGGGTTTACTGTACTAACATTATCATTAATTAGTAAAATGCATTAATGTATATACAAAAAGCAACATTTTAGACACAGAGGAAAATGTTTAACAGTTTTCTTAACGTCATCATCATCATCATTATTGGCGCGACAGCCCGAAATGAGCCTAGGTCTCCTGTTTCCTGGTTTCATGTTTTCAATCTATGTACATACAGGAGTAATATGATCAGTATTACGTCCATTTTTTAGCGTACACAGAAAGGCACCTATAGTTTAAAGCCGGTTGCGAACGGCTAAGCAGAACCTGTAATTTGTGTAAATATTTTTACACAAATTATTTGACATAAGCAGGAACTGAACTCACGTTCGTACCCTTGGCTAGCGACCAAATAGCAGGTACAGACGTTTTAACGTTTGCAGCTACAGGCTTGCTTAACATACCGTTTATTTAAATTTGTCGGTGGCAGTATTTAGGCCTTTCAGCTTCGTGGCTATTAGTTCTGGCGTTATAGTTATTTGATTTATAAACATATCACTGGGTGCAGTGTTCAGAAGCATTTCCACCAGGTTCGGTTAAGAATATAGACTTGAAATATGTGGCAAATTGTTATCATCTCAACTTTATTTTTAAAACATGGATGGTTCTTGGTAAAACATGGATTATTATTATCATTTATAATTAATGGGATACTCTACTTCTGGGAATATTTGCTTTTATTATAAGCGAAAAACGACTTTTGACCTCTGAAAAGGAATTCGTAAGCTTTTCGAGCTTTTCTTGTAAGGTTGTTAAAGAGTTAGAGAGCTGATTGTAGTTATTCAAGTCGGAGTCTTCCCCTGGTTGTTTAAATTTATATATCTAATAAAACTAATACCTTATTTAAATCTTAACAACAAACCAAGTTCACATATTAAAAACAAGGGAAATAATAATAGAATTTACAATTTTAAATCTATTAATAATCAGAGTATGACAAAGAAATGTCTAGTTATGTAGAAGCCATACTTTTCGCTCAAAATGAAATAATTCATCCTTCTATTCTCACACCAGAACCTATAATTTTCAGAAAATAATTCAACATATTCCAACTAAGACTGAATTTCCAATACATTTTGTTACCAGAAAACTGCCACAATCTAATAAAACTTATTTACTTAGCTGTCGTTTATTCAAATATTAAATTAATTTATATAATTCAAGTTCCACTTATTCAACCATTCATTTACAATATACTTGTATAAATTAACGCCAATGCCAGCGAAACAAAAATCTAACGAATTCTTATTATTTCAACCGTCTAGTGAATTTTTTACTGTTGACAATTTATATCTTGGCGCTCGATTTTCCAAAATAAATGGTATGTGTTGGTGATTTGTTTGGCATTCAAACAATACGCAAGTGTATTTTTCCACATTAGAGTATATTATTCATATTTACAGTTTCTTGTAAGACTTCCTATATATTGCACTGAATATTTTCACTAATCACGGAAGATATTTGTAAATATTCGTTCACATTGGAGCGCCTGTTGGGCTAAAATCAACCCAGAAGATCTGCGACTTGTAGCCTAGTCGCAGATCTGCGACTAGGCTACAACCTTAAAATTGATAAGAAACAAACTCCTGTAAATTCGTACCTTATTACTCCACTAATCCCCTTCTATAGGTGTGTTCGTTTGTGTTGCCCAACCTACACTGAACTACACCATAGCTATGCTATCTTACACTGTGACGTCAGCTGCTCTTGTCTTGGACAAGTCTGGTGCAACACAAACGAACAAACCTTATGTGACGTCCTTGCTATCACAAGTATTTAACTTAACCGCAAAACTACAATGTAAATTGAGTTGCCCAGCAGCACCAAAATTAAGCGCAGTTATTTAAATATACATATTTTGGTCTAACTTGCATAAGGATGATAAAGAATGTTTTTTGAGTTGTGCATAATATGAAATTAAATGGAAGAGCAATGTGTAACAATTGATAATTTTGTATTCTAAATAAAGATACCTCCAGCCAAAAGGAGTTACACAGGTAGTGTTTTAGCTTCTCGCAGGAAATTCTACAATATGAAATAAATGTATAACTTCCAGAGGCTTTATTATTCTACAATGTTTTAGCTAACCATTAGGCGAAGTAGTATGTTTGTAAGACTTTCTGTCAACGAAACGTTTCGTTATAGACGTGTGGAAGATGCAATAACGTATCTGAAGTTCCATGGAGATAGTTTTTATTAGTAAATATATGACATGTCACAGTTCATCACTCAAGTATGTTTACCATGGTGATTGATGTAATTACTGGGATCCTATAATTTAAATCCATGTGTAGCATGCATGTTAATAGATGTGTATATGGTGATATTGGATATAGATCTGGAATTGAATTATACGGTTGCTCGTCCGCGGCACAACTCGCCACTCCATATGTAACGACTTGTCAACAAGTTGTAGGTATTTAACTGCTGTGATCGGTAATCTGTTAAACCGTTTATAAATGATCAGTGTTCAGATGTATTTAGCAGGTTGTCTCGTAAAATAACATTATAACAGCGTTTTTCGCTAGAAATGTTATCATTATAGACCGGATGAATAATCACAAAAAAATAATTAAAAATGCACTTAAAAAAGCACAAAAATATGGCAAAAAGCACAAAAATGTAGCAAAGAAGCACAAAAATGTGCCAAACAAGCATGGACTTTTGCCAAGTTTGCAAAATTACGAAATTATGTAAATAGTACAAAAAAATTAACAATATATTCTGAATCTATATAGACTTAAAGTAAAAATCTAACCAAAACTAGAGGTAAAATCTTACTCCTGTTGAAAACAATTAACCACTAAATGTTCCTTAGTAAAATTTTGTCTTTTCTAAGATTTAACAAATATTTTCTTGCCGTTTGTATAAGACTGAGAAAGGCAATAGCAAAACTAAGAGAAACACACTTGCAGTGATCAATGTCTGCTGTGAGTACAACCTAACGAAATCGCGGAACACCCGAAAACATTACAGTGGATCCAGTTGTACTTTGGATTGATAGTTTGAGTTACGCTTGCATATAGAATGCGTCGCGTATTATAGTATTTTTTACTGTATCATATCGTGTGTGTGTGTGTTGGTTTCTGATACTATTAGAAATGAACAGTATCAGAAACATTTTGAAAAAATAACTTTTTTTTCATATCCCTCGAGGAAAAACTCGATAAAACAACTGGGAAGACCGTTACTGGATTTGGACATTTCAAAAACCCAGAATGTTTCTGCCTCTGTTTCTAAAACACGGACAAGAAAATTTAATAGAAACATTTACTTACAGAACTATTGGATTTGTAGATGCAACGAAAAGCAAGCTGTTTTTTGTTTTCCTTGCGTTTTATTAGAGGGAGAATTAACATGGACGAAGAACGGTATTACGGATTTAGTGCACATCTGAGATTTTGGTAAGTCACTTCCATTTTATTTAAGTATCCATATTTAGGTATATAAGTACCCGCGATAAGTACTTTTCATTTTTAAATGAATTCTCAATTTGTCTACATTAATATTTTTGTGACGGTGTTTTTTTAATTGGTAATAAACGAGGTAATAAATTACTACAAGCTAAGCTGTTTCAAAACTTTGTAAAATTGATAAAATGAGGGGGGATAGAGGATTGGAGCGAGATTGGCCCTACCACTTAATATTGTTACGAGCCGCCACTGATAATACTTAATAAATTATAAAAATATAATTTTTTTCAACAAAAAATCTATGTTTTTCTAATCTGATCAAAAATTCTTGTTTAACTATTCTGGTTCTCATCAGTGTACATTATTGATATTTTTACCTCTCTGGAAAATAGGGGAACAAAAGTTCTTCGACAAAAAATACCATTAAAAAATGTTATTTAAAATTGTATCTTTTGCGATGTATTTTTTCGGGCGCACTGTTTTCCCGGCGTAAAAAGCGTGAATGAAATCGCACGCAAATGGAGTATGTTACTAATAAATTTAAATTCTTCCACACAATTATAGCCGCTTGCGAATTAATTGACATGAAAAGTTTTATCACGTGTGCACTACCACGCGAAACTCGAGTAGCTGGAGTGCTTGCACGTGGCACAGTTTTATCTGGATCGTGTGGTATATTTACTAATTTTTTTATTTTTTTTAAATTTAATTATTATTGTAATTATTATTTTGTTTCGCGAAATCTGAAATATTTCATTATTCAGTGTGATTTTCTTATGTTGAACGAAGTCTATGCCTTCGTTGCCTTCAATGTCCTTATGACCCATAAGATTGTTATGTTGTGTTTGTTGTATATTAAAGTGTTGTTTATAAGATGTTGAATTTTCTGTTTTTTTTTTTTTTTTTCGTTTTGTGTTGGTTTTGATTCTTTTCTTAATTACAGCTAAAGTTTCGGTACAGATAATACCTACAGTTGGTTTATTCTTCGTATCTGGAGACATCTTCGATGGCTGGATGAATGTGATAGTGGGCAGATTGTAGCTCTTTTTGTTGTCTTCTATTTTGTATCCTATTGAGACAAATTCTTCTTTTCTTGAGGTGTCAGTATAGTGTTCTGTGGTTCTCTTTCCTTTATTTTTATTGTTTTAGTTTTTTCCTGAAATGTCTCTGTAGTTACTACATTTTTTTTTAGACTTGTTAGTGTTTATAGTTAGTATTTTTTTATTTTCCTTTTATGGCCTTAGATACTGAGGCAATTAGCCAGAACAATTGTAATTTTTCTTGTTGCAAATTCCATGCCTTAACAGTATTCAAACCCGAGACCTTAGAAATGCAGGGCACGTGTGTTACCACGACGCTACGCCGGAATTGGTAATTTTATATCGCATGGCGGTAGGTTGTTGTACACGTCTATCTCTAATTTTTTGTGGCTTTGTAATTACAAGTGGCGCATTGCATCCTTGCGCCTATTTTTTTTTTTTTTAAATAGGTGTCATAACTGACAATAACTGGCTATTTGATTTGGCATTTTGAATAGATGTTTCTAGCCATCTCAATCATCTAAATTAAAAACTACAAGGCAAGAATAAATTATTTCCTAGCTTAGTAAATAGCATCAGTTCATTTAAAATGAAATTAAAACTGTTCATCTCCCATTTAAAAAATAATGATTAAAGTCATTTTCCACATTTGAAAGAGCAGAGTGAATGTGCTGCGGATAATAGCAGTTTGACTAAATATATTGAAAAAATCAAGATATTGCAAGACTCATTTGAAAGTCGTTTTCATGATTTTACTAAAGAAGAAGACTGCATGCTTGCATTTATAAACCAATTTTCACCTAGTGAACAAAACGTAATGCAGATGCCTAGTTACATACAAACGGAACTGATTGATTTAAAAACAAATTCATTCTTAAAAATGAAATTTGATGAGACGTTTTCAGATCAAAATGCTTCTGATATAATTAATTTCTGGTATTCATGACCCAGTGAATATTTCCCAGAGCTAAGAAAATATGCAAATAGTCATATATGTCATGAAATTGATTAAAAGCAAAAACAAGGTCAGGAATAACTGACTCATATTTAAAGAACTCTCTGCTGCTTTTAGTGACAGGCGCAAAAGTTTCAATAAATATAAGTAATGTTTTTGTGCTGTAATAGATATTATTTTTCTAACTATTGTAGATTGGTGCTCCAATAAACATGCGTCTTTTGAAATGGCGTAAATTTATTAATTGAATTGCGTGATTAAGTTATTCCTTTTCTTCCCTTAAGCAAAGCAGATCCAACCCCTATCCCTATTTTACAACTCCAAACGTAAAAGTAAGAAGGTAAAAAACGTGCTTGAGTGGTATGGCGCATCTGAACTCGTCTGTGAAAAAAATGGCGCATGTTATGCTTAAGGTTGGCCACCACTGTCAGAGCCGCAGTAAGGGGGGTGGCGGAGGGGGAGATGGCCCTGGGCGCACTAAGGAAAAGGGCGCTGATGGGCTTGACTAAGGGGCGCCATTGTGAAAGCGAGGAGCTTTTTTTTTTTTGCTTGAGAGGTGAGAACCTTGTTTTTATTTGCCAAGGGTGCCAAAACACGGCTCTGCCCCTAGCGCAAGTTTTCCTTACTGCGGCTCTGACCACTGTTGTAGGATATTTGGGAGTCTAATTTAGTGGAATTATATTATTTCGGTTTTTACTTGCCCGACCTTAATATATAAGGGGCAAGTATTGTAATCGCGAAAATTTTCGATGTCGAGATTTTGACTGATGACCACGTTTCATGGTCCAGGGAATCCAAAAAACCTATTTTCGAAGTGCCGTCCGTATGTGTGTGTCTATGTGTGTGTGTCTGTGTGTGTGTGTGTCTGTGTGTGTGTGTGTGTGTGCTGTGTGTGCTGTGTGTCTGTGTGTCTGTGTGTATACACGATAACTCAAAAACGGTTTAACTTAAAGAGTTCGTTTTGGTACTAAAAAATTTTCCTAATAATTGGGAAGAAACCTATTGTTTTTTATTAAAATCCGAAACCGGAAACGGAAGTTATTAAACTTTAAAATTTAGAAAAATTCGTAACTAGTAAACCAAACCTTGGACAAAAATTTGTATAGGACATAATTTGATGTATTTTTGAAGATTTACCTAAATCTTTTTTTAATTTTTTTTTTTTTATGTATTTTTTTTATTATTATTTTTTTATGGGAGGGCAAGTCTAGCGGAGGTGTCCCTTCGCCACTGGTTTTATTTTGAAAAGGGAGGTAAATTTGAGCGGGCTGGGTGAGCGATAATTTTAATGCTCTTAATTTGCTGACACCATGTTTCTGCGTTCTGTCAAAGTTTTTTCTCCTGTTCCATTGCGGATGCTGACAACAAGGCTAGTTCTAAATATCCCCGTGGCTATTCTTAGGGTCAAGTTTCCACACTGGAATTTTAAATCTTTACTATCGTTTTCAAAATTGTTGTTTTCCATTCAAGAAAAAAATAAGAATATCTATTAAGAACAAAGAAATAGACTTTTTTTAAATTGTAAAATAAATTTTACGCTTTGCTATTTCCAAACATTATTTCATTTTATTTCATTTTACAGATTTATTAATATTTTATTGTGTTATATTTACTTTGAATTTTACAGTATGTTTTGTTTCGTATTTATTTATATTATATTTATTTGTTATAATTTTATTTTCTATTGTCACATATTGTTAATTTAAATATGTATGTAAGTCTTATCGATACTTGGTTATGTATTATCCTGAAATCATACTACATACTAATATCTAAATTTATAGTATCGAATATTTATTTATCAGTTCAGAATAAAATAAATTCTGACAACCACTTAATTTACAATGGTCAAGAAATTGAAACTTCATAGAATGTAAAACTGCTAGGTCTCACTATGGACTCTCACATAAATTGGACCGCTTATATTAACTATCTTGATCAAATATTAAGCTCGTGTCTCTATGCGTTAAGATCACTAAGAAACCATTGTAATGAGAACACGATGAGAACATTATATTTTTCTTGTTTCCATTCACTTTTAAAATTAAATATAATGCACTGGGGCCAAACAACTAAATGGAAACGCATTTTTCGGCTACAAAAATCAGTGATACGAATACTAGCCTGTATCAAATATAGAGATTCTTGTAAAGAGTCTTTTAAAAAATTTGAGATATTGACGCTCCCGTCCGAATACATTTTATCCCTGTGTATGTTTTGTTACAAAAATAATAATCTTTTCTCCACTAATAATCATGGATATTCAACAAGAAAAAAAAAATCTACTTGTTCCTAAGTCTCACAATTCATCTCGTTACCAAAAAGGACCATATTTTAATTGCTGCAATTACTTTAATTTATTGCCTGAAAAATTAAAAAACATAAAATCTGTCAGAAAATTCAAATACAGTGTTAAACGTCTTGTAATTGATAAATGTGTGTATGATTTAAATCAGTGTTTCCCAACCTTTTTCTCCTCGTGAACCCCTTATAAAATCCGAACGAATTTGGCGAACCCCCTGTGTCAGTGTTTCTCAAACTTTTTAAGTTCGCGGCACACTTTTGACGTGTAAACATTTTTTTGCGGTACAGTATGAGTTATAGGTTTAAATGGAAAATTGTAAAATTTCAGCACACTCCTAGAATTTCACGGCACACTAAAGTGCCGTGGCACACCTGTTGGGAAACACTGCCCTATGTAATCGTTAATGACAGGAAAAAAAAACAATAAAATTTGGTAGAACATATATTTTCCATATTTTCCATGTACAAACATTAATAAGACTAAAATGATAGCTATAAAAAATGAATTCAAAATCAATTCAACAAACCAACTGGTTCTTAGTTAAGCATACGTTAAATTTCAAAAAAACTCTTCGCTAAATGGTTATTTGTGGTTGTTTGATGGAACAAAGCAATTCAAAATTTGGCTCAATATCAGACAATTTCAGTCTTAGATCAGGTTCTGCATTTAACCTGGTTTTGTATTTATCTTTCAGATAAGTTTATGTTATGCAAAAGAGTAATAGAACTTCAATGGCTTTTTTTGACAGAACAGGATATTCATTTTTAATTTGTTTATATGCGTTTATTTTTCTTTGGCGATTTAAAATTCCGCCATTACAATATTATTTTTGCGAACCCCCAGGGGTTCGCGAACCAGCGCTTGGGAAACGCTGATTTAGATGATTACTGTAGAAATTAAAATTGTTATGTACAAACATTTTTATTATATTTATTGTCATATATGTATTAAATTCTTACTTTTGACTTGCTATACATGTATAACATTGTATTTTTATTTATCTGTATTATATATAATGTACCTAACGTACATATTAGCAAAATAAATTATTATTATTATTATTATTATGCTCTTCTTCCACAGAAATTTGTTTCTGGTTTCCGAATGACGAAAGTATCCCTCAGTCTCTATCGAGTGTCAACCCGGCACCTAAGGTAGATCTGGAACAAGACAATTTATGTTGCAGTGTTTTCAGGTGATGACTTTGCGCAGAATATGAGCCGTTCCACACAATGCTGTTTGCTGCAATGCCAATGCATTATGCTTTCCAGGCAGCTGCTGTAGATTTTTCAGCATAACGTTAGACACAAACCCAGTGCAGCCGATGACTATTGGGATTATAGTTACTTTTTTTCCCCACATCCTTTTCACTTCGATACTTAAGTCACGGTATTTTAAATGTTTTTCCGCTTCTTTGTGGATAATGTTTGGATCGGCAGGTATCGCAACATCAATTATATAAACTCGATCACTTGTTTTGATCACGATATCCGGCTTGTTAGCAGGTATATGCGTGTCAGTTTTTATCTGAAGGTCGTAAAGTATCGTGATGCTCTCGTCGTTGCTACATTCAACCGCATTTGGTTTTTGTTCATACCACCGATTAGCTAAAGTTGGTATTCCAAAAAACCTGCAGAGTTCATAGTGAATCCTAGAACAGACCTTGTTATGCCTCTCCGGATATTCTTTCTTGGCTAATATTGTACACGCCGATGTTATGTCAGCCACCGTTTCTGGCGAGTTCCTGCATAACCGGCATAGCCCATCTGATCTAGTTTTCAGGATCTACATTCTTAATGCCTGGTCTTGTGCGGCAATAATTAGACTTTCTGTTTCAGGTTTTAATTCGCCTTTTTTAAGCCACAGAAACGAAACTTTCTTGTCAAACGAAACTTTCATCATGTCTCGCATGAGTTGGCCATGTAATTTCTTTTCTTTCCACTCGTTCTCAAGCCTCTTCCTGGAATTATCTTTAAATAGCTTAGGAGTTATGGTGGCAAAGACACTTTCATTGTCAGGTGCAAGGCACTCAACTTGACTTGGCAGTTCGTTCGCTCGCTTCACCAGTGAAATCCTTTTCAGGAGTGTAGAGTCGAAAGCTAGTACTGCGTTTAGCAGATAGTCGTTTTCAGCTTCTATAACAGTATATTTAGCTATGCTATACAATTCACATTTATATGCCAACTCTAGTTGCCTTAGGCCTCTGCCGCCTACCTCCCTCTTCACATATAATCGTTGGACATCGGCACGTGGGTGTTGGGCGCCATGGATGGTTAGTAATTTCCTGGTTTTTCGATCTATCTGCTTTACCTCTTCTAGCTTCCAGTTAATATCACCCCGAAGCTATATTGAATAACTGGTACAGCGAGTGAACCAATTGCTAGCATCTTGTTCCGTCATTCCGTCATGATCAATAACTTCACCCTCATTAGCACCCAAAATTTTATAGTACTGCCCAGGGTCAAGCGCTTTGATCGATTCGTCACTACTGATCGGGAAATTTTCTATTATCTCCTATTATTATTATTATGGGGTTTGTCAGGTCTTGACAAGCGTCCACTAATCTCAAACTTCAGCAACCTTTTGAGCCGCGTCATACTAGAGACTAGTGGAGCTAAATACACACGACTGCATCCCAAACCCTGGCGATATGCAGCCGCGGAAATTACGCTAGATCCAGTACCCGTACAATGCGGAGTGACCCGAGCAGCACTGCTTTCTGCATCCTGCAGATCAAAGAGTTGGCAAAAGATCTGCAGACGGGAATGGACTCGATTTCCCTTCGATAGGAGGCTTTCATACCACCCAAAACACCAACTATCAGGACTACAAGCTTAACTTTATACCCGGGATACAGCTTTCTAAGCTCGGACAAGAGGTCCATATACTTGGACCTCTTTTCCTCCTCTCTTGAGAGAGATATTCTTCTCAGCTGGACTTGAGAATTCGATCACAAACATCTGTTTGGTCTCGATATAATTTATATGTAACGTTATTACGCTTAATTTGTAAGTTTTATTTTATTTATTTAATTTCTATTTTATATCTTATTTAATTTATTTAATTTGATTTACTCAATTTAATTTTGTAATATGGAATTGTCTATGTTTAACATGGAATCGTCTTAAATAAGAAAATGTTAATTTGTATGTACGTCCATTGGAATGTAATTTATTTTGTTTTGATTTTTTTTTTATACTTTATTGTACTAGTTTTTTAAATCTATTGTGCATCTATACATAAACATCACACTTAAATCATATAGAATTTTATGATTATTTGGCACAGGTTGTAAATCACTTAAAGTTAGGGTGACCATTCGTCCCGCATTTTGATTTGGTGTCCCCAGGGCCGAATTTTGCTCTGTACTTATATTTGGGAGGTGAAGACCTTTTTTTTTGCTCTTTACTTATATTTGGGAGGTGAGGACCTTTTTCTTGTTTGCTCTTCACTTATATTTCGGAAGTGACGACCTTTTTTTTGATCCGTCCCGCATTGCCGTCTCCAAGAAAATGGTCACCCTACTTAAAGTGAAACCATTTGTACAAGAATTTTTTGTGCAACTTTATTATTATTATTATTCACTTCAATAATAATGCATCAAGATTTCACTGATATTGTTAATTTCTATGGAATTTTTAGTAATTATTACACAGTTAACATATTCTCATTAATTCTCAATTACGCATTTCAATTTCGGCATAAATAATATGGTATTTATGATACAGATAGAACGCATTTGTTAGTCATTTGGACTATTGGGTAAATAGCTATATTTTACAGTTATTTATCAAATTTATCAAAGGAATTTTTAAATAAAACATTTATTGTTAATTACATACATTGTTATATGCCAGCAAAATAATATATTTTTAATCTTGCATATGCAAGAGAGTATCAAAATTAACATAAAATTGTCACTGAAAATTGATCGTAATGAAATATAACCATATCAGGGGTATATATATTTTTTTCCTGCACGGGTTCGTATAAACATTAGTTAGGAGTATTTTTTCTTTATATTGTATGCAGTTTCCGGTTCATATGAATAAATTTAAGTTTCGTCACCTGTAACGATGTTGTATACGGATTTTGTAGTGCTTAGGTTATTTTCTTTTTTTTTTTAGCATTCCCTTACATACCAGGTCTACAAGTATGAAATGCGGATTTGTTTTAAAAATAAAACACATTAAACTCAAAAGAACAGTAAAAGTTTATTTATTCAAAGTATGCTCCATTAGAAGTTATACATTTTTCCCATCTTTCAGGCAATTTGTGAATACTTCGCCAGTAGAACTCTTCCCCTTTCCCCGCAAACCATTCATCTAGCCATTCTTTCACATTTTCATATGAAAAAAATTGCTGCTCGGCAAGTGCGTGTGCCATCGATGCGAACAAGTAGTAATCTGAAGGGGCCAAGTCTGGTGAGTAAGCGGCATGGTGTAGCACTTCCCACTTGAGTGCCTCCAACGTGTTGCAAACTGCTTTTGCCTTACCTTGTGCTGTCTTCTTTCGTATTCTGGTCGTTATATGAGCAGCGAATGGTTCAATTCGATCAGTTGTTGTTGGTAGCGTCGGGTATTAACTGTTTCACCAGGTTTTAACAATTCATAATAGACCACACCCTTTTGGTCCCACCAAGTACAGAGCATTGTCTTTTTGCCAAAGCGATTCGGTCTTGCAGTTGATGTGGATGGTGAGCCTGGGTTCACCCATGATTTTTTGCGTTTGAGATTTTCAAAATAAATCCATTTTTCATCGCCAGTAATGATACGATGCAAAAAAGACTTTCTTTTGTATCGTGCAAACAAAATTTCACAAGTGTTTTTGCGTTTTTCCATCTGCCTCTCATTCAATGCATGTGGAACCCATCTGCCGACTTTCTGGATCTTACCCATCTCTCGTAGGCGATTGGAAACAGCTTGTTGACTAACGCCTAACTGCTCTGCTAGTTGTTTGTGTGATTGACTATCGTCTTCCTGTAGCAATGTTTCCAATTTTGTATCTACATATTTTTTTGGAGGTTTTCCATGTTCTTTGTCTGTAAGATCAAAGTCACCACTTTTGAAACGCCGAAACCATCGTTCACACGTATCTTGCGATGGAGCATATTCACCATAAGCTTCTCGAAGCAGTCGGTATGATTCAGCAGCAGTTTTTTTTCAAATGAAAACAAAACAGTAGTACTGTCCGCGAATGCTCTTTATTAGCACAAAATTTGACACGTTGGCGTTTTTAACACAGTAAAACAAAACTATATGATCACTTTTCAAATTATAACCTATACGCATTTGACACTTAATAATAACTTAACAAAACGCCATATGTGTTGAAACTTTGAACTATACACTCTGTTTGCGCGGCAAGTTTGAAAAAAATCCGCATTTCATACTTGTAGACCTGGTATATCAACACGAGCTTTTTTTTGAGTTTCGGTCAAATTATGCGTAATCCATCGTGAACAGACCTTTTCCACAGCTAAATGTTCAAGCAAAATCGATTGTATTGCAGTCTGCGATTTGCCAAAGGATGCCCGTATCTCACAGTAAGTCACATACCAATCTTCTTCGATCATTTTGCGCACAGCATCGATGTTTTTTTGAATCACAACTGATTTTGGTCGACCTTCACGAGATTCATCACTGACGGATGCACGACCACGATGAAATTCTGCAAACCAATTGTAAACAATCTTTTCTGATGGTGCTTCATTAACAAAAGTTGAACGAAGCGAAACTATTCATTGTTGTTGAGTTAGGCATTTACTAAAATCGTAAAAAACCTTCACGAGTAACATCAATTTTTTCATAAACTTGTTTTTTTTAAACGCTCACTGTCAACAAACTACCCGGTCAATTTATAAGCTGCTACTGATTTCGCAATAACAATTGTCAAATTTTACGAATATAGTAATGACACATTTCAATATTGCCATCTAGTGGCCGTTTGTAGAAACATAAAAGGTAACCCTCGTAGTAAGGCTCTGTTAGGTCACTGGATTATAAATAAATTTACAATAGCTATATACTGTTGGAAATTATTGAAATAGTTAATACTAAAAGTGTACAGAGTAAATCTGAAATCGCGTTAATAATTAGTGAGGAATGAGAAATGCGGTGATTGGCTAGTGGTGAGGTGAAGGAATGCGAGAGAGAGAGAATGGAGAGCGGTCGAAGTAGCGATGAGTGTTTGAAGTACCACTACTCGACTAAACGTTTAATATGATTAAGCACATGTATCATGCGGATTACGAGAAATATGTTTGTGTTTGCCTTATTAATTATTTTACTTATTAAACTTCTTGTTAAATAGCTTCCATTACGTTTAAACATTTACATACCTTTACGCAAACTAATTTGTTTAAGATAACAGGTTCTTAAATGAAAAACTTTGTATTCTGATATGAAAAATAATAATAATAACTTGATAAACTTCTTAGATTTAATCATTAGCAAGGCCAACAATATTCATGAGTTCAGCATATATAGGAAATCCACATATACTGATACAGAAATTCACAACAGTTGTGACACAACTCCTTCAACTACCTCATCCAACACAAAAGAACTGCATTTATTAAGAGATATTAACCATTCCTCTCAATAAAATCGATTTTAATAATGAATTTAAACTAATCAGAAATATTGAAATTAATAATGATTACAAAATTGGACTATTTAATTAGACTTTACGCTTACAGGCTTTTGTAATTATTTAATAAGTGTAAGAAGTCAACATAATGCTGGATGTCTAGGAATATTTATAGTATAAACACATAAAAATCAACAGATTTTTGATAATCATTTTTATACGTTGTTTAAGTACTAAGAGTTTCCATTTAAATTTTTTAAACAAAATTTAAATAACTTTCGTCACAATAAAATTTAAATTAAAAAATTACAACGAATTTTATCTGCATTTGCTTCGTACCTAAGCCTTCAATAAATTTATAAGTAATATATTGATAAATTGCTTATTGAAACGTATTTCTCACTACTAAATGACTTATTCGTCTTCGAAACAAGAAACTAAGTAATTCAAACAATAGGTTGAATCATGACGTATAATAATATATTTTATTATATTTTTTATTTCCAAGCAGACACACATTACCTTAATATAAAAAATATTAAGAAAGTGAACAGAAAATGTTGTAATGTTAAATGGTATACTGACGAGCATCGGAAAATGAAGGATTTTCTTATCTTTCTATCAGGCATCAAGTCACCACAGGCAAGTCAGCTATACAAAATATATAAAAAGGACTACAAATCTGCCCTAAAAAAAGCCAAAGTAGAAGCATATAATGAATTTACAATAAAATCTAGTAATAAGAACAAAGCCATGTGGTCCGTGATACGCCAGGAGACAGGAGGTAGTATGGACAAGAGGTCTACAGTTAACAGTACTTTAAATGCAACCGAACTCAATACATTTTTCACCTCTGTTGCTAGTAAAATTGTGTCCACGCTGCCACCTGCCGACGGATGTTACAACGCACTGGTTTGTAAAAAAATATTAATAATAGTGACAGTTTGTTTATGGCCCCGGTAACCGAGGTGGAAGTTGATAATCTGACTCACAGTTTTTTTAACAACCAGACTTTTGATATTCATGGTATAAACATGAAATTAATTAAACAAGTCGCCTGCGATACTTGAACCGTTGACTCTGATTATCAACTCATGCTTCTTATCGGGCGTTTTCCCTGAAAAATTGAAAATGGCAAAAATAATACCGGTTTTTAAGAAAGGTAACAGTAACGATTCTAATAACTATCGTCCTATTGCTATTACACTGACCTTCTCTAAAATAATAGAAAAGGCTATAAAAAATAGACTGGTAACTTTTTTTGAAAAATCAAATTTTTTTGCTGTGAACCAGTTTGGATTCAGGGCAAACCAGTCCACATCTAAAGCTGCTCTGCCCTGCGTGTGCCCTGAAAAACTAGGTGTAAAACTCCAATATTATGGTGTTGGAGGAATAAATTTAAAACTAATAATGGACTTTCTATCGAATAGCATCGAATGTGTTCACTTCAATGGTGGCTGGTCGCCGGCAATGAATATAGACATGGGAATTGGGCAAGGTACTATCCTTGACGCTTTCTTATTTTTTACTTACAATAACGACCTACCGGACAACATGGCAGCCATGACTGTACTCTTTGCCGACGACTCGTCGTTCATTGACGAAGGGGTGAATGTGAACAATGTCAAAAGGGCACTAAGTGACACTCAGTCTCAGGCCTTACAGTGGTTCACAAGTAACGGCTTAAGTTTAAATACTGAAAAAACAAAAACAGTAGTTTTCAGTCTAAACAGACATTTGGACAGTACTAAACTTCACTCGGATGCCACTGTAAGGTTCCTTGGGTTCCACTTGGATGCCCGACTCACTTGGCAAGAGCACATAAACCACGTGTCCAAAAAACTCAATAGTGTTGTATTTATGTTAAAACGACTGATGCTAACGGTGTCAACGGAGATTGTCAGAATTGCGTACTTCTCCTTTTTTCAATCTGCCATTAGTTATGGCATTGAGATGTGGGGTGCATCTACTAGCTGGCAAAGAATTTTTATAATTCAAAAACGAGCCATCAGGACTTTAGCCCAAGTTTCGCCGCGCACATCATGCAAGCAAATTTTCAAGGAATGCAAAATTCTGACAGTCCCGTCTTTGTATATATTACATATAATAATATAAAGAACAATGAAAACGACATACTAAGGCACTCAGATTCATAAATACAATACTAGGAACAGAAAACTTTTTACCATACCTAGGCATAGATATAGTGCATCTAGAAATCTACCCTTAATTGCAGGTATCGGTCTCTATAATGCCCTGCCAGCTGTGCTCAGAAATAGCTGCGATGTCAAATTCAAAAGAGGCCTAAAAAATATACTGCTTGAAGGAGCGTTTTATAGCGTCTCTGAATTTGTAGATACGATAAAATACTGTATACTTAATGTACAATCAGCTTTAATAAAATGATTTGATTTGATTTGATTTGAAAATTAAATCTGATCAAAAATTCCTCTCGTAAGTTTTTGGTTTAAAATTTACGTTATTTAGAATTAAAAGTACATTACCTAGAATTTTTTCAGATTCTTAGTTTAACCCCTTTGCCTCGCGGAACAGCGATTTTTTAAAATTATTTTTGGAAAAAATCATTTTAAAATATGATTATATATATTTTTTCAGATTTTAGATAGAACCCCTCTCAGAGATAAATATTTTTTGACATATTTTTAGTGATATCCCATAACACCACAACCAAAAGTTTTAAAAAAATATATTTATTTTTCCATTAAATATTTGTTTACCTATATTTATCTCGTGAAGTATTTTCTTTAATTCTCTATTTTTTTTTTTTTTCATATACATTTCTGTGTCAAAGAATTGTATAATCATGCCAAATATCTACTTTCTATTTTCAGCCATTTAGCTACAATTTCTGAAGTACAGACAGACACAAGAGCGACACTATAGGGTTATTTTGGTGGTCATACTTACAAAACCCTAAAAACTAAACAACGTCAGTATCAAAGAAATTTATCCAGTGAATAATAAGGAAATTAATGAGTACGTCTTACCTTTTGTCGAGGAAATCAGTTATAAAACCGCGAATTTAAATAAAAATTAACAAATAAAAGTTTCAATATCGCGAAAAATACAGGATTTTTTCGGTTTTCGGTTCGATTTCGAGTTCAGCTTCAGGTTCCTGATCCATGTTCTCCTGCATTGGTGTAAATAAGAAATAAACATCTCAAACTGTGGTAATGGCAACAAAGAAGACGAGTGAATTTAATTTAACCATTTAATTTATTTGCATATTGAAATGGTTTTCTTCCAGAATATCAAACTTAAAATATGTAAAACCTATTAAACTCTTAATAAAAACGTAAAAAATTTAAAAAGTACCTTTAAAATCTCTTTAGTAAACACAAAAATATGATAATAATATTAATATTAAAATATGACTTTATGAAAATTTTGTAGAATGTCCCCTTTTGTTTGTGTGTCATAAAGTTGTGTGTTCAAAAGCCGGTATATCAAACCGCAAAGTTAATATTCAAATGAACTCGTGGAAAATCTAACGAAGTATTACAGCGTAGAAAATTCAATAAAGAGAACGTTTGTACTGAGAACAAACTGAATTAGTGCACTATGATAATGAATCCGCTTAGCCCGTGATCATCCACTTACGAAGCACATCGCAGCTCACAGTACTCGTCTGTCATATCTCCGATCTGCTATTAGTCTTGAGGAATTACTGCATCGATCATCGGGGTTGCGGGTTTTGTATTTAAACAAAACGCATTCTTTGTATTTAGTAAGTAAGTAATTATTTCAGAAAGATTAGGCCCAGTTCTTTACAGCTTATTTATTAACGATATTCCTAAATGTACACAGATATTGCTCCGTTTGCGGACGTCTCTGCCGTATACACTAGTTCCTGGAAATTAGAGACGATAGCGAACAGGTTAACAAGAGCCGCATACGACATAGAAACACATTTTAATAAAAGGAAAACTTAATACGAGGGTTACCTTTTATGTTTATATAAACGACCACTAGATGGCAATATTGAAATGTGTCATTAATATATTTGTAAAATTTGACATTTGTTATTGTGGTTATTGTGAAATCAGTGGCAGCTTATAAATTGACCGAGTAGTTTGTTGACAGTAAGCGTTAAAAAAAACAAGTTTGTGAAAAAATTTATATTACTCGTGAAGGTTTTCGTTGGTTGATTTTTTACGATTTTAGTAAAGGTCTAACTCAACAACAATGCATAGATTTGCTTCATTCAACTTTTGGTAATGAAGCACCATCAGAAAAGACTGTTTACAATTGGTTTGCAGAATTTCGTCGTGGTCGTGCGTCGATTAGTGATGAATCTCGTGAAGGTCGACCAAAATCGGTTGTGAATCAAAAAAACATCGATGCTGTGCGCAAAATGATCGAAGAAGATTAGTATGTGACTTACCGTGAGATAGAGGCATCCTTTGGCATATCGCAGACTGCAATACATCGATTTTACATGAATATGTAGCTGTGAAAAAGATCTGTTCCCGATGGATTCTGTATAATTTGACCGAAAATCAAAAAAAAAAGCCCGTGTTGATTGGTGTAAGGGAATACTAATAAAATTCAACCCAGGCACTGCAAAATCTGTATACAACATCGTTACAGGTGACGAAACTTGGATTTATTCATATGAACGGGAAACTAAACAACAATCCACTGTTTGGGTTTTCCAAGATGAACCGAAACCCACAAAAGTTGTTCGTTCACGAAGCACTTCCAAGAAAATGATTGTTTCTTCGGTTGTACTGGGCATATCGCAACTGTTTAGAGGATCGAAGAACGGTTAATGCTGAATGGTATACAATAATTTGTTTGCTAGAAGTCATCAAGCAATTCAGGAAAAACAACCAAAAACTTCGCATCATGCTTCATCATGACAATGCAAGCTTCTACACAGCACGACAAACAATTGATTATATGAAGGAGAACAACATGGAATTAATGTCTAATTGCCCCTATTCACCTGATTTATCCCCTAACGACTTTTTTTTTGTTCGCCAATGTCAAACATAAAATGCGTGTACAGCGATTTTCATCACCTCAAGAACTGTTGAAGCCTTCGAAAACCATGTTTTTGGGATACCAACTTCAGAGTAGAAAAAATGTTTCGAGAATTGGTTTGAACGCATGCAAAAGTGTACAAATCTTAAAGGCGAATATTTTGAAAAGTAATAAACCAGTTTGTTCCAAAAAATTTCTTTCTTAGTTTTTGTAAAAACTTAAAAGGTAGCCCTCGTCCAACACCAGTTCACAGAATTCACCAAATATGATACAATAAAACAGACACACCATATACCTGACACCCTACAAGAAGCCCTTAACAACAATAACAAAACAATCCTACATAAATTTCTAACAGACAAAAAACTATGCAGACAAATATAGACTACCACCAACATACATAATACTCACATAATGAAATGTAATCAATAAGATCTTACAAAATACAATACCGGGTACTAATAACCCAAGATGTTGATGTAAAAATAATTAAAAAACTAATGGACAATATATGGTCGTCTTCAAGCTTTCTTTGTGTTTTAAAATATAAATTGAATATAAAATTTAATTCAGTTTACAACTTAATCATATGTTTTTAAAAAATAAAGAAATAAACCAATATTTTAAGGAGAGTTTTGATACCAGAAAAGTATGAATGGTGCAGTAAGTCCGATGAAGAGTCAAAGAAGAAAATTGCTGACTAAGATCTTCAGCCGAGATCCAGTCATCATTTGGATTGATCTTTTTCAATATAGGAGCACATATATAATAATAAATAATAATTATTATTTCACTATAAAGAATACACAGATTATGTAGAGAAAAATTAAAAATATTAATACAGAGGCTATCTTAATTCCTTTTGTAATCCACATATTATCCTTATTTTTTGCAGACATATTTTACATTTTGGACAGGATCCATCTAAACATTTAATCAAAATAGTTTAAAATTCATTAAATTGTTCTTCTTTATTAGTAGAATTATTTAAAATTTCATAAAAACATAACCCGTTAAGTAAGTTATAAAATTTAATTAAATTATTGGTCGAGAAATTCTTTAATACATAAAACGATTATTTTATTAATTTATATTAATACCAGTTTTTATTATTTGAACTAAATGATCATAAAAAAATTGATGTGAAGTGTGAATTTTCACACATTTCAGGGTTTTGCAGGTATTTAATAACTGAATGATGATTATTTGGGATGCCAAAATAAATTTTATGTCAAAATATTTTTTTAAGAATTTTAATTCGAATGCCTAATACCATTATTTAAGTTTCTAAATATGTGCAGTATTTTTTTTACATAGCAAGGTTCATTAAGATTTTGAAAATTGCGCCTATGGCTTCTATTGGTTGCTTAAATCATTAGCCCCGCCTTCTGATTTCATATACATCAAACAGAATTAAATTATAATTTCAACACTTCTCACTGGTTATTAAATTTACGCTTTTAAAAATGCAACTTACCAAAATTTAACTAGAATTTTTACAAAATAATTAAACAAAAGAAAACTGCAAAAAAAAAACAAAAAAATTAAAATTGACAGGATTCGAACTCTAGTTTGCAAGTTAACTGTTTAGCAAATTAGAAAACCAATGACTAAACGCACATAGCTATGAGCGCTGACGTAACAACTTGGTTACATAGCGAATTTAATATTTAACATATTTTGGTTAAAAACACAAAAAATGCATTATTTTCCGAAAACATAATCTGATCAAAAATTCCTGTTGTACTATTCCGGTTCACACTAATATACATTACTTAGAATTTTTTCACATTTTTAGTTTAAACCATCTGGGTTACAAGGTGTGGGACAAAAAATTTTTTGCACAATTTTGGCAAAAATCGCGTCAAAATAATTTATTTTGCAAAAATAAAATTTTGATCGTTAATCCACGTACTAAGGGCTTTCATTTGATACACTACTCAGAATTTTAAAAAAATATTTTTTTTTTCGATTAGCACATATTTGTTTATATTTTTAGGGGGATATGTTTTTTAGATGTTTTAGTATATTTCGTATGTGCGGGTCAAAAAGTTGTACAAGCATGCCAAATTTCGACTCTCTAGGTTTAGCCGTTTGGCTACAATTTTTACCGAACAGACAGACAGACAGACGACAAAATGACGGTATAAGGGTTTTTTGGTCATACCTACAAAACCCTAAAAACTGTTCACTAATTTTACATATTTTGAAACAAGTACAATGCCAAGACTAGACGATAATCTCGTAGGTTGTTTTATAATTAAAATCATATTAAAAACCCAGAAAAGATTTGAACTATTTTCTTATCACGAGTTGAAGTATGAAAGTCTACATTATAATCTCCACATACAAACATTTTATAAAATTTACCGATAAACAAAATTTCTAAATGTTTAATAAATAACTTATAGTCACCACTTGTGATCTCTAAAATGTTCTTATAATTAATTTGTTTATTTTTGATTTTAAAATGAAAAATTTAAAGTCTTGTTACACAATCAAATAATCATAATTACAGTAGATGGCCAAATTATCAGGGACAGTACACTTTTTTTGTAATATTCAAGTTTAAATGCATTTTGTGAGAAAATTAATTCTTTTTAAATCATCTCTGTATTTACATTTGTCTTTGCGTCACTATTTTCGCTCTTCTTTTCTTCAGTGAACGGGAGGAATACAAAGCCATGGAGTAGGTTGGAACACATAAATTCAAAATATTAGCAGTGATACACCAGTTCACATTAGCAAATAATGTCTGGTTTTTCATCAGATGCACAAACATTTTTTAAATCGTTGATTAGAACTCTATACTCAAGGATGTTGTTACAATCTTGTATAATGTGATAATAAATTTAAAGATTATTTGAAAAGTACGTTTTGATAGTTCAGTTTTTAATTTTGCGTTTTTCTTTATTTTCTTGTCCAAACAAGACAATTTAGTTTTATTGAACTTTTCATTCCTATTCTGTAAATATTGACAGTTGAAACCTAATTTGATATCCACACCTTTTCAAATTTTATTATGTATTAATAGATACTTTTTAATTATTATATTTGTTTTGAAGTTAAGTCATTTTCTATGTAAATATTCGTGCCATTAAAATAACGTTTTCATATCTAATTATTTTAATTGAATTAAAATTGCCCGATCCTTTCCTTCTACTTTAGAACTGATTCTTCTTATTTCAACCTATCACATTATTTCAACTGTTTTTTTTTTTTTAGTACTCTAACAACCCTGGCTTTAAAATCACACTTTTTTCTACAGGTTCCTTAACTCTCTTCAAAATAATGTTGGATTATTTTACTTGCTTTTCTAACAAAGTTATATATTCGTTTTGGTTTTGTATGACTGTATTTAATTTTATTAATTCGTTATTATATTTCTTTTGTTTGTAACAACTTTTCATTTATTATCTTCTGATTGTCTTTTCTATGTCACTTATTATTTCTATTATGTTGTTATTTAATTTCAACATGCATTAAATCGTTATCGGACATTTTTGCACAGAGGTTACTATTAATTGTCAGTCTGAGTAGCACTGATGTATATGTAATGGCCAATGACCGTAGATGGTCAGTGTTGCCAACAACTGGTTAATTAGGTTAGGTTTAGTTAGTAAAAATCTAGGGCAGCAGAAATCGAAAGGCTCGAAGTAAGCGTTAAGGAGTTTGTGTAAAAAAAAAGATTTTTTTTGCCGTTTGGTCGTTGTCAACACTGCCAGTCATTCGATCATTGGCCGTAACGTATATATACCTTACACAATATAATCGAAAAAAAATCTGGTATGAAATAATTGCTAATTATCAATTCTGTTCAGTTTATCGTTTTGAGCATTTACTTTCGTTGCTTGTTATAATGATGTGTATTTTTCAATAATTATATTACAAATACAAATATATATTTTTCCAAATATATGTTTGCTTAGAATATAACTTCAGACTCGTACGTCAAATGTTAGATATTTGATACGGTAGAGTTATATTACCAACCCAATTTAAAAATAAATAAATTCCATGGATACCTATACGACTTTTTTTATTTTATTGTATATTATGTGTGACATGTAGAATAACAGTACTAATGAGATTTTGTTTTACACATTATTTGGCATTTTAAAAACTATCTTTCCACTCAACTACTCCGGGATTGGCTTCATAAGATGGTGGCAAGCCCAACTATAAGTTATGTGAGTTTTATATTTCCTACTTTAGTAAGAAACTGTCTAAATGCCTAAAAAGTGGCTAAAAATTAACGTTAGGACTTATATCAGCTGCCCAATTTTGATTGCGTTCAGTGTAGACATGGAAAATTTGTTATGAGTGTTTTCGATTCAACAACGTGATATTGTTACTAAACGTATTTTTGTTATTCTATCTTCAATTATGGTAACAAATTATGATGATCAAAGAGCGTATTTCGGTCTCTGCTGTTACGTTTTCTTCTTAGAATGCCATGCTCAATGCTCTGAACTGACAAGTTCGTACTGAACACATTCCGAGCGTTGGCCATTTCCTCTCATACAGTTGTGTTATGTGTGTTGCTTGTATATAACCCAATCGTATGGGACCTACAATTTATTATAGTTGAATCTGAACCACTAATTATTTTGGGGAAATTTTATTAGGGCTTTTACCTCGGTGGTTGCCCGATGCCTTCCGAGGGAGAAACGGTCGGAAAAATGTAAGGTGTTTTTGCCGGTACCAGGGAATGAACCCTGGCCCGCCGCTCAGTAGTCCACACACTAACTAACTGAGCCTTTTTTTTTTTTTTAAAGAGGAGAAATCTTCGCAAAGACACTTGCATGCCCGTGCGTGCAGGTAGTGCAGGATTTCTACCTGCTAAAACTCCCCTTCTTCGCCACGCTTGAGGCATCCGGAACCATCCGTTAGGATATCAGCGTCAGATGCCCCCTGGTAGTCTATTCAGGCTCCCCTCTATTCGACTCCTGCTGTCTGCTCCTTTCTTCTGTCTCCTTCCTTTCCATGATGGCTTTAATCATCTTGTGGATGGCATCCCACTTCCTCCTGGATTGCATCATTTCTGCAATCAGGGCGTCAGGTGTTAATGCCGCTGGGCATAGGGCCCCCACCTCCACCCTCGCCGCGTCCCAACGCATGCACTGAAAGATGGTGTGCTCCACAGAGTCCACCATTCCGCAGTACACACACGTATCCTCCAGGTCCTTACCGATTCTCTTCGTATACGTACGAAAAGAACCGTGACCTGTCAACGCTTGGGTCAGCCAGTAGTCTAGCTTACGGTGAGGGCATTCAAGCCAGGTCCTTACGTCTGGTATCAGACGTTTCGTCCACTGGCCTTTGGTGGTGTTCCTATTCCATTCGTCCTGCCATTGAGCGATGCTCTGCTCCCTGGCATTCCGTCTGGTGGTCTCGCCGCGACTGGCACTCTCGGTCACCGTCCTCCTTTCCTCGACCAGGAGGAAAATCGGAACGGTTCCCGTGATCACCTGCAGGGCAACGCTCGACACGGTACGGTAGGCCGACGCGCACCTGAGCAGTGCCTTCCGCTGTGCACCTATAAGGATATCCCTATATTTTGCATATTTGCACACCTCGTGCCAAATAGAGGCTCCGTATAGGAGTATCGAGTGCACCACTCCGCAAAGCACCGCCCTTTTTCCACTCGAGGGGCCTCCAACATTCGGCATCAGTCTGCCGAGCATAGATGTCCTCACTTCGGCTTTCCTGACGGAAACGAGCACGTGTTTCGTGAAGGACATCCTCTCGTCAAAACTAACTGAGCCTAGATCGTTCTTTGTTACGTTAGCAACACAAAATAGCCGCTACTGGAGCGCTGAAAATCCACATCTATTGTTCATCGGTGATTATTACACTTTCGTGTAGTGATGTAGAATTTGACCAGAGAGAATAATTGGACATATCTTTGAAGATCTTACGGGTAATATTGTAACTGTGAACAGCGACCGCTACCGTGCCATGATCTAGATTTTTTGCCACATCAATTGCTCAATAAGATGGCACTAATTAGATCATTTTCAGTACAGTTGCGACGAATAGTGATTTTGCCGAATAACCGAATTTTTGATTTAGAGCGATTTCAAATATCGAGTATGCAGTCAAAAATTTTCTCGAATATTTGACCGAATACCGAACAGGAAATAAATGCATGTACTTTTTGGAAAAGGATTCTACAAATTTGAATTCGATGCGTGTAAAGTTATTGGATAAAGCAAGATTTAAAAATATAGTAAAATCAGGAATTTGAAGTAACCCTACTGTACTCCATCCACGCTATAAAACTTTTTGCAGTAAATAATGTGTCAGAAGTAAGAAATTATATACTTTTAGAAAATCTGAGAAAAAAACTGTGATGATGACCGAAACTCACATTCTAGTTATTATAAAAATCAACTATGATTACCACAGGACCGACCGCCATCACAAAGTACTTGTATAAAATACATTCTAGCAGCAGAGTAGAAATAACTTGACCTAATATTTTCTAACAGAGATATTATTTATCATGACCATGGAAACATTACATATAAGTATGAAAAAATAGATACTTTTCGAAAAAAAAATTTTGTTTTATCAAAAAATGTCTGAAATAAAAGTTGTTAGTAATTTTTTCGAAATATTTTTCTGTTGTTAAATATTTGCAAAAATCTTAAAATAGATACGAGTAAACTCCTATTTCTAGTCAACCGATTTTTACCAAAAGTTGATCAACTCGTGCCATTGATGCCAGAAGCTTAACTATGAAGTTTACTAAAAATCCTTATAGCCGAATTTGCTGTGCACGTGTACACAGACAGACGGACGGGCAGACAGACAGACAGATGGACGGGCAGACAGACAGACAAACCGAAAGACATCATGCTAAAAATGTTAAATATTTCTCTGTTGTGAAATATTCGCAGAAAACTTAAAACCGACACGAGTAAACTACTATTTCTAGTTAACCGATTTTCACCAAAAGCTTAAATATGAAGTTTCATAAAAATCCTTTTAGCCGAATTTGCTCTGCACGGGTACACGGACCGACAGAAAAACCGTCAGACAGACCGACAGACATCATACTAAAAATAGTCAAAACGTTATGTAGGGACCTCAACTCGTGGAGATCCATCGAAATCTCGAAATGTCAAAATCGGTATGATCACAATACCTCCCTTATATATGTTGACGGTCGGTAAATATGAGCACAGCTCTCTCAACAATTTTTTAGATGCCGTATCAATATAGTCCATGTTCGAATCCTGGAATTATTACATCATCGTGCCAAATTACGTTTAAATATGTCCATTGTGTGAAGCTCGAACAAAAAGACAGACAATTTTTTATTTATTTATTTATTTATTTTTTTGTAGATATCCGGATATCGTTTTTTTATCATCTAAGACGAGTAAAAACCAAATTCGAGGCCGAAAAAATAATTTCAAAAAATATATTCATATATAGGCTATTTCAAAAGTTTAGGCGGAGATCGTCATCCCTATTACACTGTTAAAATATTGTTTTTAGTCCAATTTGACAGATGTTCAGTGTCGTACATTGGAAATATATATTATTTATATTATTTAATTTTTTTCATATATTTTGTTATTATTTACATATTTAGACTTTTATTTATATTTTTGGCGTAGATTTTATGGAGAAAAATCTCCATGTAATTTGTTTTTACGCAGTTATATATTTCCTAGGTTATCTGACATATAAATATTTTTTGACACTTGACATTTATAGATCAAGATAAAGAACTAATGTGAGGCCAAAAGACAGCCCAGTTGATTGTGCCCAAAGAAGAAGTTATTGATATAATTTTTAAACCTTCATATATACATATATTTTTAATTTTTATTTACAATAATTATTTAAATAAGAAACTTTAGCTCTGAAGATATATTGTTTGTTTTATTGCTTTATTTAAACTCTTTTATAAGCAGTTCACTTTTGTAAGAACAAACTAAGAGGGAATTTTGTTTTCAATAGTTTGCACCTTGTAGCTGTATGTCATGTTGGTATTAAAAAATGTTACTTTTTTAAAATATCGATCCATTTGACATATGTCATAATGAAAAATGATATCTTAATTATAATGATCATAACCTTATCAACCTAAAGTCGGTTTTACAGCGTAAGATTATTTTTATTGACATTTAAAGTCAGTAACACAACATAAAAGTAACCAAAATAACCAGATCTAGTGTGTTCTTACAAAAGTGAACAGCTTATATAAGCTGTTCACTTTTGTAAGAACAAACTAAGAGGGAATTTTGTTTTCAATAGTTTGCACCTTTGAAGCTGTATGTCATGTTGGTATTAAAAAATGTCACTTTATTAAAATGTCGATCTATTTGACATATGTCATAATGAAAAATTATATCTTAATTATAATGATCATAACCTTATTAACCTAAAGTCGGTTTTACAGGGTAAGGAATATTTTTAATTGACATTTAAAGTCAGTAACACACCATAAAATAACCAAAATAACCAGGTCTAGTGTGTTCTTATAAAAGTGAACAGCTTATAGCCAAATCTCTCTTTTTATATATAGTACATAATTTGAAAAATTAATATTTTTTTAACTTTTTCAAATTCCCCATTAAACTGAATTTATGTCGTATAAATAACGTAAGTGTATTATCTGCCTTGTTTATTTCAATATCTTATTAACCTTTTTTAAAATTTAAAAAAAAATCACTTGCTAACCCAGTTACTACGCCCATGCTCTAATTGTAACTTATTTTAAATTTTCCGCTATACTGTATTTGTCCAGTGTAAATCGTACTCTGTTCGCAGCGCTATTATCTGTCTCATTTTGTAATACGGAACTAACAGTGAAAGTTCATTTTTTATGTTGTATATTGACAATACATTTATAATATTGTCATAGTATTGGTTCACACGGATACGCCAAAGTCTGTTTACACCACAACAGTCACCAAAGTAACCAGATCTAGTTTCGTATTACAAATTGAGACGGATTATATCTACTTTTTTTTAAATTTGGAATAGACCATAGATTAAATTGATTGTCATTATAAAATGTTCTTTTCATTGCATCTTAATTTTATGTCAATAGAGAGTTATTGCAACCTCTGTTCTACTGATCTTTTAATAAAGTTTTCCTTTATTTGACATGTGCGCATGCGCAGTTGATATATCCTTAATTTCTTTCTTTTATTAAAATACAGGCAACCTATATTTAATTTAAATAACGGTAAAGCATTTTTTATTTAAAGCGCCTTAATTTTGACAGGTTAACCTCAAAATTAACAACGGAGTAAATTCGAGCATAAAATTTGTTGACTTTTCTTGTGAGTAATGGTGCAAGCTAAAGATAAAAAACGTTTACGATTTAAATACGAGGACGATGTTATTCTTCTCCGAGAAATTGCGTCACGAAACCCTTTTGCGAATGGTTGTGCCGTATGGGAAGAAGTTAAATTTTTAACTGCTGCAGTTAACTCATATAAGAGTTGCAGTTAACTTCTATATTCATTACGATTTCGATGTATCAATTTGGCATATTTGTCAAAATAAAGTATGAAGCAAGAGCACCGTTGCAATAACACTCTTTAAAACATCATGAAAAATTTTAATACAGGATACTTTATTAGAGGTTTCTTTTAATAAAGTCAGCTTTTTTTCACTTTGCAATATCTCTCTATTATTAATAAATTTCCATTTAGTTCCGCCTAATCGCTTGGAATAGCCTGTAGTCTCCAATTTTATTAATATAGATATTTACATTGCAAGATACCTTTGAATACAAATTAAAACATTAATATTTGATTAGTGCTATAGATTAGCACTTTAACTTATGAATAAAGTCTGTGAAGGTCAAAAATAGTAATTTTTAAGATGTGAGAGTTATTGGTTATCTATTATTTTATAGAAACACCTTGTATATTTAAATAGAATCTCCAATAAGAATATTTTTGTAGACCGAGGTTAGCTATCACCACTCTTGCTTAAGAGATGATTGTTAGAGAGTGAGTAGATGAGTGACTGAATGACTGAGAGAGATAGAGGGAAAGGAGAGGGGAGAGAGTGAGTGAGAATTTTGAGAATTAAATGGCAAGCATTTAAAATTAATAGAATACTATTAATTTTGCTCACCAACTTTTTATTTTTCTCGAAATATGCCAATATTCCTTTGTCAGTACTGAGTAATATTTTAATTTGTGTATTGTTAATAATCCATTAATTTCTCAAATAAAGTTACAGTAGATGCTTGCTGCCAAACAGCGAATAATGTTTTCTCTGTAGTTAAAGCAGAACGTGGCATACTCAAATCAATTTATCCTTAATTAATTCTTAATAAACATCACGAAAATCCATTAAAGTTTCGTTTTCCTGTTGCCAGAAACCAAATCTTACAACGTCTATTGGTCGAGATGTTATTACAGATAAATTATAAAACCCAATTATCAGAATCAGATGAGCATACTCACTGTCAACGTTACCTATCACAGATGCAAATTGTATATTCCTTTATTTGAACGTTTGAAATGTTTGAATATAATTTTAGAATTACACCTGAAATCGTTAAGAATATATATATTTTACCAGTGGCTATAGTTAGTTGCAGCGTTATTAGTTTAATAAATTCTTTCTTATTTTTCTGTTAAGGATTTTTGGGTTCGTGACCCATAAAAGTAAACCCAATGAACAGTGTTCAAGGAGAAAATGAGAGAATAGATGTGCCAAGATATGGTCACGTTGATGGTTTTATGGAAAAGCAATTACAGCAATAGTATTTGATGGAAATTATCGTGGGATCTAGGGGAAGTCGCCCGTCCACCTAGAACTGGTAATGGGGGAAATTTCCCATCAGGGAGTCGGAATGCCTGGTGAAGTTTTTTTCTGTTCACATGGGGACTGATGCTTGGTATTCCCGGAAGTACTCGTACATAGAGTTGGACTTGTGGTCGTCACCGTGATTAAGTAAAACGTCGCAGAGGAGTTGGATAGGTTCCCCCGACTGGGTTCTGTACGACATCCATTATTTATACCTCCGGGTAACCTAGTTCCGCTACTTAATTTTCATAACAAACACTACCTAATTACGAAAATGCAGCGTGTACCTTTTGTCAATAAGTTATGTCTGCTTAGACGCTGACATTTTGGCTGCTTGCTCTATTCTACTAAAGAGCTGCTTTAGTTTTGATATTTTTCTATTCATGATAACCATTTCATTTACGTATGCATATGTTGATACCATGTGAGCTTTATTAATGTTTGTGTCACTCGAATTTACATCAGTCACGCGTATTTCTTTCTCTAGAGCAGGGGTCGGCAAACTTTAGAGGCTAAAGAGCCAAATTCACCCTTTAAGGCATCTGAAAACACTTTAAAGAGCCACAATTTTGTTTTAATACATCACTTTTCTCTATCATTTAACGACTAGTGCATAAATATACATAAATAAATCACAACATTAAATAAGTTTGGATTTAAATTATTGATAACAAATGAGCTAACATTTCCTTAGAAGGTTTTAGTATGTTAGATGTGTAATTTGAAGAGCCACACGAATATCCTCAAAGAGCCGCATGCCGCTCGCGTACCTCGCTCTGCCAACCCCTGCTCTAGAGAGACATTAAAAAGGAGAGGCAACGAATCACCTTGCCTCACTCCAACGTTAGTAGTGAAAGGTTCGGACATGTCATTGCCTATCATAACGTGGTTTTTGATGGCATTTATTGTAAGTTTGGCCTGTGCAATGAGTTTGTGAGAAAAACACAATTCTTCCATGGTGCGCTATAATTCTTTTAGATTAATTAACATCATCGTAAGAGTTTCTCAAATTAATGAATTGAACGAGTAGTATATTATATTTCCATCCCATTTTCTGTTTCAGTCCAAATATATTATCCTTTGTAGATCTCTCTGCTTTATAACTGGTTTGATAATCACATGCAGTTAGCATGTAGGGAGTAGCCTTCTATTTATTTCTCACATCCCACTTTTTATATTTTACAAGTTACTAGCAATTTCTTCTACATTTTCTCCCAGTTCTGATTTGGACCTATAACCATAGGGGTAACCACCCCAAGAAATTTAACGGAATTGTCGCTAGAAATTGGTAGATTTATTGAAAAACACAGTTTTCTAGTTTTAGGATTATTAAGGCTTAATTTGTAAGCTGTAAACCAATATTCTGGAGATTTTATAGTCTGACTGATATTATCAATAAGTTCATCAATCATTAAGGACAGTATTAGCAAAATTGTATCATCTGCATAAAGAATGGTTTTTACAGCATCCAGAAAAAGAGGTAAATCTTTAACGTATATTTAAAACAGCGAGGGGCCCAAGACTAAGCCCCTGGGGTACATCATATTTGATTGTTAGCTCATTTAGATGTAACTTCATTAGATAATACATAATGTCTCCTGTTGGTTAAATATGGTTGTACGAAAGTTTTTCGTACTGATCTTATAGAAATGTAATATTTTAATTATATATCATGAGGCAAGCAGTCAAATGCCTTTGATAAATCAAAGAACATTGCAATGCTAATGATAGGTTTACAACCAAGTTCTTTTGACAAGGGATATTAATCCCTTGTCAAACCTGTTTGTTATGAATTCGACGAAGTCTAATGTTGCATTACTTGTAGACCTTCCAACTCTAAAACAAAACTGATCATTGTTTAATAATGTGTTAATCTCGAAATAGTGTTTCGTCACCTGGTCAATAATGGGGGGAAAAACACGGAGCTAAATCCGGCATACACGGCGAATAAACATGTAAGCCGACATCTTTCTAAACATTAAAAACTTAAAATTCTACTGAAAAGATGTCGTAAGTGCACTGATTTTGATGACGTAAGTAGGTAATATTCAAAGAACTGTAATGCGTTTTCTAAAAGCTATACCACTCGAAGAGCTCGCCAACTCGTTACAATCGTTCTTGGATCGTTGTCAACGATATAGACACAGATTCGGAAGGGCACTATTTTGAATAAATTAAAAGGAATTTCCGAAAAAAGTACAATAATTTTTGTTTAACCGTAGTATTCCTGGTCATATTTTGGCGCACTGTGTATTATAATCAGTAAAAATTGATGTGAAGTGTGAATTTTCACACATTTTCACACACATTTTCATTACCAACTAAGCGAAAACGGCCAACAGAGGGGTCGAAATCTAAATGTCAAAGATAGTATTTTTTATGTAATCGCGTTAAAAAAAAAAACAATATTTTGAAAATAATTTGCCTCTGTTAACAGAAGCTGAGCATCTAGAGCCAAATTTTCCGTTTGTACTATTTCGGCTTCAATTCATCAATACACATTTTTATTTGTTTATTATTATTATTTTTAATTTTTCAACCCCAAAAGTAACAACAGCAGAGAAAGAAGCAGTTTATAAAGAACTTTTTATTTTGAAGCAATTTTTGCAAAAATGTGCAAAAATATTTTGTCTCTCACTTTATCCCAGAGGCATTTGAAAATCTGAAAAAAATATATATCAAAATAATGCATATTGATGTGAATCCAATTTGCACGTAATTTTTGATCAGATTAGTTTTTCAAGAGTCCTCGAATTATTGTATTCAAAAAAGTAATTTAATGAATAAATTTATTGTAGGACATCAAATAAAATCCATTAAAAAGTAAATTAAAAAATAAAACCAGTTTAAAAACATTAACGTGAAGGGTGAATTTTCACACATCTCAGGGTTTTGTAGGTAATTAATAAGTTTGGACATTATTTTTCTTTTTATAATCACATCAAAATGAATATTTTTTGGTATAATATGTTTCATTTAGTAATACGTAACTAAGAGGGAAACTTAATTTTTTATGTTGTATATTTCTAATAGCATCTTGAAGTGTTAATTCTGAACTAACATTCATGACGATGGTAATTTTTGAATGAATTTAACTATAATATAATGAAACCTTGGTAGCGCCCCTCCCAATACGGATTGGGTCACAGTGGGAGTTGTAGAACTGAAACTTCACTCTTCAGAGTGAAAGGCCTGTGCTAAATATATAGTAGCAGTACGGTAGTGAATACTACGGCTCAGTGAGACTACTGTGGGTTTTTTATAGGCTGAAGAAGAAGAAGAATGAAACCTTACAAAAAAATTCACATGGTTCCATAAAAGTTCATTTACTTATCACCAAACTCAACAGATCTAGTATAATAAAGGCTATTCCAAACGTTTAGGCGGAACTAGATTTTCAATTTTAGTAACTTTTACCGATTAAGTGATGCTTTTGATAATTTTCTTTAGCAAAAACCTACTACAAACCATAAAAGAAGAGCTCATGACAACAGAACATGACATGATTACATTGACATGATTAACATGATTACAGAAATGAAAATTCCAGTAAGTTCCGCATAAACGATTGGAATAGCCTACATTTTTCATTTTGAATTACGTTAACACCACATTTTTAAACCACATTAACTTCTTACATTTCTCAGAACTTCAATCGAACTGTACTGTAGTTGTTACATTTGCGCATAATTATTGTTGTAAATAAAGGCTATATAAAATAAAATAGATACTGAACTCTTGAACTTCACCATATTAGTTTACTATTTATGGTAAGAACATAGAACCGTCGTACCAACGAGGCAGCAGTCGTATACTGGGAATATAGACACAATTATAACTGTCATAGGATAGAAGATAATCGTCTCAAAAAGCTCCGTGAATAAAACACTAACAAAAATTCGTTGCTATCTGTTGGCGCTTCCTTGGTGCCTGTGGGACTGCTAATTTTACGGTTTGTTGGAAGCACTAACGAAAATTCGTTGGCCATCCGTTAGTGCCTCAATAGTGCCTGTTAGTGCTTCATATAAAACGTTACTCAAAAACTAACCGTTTTAGAGAAAATGTGCTTTCAAAAAAATAAGCGTTAAATTAACAGGTCACGAAAAACACTTAACGAAAATTCGTTAGAGCCTCGTTAGAGCCTGTTAGTACAAAGCGTATGCTTGTAATGCATACTTCTAGTACATAATAATATGAATACATCTTCAAAAATTGCCAACTTCTGCTATAGAAGTTTATTTTTCTGATTTTAAAATAAACAGCTCAGTATTCTTCAAACATTTATGTTATAAATTTTGATGAAACAAGAAAAATTATTCCTCCAAAAATTTACAGAAGCTTATTTGTATAAATTTCAAGGAACATCAAATAAATTCCCTTGTATCTCATTTGTAAAACATCATATTTTATGAAATTTTATTTATTACTAATAAAGTAATTCAATTGAGTCATCCTGTCAGAGTTGCTTATTCAATAATACATCAAACTTGCTGAAAACCTTGATAAAAAAATAAAGCTGATTGAGTTTTATTCTAAAAAAAATATTTTAACTTATTCATCGGGTTTGCGAAATTAAATTTTATTAACCTACCAAACGATTGACATTGGTTCGATCATTCAATTTCAAAGTAAATTGTTCATAACGGAAGCTCATATCCGGAGAGATTCTGTCACCAGGTAGCGCTGGGGTGGAGGGTTCAATACCCTACTAGGGTTTAGACCTGAGGGGAGCCGAGACGAAAGATTGAAGCGCTAATTCAAGTATCCTAGCCTGGACGCTTCGCTATGGCTCCTGTTTAGAATGTTTCTGCTCTTACGGATTGTGCATTTGGTTTCTGTTGATTATTTATTAGTATTGTCACAATACCAATACAGTTGTTAATTATGATTATTGACCGATGGGTAATGATTTGGTGGTTAGTAAAGTGGAATAACCATATATGGTAATTGTTAGGTGTGAAATTCCATTGTCGCTACGTAATAAGCATCACAGCTTTGTTAGCTATGAAACTACTTGGAATTAAAAATACATACAGTTAACCACGAGATTCTACTAAAAAAACTTGAATAATACGGTATAAGAGGTTTGGCTAGAGATTTCTCCAAAGTTATCACTGGCGCGGAATGCAAATTATGGAAATAAGAAATCATTCAAGTAATCTATCTATTGGCCATTTCTATTTTAGGTCAATTACTGTTTTTCATTTATAGAAATGATTTGTTTAAGCTATTATGATATCCTTTAATTTTTAAAAATTAAAGAGGTAAGATTCTGTATTAGGCAAATGATACCGTAATCCTTATTGAAGCTGAAACATAGAACGCTACGAGAAAAATAGCTGAAGCTGACCTAATAAATTATATATATATAACTCTTTTACAAATATTAACACTTACACTATACTTAATTATAATAAAATATTTACCGATCATTGCACTAAAATAACTTGTACTTATTTGTCAAAGTTATATATAGAGTTAACTCTATAAATCAGAGTTCCAAAGACCAGAGATTTCCAAAGCGGGGGCTTCTAGCCGGTGGGTCGAAACCCATAAGAAGATTCAAGGAACTTTGGGTGGCATGGGATGCTAGGCTGCTCAAAGCCAAATAGAGACAAATAACACAAATTGACACCTGCTCTTTCCAGCGCCCCCTTGAATCTTCTAGCTCCCCTAAGGGAGTGGAAGTCTCCATTTTGGTAATCACTGTTATAATCACAGTTAATTTTATAAGTTCGACAAATAGCTTAATTTTGTGAAATGATTAAATATTATCAAATTTCGTGATATGATCTAAACCCTGAAAAATGTGTGGATTTAGGTAGCTTTAGATTGTAGCATTGTAGGCTCCTGTTCGCAAAAATTTATGAATCCTTTGGTGGGTAAAATTTATGGAGCCTCTGGTGATAAAAATATATGGAGCACCACTAAAAAAAATCAGCTGTGGCCATCACAGGACCAACCGCCATCACAAAGTACTTGTTTAATTTATGCTGCTCCATTGATGTCAAAAGCTTAAATATGAAAGTTTTTCATAAAAATCCTTTTAGCCGAATTTGCTCTGCACGTGTACATGGACCGACAGACAGACCAACAGACATCATAATAAAAATAGTCAAAACGTTATGTAGGGACCTCAATTTGTGGACTTCCATCGAAATCTCGAAATGTCAAAATCGGTATGATCACAATACCTCCCTTATATATGTTGGCGGTCGGTAATAAGAAACAAAATTAACGATTGAACCATTCTTGTCCTTGATGTATTGTATTTTACCAAAATAAACCATCATTATTATTTTAGTGCCTATTAATAAATTTTAAAAATCTTAGTATGCTTCTTTATTTACGGTAACTCTTGCAGCTCCGCTCGATCGTGGAGCCTGAGAACCATAGATATCTGACACCAGGTCCAGAAAATTCTTACTGGACCTTCCGAAATATAATCTATGAAAACAATCATTAAAAAGAAGAAATAAATAAAACTAAACTGAAATTTCACTAAAATTTTTTAGTTGACTATATTTTCGATATGATCTGGAAAAAATCATTATGGGAAAAATAGTCAATATCGTTTTACAATGCATACAATAAATTACAAGAATCTTTTCAAAAGTAATTTAAAGACAAAGTGTTTTTAAAATCTAAAAAACAAGTAAGAAATTCTGAAAAAAATGAGAGACTTACAACACATCTTTATTTCTCAACATAATTAACTCGTACATTTAAACATTTGACATAACCAGTGGCATAACTATGGGCCCGTTATACGAAAAATCGCGGGGCGCACTTTGTTTAGGGGTTCATAGAACCTTTAAATGACTTTTTTAAGCTTTAAGGATAGGTATGTCTGTACCTACAAGCTAATATAGATAAACAATAACAATACAACAAAAGAATAATATTCTAGCAGAAATACTATAAATATCGCCTGAAATTTGTATAAATGTTATGCTTTTAAAAGAACTCGCATTTGTGTGGCAAAATGTTAAATGCGGAGCCCTGCAATGATCCCAGACGGAGACATGACCAGGTTCTTGCTCTGAGAAGCACTTTCGCGACGATCGTAAGGCAGGACTTGATCTGGATGAAAAACGCGACATAAAGCGAATGGACTTTATTGGACGCAATCTCACGCGATTGTAGAATGCTGGAGATGGGATTGGATATATACAGGTTGATGGACTTACCTAGTGGTTGAAACGTCACGTAGCATAGGGCTCTTTGAGATGCTGTAGGCTTCGTGATACACCAAGTCTAAAATTGGAGAGTTTGGACACACAGCCACGATCGAATTCATTAGTCCACACCATATATTTGCGAAAAATACTAACACAAACGAATGTGAAGGCATGCGAGAAATGCACGCATACAGGTAGAACTTAGTACAAAAATGAACACGACATAGATGGTCCGAATGTTATTCGGTGAAATAATTGCAAGATCTAAATATAGCATTTATATAAAAATATTTGTTAGTTTATATTTATTGTAGGAGCAATGAAAATTGAAATAATTATTCGCTATTGTCAAGTTTTTGGCAAACTTGTTTTATATACTTCTACAAGACAACCCAAAATAATCCAAAGCATGAAACCAATGAAATCTTGAAAGTTATATCCGCATATGATTATAATTATTTATTTATCTGAGAATTATGCAAAATAATTAAGTGTGCGCCTATGGAAACATGATTGACAAAAATAAAACCAGGAAACACAAGACATAAATTGAACATTTCTAACGACTGATGTGAAATAAAACCGTCTTCCTTTGTTTAAATTTTTAATTATTTTAAATGAATCAAGTTTCTATAGAAGTGCTATTCTGATCGACCACATATAAAAATCCGTTTGTCAATTGTTAGTTTGAAGTCAAAAGGTTCCAATTAAAATGAAAACATACAATGTTAATGAAACATTGAGGCCACAACAATGGGCAGCCGTCAACAATATAAACGATAGTCTAAAATACATCGTGCGAGGGAAAAAAACTGTTTTCAATACATATTCCCAATTGAGTGACCAAGCGGAATCGTTTGGAGAATACACTGGAAATTTGTGTTTAAATGATGAAATGTCATTCCAGTTTTAGTAAATGCAGTTAACTCTCACATTTTTAAATTAAATGCTCTATTCATTATTTATAATCAATTTCCTATTTTTGTATAATTAAAGTAAGGGTTTGAATATTGAAATATATTATATTCAATGTTATGGCTTGCCTAAACCACTGTTAATTCAGTAGCCATTTTACTTCGCGACAAAGTTTTACCGCGTTTTTTAATATTCTTGTCCATTTGACCAATTTTACTATTATAATTTATTTGCAATATTATCATCTTTGATAATGCTCGAACGAACAAAACTGGTTTGCCAAAAACAACAATAACGACCGTAATTTAAACTAATATTGTTATTTATTTGATGGAAATTATTACAGCTGATAAGACTAGGTTCATAATAGTAATAATAGCCCTTTATTGTTAGTACAAACATGCTACAACTCTATTAAAGAAAAACGAGATTTGCAGTACCATTTAATTTACAGAGAAAAAAATAAAATAAATAATAATTACATTATTAATTATACTTAAATATATTATACTAAATTAACTAGATTTTAGCTGTGAAATCTGAATAAATTTTGGCTGTACTGGCCCAGTGATGGGCATGAGATGGCCTGCTCTAACTGCTTCCAATTATGTCTGTCCTTGGCAACTTTTTGCAACGTGACTCCCACTTGATCTTTGACGCTATCCACCCAGCGTTACTTTTGTCTTCCCTTCTTTCTTTTTCAATCTAATGGCAACCAATCATTGTAGTCTAGTCTAATGGCATCGTAGTCATCGTAGTCCCATAGTCGTCTACCTTGTCCATGTGCTGTCTCGATGTCTAAAGTTATAACCAACATATTTCCATTTCAAAATGCATGCTACTTTTATGACATCTCTTATTTTTGCTTTGCCTGAATAACAAATTTCCATTTAAATGGCAGTTTGAGAAATTATAATTTACTGTCCACATTTTACAATGTTTCTAATTTTTCAAGGCATGACGGTAGTATGAGGCCTGGTTACATATCTCCGAAATGAGAAATGGATTTCCATCATAAAAAGGTCCTCCACACTTGATCTGGACCATTGACTCATTTGTTGCATTTTATAGTGGAATACAACAAAGGAGCTGACGCAAGTTTCGCAGAATATATTCAGGCAAGCTTTGAAGACTTTTATAGTCATGCTTATAACATGAAGAAAGTAACAAACAGAAGATCTTTTATTGTCGAAGAAAAGCATCGTGGGATTGATAGTGTCTGTTTATATAAAGAAAATAACAACAACTATGTCAGAACCCGAAATATATCGAGCTATTTTCTAACTTAAAACGGACAAGAATGCGTATTCAGTCCAATATTGTTGCTAGATGACACAATAAAAGTATAAACACATCTCTTACTGGAAAAAGGAAAACGTGGGAGAAGCAGAACTTTGCTATGCTGATGACTTGGTCATAATAGCAAGAAATATAGACGAACTACATAAAAATTTGAACAAGTGCAGCAAATATTGAAGCAATGGTAATAAGCAAGTTTTATTATTATTATTATTATACTGTACAGAATTAAAGCTTAATAGCTTGTAAATTCAATAGATACATTACATACAGCAATTATACATAACAAAAATTAGCAATTTTTACATAATTAAATTAGCATTTTTAATATAATTAAATAAGACAACAAAAATGAACATAAATAGCAAAAGAAAAAAAAAACAAAAAAGTTTTACACTGTTCTACATAAATAATTAAATTTAGCAAATTTTACAATTAAATTTAACAATATTTACAAAAATTCAGAATAAGAAACAATAATCAAAAATAAATAAAAATAGCAAAGTGAGAGAGAGAAAAAAAAGAAAAAATTCTACACTGTTGACATTTGGGAATCTAAACAGTTTTTGAAAGAGTTCACTGAAGCCGCACTCACAGTGTCACTGGGTAACTCGTTCTACTTATGGAAAACTCTGTTCGTAAGAAAATTCTCACGGGGGATTCGTTTAAATTTTTCATGACTTAGTTTTAGGGTATGTCCGCGAAGTCTTGTGTTATTACTTAACTTGAACATATAGCACAAGTTAAGGGAAAAATCGTCGTGTAGAATTCTCCATGTTTGGATGAGATCACCTCTCGCTCTTCTTTTGGAAAGAATAGGCAGCTTGAGATGCTGGAGCCGCTCCGGATATTGAAGACCGCGAATTGCACGTGGCAGTCTGCTGGCACGTCGTTGGACAAATTCCATCGCTTGAATGTCACGTTGAAAGTACGGTGACCAGACACTGACTGAGTATTCTAGGTGAGGTCTGATATAGGTTTAGTAAAGTTTGGCAACCAAATTTGGTGACATATTATTAAATGTTTTACTTAGCATGTAAAGAGCCGTGTTTGATTTTCTCACTACTTGGCCCACTTGCTTGGACCAGCTTAAATCATTCGAAATGATCACTCCTAGATCACTCTGCTCTGAAACCACTGTAAGCCTGGTGTTATTGATGTAGTACGGTGAGTTTGGATTATTTGGTCCAATGTGTAAAACAGTGCATTTAGTCGGGTTCAGAGGAAGACGCCACATTGTAGACCAATTAGTAATAGTGACCAAATCGCCTTGTAGATCTCTGCTAGATGTTAGAGGATTTCCAAAAAGTTTAATATCATCAGCAAAAATGAGGGACCTGGATGTAAAAGCGGCAGGAATATCTGCAGTGTAAAGTATAAATAGCAAGGGCCCCAATACGGAACCTTGAGATACACCACTCAGAACATCTTTAGTCGAAGAAACAGCATTACCAACGTGAACGCGAAAAGTTCGATTTGTTAGGAAAGCTGAGATCCAGTTTAATAAGTTATCTCTTATGCCAAGGTGCTCAAGCTTATGTATGAGTAAAGCAGTTGGTACTTTGTCAAACGCCTTGGCAAAATCGAGATAAATGACATCAGTTGGGAGTCCTTTGTCTTGAGCGACGGTCCATTCATTTGTGGCTACTAAGAGGTTAGTGCAAGTGGATCTTTTAGGTTGAAATCCATGCTGCTGCTCGGGTATCAAGTTGTAACGTGTAACATGGACCTGGAGCTGTCTGGCAATTATTCTTTCCATACTCTTACATATGTGGGAGGTAAGACTAATTGGTCTGTAATTTGCGGTTGAAAATTTATCTCCTTTCTTGAATATTGGCGTTACCTGCGCAATTAACCATGCTTGTGGAAGCTTGCCAGTCCTAAATGAAAGTTTCATAAGGTTTGAAATAGGATGAGATAGTTGGTCAGCACAGTTACTGAGAATTTGTGAACTTATCTGATCTGGTCCAGGAGATGAAGATTTTAGTGATCGGAGCACTTGTACAACATCATCGGACTCAAATTCTATTGCAGTAAGTTAAAAGTATAACATAACATAAAAATAGATGGAGAGACAATGCAACAAGTAGAAAAATGCAGATACTTAGGCACAGTGGATTCTGAAGATGGAAAAATTCAGAGAGACCTCTCTACGGAGAGAGGACCACCCTCTCTCTGCAACGGTGCAGAGGTTTGGGTGGTTTTGGGCTTAACATTTTTTTTGCTGACTTTTGTCATGTTGGTTGTGTTAGATTATTTTTGGAATATTTGTCGATCACGTGCTGCACACATTAGCAAACTCGTTGTCGAGAAACTGTTTCGTAAATTCTGGTAAGTTTCACTACTAATGAACGTTTCTGAAACAGACGAAGAAGGCGACGTTGACAGACGTTGGTGATCAAGCGTTGAGACGACGCTGGTGGAGGAACCGAAGACATAGAAGATTGCTCCGTGGATTTTATGGATCTATACTCTCGAATGGGCTAGGAAGAGGAAAGAGGGTACCTTAGGGGCCTCAGTCCTTTCAAGTTGTACACAAGCGTACTGTTTTGATACTCTGTCGTGCGTTCAATAACATTTATCTTACGCATGGTGAAGCATGCACCGTCACTTTTAGATTCCTTATAACACTTAGGTTTTTTTAGGAGAACATTCAAACTCAACTAAAGCAATCAATTTTATATCAAACGAAAAAACTCGACCTCTCTATGACATTCACGAGTTATGAGCGGGATCGTCCACGGAACTCCGATTTAGAGTGTCTACTTCCCTTCCTTACCGTCCACGTTGGCAGTGGTGCACGACTTTGACCTGGACGCAGCCATCTCTGCTCTTTCGATCCGTACATAACTTTTACCATTTTCTATGAGCGATGGTGAGCAAGTTCTTGCGTAACGCCAAAACATTACATGAAGTTTCAACTACGAAAACAATCGGAAAGGCGTAAATTCTACTTTAAAATGGATGAAGATGAAGAAATTTTGGAAAGAGTAGGCGCAGTAGGAAGATTATTCAACAGAATCCAAACGTTGTTCCTAATGAACGAAAGAAATACCAACCAACATAGAGATCTTAAAAATAACAATACCAATTTTGATATACATTTCTGAATCTGGAATAACCACAGAGAAGCGCAGTTCCGAAATAAGAAGCTCTGAAATTAGATTTCTTAGAAAAAATAAATAATAAATAAATAAATAAATAATAGGTTCCCTACAGGTTTTCCATATGCGTACAAGGAGCAAAGAAAGTAAGTTCTCCGTTTCTATAACACGCTTTCTATAAAAGCCACATGGTCAGTGTGACGTTTCGACCGGTCATTTTATCCCTATATGAACAGGTAGTCATTTATAAGTATAAAATACTTGAGGCTGAGTCGACCTCAGAGCTGTCTGCACAATATCGGAAGATAAAAATCCGAAGGAGGTGGGAGGTATCGATCAAGCCTCCCTGTGCTCCGTAGGCAATCATCTTACCACGAAGCCACGGCAGAAAAAATAAAGGCAGAACAAAATTAAACAGAATTAGAAATGAAAAATTTAGAGAAAAACTAGAAATAAAGCCAGCAGAGACCATTACAGAATTAGGACAGCAAATATGACTGGGACGTATATACAGAATGAGCGAAGACAAAATAGTAAAAATTGTTTTTGAAGCAAGAACAATGAAAAAAATTACACCGAGAAAAACTTGACAACAAGAAATAAATGAAGCTATAGCGTAGATAGGTGTAAATTAAAAGGATGTAAGGAAATACTAAAATAAAACATGATGAAAAGGAATATGGAGAACAACGTCAGAAAATAATAAACTCGTGTACAGCCTTACAATGCAAGCTAGAGAGTCTTAAGGATTAAGTTAAGATTTTAAAAGACAGTGTCCAAGAAAATAAACAGAGAGAAAAAAGTTAAATTTCTGCTCTGCCGCACTAGATTATAATTAATAATTATTTTAAAAAACAAAAGCAATTTTAACAGAAAATATCTTTTTCCATAAAGTAAAATAAATATTAAATACATGCAAATTTCTCAAGTAAACAAATCTCAAAGTTCTAAAATAAAATTTGTTTGTAGTTTAACTTTAAAAAAACTTGAAGGAATCTTACATAAAGTTTAAGCTTGTGGCCAAACTATCTAAGTGTAGGGAAAGAAAGCGCAACGCTACTTCGCGCACTGAATTGTTGATAATAATTTTCAAGAGGAGCGTGAACCAATTTAGTAAAACGCAAAGACAGATAAAAGTCTCTGTTTGTTATGGGACCCTGGAGACTGAGTTGTAACTAGCGAAATGGTCCCAGAACTTTAGATGCGATACACTAATGTAACTTATAATGAATATTTACTTTTTTATTTTGTAAAAAAAAAAAACTTGCGAAAAGAAACTAAGAGAGTGAGAAATATTTTAATTTTATGATTTATTTATCGCTGAGAGGTATTTCGGGATGGGTACCGACGGATTTGAGTAGATCGTTATATTTGTAAAAATGTAAAGATCTCCCTCATCCATACACTTTGTTTCCCTTTTTCATCTTTATGCTGCAGGTACGTGAATTATTCACAATGCGATAAAAAACAAAATTGAAGTATTCGAAATGCATTGCTAGAGACGAATGTGGAGAATATTTTGCACAGCAAAACGTATAAGTTTTTTGCTTCTCGAGAAAATCATACTAAAGGTGAGGACTGTCCTTAATTTTACATGATCGAATCCTTCACTTCTTTGGTCACATCGCCAGAAGGACTGATAACTTGAAGAAAAGAATTGTCCAAGGTAAAATTGGTGGAAAAAGAAGACGCGGTAAATCTATACAAATATGGCTCGATGTCACTGAAGATATTCTGCGTAAGGTGCTAGAGTAGCCTTTGTCGCGCCCGTAAGGCCGCTATGTTTATTAAATTAAATTTTCTTAATTTAATTTAAAACATAAAAACTTTTGGTGTTTTTATAAAATGTTGAACTCCGCTCTTGCGAGTTTTAACATTACAAAATCAAACTAATCCACTTGTTACCTGACCTGTTCAGAGAGTGTGTGTATAGTTAGCCTGCCGGAATATATATTTTACAAGTTTTCTTAACTTAAATTACGCGTATCTAACGTGGTTTTAGTGAATCTACACCTGCTGTTCTTCATTAAAATATTGTGTGTGTCTACCAGCATCATAGGATCTAATCCAAGAACCCAGGAACCTGTTTTTTGGGACACCAGTGCCACATCTGTAAAATTGGAATAAATATTCTACATATTTATTAAGAATACATCTACTGTAAGTCTGTTCCAATTTTACATACATTTTAATTCATTGTTTAATTAATATATTTTTATTTGCAACATTTTAAATTCAATTTTGTTATCGCCTCTGCGCGATCTTGTATTTTTTTGTTCACACACGCTGATCTCTTGATCACGTGTGTTGATTTATTCTGAATTTCAATTTAACATCTGTAATTTTGTATTTAATATTATTAATTTTGTTATATTATCAGTTTTTATTTATTATTGTATTTGTGGTACTGTATTCATTTATGTGATACGTCCACCGTGTTGAGCAACGTTTTCCGCATTGTTTGTCGCTTGGCTAGGGTTTTCAGAGACGTCGTGGGATTTCTAGGTTTGGTTCCTCCATAGCCATTACTTGTGGGCCTAGGATTTTACCCGTCTACACCCCAGCTAGGGCTACCATTTCCCTTGTGTTAGTCTCCTAGAGCAGCCCCTAGGAGCAGAAGAGTTTTTTATCCCCTCTCCTTTCCTCTAGGTCGTCCGTGTCTTCCTCTGCGGCTCAACTCGGTGCGTTCATGTCACATAACCTCCGTTTCATTTCTTATTCCAACCTTCTGCTGGTGGTCCTTCGAGGTGTCCGCCACGAAGACCATTTGTGTGACTGTCTGGCCACCCTACCTTACTTAGGCGGGGAGCGAGCGCCACAACCTTAAAGACGTCAAAATCGCAACAAATGGAAGTTAAAAGGAACAAGTCACTTTATCTCAAAGTGATTAAATATAATTCATCTATTTGACCGCATAATGGAAGATGATGAAATAGTCCAGTGGTTTCGTCGAAATATATACACTTGACGATAATGAAACATTTTGCCCCAAAGCACACATTTGAGAATCGCAATGACGTCAAAATGGCTATGAAAATAGCAGATCAGGTACGAAAACTAAAAGTAATTTTCACGAAAGAACAAAAGAGAAAAGTACATAATTGTAGAATGAATCTTTAACTACACTTTACCGAATGCAAATATGTATCTTTCTTCACAAGATGGAAATTATAATTCAAGGTATGGCACAGGAAAAAAAAAACGGCCAGACTTATAATACGTACATCGTTTTCTACTAACCTCGGATCTTAAATCACGAATACGCTATAAATAGGTGTTGCAGGCCAAAATTATTTCAACATGTGTACCACAGTGGCATTAGCATCAATTGCGGCTTGATATAATGTGTTATAGGCACTAGACCAAATATTCTCAATCCAAAAATTAATCGATAAATTGTTCATATTTTTACGTGGATCGGAGAAAATATTATATCCATTGGCCCGGAACAGGGCCGTGGAGAGCCAATGCCTGGGGAAAGATTCTTACCAGGTTCACAATATACATAAAATAACAATAGATCGGGGCCCTATCCTGGCCCCTAAGAATCTCGGGCCTGGTGATTTCTATTCCTTCATCACCCCCTCACGACGAACCTGCCCGTAACCATGAATATTGACCATCGTTACACCGCTCAAATCTGCATTTTAGTTCCGGAATTTTTCTTGCCAGCTACGGGAGTAATACTCAACGACTACAATTCGCATACGCCGAAAAATTATACCTAATCGGTGTTGCTCAATGTAAACTTTTAAAATGTTATATACAAGTTATAACAGCCGTTAATTGTTTTACAAAAGTTGTAAATTGTAAATATCGTTAATTGTTTGGGAAGCTGTTCAAGAATATGATATTTACGGACCCTGGCTAACATCTAGAAATCTACATACCTGGCTATTTATACCGCAAACTACGCAACTTTAAGAACATTTGTGAAATTATTATAAGGCATTCCATTATCATCAAAAACACACTGCAAGTATGAAAAGATGGTTATATAAAATCTTTCATATCCTCTCCAAATATTTTTACTAATGCAGAACTTTAGGTAAGGACCTACACATAACGCATTACCACAGTAATAAAGCTCTGTAAGTGGAGATGGATTCGGCAAACCTTAAGGGGTTCCTATAAAATTACAGAGGAGCTGCTATGTATGCGCGAGGTAGTTAGACTTTGAATGATTTGGAGGACTGTCACCAAAGTTGTTGAAAAATCTTTTATTTTTTCGTTAGTTATTTAATTTTTTGGATGAAACAAAACAGATGTGTGAGAGATGATAGAAAACCGAAATTATGGTACTTCATAGAGTGCAGTCGAAGCTCTGACTGAAAACTGGGTTCGTTAAATAAGTTTTATAAATGCTTTATGATCATTGGCGTAATGATAGTGAATGATAATGAATTTCTTGTAAAATATTGATAAAGCTTATTTTTATAAAAAATTATATGTAAAACGGTCCATCCCTTCAAAACAGTGTCACAAAGGTAACTCTAGGTCAGGATTGCGATACCTAGACATTCTGACAGCTATTCGATCAAAAAACTATTTGTCAGTATCTAAGCAAGCATAATTTAGTTACGAAATGAATACGCTGCATTTTCGTAATTAAGTAATGTTTGTCATGACGAATGAATAGCGGAACTAGGTTAATTGGAGGTATAAGTAAATGGATGTCTTACGGAACCCAGGCAGAGGAATCTAACTTACGACGTTCACTCAACCACGGTGGCGACTACGAGTCCGACTCCATATACGACTACTTTCGGGTAGACCAAGCAGCAGTTCTCGTGTGCGCGAGGGAATACTTCATCATGCCTCGACTCCCAGATAGTCAATCTGCGCCAGGAGGCAGGTTCAAAGCAATCCCGGCTAGCGCAGGGTGGGCGGGAGACTTCTCCAGCTTCCATGGAACATTCCATAAAGTATTGTTTTTATAACTTATAATTGTTTAGTAAATTTATTGTTAAAACCAGGAATAGTTTTCCATCAAACCACCCCCGTGACAACGTTTCTAGCCCACCTCTATCCACAATTTTATACCCCACCTCTATCCTTTATTTTCCCCTAAATACTTCATTGATGGAGATTCAAACTTTAGGAAACAATGAAACTGTCGAGCAATAAAATAGCAATAAACAGCTTTATTACCCGAATAGTATCAGCTTATACAATGAAAATAAAAGTAAATAAAACAATAAATATATCAATGAGTATTTAGCAAAGAAATTTACGAGTGAACGAATAAATTTTGATTGATCTAAATTGATCCATTCATAAATAAGTTTCATCATTATTTGTACACATGAAACCAGGAAAAATAATGAAAATGGAAGATAATATTTTCATTAAAATTGTTTATTAAGACATATTATATTTACAAAACTTTACTGCACAGTAATAATAAAGAGTTCTAGACGCCTAGGTGGCACATAACGCACAGAAATTTTCTGTTTTTATACTCCCAGATGCAGAAGCAACCGCAGAAAAGAAATTGTTTTCCTTCGTATTTGCCACTGTTGATGGACCCATATAAATTTTCTTCGAGATAAAGAACATGTTAGCCGACTGTGTCCAGGTCAAGGAAATCAGGAACAGGTTTGTGTTACAATATATTTATCGCCTAAACTAAACCTTAGATATCTAACTACAGATTTTTCGTTTAAGATTGTTTGTTTTCCCTAAGAAACTTGTTTAATGTTTGTAGGCTTTCCTTTTATGTTATGATCTTTATATTATACATGTTATATTAGGTGGTACTTGACCTTTTTACCGACCACCAACATATATAAGGGAGGTATTGTGATCATACCGATTTTGACATTTCGAGATTTCGATGGATCTCCACGAATTGAGGTTCCTACATAACGTTTTGACTATTTTTGGCATGATGTCTGTCGGTTTGTCTGTCCGTCTGTATGTCTGTCCGTCTGTCCGTCCGTCCGTTTGTCTGTCTGTCTGTGTACACGTGCAGAGCAAATTCGGCTGAAAGGATTTTTATGAAACTTCATATTTAAGCTTCTGCCATCAATGGCACGAGTTAATAAACTTTTGGTAAAAATCGGTTGACTAAAAATGGGAGTTTACTTGTGTCGATTTTAAAATTTTTGTGCATATTTCACAACACAAAACTATTTCAAAAAAATTTATTGTACAAAAGTTGCTATAAAAGCAACAAATAATAACTTTTATTTGAGATGTTTTTTGATAAAACGAAAAATTTCAAATAATTTCTGTAAAATTTTTTAATTTTTTTCTAATTCTCAATTTTATCATACTTATATGTAACGTTTCCATGGTCATGATAAATAATATCTCTGTTAGAAAATATTACTCTGCTGCTAGAATGTATTTTATATAAGTACTTTATGATAGCGGTCGGTCCTGTGGTGGCCACAGCTGATTTTTATAGCTTTGTATCATCGCCCACACATCTCTTTCTTTTTCGAAATAGATATTTATGTAATTTATTTGTGCTTATCCATACATGTGTTCTTTTATCATAACTAATGAACGGACACAATTACTCTTTTTAAGAAATATTTTTAAAAAAACCATATCAAGCTGCAAATATATTAAAATGTGTTTAATTAAATATTATGTGTAATCTGCGTCCTTAAAATTGTAATGCATAACGTGATGCAATTGTCTAAAGAAATACAGTGACTCTTCGACTTACGAACTGTTCGTCATACGAACTTTTCAATATACAAACTTTTTCATATATTGCGACCTCTATAGTGCGTTCAAAGGTGAGTTTGCAGTACAGGGCATATGGAGTAGTTCTTTTTCATACTCTCTAATGGGTTTACACAATGACACTATCCTTTTCTTGCTTGTCGACGTTGCCAGCTCTAAAACGTGCTGATCTGTGAAGACGCAGTATTCTACAAATGGCCATTTGTTTTTGTTGAGTTTTCTTTTTTTGAGTTTTATAAGAGTTGATTTTTGTAAATCATACGAATTTTTCATATTATTATAATTGACACATTTGACACTTTTACAACATTTGGCAACACCGCTCCCATTTTCCATAAGAGCTATACTGCAAACTCACCTTCGAACGCACTATAGATAAAACCTAGACTCGAGATACAACCCATGACGCTTTTCTTTTCAAATAAACCAAAGCTTGTTTTACATTATACTTCTTTTAACTTTTTCTCTATAACTAGAAACAGGTTTAATGCAGAGCACTGCACCAACTTATATGTATACACGTTTAGCTGAGCGTGCGCTAAACCGTAAGCTACTGATGACAACAAATCGAAAACTTCTGAACCCAAAACCAGCCACAAGAAAATTGATCTAAACCAAAGATTTGATGAATAAAAATTAATATGTAATGGTATACAAAATATATATTTATTGTGTAAAATACTCCTTCTCACTCCTACATTTCTTTTTATTTTCTTCATTTAGTTAAGGATAGTATATTTAAAATTTTGGATTTGTATTGTTTTTTAATTTTTGAATTTTGGAACGGATTAATTAATTTTCCGTCAGATATAAGAGCAAATTGGATTTCGGAACGTACTTTTTCAGATACAAACGGTGATCAGGAACGAATGAAGTTTCTAAGTCGAGGTACCACTGTATTAAGTTTACACTATGTTTACAAATCAAAGACGACTTTTTATTAGACTTCAATTAGGTTTACTAATTTGTGGACCTATATAAAAATTGTTGCTACGGAAATGTAACATATAAGATCAGCAATCAACAGTTGCTAGGATATAGATATTATTGATATTGTTATGTAAAAAATATGAAGTAAAGTGTATGTCAAAATATTATATGAAATGTATATAGATATTAAATATTACAATTATATATACATATAAATTACTCTGTATTAGGAGATTACTATGACCCAAAAACATTATATTATTGAATTACTAGAACGTTTCGGTATGGTAAATTCGAACCCAGTAAAAACACCAATGGAACCAAAGGCTAGACCAGGGATTAGATTGCTACAACGTTACAAAATTTCTTTGTAGATGGCAGCACATAACAATTTTACTAAATAATTCAAGGATTATCAGTGGCTGTAAAACAATGGTGCGAGCTACCCATCTTCTAGTTTAATGACAAAACACTATATGTTTCAAGAAACTCGCGCTAATATAATAATTCCGCCTGTTTAGAACCATCATATATAAAACAAAACATGTGCGATGTAAGGCGGTGTGACGTATGCACAGTTGTGTAGCAATCTATTCCCGGGTTATACCGTAAAATTTAATAAACCTAAGGAAAAATGGGAGGAAATGGATAAATGTCCATATCAAAATTTAATTGGTAGTTTGATATATTTAGCAGTTGGTACAAGACCTGATATTGCTTTTGCTACCAATTGTCTCAGCCAGTTTACCACTAATTTTGGAAAAGAACATTGGTTAGCGGCAAAGAGAATTTTAAGATATCTAAAGGGAACTATAGATATGGAAATTAAATACTGTCGTAGCAACAAGGAGTTAATGGGCTATGCTGATGCAGACTGGGGTTCATGTATTGTAGACAGACGTTCATATACTGGTTTTGTCTTCACTTTAGCGAATGGACCTATTAGTTGGGAAGCGCGTAAGCAACATACAGTCGCACTGTCTAGTACTGAAGCGGAATACATGGCACTTGTAGAAGCTGCAAAAGAAGCAATTTATTTGAAAAATCTGCTACAAGAATTTTCATTACTAAGACAGACATCCGTACTGATATACTCCGATAATGTTGGTGCGACGTGTTTAGCTGAAAATGACACCATCCATAGCCGAACTAAACACATAGATATCAGACATCATTTTCTAAGGGAATTAATAAGAGATGGTAAGCTGGAAGTGAAACAGATCTCAACTCAAAAAATGACAGCTGATATTATGACAAAAGGTTTGACATCTGACAAACATCTGACATGTGTCAAATATTTGTCAATGCAAAATTATTAATAAATAGCTACTGCTGATTGAGGGGGAGTGTTGCTACGGTAACATATAAGATCAGCAATCAACAGTTGCTAGGATATAGATATTATTGATATTGTTATGTAAAAAATATGAAGTAAAGTAAAAAATATTATATGAAATGTATATAGATATTAAATATTACAATTATATATACATATTAATTACTCTGCATTAATAAAAATAAAAGTTTAATGAGATAGATCAGAGTTTCCCAAACTGTGCTCCGCGAGCGTCGTCTAGTGCCCCCCGATCTACTATTGTTGCTATGTATATAGCAACGATAGTGCTCCGCGACGAATTCTTCTCGTGAAAAGTGCTCCACGGCCCAAAAAGTTTGGGAAACTCTGAGATAGATTATTTGCATTCATGCCATTAATTGTACCCATTACTGGGTATTTTTATTCATTTTTATTAATTGGCGTTATTAATTTTTAATATAATGGAGTTTATAGGCACTAGGATAAATTTTTTACAGCCCTTGCCTACAGATTGGATGGTATTCATTCGAGTGTAATATAATCATTATATACGAGTCAACGATAAAATATTTTATTTATCTACAACTACATAGTTATATCATTAAAAATTAGTAAATCTAATTAAAAAGCATAAAATTTTGAGAACTCACAAGATTAGGATAAATATATTAGAAATATGGAGTCAAGCATAGCACTAGATCCTAAATATTTTGTTTCTAATAAAAAACTTAGTTCCACAACCCCTAACATAATGCACCACAATAACAAAACAACCAAAGACGGGCAATTAATTTCCAATTTATTCTCACAGTATTTTCAATCAGTTTTCGAGCCACAAAGTTAAATAATAACTAATAACAATTACCCAAATAATACTAACGTATCACTAGGTAGTAGTCCACATTTCAAAAGATAATATTAAATCTACCCTTGCTTATCTTGATACTTGACACTAATCTTGATATTAAGAAAAGTGTAGGCCCAGATAATATCCCATCACTATTTATTAAAAACTTAACAGACAGCCTCACTTTACCTTTGTATATAATTTTTAACAAAGTACTCAACGAAAACACTTTTCCAGATGTATGGAAAATAGCTATCATTGTGCCCATCTTTAAATCTGGCGACAAAAGTTTGATAAAAAATTACAGCCCTATCTCCAAATTGTGTATTTTTGGGCAAATTTTAGAATCTTTAATTTATAATATTATATATGAATCGGTAAAGCATCATCTTATACCACAACAACATGGATTCTATCGCGGCAGGTCCGTTGAAACAAATTTAAGAATATATACTGATTTTTTACTAAAAAATATAGATCAACGGAAGCAAATTGATGCAGTGTACACGGACTTCAGTAAGGCTTTCGATAAAATTAATCACAATATTTTAATTAACAAATTGCTGAAGTTCGGTATGCACGGCGATCTTTTACAATGGATCATCTCTTACATCTCCAACAGAAGTCAAGCCGTGCAAATAAATAGATATACTTCCTCATTTATTAATATTACATCTGAAGTGCCTCAAGGATCTGACCTTGGGCCATTATTATTTAGAATTTTTATAAACGATGCACTCTCAGTTATAAAACACTCCAATATACTCTAGTTTGCCGACGATATAAAATTCTATAAGAAAATTGAGAGTTTATCCAATTCTCAATTGTTACAAGAAGATCTTAATAACTTTCAAACTTTTTGTGATAGAAATAAATTATATTTAAATTATGATAAATGCCAGATTATAACCTTTACTAGAAATAGAACTAGCATAACATATAATTATAACCTAAACGACTAAATTCTCCAAACATCTAACTGTGTGAGAGATCTTGGGGTACTTCTAGATTCAAAACTCTTATTTGACCGTCATATTGACTTCATCTGTTGTAAGGCCTTGAAAATGTTGGGATTTCTAGTCCGTTCTACTAAAAAATTTCAGTCTATTGCTGTCTTTGAGTCACTGTATTTTTCCTTTGTATTTAGTCATTTAAACTTTGCATCTGTTGTATGGAATCCTAATTATCTTCAGTACATCCCAATTGGAAACAATTCAAAAAAAGCTCTTAATAATTTTTGCTATAAATCCTTTACAGAATATGTAAACTATGATGCGGCATGTTTCCCGACACTTTCCTTTAACATGTTTTGCGACACTTTCCTTTAACATGTTATATTTGAGCGATCATCGCTCGCTTACAGACATGCTGATCTTATATAAAGTTGTAACTAATAATATTCCTTCTAATGAATTATTATCATTAATAACATTTCGAATTCCGAGATGCAATACCCGTGGTACGGTACTTTTTCGTCAATCCTTGTCAAACACCAAATCATTCGATAATTCAGTAATAAATAGACTTTACACCTCTTATAATAACAATTTTTCAAATATTGACCTTTTTAACGTAAACTTAATTCGATTTAAACGCCTTTGTATTAACAAATTAAAGCACATACGTTCTGGCTGATATCATATCTTTTCCATTTTATCCGTTCTATACTTCTATACTTTAATATTCATTTCATTATTCAATTGTATATTTATACATTAATATGTTATAATTTGTTATCACCTTTTATGTAAATATGTAAAAAATTTGATAGCGAACACTTCACTGGGTTTGTCCTGTTTGTGTTCCAAACAATGTAAAATAAATAAATAAATAAATAAACTTACGTCGTCAAGATGGATACCGAACCATCAACTGATTGTAATGTACTACAATGTTTAAAACATTATTATTTATTGTTTTATTTATTCTAACTTAAAATTAGTTCCTACAACTCCTCAAGAGGAGCAAAAGATTTCGATTAAGCATCTCCATTTGGTGCGGTTCTGGGCTAAGGTCTTGATTTCACCCCAATACTTTCCCATTTCGCAAACTTATAAATAATATCCTAGTTATAAAGATGGGCTGTGTGAGGCGCAAATGACTATCGTTGCTGACCGCCAAACATTTTAACTAACTAACTAACTTACTAAATAAATACTTGTAGTGTAAAAAAACCTTCTCAAATCAAGGGTGACCACGCATGCGCGGTATTTTTTACACGGCGTGCAAGATGAGCAGCTTTAGGTATTTACAGCTGGACACATTTTGATGAACACATACAGTTGTATGCATTTATTATTTGATGGTTGTATATAAATTATAATTCTGAGAACTACGCCTGTGAATACTTGTTAACTCAAGTTCAGGCAAGGTCCGTGAATTTATTTATTACAGATTTAAATTTTTCATTTGTTTTCTTTCACGCTGTTTTATGTTTATGATCAAATAATATTTTTATTATGACTTTATAAAAAGAGTATTTAAAACATTTTGTTGCTTCTTTATAGTATAGCCAAGTAAAATTAACGAATTTTTAATGAATTTCACTTACCATGTCATTAATCATACACGCTTCATAAAGGCCATAAAAAGAAGGTTAACACCTGAAACATGGTCATTAAAACATGGTCTAATCAAGTAAACCTTAGTTTATTTTGTTCAAACTGTAACGAAATCTTTATATATAAAAGACAATATTTGTGGCTATGTCCGGAAATTCTAACCCACTTCCAGATATGCTACCGAGTTGAAATTTTGCATACAGGTAGGGAATGCTTTCATCATAACTAGAAAAATCGAAAATTTCAAAAAAGTCCCATCAGAAACGAGAAATTAATAATTTTGTTTTTAATTATATTGGACCATCGAAGTATGTATGATGCGCTCAGCGAGATCGCGGGAATTTCGTTTCAATGGTTGTTTGGACAACTATAGTAAGTTCGTGAAACATCGTTCAATGTCGTTCGGCGCGATTCATCATTACTCTGCTCTAGCTGATAAGATTTATATATTGTTATTTAGTAAAATTTTTGATTAGTGTATGCAGAGCGAGACTAAAGTGGAGCACCTGTTTTCTGGTTTTTTATTTTAGGGCATTTTTATGAACTTTGTTATTTTTATTTATTTTTTTTTTCTATTCTTTTATTTAAATGTTTAAATATAATAGTAAAATCTTTTATATATATAAAACAGAAAATCTGTGTGTACCGAGTTGGAATTTGGTATATAGGTAGGAAATGCAGTCAATATAAGGAGGCAAATCGAAAATCAGAAGAAAAAAAATGGTATCACTTAAGACGTAGACTTAACAGAAAAATTGCTTATACAGTGAAACCTCTATCTATCGTTTTTGAAGGGACCTATTGAAATAAACTATGGATGCGGGAAAACAATGAATGCGGGAATATAGGAAAAAAACACATTAATACATATTTAAATGTTTAATATGTACGTACATATATATTCTAAATAAAATTTTAAATAAAAAATATCGTAACAAAATAAAAAAGGAAGCTGCAGGCCGACAAAAAAAATTATACTTTGTATTGTATATAATCTTTCATCGTCATTTGCTTTTTGGCTTTTTATATTGCCGTAAGAAATCAATATTCTTTCGGTGTTACAAATTAATTTTTTTTCGGCATCAGTTATCGAATGCGCATAAAAAAAGTTTTCAATTTGAAAAAACACGAAATTTGCTGCGTAATTTAAACGATGAATGCGGTAAAATGATACAGAGAGAAATGATCGATGCGATCTATTTTTGCGTGTTTTGTATGAAATTAATTCGAAACCGCAAGAAATAACGATATATACGGGAAAATTATTATTCGAGGAACGATAGATAGAGGTTTCACTGTAATAAGAAAACAAATATTTTTTTTTAATGATTTTTATTTTATTGGATTGATTTACGGGAGTTACGAAGGGACAACCTAAAACTAAACTTTTGAAATATCTCATTTACTTTTGACTTAACAGCAAAAACGCACATGAGAAAAGCTGTTTAAAATAAAAATACAAATACATGTTATCCTATAAATTTTTCAATTGGTTAAGAAGCAGGGGAAGGGAGATGGGGGAGGTGCTAAAACTAAAATACTGGAAATATCTCGCTTATTATTTACTTTACATCAAAAATTTATAAAGATAATTTATAAAGACTTTGATTGAAGAACGATTATTTTCTGTTTAGTGTAGCTTCTGAATATTTAGGGGGACAGAAGGAGCGCTACTTATAAACTTGAAATATCTCTTAATATTGACTTAACATTAAACATGTGTATAACAGAAGTTGTTACAATATCAGTAATATAAATAAATAAATAAACAAATCTTTTCTGTTTAATCTTCTTCTGTATATATCATTTATAAAATTTTCTTATATATGTATATAAATACATGACCTGACTGACTCATCAACGTTCAGCCCAAATCACTAGACCTAGAAACATGAAATTCGAGAAGTATATTTCCTCCATGTCGTAAGCGATCACTAAGAAGAGAATTTTCGAAATACGACCCCTAAGGGGCTGTTAAGTGATTTCAGGGATTCCTCAATATCTCTTAGGCCCAATGAGATATTGACTTAGTTTTTGCTTACAAAGGTTACACATACACATGTTAAGAACTAAATTCAGGATTTTGTTCTAATCAACCCTCAAAGGGATAAATTTGTTATGTATTCGGAGTGAATTATAGAACCCTTCGTATTTCCTATGTATGTTGAGTTATAACATTGTGTTTTGGCATATAGGTGTCTTTTTAAAATCTTAGAAACTTTTTGACAGTTTTCTTTTAAATTTTCACGCCTAAAAGGGTAAATTGGTATTTTTTATTCAATAGAACGTCCTCTGGACATAGAAACATGAAATTCGTGGAGGAAGGAATGTTCCTTCCATGATGTGAGCACCTATTAAGAAAGATTTTTTTTAAATTCGACCCCTAATGTGGTGAAATGTTTCTTTCACGGATTCCTCAATATCTCAGACCTATAATGAGATATCGACTTGGTTTTTGGTTACAAAGATTACCCATACACATGTACAAAAACGAGGTTCAGTATTTTGCTCTGATCAACCCATACAAGGCAAATCTAGATTCAAGGATATTTATAAAACCCTTCAAGTGACCTGTTTCATTTCTTTTTGGCACATAGGCGTCTGTTTAAAATCGGTATATGTATTAAAACTCAAAAACGGATAAACCGATTTTAGTGCTATTTGCAACAGCGTATTCCAAATTTGTCTGGAAAGATTTTAAGCTATATATCATCGCGGTAAGACACCAGGTTTCCGATCAATTAAGAAATATTTAAACTAGAAAAGATACACATATTCAAAATATACCTATTTTAACGAATTTTGGGTTTAATATTGCAACAAAAATGTTCCCGAGGATATATATCACAATTTTCTTTATTTTCATTTTAGACGACAATTGTAACGTTAAATTCGCTATTGAACATTATTGTAACCCCCTAAAGCAAGACGAAGAAAACTTACTTCGGTGGCAAGAATATTTACTAACGAAAAAAAGTGCTCTGATCTATATAGGTACGATTTATAAATCAGGAATAATCACGAAGTAATTATAATAAATATCATAAAAATTATAATAAATAATTTCGTAAGGTGCAAGATAAAATGCTTTACGTGACCGGCGCTGCCTTTGGCAATGATTCTCACATGGGCATTTTCCTGGGTTAGCACATCGGGATACTTATACGTGTTGATACTAAATGTCTGTACTACCAATGTTTACAAAGAAATTCGTACTTAAATTATTTGTATAAGAAGCACATATTAATACAATTGTAGATTAAAACAAATAAATATATTTGAATGTAAAACGATTCGTAGCAACCAGTCTTGAACCGATTTCGAAATGGGCCAGATCTAAGCGGGCTACGACTACTTTATTTCGGTAGCGAAGCAGCGGGTACACTGCTAGTATTTATATATAAACACACGAACAGCACTAAGAAAAGTATAATTTTTCGATATTTAATGTATAATCAATATACATCCAGAGTATTATTTTCCAAAGAAAGTTATAAAAAATATATCATGAACCTGTTCCCTGAAAAGAAAATGTGTATACCAAGAAAAAGAAATCATATTATCTCAGAGATATTGTCAGAGAAATGAAATTATCGAATTACTGCGCGACATAAAAAAAAGAACACACAGTATTTATGAATATATGCAGTAATTTTCTGGATACATGTTTGTGTAGGTTAAGACAAGAAACGATCAGTTTTTAGACCATATCGATACACTGGTTTTTGTCTTAATACGTTTTTCTTTTTCTTTTTTTTTATTTTTTGAATTTAACGTGCTTCACCTTATTTAGGTATTAGCACTTTACAGTTCAGTTGTGTACAATTCATGTTCATATAATTATAAATTAACAATACAAATCATGCAACAGTAACAGATATAAACATATAATAACATATTAATACAATCATAATTTATTAATCAGATTGATCAGTATCTAGAAGAAATGACAATATTTTTGGGGTATTAATATCGTCCAATATTCCTCCGATGTTTGTTGGTAGTTTATGGTTATTCCGTTCGAGCTGGTATTTTTGACAATAGATTAGGATGTGCTCTACCCTTAATGCTGTATTGCATTCTTCGCAGATGGTTGGATCAGTTCTTTTAAATAGATCGTGCGTAATTCTGGTGTGGCCAATCTTCAGTCGTGTTAAAACTATTTGGTCTCTTCGTCTTTCAGTTACTGGCTGCCATTTGGTAATTGTGTCCTGGATTGTTCGGAGCTTATTTGACGTTAATTTTTCTCTTGCGGCGGATTTCATCTGGGCTTTGAGGTCATATGCCTGGATTGGAACTTTGGTTACTGCGAGGCTAGTAGCCTCTTTAGTAGCATCATCAGCCTGCTCATTTCCAGTGATGCCAGTATGTGATGATATCCATATAAAAATAATTTCCAGGATTCTTTAGGAGAGGCGGAATAAAAGGTCTTTGATAAATTTTACAAGGGGATGTTTTGGGAATATTGCTAATAAGGACTGAAGTGAACGTTTTTGTTTTTAAAACATAATAAGCGATAATGGACTTTTGTAGCTACAGTAAGCATTTGATTTTCGTACAGTACATTTCTAAGAGTTTCTTTGAACTGTTCATTATGCCTAGAGCGAAAAGACACACAAATTTTCATCAACTTAGCGAGTTTGAGAGGGGGCGAATAGTGGGTCTACGAGAGGCCTGTTTAATTTAGAGAAATTAGCACTAGAACGAAGAGGAGTCTCAATAACACGAAGAACAAGAACAAGAGGTACAGAACCTCGCCAAAAGAAACCAGAACGCGAAGATCGCTGTCTTAGACTTTTGGCTCTAAGAGAACGCTTCACTTCCACAAGGGTGATTGCGGACCAATGGTTTACAGAACATGGAAGGCATTGGGATGCGAACCGTTTATCTCCGCATTTTTATGTGGATTCTCATTTTTATGTGGAAAGGCCAGCGCAGCGCACTGTCGGAGTTAAGCCTGGAACAGAATGCACAGCGCGCTACAGCGTCAGCGCGGCGTCATTTGCGACAGCGTTGCGTAGCGCCGTTGAGAAATTTCGCCTGAACACAATGCAATAATTTTTAACGCCGTCAAGTGTCACTTGACAACCTATATCTGTATTTATACGTGCGCTTTCTTTTATTAAAAGTATAATGGATGATGAAGACTTGTGAATGATGTTATTTATGTTGTATGCAAGTTATTTATACATACAAACACTTTATTATTCAGTAAAAACTGAGGTTAGGTGTTCTGCGTCAACGTTCAACAGCGTCAAAAGTTGGAAGTTGACGAACATTCAGTATCAACGGCGTAGAACGTTATCCATTCTGTGCACTTGCGTACGACAGCTTGGTTTTAACTTTCTTCTGACAGATGGTGCCGTACGTACGCCGTTAACGCGTCGTAGAACTCGGTGCATTCTGTTTCCCACTTTATGATGTGAGGGGCTATTGCATATGGCACTAGGTCACTTTTTGTCTTCATCAAAGGCATCATGATTGCCCAGCGTTACATTCAGGAAGTAGCGGAAACACATGTTCTACCCTTCCTCAGGACCCTCTGCAATCCACTGTTTCAACAAGACAATGCGCGACCACATATATTTGTATTCATTCTTATCACCTTATCCTCATTAAATAAATAAAATAGAAAAAATAGAAAATAAAATGAGCATCACATAATAAATTTATCTTCGCTTGAGAATAACAACTCGGATTGGGTCACCGTGGCAGTTGTAGATCTGAAACTTCACTTTTAGCAGCGAGAGGCCGATGCCCAATATGTAGTAGCTGTACAGTAGTAAAAACAACGATTCGGTGAGCAGTGGCGACTCGTGACATTATTTTCTGGTGGGACAAAAATATTGTTTAGGGCAAAAGCTTAACAAAAAGGTTATTGAATGAAATATCCTTGAAATAAAAAAAATTCCGGTCTTGGTGGTCCTAAAGTTTTAAGTCTAATTTTTATATCATAGGTTCAATTATTTTTGGAAACCAGTTCTAATATTGAAATACCGCTATTTTCATTCTCCTTCATTTTTAAAAATTATTTATTTATTTATTTATTATTATTTGTTCTTCCAAAATTCACCACTTACATAAAACACAATCACATAAACTTAAGAAAACGTAGCGAGTAAATTATTATCAAGTATACTAATAAAACATTATTTAAATAATGTAATTATTAAAACATCGAACTTACATAACCTTCTAATAACACAAAACTACAAACAAATGTCAAAATAAAGCACTCCAACTGATAATTAAAACTACGGACAAAATATGTTTTCACCCACTTGAACTGGCTACTACAGGTTACATACTATTGCTCGTCCTTCACCCTCGCTTGTACCCCGCATCTACACTCGTACAAATATTTGAGACATTCGCTCTTTTGCCCTGCCTGGCGTATGTCCATTCTAAGAACATTTGTTTTAGGAAGCGAAACGTGGCGCGATATGAATTTAAGTTATAAACATTTCAACATAACTAAATATTAATTTAAAATGGGTAAAATGAAAATAATACATGTTTCCATTATTATTTTTAATTAAATATTTTCTTCTTTTTCAAAAGTAAATAATTGGGAGGGCATTGCCCCGTTGCCTTCCCTGCACCAGCCGCCACTGTCGGTGAGACTACTATGGGACAGTATCTGTGGGGCATTTATCTGCCGGACATTTAGTGAAGAAAAAGATATAACATGCACAATATTTTCTATCTTGAAGTTTTTGAAAATGATCCAACAGCCGAAATACTGTATCAGTTATTTTACAATATATTAAGTGGATCTTCCATTAAACAAAAGGGGGGAAAAAAAGAAAAAAAGTGGATCTTACACCAAGTATTTTATTTTAATTTCATATTTTTCTAATAGTCATCGACAAATGAGTTCTGAACACACAAATCAGTAAAATTTAGAAATATGAAAATTATTTTATTAGGTTTCTCTCATGCAATAAGTTTTTAGAAATGAAATTCAATAGAGAACATTATGATTTGATATTTCATTATTTTAATACCCTTCCACGTATGTTCTGTATTTAGTATATGAAATAAAAATAGAAGAATTATAAGTTCTTTGAATACAGGCAGCTGAATATCCATTTTCCGTGTATAAATCTGACTTTTCTACTAGTTTCAACTTTAATAGGATCAGTGCTTTTATTAACTATAATCCGCGTTGTGCAGCGTTCTACGCTGAACTTACTTTCGGACCGCTATAGCTACAGCTCTAACTCGACTGTTTCAAGATAAGGAACTTTTTTCTCAAGATTTCTGTGGCTTTTGCCATATATTTAATAATAAAAAGCATTAAATTCTTGTTAATTAAGAAACTGTTAGTACTTGTAAGGTATATGCAAGAATGTTAAGTCGAGAACTAGTTTTACAGTCGTCTGCAGACCACATTAGAGAAATCTTCTACTTCATTTGAACTGTATATAAAGATTTCATAATCTTTACTTCAAAATAAGTTTTTCAAAACGAAATGTTTATTTCGTTTATTATGTGAGGAGGAAAAACTTGTACAAATCTTGATTAGTTACACAAAATTCAAAATTGTGATATCGGTACCAGGGTCTTCTTCTTTGTTAAGTGTATAAAACAAAAACAATAAATTAACCTTAAATGTGTTTTGTATAATCCAAATTGCGCAAACAAGAAATACAAAATTATAAAGATTGAAAAAGTGAGTTTCTTATATTTTTTATTTTTTATGTCCTTATAAAATAGTAAAAGAACTGATCTACGATCTTCCATCTACAGAATTTCCTCAATAAGAGATTTTATGTGATTATTTAGAAAATTAAAGTTGTGATTTGCATATTTAAAAAATGTTATATCTATATACTCATATATAAAATCGAGACTCAATTAGATATAATCAACACTCAGTCCAGATCATTGGATCTACAAACATGATATTCTGGAAATATAAACAGTAAATAGGGATTTTTCGAAATTTGACCTCTAGGAAGATGAAAAGGAGAAAAATGTGGTTCCCGGATTCCACAACATCTTTTAGGCCCGATAAGATATCAGGTTGGATTTTGCTTAGAAATGTTACCCATACAAATTTCTAGAAATATGTTTCAGGATTTTGCCCTAATCAATCCCTAAAGGGGTGAAACTATATTTACGGTGAATTATAGAACCCTTTGTATCTCCTGTGTCTATTGAATTTTAACATTCATTTTTGGCATATAGAGGTCTCTTTAAAATATTTAGAAAGCGTTTTGACTTTTTTTTTTTAATTTCACCCCTAAAGAAGTATTTGGTATTTTTTAAATGTTGGAACGTCCCCTGGAACTATAAATAAAAGTTTATTCTATAAGAACTATAAATAGAGTATATTCCTTTCAAATGAAGAGTGATGTTCCGTTGGTTGATGAGGACATTTATCACCCTTCTTTTGAGTTTATACTTGACGTAAAAACAGCGTACTTAAAACATAATACTAGTCACAGATACATATTTAAAAACATTGCATAAAAATTGCACATCTATTTCTTATACATTGAGTGAAGTTGAGTGGGAGAACGAACTTGCTGGTTTACGGCCAGTACTATTAAATGCATCAAAGAGAAGAATAATTTCCACAAAAAATGGAAAATCACTAAAGACAAAAATTACTATGTCTCCTTTAAAATACTTCGTGGGCGATCTAAATTCCGCAAGATTACTCAAATTATATTTCTAAAATGGAGCAGAATATCATCGACAATCACAAATCACTATGGAGTTTTATTTCCACTAAATCTAATAAATCTGGTATACCAAACTCTTTAATATACAACGACTGTGTTGCAAATGATCCTGCAACAATCTTCAGCATGTTTTCGGAATACTTCCACTCGGTCTATGAACCTGCAGACTCTGTTATAGTTAACGAAAATGTCCTTGATTCCCATTCTATTAATCTAAGTAATTTAAAATTTTCAAAAGAAGAAGTTGAAACTGCTCTCCTCAATCTCGACACTAAAAAAGGTTCCGGCCCTGACAATATTCCCCCTATATTTTTTAAAAATTTAGCCGATGACTTAACTTGTCCACTTTCCATTATTTTTAATAAGTCGCTCTCTGAAAACGTTTTTCCAGACAGCTGGAAAAAAGCATTAATTGTACCTGTTTTTAAATCTGGTGACAAATGTTTAGTTAAAAACTACCAGCCTATTTCTAAACTTAACACAATGAGCAAATTGTTTGAAAAATTGGTCTACAATTATCTTTTTCAATCGGTAAGAGCCATAATCATTCAACAACAGTACGGTTTTTTTACAGGGCGATCTGTAAATACAAATTTGTTAATATATGTGGATTATTTATCTCATAATATGAATGAACAAATTCAAGTTGATTCCATTAGCACTGACTTGAAAAAAGCGTTTGATAAAATCAACCATTCTATACTTATTAATAAACTTTTCAAACTCGGCATTCGCGGTGACCTCCTTAGATGGATTACATCCTACATTAGTAACAGATCCCAGGCTGTCTGTATCAATGGATTCACATCCAGTTTTGTAGAGCTCACTTCAGGTTTGACACAAGGGTCCCACCTTGGGCCGCTATTTTTCTTATTATTTATCAACGATGTATCATCAATATTCAAAGATGTTCAGTTCCAGCTCTTCGCCGACGATTTGAGGATTCTACAGAAACATTCGCAGTCTATCAGATGCCGATCTCCTGCAGGCGGAATTATCTAAATTTGCTACATATTGCCAGGAAAATAAACTTTTTATCAATTGTGATAAATGTCACGTCATTTCATTTTCGCGTAACAGATACATTTTGAATTATGATTACAATATTGATAATAGTGTTCTCTCAAGAGTAACCGAAATTAAAAATTTAGGTGTCATTTTCGACTCCAAACTAATATTCGATCCTCACGTTAGTTACATTTGTGCTAAATCTTTAAGAATGTTAGGCTTTATAACCCGAACTACTAAGGATTTCCGCTCTGCACAACCTATTAAATCTCTGTATTATGCTTTTTTTTTAGTAATTTAAATTATTGTTCTGTTATATGGAATCCACTCTACGACAAATATGTTAACAAACTTGAATACATTCAAAAGAAAGCGCTAAAATATATCGGCTTTAAAAATCACAATAGACTAACTGATTATAACGAAACACTGCTTGAACTTGACATGTTGTCATTAAGAGACCGTAGATCGTTATCTGATGTACTAGTATTGTATAAAATAATGAATAATATGTACAATTCCAGTGAACTAGTGTCTTTGTTTAAGCTACGCGTTGCGTCGCATAATATAAAAAATCGACATTTATTTTATAGTAATAAATCTAACAATAACATCTATTTTAATTCTCCAAAAATAAGACTTTCTGATACGTACAACAACATTTTCAACAATGTTGACATTTTTTGTTATAAACATCAACAATTTAAAAAACATTGTAAAATGGTTTTACAGCTAAAATCTCATGAGTAATATTCTTTCTTAAATAATTTCTGATTTATAAATACTTAAATATTTAGCTATTTTCATACCATCTGTAAATTTATATGTATAATTTTTTTTGTGATATCGTCATTTGTAATATCTAAGAGCACTATTTTGGGTTCGTCCTGTTTGTGCTCCAAGTAAAATAAATAAATAAATAAATACAATAAAAAATAATAAGCACTCAATAAGAAGGGATTTTTTGAAATTTGTTAGAAAGCCTTGGATCGTGGAAGAACGGTGGGAGTGGCACTCACATTTCACATTTCTATTTAGACTAACGTGCTGTTAAGACGTGCTACAAACTATATACTCGAATATTTATTTAATGTTAATAAATTTTAGTGAATGATTTGCTTCAGGATTATTCTTATACATATATTCAATTGGCTTTATTTTGAAAATATATACATATGTATTTATAAAAATATATTTATATTTAATTAAATAATTATTATTTCTTTTATAATCAACTTAATTGAACTCATCCTCATAAAGACAATAAAATAATTAGAATATTTAAATCTCATTTTCATAAATACGTACATTTTTTATCTAAATTGGATACATACATATAATATACGGCATAAAAATTGACAATATATGCTATATATGACGGACCGTCAATAAAACAAAATATCTCTCCTCGTGTTCTACAAGTTTAAGATCCGTGGACTCAACAACTAACAAATTAAAATTAGCATTTAAAACCGTAAACAATAATTTAAACATCTCGTTACAAATAAAAAGAGATTTTCCTCATGCTGTAATGAATTCTATAAAATAATTTGCGATATACGTAAAAGTAAGAGTTCAGTGGGCGGCGTCATTCGCACCGCAGACAACACGCTAATTGCATGTTTTTCGGTGAGTGCGTCAACTAAGTCGCAGTGAACGCATTGTAGACATAACGCAAATCGCTTTTTTCGATGTGAGTTCACTGAGCCGCATTCCAATCGCTAATTTACATTCGTTAGTAAACACAGAATTAGTGATAGCGAAAGAGAATTAGGTATAATTATAGTCCGTTCAAAGGTGAGTATGCAGTACAGGACGTATGGAGTAGTTCTTTTTCATACACTTTAATGGGTTTACACAATGACGCTATCCTTTTCTTGCTTGTCGACGTTGCCAGCTCTAAGATGCGCTGATCTGTGAAGACGCAGTATTCTACAAATGGTCATTTGTTTTTGTTGAGTGTTATTTTGAGTTTGATAAGAGTTGATTTTTGTAAATCATATGAGTTTTTCATATTATTATAATTGATACATTTGACACTTTTACAACATTTGGCAACGCCGCTCCCATTTGCCATAAGAGCAATACTGCATTCTCGCCTTTGAATGGGTTATAGTTCAAAATTGATAGAAGAATTGTAAATAAAAATGAAATGAAAAGTTTGGGTCCACAATATAAACAAGAAAAGAGATATTTTGAGGAATTTTATACATTGTTCCCAGACCTAGTCCAGGATGTTGTGAGTTTTTGCCAATATTTTAAAATGAGCCAACAAATTGTTGTAATTCTGATAGGTGAACCGTCGTATAGTTTAATATAAAGAGCTAAATAAAAATTAATAAAATCGATACAAAAATTAATAAAACCTGTGTTCAAAAACATTTTATGACGTATATGAACAAACGTTGTCTATGACAGTGCTTCTCAAACTATGTAATGTACCGGACCGGTATTTTTGTCTTAATGTGTTGCGGACTGGTATCATATTTAGTTACAGTGAACTTTTAATGTAACTAGGCCTAGGGTCTATTGGTAACATTTATGTAACACGAACCTAGTTTTTATGCAGTTCGTATTGGATGAGATTATTAAACTAAGGTTTTCAAGTTAATAATAAATCAAAAAATTGATGTGAAGTGTGAATTTTCACACATTTCAGGGTTTTGCAGGTATTTAATAAGTGAATGATGATTATTTTGGATGCGAAAACAGATTTTATATTAAAATATTTTTTTGTTAATTTTAATTCGAACGCCTAATACCATTATTTAGGTTTCTAAATATGTGCAGTATTTTTTTTTATACAGCAAGGTTCATCAAGAATTTTTTAAATTGCGCCTATGGCTTCCATTGGTTGTTATAAGTTCCGCCCCTCTGATTTCGTGTACATTGAAACAGAATTAAATTATAATTTAAACAATTTCCACTGGTTATTAAATTTACGATTTTAAAAATTAAATGCAACATTTGCCAAAATATAACTAGAATTTTGAAAAAATAATTTAAAAATATTAAAAATAAAAAAAAAAACAAAAAATAATATTGTCTCTTCTTGCAGGGTTCGATCTCTTTCGGATCGAGTTACTTGGGTGAAAAACCAATTCAAAAACCACTACACCAGCATATAAGTTCCAGTGTAGCGTGTTACAAAGCTATAACTTGTGTACATTATTAGCCAAAAATCACAAAAAAAGCGTTTTTTTCCAAAAACATAATCTGATCAAAAATTCTTGTTGTATTATTCCGGTTCAAATCAATGTACATTACTTAGAATTTTTTCAGATTTTTAGTTTAAACCACCTGGGCTACAGGGTGTGGGACAAAAATTTGTTTTGCACAATTTTGGCATAAATCGCGTCAAAATAATTAATTTTGCAAAAATAAAAATTTGATCGTTAATCCACGTACAAAGGGCTTTCATTTGATACCCTACTCAGAATTATAAAAAAATATTTTTTTTTCTTTGGGCACATATTTGTTTATATTTTTAGGGGGATATGTTTTTTAGATGTTTTAGTATTTTTCCTATGTGCGGGTCAAAGAGTTGTATAAGCATGCCAAATTTCAACTCTCTTGGTTTAGCCGTTTGGCTACAATTTTTACTGAACAGACAGACAGACAGACAGTGTGTGTGTGTGTGTGTGTGTGTGTGTGTGTGTGTGTGTGTGTGTGTGTGTGTGTGTGTGTGTGTGTGTGTGTGTGTGTGTGTGTGTGTGTGTGTGTGTGTGTGTGTGTGTGTGTGTGTGTGTGTGTGTGTGTGTGTGTGTGTGTGTGTGTGTGTGTGTGTGTGTGTGTGTGTGTGTGTGTGTGTGTGTGTGTGTGTGTGTGTGTGTGTGTGTGTGTGTGTGTGTGTGTGTGTGTGTGTGTGTGTGTGTGTGTGTGTGTGTGTGTGTGTGTGTGTGTGTGTGTGTGTGTGTGTGTGTGTGTGTGTGTGTGTGTGTGTGTGTGTGTGTGTGTGTGTGTGTGTGTGTGTGTGTGTGTGTGTGTGTGTGTGTGTGTGTGTGTGTGTGTGTGTGTGTGTGTGTGTGTGTGTGTGTGTGTGTGTGTGTGTGTGTGTGTGTGTGTGTGTGTGTGTGTGTGTGTGTGTGTGTGTGTGTGTGTGTGTGTGTGTGTGTGTGTGTGTGTGTGTGTGTGTGTGTGTGTGTGTGTGTGTGTGTGTGTGTGTGTGTGTGTGTGTGTGTGTGTGTGTGTGTGTGTGTGTGTGTGTGTGTGTGTGTGTGTGTGTGTGTGTGTGTGTGTGTGTGTGTGTGTGTGTGTGTGTGTGTGTGTGTGTGTGTGTGTGTGTGTGTGTGTGTGTGTGTGTGTGTGTGTGTGTGTGTGTGTGTGTGTGTGTGTGTGTGTGTGTGTGTGTGTGTGTGTGTGTGTGTGTGTGTGTGTGTGTGTGTGTGTGTGTGTGTGTGTGTGTGTGTGTGTGTGTGTATACACGATAACTCAAAAACGGTTCATCTTAGAGAATTCGTTCTGGTACTAAAAAATTCTCCTATTAAATGAAAAGAACCCTATTGTTTTTTATGAAGATCGGTTGACTAGAAATGGGAGTTTACTCTTGTCGATTTTTAGATTTTTGCGAATATTTAGCAACAGAAAAATATTTCGGAAAAATTTATTGAACAAAAGTTACTATAAATGCAATAACTAATAACTTTATTTGAGACGTTTTTTGATAAAACGAAAAATCTCGTAAAATTTTTGTAAAATTATTCAAAATTTTTCCAAGTCTCAATTTTTTCATACTTATATGTAACGTTTCCATGGTCATGATAATTAATTAAAACTAGTAAACCAAGCCTTGGACAAAAATTTTTATAGAACATAATTAGATGTATTTTTGAAGATTTATCTAAATAATTTAAAAATTTATTTTTTTAATTTAATTTTTTTTATGGGAGGGCAAGTCTAGCGGAGGTTTCCACTGGTTTTATATAAGGGTGTAAGGTGTAAGGGTATTTTATGTAAGGTCGCTGATGTAATACTTGCAAATTTTCAGCACTCTAGTAGCGGTCATTTTGTTTGGCAATAGGCTTTCTGGCTCGTTATGATTTTCACATAAAAAAAAATGTGATACTTTTTAATAATCACAACGCATTCTTATATTGTACTCCGTCTCATAATAAATTTTCTATGTCTATACTACTCGATTATCAAATATGACCTATTAAAAGTAAGCAAAATCAAAATGGCAGGTGCTATTGTATGTATATTATTAGTTTTGGCCACCCAGTATTTTGGTAATAAATCCTTTCAACTAAAAACATAATAAATTTCCAATGAAAAAGATATGAGAATGAAACGATGCGATTTTCACAAAAGTTTAATAAACTCTAAATACATTATTTCAAGCTCCTTGGTTCGTGTTACCCTCAAATATTGTGCGGTCAATGTGGCGTAAAGGTACTGTTTAAAATCGTTGATCAAAGCTGTTGTGATCGCGGATTAGGTAGTGATTCGCTTGTTCTGTCTGTTCTGTCGCGACACTTCACTCATCGATACCTCTTCCCTACCCCTTCACCACCTCTTCGTACTCTTCTTTCTTCTATCCTATGCTTTGACTCGACACTGATTAACTTTTTCTCTTTCAGAACATGCGCGGTTGGATCACCGGATTCACTGTTAAATTCTCTGCGAAATATTTCGGTGAAAATATTCTTGTGCTTTTGAAATTTTAAGGTATAGTAGGACCTTTGTAGAAAGAATTTGCAAGTGTAATATGAATATATAATTAACAACAGTGAGACAATAATAGTGTAATATCAATTTCATAGGAGTAGTTTAATAATTCTGATATTCTGCAGTAAGTTCAAAGGTTGACAAGTATACAAGATGTTAGTGGGAATTGTTTGCTAACTTTTCAAATATAATAGATACGAAGGAGGTTAACGCTACATATAACCCCCAGAGATTATTAGTTTCTTATACAAAACTAACAACCTGAAATAAAATTAGTGACAATCTTTACATCAATATGTGCACCAAATTTTTATCTATCTAATAGGATAGTTTTGATTGTAGAAAAAATTATTGTAAATATATTATCGCTCAATAACTTAATAATAGGTACCACACAACAATGTTCTGTAATTTTTTAAATATATTTGTAGGTTTCAAATATTTTTAATATTTATATAGTTTTGTGTATAAATATTCAAATAATACGCCAATTTTTTTTTTTTTTCAATATGATTATACTTTAGAACCTTCTTCGAAATATGTAATACTTGATGATAATGAAATGCCACTTGGTACACGTATTCTTTACAAATAATAAATCATTTTTAATCACAGCACCTATATTGAGAATCGCGGCAGATTCATAATGGCGGCAAAAATAAATTACCAAGTGCAATAACTGCAAGTAATTTTCACAATAGAACAAAATATCTACAAATATATTTGTAGAATGAAGCTTTAGCTATAATTTGCCGCATGGTACACAAATATGCATGGAATGGTTCTCAAGATGACGTCTATGATGCAATTTGTTTATTTACAAGTCCTTTTTACAATTGAAAATATCCTATTAGATAGATAAAAATTCGCTACAAATTTTGATGTATAGATTGTTACTAATTTTATTTCAAATTGTTAATTTTGTATAAGAAACTATACAGTTGTGCGCATTCTTATGTTAGACAAGATGAAGTATCCTACTCCTAAGCTCCTACTATAAGCATATTAAATTTAAAAGAACAATTTACCATCTAATAAACGAGGTATTTAAGAAAAAATATATTTTTATTTAATGGAACAGTCTGTACATTTTTAGGCTATCGCATGGAAAATGTATTTTACTTTTTTATGAAATAATTCAAATGTAATTAAAAAATTACAAATTCTTAAAACGAATAATTATATTAATTATATTATAATTCATATAAGAAACATAAATATTCTTCTTTTTTTAATTCAACTCATACGAACAATTATAGTTGAAATATAATTAAAATTTGATTTTTTATTGAAATTAATATTTGCAAATGTTTTGATTTTCATTAGACTAATATATCTGCGAAAAAACTCGGAGCAAAGGGTGAAAATTCTGGAATATCCTTATCGGACAGGGAATGGTTGTTTTGAATGGAAACCTAATGAGAAGATTTTAAACAAGAAATTGAAACTCAATAAAAATGTTAAATGTTAAATGTTAAAAGTCTTAGAAGGTATAGATTAAAATAATTTTTACATTATATGAAATAATTATTTGTGTTTTGTACCATTCCTTTGTTTATGGTATATAACTTAATAAATATCGAAGTTATTTGAATTTTTTCTCACTAAAATTTAAAAATCTGTTATTGAAAAATCGAAATCTATTACATATCTAGGAAAATTTGGTATCGAAGACTAAATCTGTTTTTTACCACAGAATTTTAGTAGGTGGCAAAACTGAATTGTATAACTAATTTTAAGTTTACATCCACTATGATTGGCGCGTAGAACATCAGACATATACTGACCACACTTAGTTACTCTATATTCTAGATCAGCGATGGCGAACCTTTTATTCCAGACGGGTCAAAATTGAATTCGAAATTTTGTAGATTCAAAGCGTGGGTCAAATATATAATGCGTAAATAAAAATCTGTTGCTTTAGGGTGTATTAGTGTGGAATCCCCTGCTAATCTCGTTAACTCTTCCTGAGCTAGCGGTCTTATATATGACATGTATAATACAGATATATAACAAGTAATACTACATTCATGAGAGTATCAACACTACCACAGTTAAAGCGACACGTTGGTTCACATATAGAAAACTGGAGCTCAACTTGAAAAAAACTCACAACATGGTTTTTAGTTTAAATAAGACCTTGCATAATAATGAACTGTATAAGACGGACACAGTCAAATTTTTAGGTTTCTTTTTAGATTCAAAATTAAACTGGAAAAAACACATTGATCAAACTTCAATCAAAATAAACAAATACAAATATGCTCTATAAAATCATAAAACATGTGTCGCTAGAGTCAGCCAAAGTTGTCTATTTCTCTTATATTCAGGCTAGCCTTACTTACGGTGTAGTACTTTGGGGAACTCAACTGCTGGCTTCGTCTTTTTTTTACTTCAAAAAAGATCAGTCCGAATCCTTGGTAGGGTCAACAGAAGAGCTAGCTGCAAAATTAAAAATATTTACGGTACCTTGTCTGTATTTATTACATTTACTTTTATATATAAAAGAAAATGGTAATTTGTTGCACACAAATGGTACTGTACATAACTATGATACCCGAGTTAGGTCTGACATCAGACTACCCAGAATCAAGTACAATATGTCAAAAAATTTGCGTACTTATGTCGGAGCAATTTTATTCAACCTATTACCGATTAGAATTAGAACTTTGAATAATGCAAATTTTAAATATTGCATCAAAAACTTCTTGCTAGAAAAGGCTTATTATAGCATCTCTGAATATCTAGGTGATGATTTAACCTTCCTAGCATAGATTTTCTATTTTCCATGATTTTTTTGACTAGGTTTTTGTATTTTTTGTACTTTCAATTATTATAAAATTTATTATTATTATAATAGTTTAATTCCATCGCGCTATTATCATATTTGTCGATTTCCCTAACCTGTTTCTTGAATGCGTAGACTGAGTTATTTTCGAATCTGTCTTTACAATCTTCAAAACTTCAAAGATTTACTTTTGTACGGGTCATTTGAAATCATCATACGGGTCACTTCGTGACCCGCGGGTCATACGTTCGCCCTCACTGTTCTAGATCCATAATTTAGACGAAGTGTCAGACATTTGGTGAGCGTTTAATTAATGCGTGCCAATTAGAGGTGGCAGCGACAATATAACTACAAATTTACAGCTTGTTGCCTTTCGGGATTTAATTTTATTTAGGAAATAACAGTGAGTAAACTAAATGGGGAATTATTGTGTGCTTATCCAACGTTGTAAATTTCACGTGTTGATAACTTGTTCACATTTACACCTCATTATTATGTCTAACTGTTATGTGATATTTATAACTTCACTTTGTTCTCCCAATTTGGTTAAAATTATGAAACTAGTAAAACGTAACAACTATAAAATATCAAGTTGGTGGTCTGATTGAAAGCAAATTACTGGTTTGACGACTAACTTATTGTGCACTTGCTGAGGTGGCGATTCTAACAGGAAGTAAGCGTTTATCATAGGTAATCGCTATGGTGACAAAACGTCTTAAATTTCGCGGGACTACCCGATTTTGGTTTTGTATAGGTTCCCGAAAGAAGCCTTAGGAGGGACCCCATATGTTCCAATTTTCCACAATATATAAAATAATTAATAAAAATGACTCTGGTGTAAAGAACTGCACTATAAAATAAACAGGGTGTTTCACGGAAGACTGAAAAGTGTAAATGATAACTTTTAAAAATTCAAATCTTTTATTGTTATTTGTTTTTTGTTACAACTTTTATTTCATGGAAATTTTACAGATGTTTGTGAAAAATATCTTTCAAATGTCCCTCGTTTTCTTGCGTAAAATTCGCCATTGCGAAGGCGAACACCTTTTTTTTTGCTCGTCACTTAGATTGAGAGATGAGGACCTTTTTTGCGCTTCACTTAGATTTTGGGAAGTGAGGACCTTTTTTTTTGTTCATCAATTGAATTTTGAGAGGTGAGTACTTTTTTTTAATTTGCCAAGGGCGCTAAAAACACGGTTCTGCCCCATACGCAAGTTTTTCTTACTGCGGCTCTGTATTCACATAATCCTGTTCCTTCAAGTAGAAATCTCGAATGCCAATATGGTGAATCGGAAGACCTATGCAAAATTCGGATTCTTGTGCTCGTCAGCAATACTATCAGTACTGCAGTGGAAACCAGGAAGAACAAGAAGGCGAGGAAGACCGAGAATAACGTGACTGAAAGAAGTAGAAGAAGACATAAAAAAGCCGGAATAAATGAATAGAAAAAGAAATCAAGAGATAGAAACCGTTGGAGAAAGTTATCAAAGAAACTAGGAACTACTTAAGAAGATAAAAAGGGACTAATCCATCCCAAGAAATTGGATTAAGAAAGCTCAATGAGCCCTATAATAATAATACATACATGGTGGAAAGAACTGTACTGTAAAATAAACGGGTGTCTTACGGAAGACTGAAGAGTGTAAATGATAACTTTTGAAAATTCAAAGCTTTTATTGTTATTTGTTTTTTGTTACAAAATTTATTTCATGGAGATTCTACAGATGTTTGTGAAAAATAACATCTTGCAATTATCCCCCGTTTTCTTGCGAAAAATTTGGGCTCTTTCTAGAGCATTTTTCAACTAAACGCACTGTTTCGGAAGCTAGGCTATTATTTCGGGCCCAATGTTGTCCTTTAAATGATGTATTGTGTTCGACCTATTCAAATAATTTTAGGGGCATTTCTAGGATCAGTCGAAACATCACGGTTGGCTTAATGAAATAAAATAATTGCATTGTGCTTCATTGTATTTACTTTGAAAGGCCCTTCCCAATAGTGGGTTCCAAGACTTGCGAGCGAAATCAAGTCCGAAACCCTAAAGGTCCGACGGTCGATTGCTTAGAATCTTTTTGCCAGGAATAAGGATGTTTGAATTAAAGGCCGCATTTTACTTAATCTACGTTAAATGTTTAGTTAAGGTTTAAATTAAAGAGTACACTAGAACTTACAATTAAAAGATGGCTATGAAATCCCATGAGAGACACTCCACAAAAACCTCACAATCACCGTTCACCACATAAACTTCTTAAACACCTCACAAGCCGTTAAACACATCACAACATTCACAGTGTTTAACCCGTTAACGAGGTTCGGTCAATTCATCAAAACTGCCCTCAACACTTCCAGACTACTTCTGGTTCACTACACGCTACCGGGTTTCTCAACAAAAAATGCTTGGGAGGTTCGTCCGACTTGTATAAATAATGCTTTAACTCCAAAATAACAGTGCACCAGTCCACGGTGATAAAAAATATGAAAAAAGTATCTCGTGCAATATCCAGCTTATGTCTGATTTCATTTGTATGCCTTGTACGAAAAATACAGTTTAAATGTATTTTTGACAATCGATTATGACATGTTGTACGTTTAACTGGGTGTTACATTTTGCAGGTCTAGTATATGTTTATGAGTTAGTTTTGTGTGTCCTATTCTAAGCCTAGTAAATTCTATTTGTTGTCTTCTAATTTCTTATGCTGTCCATCTTCTTGTTTCATCTTTTATGTTTAGCAGGTGATTTTGGGTAGTGTGTCTCCATTCTTCTTGTATCGTTTGTTCTATTATTCTTTGTAACTGGCTTTTCAGATCTTCCGGGGAAATTTTGAGAAAAAAGGCTACTTTGTTGCCACTCTTGTGTAATTAAGCAAAAAACTGGTTACTTAAATAGTAAACACACTACCACGTGGCTTTCATATCTATGGCCGGCGATCTAGAAACGAACAACTTACCTTCCTTGCCCCTTATACGCCTATCCAAGTGTTGGGATTATTTATTTTTATAATATGCAATGCGATTTTAGATTCGCGATGGCTTTGACAGATATAGACAATACATTTATTATTGAAGCATATTTTCGATCGGAGATAAGTAAGAAACAAAAATTAATTCTCATTAATTTGCCTTTGTAAGTTTTCCAATGTATAGCTCCTGGTAAGTACCAATGTTTAAAATTAATCTAATGAACTGGAAATTCAAACGCCTATCAATCATTAGTGGACGCTCTGTACTATATGTACACCCAATTGACTATTTATACATACTGTATGTATATATATAATTGGCTATTTATACCAGTGGCGTAGCATTCATGGAAGCAAGGAATGCTGTGCATCCCTTTTTCAATTAAATGGAAATTATTTGTTGTGAAAAATCTTAGGCTAAAAATAATTTATTCATATATTTCTTTTATCTATAGTAGAATTTGGTTAAAATAATTACTTTAAATTAGTCAAATGTATAAAGTATAAATTATAGTACAATATATGTCGAATATTAAATAGACGCTGATATAAAACTGCTGAAAAAAATACAAAGTAAAATAATAAAATACAAGATAAGTGAAGATTTGAATAAAATTGAAACGTTGGCTTAGTTAAACTGCGCGACATTAAAGAAAGAACACCCAGTAATAATTAATCTATTTCAATAATTTTTGGTACACGGTTTTGTTATAGTAAGGTAAGTAAATGATCAAAATTTAAAAAGAATCGGACAGTTAGAACCCGACAAAAATTAATAATGGTTGAGCCATGGTGCGCTATGCACTCATTAACAAGTCTGGGAATACTCCTAATTAGGTGATCGATTTCCTCCTGAGGTATCTCATCTCAGGCTACCTGTACCTCATGATAAATTGCCGCTAGAATCTGTGGGGGATGGGGTAAATTTAACAATTTTCTACCCATAATGTCCCAGACGTGTTTAATGGGTGAAAGGTCGGGAGATCTTGGGGGCCAAAGCAAAAAATTGATTTGATTATGCTGAAAGTAGTCCAACACAACTCTGGCTACATATGGTCGTGCGTTGTCTTGTTGAAACAGTGGATTGTGGAGGGTCCTGAGGGAGGATAGAACGTGTGTTTTACATTACTTCCTGAATGTAACGTTGGGAGGTCATGTTGTCTCTGATGAAGACCAAAGGTAACCTACTGCCATAAGCAATAGCCCCCCACACCATAACTACAACAGCGGCATACCCAAACAGAATCTGGATTCGTCGCTAGACTACCGCATTCCTACCACTACTCCAGTCAGTTACGTCGATGTTCAGGGGTTTGGGGTAACACAAGATTAGAACGGTAAGAAAACAGTCCAAAACTTCTTACGCGGCGATAAACGGTTCGCATCCTTCCATGTTCTGTAAACCATTGGTCCGCAATCACCTTTGTGGAACTGAAGCGGCCCCTTAGAGCCAAAAGTCTAAGTCGGAGATCTTCACGTTCTGCGCTTTTTCAGGACAACTTGTACCTCCTGCTCTTCGTATTCGGCCTTCCACGAACCATGACCGACAACAAGCCACCACAGTATTAAGACTCTTATCTCGTCCTTTGGCAATTTCTCTAAAGGATAAACTAGCGTCTCATAGACCCACTATTCGCTCCCTATCACACTCGCTAAGTTGATGAAAATTTGAGTGTTTTCTCGCTCTAGGCATAATTAACAGATCAAAGAAACTCTTAGAAACTGCACGAAAATCAACTGTTCACTGTAGCTACAAAAGTCCCTTGTCACCTATTATGTTTTAAAAACAAAAACGTGTTAAGACAAAAACCAGTGTATCGATATAGTTGAAAATCTGATCGTTTCTTGTCTTAACCTAAACAAACATGTAGCCAGAAAATTACTGCGATATATACATAAATACTGGGCGTTTTTTAATGTGGCGCAGTATAAACTTATTTTTCACTTGTCCAAATACTATTAATTCATTAAGGGCCGGTTTTACAATTCATGGTTACCTGTTGGTTAGCTCAAAAGAAAGGCTAACGACATATTTGCAATATAATAATTACCATAAGTTTCCACGGTAACCACTAGCCAGAACCTTAACGGCCGATTTTCAAACTAGCCGTAAGTGTAATTTATAAATTAACAGAAACTTCTTTTGCTCCTTAAATTTTGCGGAAAAAAAAAATACCTACTTACAAAAGTGTCTTTAAAAAACTGGAATACAGTCAACCCTTGACATTCGCTAGAGTTACGTTCCTGAGTTCCCCAAGAATGTGGATCATATAATAATATGTTTTGTCTTCAGTGAGGTTAAGGCAAAAAAAAAAAATCTGAAAGATTTAAAGCAAAACCGAAGATACCGAGAAGATAAGCAAGACCGGAGATAGATAAAAAAAAACGGAGTGGCAGTCGGAGCATATTAATAGTTTGAATTTTAACTACCTAATATTTTCAAGCAGTTTCTCAATAAAACTGCAATTTATAAATGTACTATATTGTTCTTTTATTCTGATATTGAAAAGCGAATGGCGAAAGGTACGAGTATTTGCTCGTCAATAAAAATTTCAGTAGCAATATCGTGTCTGAAAAATAGTTTATTTCATTGTATTTTACTTGTCAAGTATTTTATTTGATTGAATTGTTCTTTTATTGGTAAATAACATCTTTAAATTCACTAATGTTTTATTTTCAGTGAATAAAACGAGGTGCGAAAAATCACGAAGAAGTCATCAAATTAATTTAAGTAAAAAAGTAATTACGTTCGACAAGCAAAGTCAACTAATGAAACTGTATTTTCGTGAACAACCTCTGAAAAACTTTCTCAGTCGGCGTCCAACCTGAACAATAGCAGCGCTTCTAAAACAATCACACACAGATTTAACGAGAACTGTAGTGTATTTACATTAAGAATTTAGTTGCGCAATAATATTACGTGATGCAACGTTACCAGGGAAAATAATAATGAAAATATACTATCACTGAACACATTTTTCGAAATGTGTATATTATATATATAGACTCACACCTCGCTATACGACCACTTTTTATACGGCTTTTCGCTATAATGGCCTCCTTTAATTATGGCACTTTTTCGATTTACGGCCCAAAATGTTTCGTTAAACGGCAAAAACATGTGAAAAAAATATGGCCAGAATGCATAAAAACTAATGATCCTGAAGTTGATTCTCTTTCTGAAATTCGATAAACCATATTGAACCTTGCAAATGATCTTGGTTTTGAGTATTTGGAAGAAGGTGGTGTGCTTGATTTACTAGATGCTAATAGAGAACCCCTTTCACACGAAGAACTGATCCAATTAGAAGCCGAATGAGCACTTGAGGAGGATCCAGAGCCTGCTGCATGCAAACAGCTAACATCAAAGAACTTGTCGAATGCGCTTTCTTATTTCGAACAAAGAATAAATGTCCTTCTTCAAAATGATCCCGATGTAGAACGCAGCGCTTAAATTTCCCTAGGAATTAACTCAACCATTAGCTGTTATAAAGAACTACAAAAAGAAGCAGAAAGTAAGACAAGACAAACAACGTTGGACAATTTTTTTAAACCAGGTCAATTCTCAACAGCGGAAAGTGATGATGACAGTATAGTTTTTTAGTTTCTTGTTATGTATTTTTATTTTATATGTAAGCATTTTTAAATTAAATACATATAAAGAAAAAAATGCATTTTAAACTAAAAACTACGGTATTTTATAAAAAATTGGAACCGATCCTATTGAATTTATGTGGGTTTAAATCAAAATAATTGATTCGTTATACGGCTTTTCGCTTTGCGGCCAATTTTCCCGGAACGTATCTAGGCCGTAAAGCGAGGTATGAGCGAAAGAAGTCAAGATTTTACCTATATATATATATTCGAGGTGGAACATCGTTCGCCTATATATATATATATATATAGGCGAGCGATGTTCCACCTCGAATCCACAGAGCAATTACTTGAGCTAATGCGTTAATCACGCGCGGCGCGGATACGCGAAAGAAGTCAAGATTTTATTTAATATATATATATAATAATATAAATATTTATACAATTATATACAATTTTTCCCAAAAAATTTCGAACGGCAACGTAAAAATATTTTTCCGATACGTACAAACACTCAAGGACAAAAAAAAGGACACAATATTTCTACTTTATTAGTTCCTAGTGAGATATATAGAGTTTTCTTTATCAATATATGATAAAACACGAATAGTATAATATATTTTAAACAAATTAAAGCATGCAAGCTTGTCTTAAAAGAAATAGGCAAGCCTTTAAAGAAATATTTGAAATAAATGTGGTAAAACTCAAAACCTAACAGAAACATTAAATCATATTTATATAATGCAAATTCTAAAACATGTTGTTTTATTTAGTCTTTTAAGGACATTTGTTGATCATAGAAGTAAATTTAAACTTAAAAATAAATATGCGTTCAAAAGATGTTGCGCCAGCCGTAGCTCTGTATGAAGAGAGTTACAGTATACGTTATATCGCAAGTGTAGTGAATATTGTCACGGGGTGCCGTTTAGAAGCTAATGTTAGTCCTGTTCCTGGCCCGGCTCCTCCAGGATCGGTTGAACCACCCCAGGTAGCCGCACGAGTCGAACACGTAGAGAAGCCCTGTAGACAATAATCACATCTCGTCTTGGCGATTCCAACAGCTGGGGTGGTCCTTGGGCAGCGTGATGCGGACTGATGACCACCGACGTGATGACTGGTCACAAGAATGACTACCCGGACTCTATTCCCTAAGACCATTTTATAACTGTTAACCAGGACACTGACGTCAGGTCCTACCTCAATTGTTTTGGGAACATTATTAACTTGTGTAATTATTGGCAGTAATTAAAAGACCATAGTCTTCACAATTGAATAATCTTTATCAACACATTAGAATGTAGTTCAACACTTATGTTGGCAAACACGCAACACCCAGCATATTGTATAATTTACAAAACCGTACGTTAGCAACCTTGACCTACACAGCCTAAAGGCCTCTCAAGGAATTGGGACATTAGAATACAATTATACCATAATTGTGACAATATTCGTCGAAGAATCGTTGCTGATGCTATCAGACGATATCGGGAGACAGGACTTTAACCCAGAAAGCCCGGATCAGGTCAATCACGAGCCGCCAGCTACCGAGAAGATAGTTTTATTATAACATCTGTATTTTGTGACAGAGCAACTACCGTCGCTCAAGATTTGTAAAATGCTACGGGAACAGCAGTTCCTCCAAAAACAGTACCTAGAAGAATAATAGATCAGGGACTAACATCACACAGACCTGCACATGGCCCATTGTTGCCCGCGAATCATCAGACTGCAAGACTACAGTTAGCTCGTAACTATACGAACTGGACTAATCAGAAATGGTGCACCGTCTTGTTTTCAGATGAGTCCAAATTTTGTCTCCGATAACCTAACAGACGCGAGCGAGTCTGAGGAAGGTCAAATGAATAATTCATACCCTGCTGTATATCTCCCAAACAAGTATTTGGCGGTGGTAGTGTACTCGTGTGGGCTGTCATTTCTCTGTCATGGCACCTATTTTTGGCCGAAAATAGGGTTATGACGGCTTCCCAGAATATTCAGAAACGTTTAGCCGATCATGTTGTACCATTTGCTCTATTTGTAGGTCAAGATTTCATAAACATGCAAGATAACGCTCCACAAACGTTGCGAAAATTGTCATGGAGTACCTAGATGAAGTCGAAATTCGTCGATGGCCGTGGCCTGCTCGAAGTCCAATCATAAATCCCATTGAACACGTATGGGATATGTTAAGGTTCGGCAGCACCGACCACCCCCAAAAACCCTTTAGGAACTGCGAAGGGTTCTTTTAGAAAGATGGGACAATATATATCAAGAAAAGTTTTATAATCTAAGTATTTCACTGCGACTAAGGGCTATTATAAGAGATAGGGGAGGCAATACCCGTTATTAGCAACACTTTTGCCAACGCAAATAAATAGAATTTTTGTTTTTGTTTTTACCTTTTTTAGAATATTTTTTTATTTTGTGTAATATTATTAGTAAAAAATATTGATAATAAAAAATAGTATTTTAGTGCTTCCTTCTTATTATACAATAGCTATCAATGCATTAACAGCTAAGTTAGGGCTATTTGTAACTTTTAAATCAATATTTCAGAGTGTCCGGTTTTTTTTTGTCCCCGATTGTATTTTACGAATTTTCAGAATTTTTCTCATCTCATGCAATTGTTCCATAACTGTTGTTCTATCGCCTCCCAGCTCAACAAAATGGCCAAAATCCCGATTCAATGGATAAAAGATACAAGATTTCAAAATCTATTTCCACTTACACGTTTGGAATAGAATTTTAATTTCATATTGGTCAAGATTCATATAGCCTACTAAAAATACTTAATATTGCATTTGAACTATTTTTTTAGTATCTCCAAACATCGGAGAAAAGTCGTGTTCTCTCTATATAATTAAAGCATGGTTGATTTAAAAAATTCAGACTAGCGTCATATAACTTTATTAACAAGAAATTATTTTAGATTTAAATCATCACCTTTCAAATGGCCTTCTGTGGCTACTCATTGCTGTTGTTTTTGGAGCATACACTTTTTTAGATAGATAGATTTTTCCGATTACTTGTTATCTCTTCAATCATTTGTAACGGTGACAAACTAAACTCTCAGTTTTGTTTGTTAAGTATAAGAACGTATTAAGAATAAGAAATGTATTAGATGATATTAAATGTAACAGTTCCACCTTCAATAACAACAGTCAGAATCGGTGAAAGGCATAGGCCCAGGGCGCAAAATTCACTACCCCAAGAAATTAAATTTGTTGTTGATATAAAACTGGTTCCACTGTTCAGTGGAATCAGTGTTCCAAATCAAACATTGGAACATATATTTTACAATAATGGTTTGCAATACTTTCTTTATCTAGGGACTTTTTGTCTTTGACATGTTTATGTCTTTCAGAAATTGTATTATTTTGAATTCAGTGTTACGATTGTTGCGCAGTTGCAATATTCTAAATTTTTTGGTAGGTTGTTTTGAACTCGTTCTGTATGCTATTGTGTACAGTGCAGAAGTATATGTTTGACTATAGTTGTTGTGTTGGAAGATGTACTGATGGGTGTAGAGTGTATGTCCAAGTCTAAGTCTTGTTATAACAACTTGTTCTTTTTTTTTGTTCCCTTGATTCCCAGTGAGTCGTGTCTTGTTTGATGTACTTGAAGTGGTTGGTATTTGGTATGGTCTTCCAGTGGTTGTCCCATGTTTCTTTAACTTTCCGTTTGATTAAAGATTTCACACCGCTGGGTGGTACAGCTATCTCCATTAGTTCTTCATGTATTGCGTCTTTGGCCTGTTTGTCTACTTGCTCATTTCCCTCTATTCCGATGTGGGATGGTATCCACATAATTATTATTTTATTTTCTTCCAAAATCGCTTCGTGGATATTATCTTGAATTTGGCTGATTAATGGATTTTTTTAATATTGCTGCTGTATGGTCTGGATTACGCTGAGGGAGTCACAGTGGATAATGTATTTGTTTGGCTTTTGTTGATTTTTTCTTATTTCTTCTGTAGCTTTGAGCATACTGACAAAATTTACCAACATCATCAAAGAACTCAATAATGGATCATTCTACTAACAACTATCGCATATTTGCATCCTTGCATGTTTCAGAAAAAAAGTAATTCCTGGATTTTCCAAATGTTCTTTGTAAATATAATCCGTTAATACATTAAAAAAGAACTGGACATTAATTTTTCCACCACACAAAAAAACTTCCCAGCATACAATAAGGTAAACAGTAATCTCTGAATTTAAGAGTTTTAGGTCCGCTGTTGATCGCCCTAATGGCTGGGAAACCTGAAATAAAAGGCAACAGGACTGGACACTGTCCGTACGACAACTCAGCGTGAAACGCCGTTACCGGTAGACGAGCAACAGAGAACGCCAGACCCTGGATGACACGAGAGTTTCAACATTGACTTTTGTAACCACCCTTAGCTACAACTTTACGTTATACACAGATCCGCGCAACCATGAATTCTGGCATTTTTCTGTAAATTCGTTGAGTTTCAGCGGATTTGGAAGAAAATATATGTATGTAGGAAAATGCTGAGTTCATTGCATCGTAATATTGAGTGTTTTATTTCAACATAGTTAATTCTGATTAATAATTTCATTGTCATTATGGAAACTCTTTGATAACTCATAATAAAAACTAGTTCAGTTTGTACTTAACGAAGTCAGACATTTAAAGGCAGACCGGAACCAAGATCCAAATAAAAAATTTAGGACGAATGTATAGGGTGAGGCAGAAAGGACGGACGTTTTTGAAATGGCTAGAACTCACCACCAGATGTATTGAGAGATGTGTAGCAGGTGGCGTTAGGTTAAAATAACCAAATATATATATATATATTTTAACAATACAAAAATTTTGACAACAGTAATTCCCGTCGTACTATTGTAATGCCTATCAATATACATCGCTTAGCCTTCATTTTTTCTTGTATCTCTTCAGTTGTTTCAGAACAGTGTTATTTTAACGAGGTGTTTAGTTTTAGAAACAAGAGAATTAGGTTAGGTGGAAAAGATGGAAAACTGTTAAGTGCGTCCATGGTTACTGCACTATGACAAAGTATCAACTCATGCTTTCCTGTTGATTGAGCAAGTCACGTAAAACATTTTTAAGAGTTGACATTGTGTTATTTTTTTTAATGCCTACATCTTTTGATAGCCTGTTACATATTTAGTTTATCTACTACACAATGACAACTGCCCCAGTAGCAGAATTAATTTACGTTTCTAAGCCTACCAAGCCTATTATGTGTTTGTTCAATCTGTATTCGGCTTTATTTATACCGGCCTTATTTGCGGATTCGCTATTCACGGTTTTGGTATTTGCAGCTAAAATATTTGTGACCGCTTTCTTTATTCGAAGCTAATAAATTCGTTATTCGACAGTATGGTTTTTGAGATATACTTACATGTTTAAAATAGTTATATGTGTATCATGGCCAAAAAGTAGATCTTTTTTGGCCGCATCTGAATTTGAAAGCCAAGGCGCAGCCGAGGACTTCAAACAGATAAAGACAAAAAAGATCTTTTTGGCCAAGGTGCACATTATATTTTATTAGAAAAATTAAACTCATTTATTTACATTGGATAATTTATGGTTACTGAACAATTATAACAATTATAAATGTTTGACTGTTAGTTGTTTCAGTGTATCCATGGATCTCTAGCATCCAGCGGCTAAAAAAATAAGCGAATCAGCTTAGAATGAAGAAGATTTACTTTTCGACCGGTACTAGATGATAAAAAAGAACTGTTTTGGATATGGTCGCCCAAAAAAATATTTTAAAAGCTAGTTTAACTCCGGGTAATAAATAATGACTCTGTGATCATTATAAAAATGACCGAACACATTGTTCAGATCGCAAGTAACATAGAAGAAGATGGTTTCGAACAATTGCAATTGTTTGTTGTCCAGAAGTTGCTTGAGTCTTAAGGTGAATACTTAACTGAAGCAGACTTAGAACTTATGCTCAACAACGACGATCCAGTTGGAGAAGAACCGTAACTAACTCGGAAAATGTGACATTGACTTTAAAAATTCTGCGCGAAGGATTAAGACTTGCTAAAGAATTTTGTGACTTTTTTGGGAGTCTGATTTCCAAAAGAAAAACTGACGAATCCGAGTTACGGGATCTGTTAAAGGTTACGATACAGGAAAAAAAACTACTAAATTCTTTAAGCCAATACCTAGACCTAATAATAATTAAGTTTATCTCTTTATTTCGTAATCTTAGATATTATCTGCTATAATCATACACATTTTACCATGCCGTTTTCATGATTTCCATATTCAGGGCATATTGACCAGAATCAAAAGAGCTTTAACTGTACAATAAATTGTAACATTTATTTATTTTTTTAATGGAAACAAAAACTAAATTCTCTAAAATTAATTGAAATGAAATTAGAAATTGCTTTCCTGCGTGAATGTTGTATTTTCCGATATACGTTGCTGTTGCGACAGGATTCGAAAATTTGAGAAGGGATATGTGAATTTGATTAGATTCCCGCTTGTCACCCGGGCGGACATCAAGTCTCACTTGATTTTTATTATTTTCTCTTATATAGCGACAATTTAATAGAAAATTTTATATTACAGTGGACTTCAACTAGTGAGGCGCGAGATACTTTAGTATGCTAAGAGTTTTTTTTTTTTATAAACAAATTTTTCGATCAACCTCTCTGGATTAACAACTCTGGAGACAAATATCTTTGTTAAATTAAAAAGGTCTTTAAAATAAAACATGTAGAATTAAAACTTTAAAAAGTTTGTTTTATACTAAAAAAAAAAAATGTTTCATTTCCATGGAGCTGATTTCTTAGTTAGCCTAGCTAGCTATAATACTAGGCGTTATGATATGTCCCAGGTATTTAACGCTATCTTTGCAAAAGTTATATTTTAATTGTTTAGCGCATTAACCAAACAGTTACACATTGCTTTAAGAATTGAAATTATTTATAGACCACATAATTCTTCCACTGGAATTTATTAATGGTCTTGAAGATTCGTTTAATATAGTTTTACCATAAGGTTATTCAATTGTTTGAGTGACTTCAATATTAATTTATTAAATTTGGTTGACAATAATATTAAAATACTGACAGAATTATTGAATGCTTATAATCTATCCCAGCTCATAAATAAACCCACTCATTTTACGGGGTATTCTAAATCCTTCCTTGACCTCATTTTAATCTCTGCAAATAAGGATGTCATTTGTGTAAATTCTGGAGTCTCAAATCTATTAACTAATCACTCATTGACATATTGTACGCTTTATTTAACCTTGCTTAAATCTGATACCATCTATACATCTTTTAGAAGTTACTCCTCTTTTGATTATGATTATTTCAAGATATATTTAGTCATTAGATTGGACTGAGTTTTTTAATCACAATTGTGTTAACAACACAATCTTATGAAAGATAATATGCTATCAGCCATTGATTGTTTCGCGCCTGTAAAGGTTTAAAGATTCAATAAAGGGCGCATACCGTGGTGGACTTGTACTATAAATAAAAGTTATAAGATTCCTAAAAGAAGCATGCCGTAATTTTTAAAATTTAAAAATGGACGAGGCCTGTCAGTATTACAAACAAATGCGTAATACGGTCACTGCAGCAATTAGATGAGAAAAAAAGCCTTCTGCATTTCTCATTTGGAGAGATAGTACAATCATTCCTCCTGTTATTACTGACGTTGATGTATTAAATGAATTCTTTATTAATTCAATTCCTTGCCCTATTTAGTCGAACAGTGATGTAAATAAGATTTAAAACTCCACTTTTTTACAATCTAATATTAAATTTTCACTACAAGCTATCAATGAAGATGAAATTGAAAAGATCATACACTGCATTAAATCTATTCAATTGGCTTTGATTCTCATATAGCGCATATTCTTAATTACTGCATTTCTCATGGAGTATTTCCGAATCCATGGAAAGAAGCATCAATTCACCTTTTACCCATAACATCCAATTCTACACCTTAAAATGATTTACACCCTACCAGTATTTTACCTACAATCAGGAAGGTATTTGAAAAAATAGTAAGAAGGCAAATTTATTCTTTTCTTGTCGAGCATTCTATAATCCCTCCGAGCCCGAAATGGCAAATTATTATTATTTTTTTTTTTTTGGGCTATTTCACTCTGGACCCTACCGCGTCTGCTTGTGAATCTCACACTAAGTTTGAAAAATATACCACCTGCTAGTTGCCTATCGAATACCAACATGAGTTACAAAGGACACTGGTGTTTAGGTTCTAGGATAGTACCCTAAAACAATTTTATTTAAATCCTTTTAACCAATCTATTAAATGATTTTTAAAAATTAATAATTTTCCAAATTTTCCGTTGCATTGCATAAATAAGTTTATTATTTGTCTTAATTGTTTCAATAACTAACCAAGAAATTTGTTCTTCACTTTATTTATTTATTTTTTTAAGATCACTTTGGCTAATTCAGTTACGCTCATGCCCTAGTTGTTAAATTTATAAATTTCTGTGCTATATTTGTTTTGAGTAAATCGTACACGGTACACTAAGTAGTAGTTTTTATTTGTGGGAGCGGTAATTTAAGAAATAAAATTTAATTATTATTTAAAATAAAATTATTCAATTAGTTAAAAATATTCAAATTATTTAAATATAAAAACTAATCTATTTTAAGATAAACATCCACAAAGAATAGTTGAGCTATCATATATATTTTTAGTTAAATTTTGAGAGACAAGGGTAGAAATTACGGTCGTATATTATATTATTTGTTTAAAATGTTGTCACCGTTTATCTCAAGTACATGATCGAAGGTTTATACAGATGTTGATATGCGCCCATATATTTTCAGTGATATGGACTTGGTAATTAGAGTCAATTTTAATTATTTGGGGTTAGGATTTATTGGGAATAGAAATATGAGTCTTTAAAATAAGTTAAAACGTTTTTGTTGTTAATTGGAGAGCTGATTATTTTTACAACCTCAAAAAAATGGGTTCAGAGATCAAATTATTAGTTTAAAAAAAACGGATGGGGAAATCGTGTGAGAGGAGAGGAGTCGTGAGTAAACCATCACCGGAGTCGGACGAACGTCCCAATAATTTTTGGTTGAGAAACCCGGTAGCGTGTAGTGAACCAGAAGTAGTCTGGAAGTGTTGAGGACAGTTTTGATGAATTGAACAAACCGCGATAACGGGTTAAACACTGAGTGTTGTGAGGTGTTTAACGGCTTGTGAGGTGTTAAAGAAGCGTATGTGGTGTACGGTGGTTATGAGGTTTTTGTGGAGTGGCTCTCATGGGATTTCGTAGCCATCTTGTAATTGTAAGTTCTAGTGTAATTGTCAACTTCAGTATTAACTAAACATTAAACGTAGATTAAGTAAAATACGGATTTTAATTCAAACACCCTTATTCCTGTCATAAATTATCTAAACAACCGACCGGCGGACCTTTAAGGTTTATTTATTTATTTATTTATTATTTATTTATGTAATTGAGTTGTACACAGGACGAACCTAAAAACTACAACTTCGATTGCTATACATTACAATATAGTAACTTAATATTTAACAAATTAAGCCATTAAGACGGTAATTGGATAATTGATAAATAAAAAAAAAAAAAACAAATATATATACACAAGAATGAATTAATTTTCATTAATAGTGCTTTGAACACTAAATGTATGAAGGCGACGTTTTATAGTGTTTAAACTCAAATGAAACGGATCTGCCTCCAATAATATATTATTAAATGTAGAAACTAATCGGTTTAAGGGGGCGTTTTGGGCATAGTTACTCCTAGCAAAAGGTTGTCTAAAAAGGTATTTATTTCTTAAGTTGCGAAGTGGTATATTTAAATTTATATTCATAAGGAGATACGGTGAATCAATTAAGTTTTTAATAATTTTAGTAAGAAAAATTACATCATTGTTCATGCGTCTGCAATGCAAGGTAATCATTTTGAAATAATAACATCTTGATAAGTATGAAACATGTGATATTGGGAAGCGATAACTCAAATAATTCAGAAATTTCTTTTGAATTGATTCTAAGCGACGATCATATACATTATATCTGGGATTCCATATAACGGAACAATAATTTAAATGGCATAAGACAAAGGCGTTATAAAGTGTTATAAATGTATGGTGATTTTTAAATATTTTGCATGTTCTAAATATAAATCCTAGATTCTGGTACGCTTTCTTACACACATGATCAATATGTACATTGAATAGAAATTTTTGATCAAAATACATTCCCAAGTCTTTTATAACAGATACTTCCTTTAGCAAGTTGGTATCGATGTTATAGTGATTCTGGATTAAGTTAATATTTTTGGAAAACGTTATTTGATAACATTTTTCATAGTTGAGATGAAGTTTATTATTAACGCAGTAAGTATGTAAGTTAGACAGTTCCTGTTGCATTATGACACAATCCGTTAAAGAAGATATTGTTCTAAATATTTTTAAATCGTCGGCGTATAAGAGAAAATTTAAGTTTCAGACTTGATTCTGTAGCGAACCGGTAACGTTACTTTATAACGTACCTTTTATTGTCCACTAGGTAGCGAGCCTGTGGTATTATATTATGTCTAATCTCAAACTGAAATGAGATATCTGACTAAAGGAGTTCGGGTAGTAGGCGTGAGTGTGATCCAGGGTTCAACATTACGATATGTGAATTAAATGATATGTATTTGTACTTACCAACCGACTGACCAGGCATCTTGTAATTAAGTTTGGATCTAAGCTGTTCACTAAAGTTCTTAAAGGTGAAGGGTTTACACTCGTTAACACGATTTAAAATTAATGAATTAAATTTATTAACAGTAATATTTACAAAGAAGTTAAGATAATTAAAATGATTAAATGTATTTAAAGAAATTAATAAAATAAAACAAACAGAATTGAGTAGACCACCAGAAAATATCGACACAGTGCCTCTACGAATGCTACTACCTAGATGTTACTACTAACAAGCCCGAATACTATCTGCTCTCCTCTTCAGAGAGTCGTGTATTTTTATGAAAAGTTTCTAGATATTTCGTGGAAAAGGGGTTTAGCTTTGTTCAAGGGGACGCTAGTATTCAGAGTTATTAAGCAATAACTTCTCCTTGAACAAAGAACCATTTAAAAAATATATTTCTAAAGATACATAAAATTTCTAAAATTTTATTATTTGAATTCTCAAAAGTATACCCTTTTTAAAAAGCCCAAGAAATACCTTTCAAAGGGATTCTCCCGACGGGTGTTTGTGACAGTTTCTGATGGACCACGCGATTCGTTACATTACTCCCTCCTTTTAAAAAGTGTCTATCCATTTATATGGATGGACACCTTTTCTCAAGGGTCCTTCGCAGGTTTGGCTAAACCTTCAAACCGGAGAGGGATCCAAAGAGGAGTAAATACTTAACCTTAGGGGGCGGGGATACCAATGGAAAGACCTGCAGAGGGGAAGTCATGGCGGACCGGTTCATCCCTCTTGACCTGGTGGAAGTTGACCTCACTGATGGTTGTGTAAGGATCTCAGATGTAAACCTGGTGCTGGTACCAATAGGTGGGTACCTGTTTGGATTGAAAATTGTCTCTTGCTGGTTGGTAGGCATCCATCTTGAACATCTCTTCGGACCACGGAAGTAGGAAAATTTCTTTCTTCGTGACTGGCTCGATGTCTTCGTGGAAGATGGCAAACTTGCAGCTCTTCTCCGTATAATGTCTCATGGCTCGCAACGGCTTACATTTAAATTATATTTCTTAGTGTAGAATTTCTTATTGAACAAATCATATTGTTGTAATGAATCATATTGTTCTTCAGACCATACTTTATATACAACATCTTTTCGCAAATTATTCTTCTTTATCCTTTCTTCGTTTTTCGCTTTCGTTTCATTTTCGTTTCTCGATTTCATTTTCTCTTCGTGATTTCGTTTTCGTTTCGGGGGTGGCAAAGCAACACCTCTGTTTGGCCACACGCAGATAGTTTCAGCTGTTGTTTTGTAACGTGTGCAGTCTCAACTATCGCTCCACGCCCTAGTAATAACGTGAACGGGCGAAACAGATATTTGTGGTTCGCGCTACGGGCTGAACCACCACAAATTTTACTAGTATCGTGCACGCAGACTCATTGTACAGTCGCCACGATTTCTCACTTTAATCGTCTCCGCAGACCGGTTTGACAGTCGCTACGATTTTTCTCTTGGATTAAGCGACAATAATCTACAACTCCTGACGATTTTTCATTTCAACGGACGAATATGCATAGGGCAACCCTTTTTGTTTGAGGCTCTACGTAGACAAATTTCTTCTTCTATCCTTTTGTCTGGCCTGCAATACATGTGGGCCTCATTCTTGAGAGGAATGGTAATCGTCAATTGAATTTGAGCGAAACAGGGCCTAACTGCTTGCTCGGGTGGGCTCGTCTTAAGGCCGGACGAGGGCGCTGTCATCAGGGTGGCCATTATAAATTGATGTGCGGTTAATCTTCCTAGCTAGGCGCTTAGACAACATGTCTATCTATAACAAAACATAAATTCAACACATAATGTGGATTATTCGTGGATCCATTTCTCATTGCTCGCTTCATGCGGCATCATTTTCTCGTTAAATACTGCTTTGACTTCCAACCCCGAAATCACAACTCTTCTGCCTTCTTCTGCTTCACATGTATGGACGTATAAAGTATGTCTCTTCTTCCTTAATCAATCTTGCCACGAAATCGTCAACTGATTGACGTCGCTTTCGCCTTTGATTGCCGTTGTAAGCTTCTGAGAGATTACTACGCTGGGGTCTTCATAACATCTTCTTCACGGGTCTTGAGTGGTCTGTTGTTCGAGCCTTCTTTCTTCGGGATACATCATCTTGATTGTCGTACGTCGATCTTTTGCAGGTCAGTTCCACTGATAAGGACTTCTGTGCGGTTGTTGACGGAAATAACTATTATGACGTACCGAGGTACGCGACGGAAGTAAACGGTAGCATTCTTGAGAGGCTCTGGTCGACACCCGGTGGTAAACTCGACATGAAAGATCGTCGGTGGTAACAATACATAAAATACACATATCATAATGCAATTTTTGTATCAGTGATGCTAAAGCAGCTGATACTCCCTGGATGCCGTAAAAGTCAAAACAAATTTAGGAACTAGAAATACACTTGAGCTTTTCCATTCATAAACTTATACACATTTTGTACGTTAAATCCAATTAAATCCAATAAATCAAATCTCAAATAAATCAATTAACGTTTGTAGTTTACTTCTATGTTTCGTATTGAACAAAAAACAAATTAATTAAAAATTCTACGCACTATCATTTCTCTGCGTTTCAATTATTATCTCAAATAAAATAATAATAATTTCATATCCTACAATACATTAGATTCATATCGCCTAGGTGGCGTATAGATAAGGAAAGCTTCTAGGTTGCTTTTATTCTTATGATCACTTCTGATCACTGAGTCAGTTACACGTCTAAACTTGTACTTATGCAAAAAATTAAATTTAAAACTGAGTCCAAAAGTTTAAGTAAAATTTACTAAAGTCTGTATCACCTTTTACAACAATGGCTTATCTTCAAACAACCGCTAGCGAATTGCTAGTCGTTACTGTAGCATTATGTTAAAAAAAATAAATAAAATAAAACAAAACTTAAAAAAAATCGAGATTAATGCAAATTTTGAAAATAATTAAAGTGCAAGTTATCGACGTAATCTCGAATCTACGCTTCTAAATAACTACTATTCGAGACATATTTATTAATTATAAAATTTCTCATCACAAAACTGACAATGCATCTTGCTTATTCATAGCACGCTGTATGGTGTGATACCATTTAAAATTTCAAAATAAAACACTTATTATCAAACTAAATATCCATAAATCAATTTAAATAAAAAAGAAAAAAAAACTGGATTTTATTTTTGCTAATAAAATAGAAATAAATTTAGTAATTTCCATCTAGGCAACTTACATATACTTCTCATTTTTTTTTCAACTTTTGTTTTCTGCTGGGTGAACACATACTATTATAATAGAGTTTACATATATCATACTAACGCTTAAAATTAACTTCAAATAATTTCAAAAATCATGTAATATTACGGGCATAATATTATAATACATTTAAAAACTTGTCTAAAACTTTTTTCAATCGTAAGAATTATTCTATTTAGTTTCAATAAAACGAGCTTTACTTAATGAGGAAAATACCAGTGGCGGTTTCGTAAAAATCTTTAATGTAATCATAAACGTAAACAGCATTTATTTTTGACGGAAACATTACTAACGAAATAAAAAACTATAATGCATGATATCTATTAAAATCTTTAACATAATTTTCAAAGTATTCATTATTTATATTCTTGTTCAAAGAGTACCTAATGTGTACAAAATCCGGAGAAATTAATAAGATATTAAAAAAAAAATCGTTTGCATAAAGGCAATCGGGCATAAAACTATTAGATTTGAACTATTATTTGTTTAAAATATGATAATTTTTTAAAACAAACGTGGTAGCGATTACATACATTTTTAGTTGAAAATTAAATAAGTCTAAAAAAAACAATAATTATTTACATTACTAAGTAGTACTACTTCTAATGAGTGAAGTGTACGTGTCAAACATTATTTCAAAACTCCCATTTTCAATTAATAAAATTAATAATTACAAATTATTTGTTACAAATATCGCGTTATATACAATTTGATTATTTTCTCAAAGGTTAAAATGGTTTAACAAACGGTATAATTATTTTCGTAAATGTGGTAAGTACTTTCTATTACTACCTGGGTTGGTCTAAACTTGCCTCGTTCCATGCGTTAAAGGTTGTTGTAAAACCTTTTTTTAGGTAAACGGACCCTTCAGAAAGTCGTCAAATATCAAATTTATTTACGGGCTATACAAATGTTACTACTTCATTAATATTTGTTCAAATTTTTAAAATCAAAATTCAAAGAGCATTGAGTGAAGTGAATAAATAAATATAAATGCGATAGAGCCAATCTTCAAAATAATAATTTTAGTCGATTCTCTAAGATGTCACTTAGAAATATTAGATACTAAATATACGAAATTATGTATTATTTCATACATTTCTATCAACAATCAACATTTTAATGTTGCAAATTAATGCTTAATATAAGTGTTCATGGTTCAAATCGATGTTGCACCAGCAGTAAAGAAACTAAACTGTTATATAAGTATAATTAAAATTTTATAAGTTAAAATACATGTGTAATGATGCCTTGCTCCTTTTCCAAAATATATAAGAACAACATTTTTGCTAATTACAAATTAGTCAATTTAACTTGATTACTGTTGTATTTTTATTTAATATTTACTTTAAAAAATTACATCTACTTTCGCTTTTAACTATCTTAAACTTATCCTTTTATGCAAGTCAGGTATAAGTTGTCCCTTATTCATAAATAACTACCATAAATTTTGTTCACAGACTTGGTTCTACTAAGTTTTTACAAATAAACCACAAAAGTTACCTGTTTTTTTAGTAAATATTTTTGTCAAATGTATTTCGTCAAAGGAATAATAAAGAATGGGATGTTTGGATAAATCATTTTAAAATCTCAGTTCAGTAAGTTAAATTACGAAAACAAATTGGAATATTTGAAACGTAAGGAAAGAATAATTTTTTCTACCACTTGAATATTTCGAATTCATCACTTATTAATTATTATTCTCAATTAACTTAATTATTTAAATCGTATGTCACTCGAATTCATTTTAAATCCACATCTTTTAATTTCATCTAATTCTATTCTTTTTCTTTTCTCGCTAATCACTCTTGAAACACAGTAACATAAAACACGTGACAAATTCGCAATTGTCATTTCTCTCAATATACGCATCTAAATAATATTCTCACAAGTATCTCTATTCTCTAAGATAACTAACTATACTTCCAAAATACAAAATATTCTTTCCTTTATAATTTCAATATCCATAGAAAATTGAATTAAATTTCGCTGCCACCATCCAAAGCTAAACCTTGGAAACTTTAATAATTTATATTACGGCCATAAAAAATATCGCAATATAAGAAATCATTACAAAATGTCATATTTTGTCAACAAGTAGAATAATCTATCCCATGCCCAAAATTTTGTCAAAAAATTAAGTAAAACCCACTGTAGGGTACCAAATTATGTAATGTGGTCCCTGTACGCGTCTTATAAATCTTATAAATCGCACCGCTGCCAACAAATTTGTAGCGAACCGGTAACGTTACTTTATAACGTACCTTTTATTGTCCACTAGGTAGCGAGCCTGTGGTATTATATTATGTCTAATCTCAAACTGAAATGAGATATCTGACTAAAGGAGTTCGGGTAGTAGGCGTGAGTGTGATCCAGGGTTCATCATTACGATATGTGAATTAAATGATATGTATTTGTACTTACCAACCGACTGACCAGGCATCTTGTAATTAAGTTTGGATCTAAGCTGTTCACTAAAGTTCTTAAAGGTGAAGGGTTTACACTCGTTAACACGATTTAAAATTAATGAATTAAATTTATTAACAGTAATAATTACAAATAGTTTAAATGATTAAAAGTTTAATATGCATTTAAAGGAATTAATAAAATAAAACAAACAGAATTGAGTAGACCACCAGAAAATATCGACACAGTGCCTCTACGAATGCTACTACCTAGATGTTACTACTAACAAGCCCGAATACTATCTGCTCTCCTCTTCAGAGAGTCGTGTATTTTTATGAAAAGTTTCTAGATATTTCGTGGAAAAGGGGTTTAGCTTTGTTCAAGGGGACGCTAGTATTCAGAGTTATTAAGCAATAACTTCTCCTTGAACAAAGAACCATTTAAAAAATATATTTCTAAAGATACATAAAATTTCTAAAATTTTATTATTTGAATTCTCAAAAGTATACCCTTTTTAAAAAGCCCAAGAAATACCTTTCAAAGGGATTCTCCCGACGGGTGTTTGTGACAGTTTCTGATGGACCACGCGATTCGTTACAATTCCGCTCGCAAGGCATGATATATAATTCTTTTGGTTATATGTATGTGGAAGGGCGTTTCAAAGTAAGTACCATGAAGTACAAATAAAATATTTAAAATAATTCAGCTAACCGTGACGTTTCGACCGATCCTAGATATCCCCCCACATATTTGAAACAGAACACAGAGGAAATAAAAATCAGTTTTAAGTAAAATTTAGATAATTTATTTTTTATACTCTTGTATGATCCGTAAATTTGAGAAGAAAAGAAAAAGTTTAAAAAAGCTAACAGTAGGAAATAAAAAGATTTACAATACATTTTCAAGAGGTTTTAAAAATTTGTTTTTTTAAATATTTCAACATAAAGTGCAGCTTATTCCAATAAATATGCAATGTAAGTACAAAAAAATCTTCGTTAAAAATGTTACTGTGTTAAGAAAATAAAGAAAAAAATATTCAGGTTGAAGTACCTTCTAGAAAAAGCAACCATTTTCTTTTCTGAAAACAATCAATTCGATGTAAACAAAGTACGTTTCCGTTGAGACCTGAAACAAAATAATAAAAATCATTGGACTTGATGTCTATTGCAGTGACAACCGCTGTTCTAATCAAATTCAGATGCCCTTTAACCGTAAATGTTATTTAGGGTGAAATCCACCATGACATCTTGTCTTCTATATTTATTCGAATATTAGATTCACGTTATAATATTCGTGTTTATTACTATGCCCAACAAATAATTAGCAAAATTTTTTACTTTACGTAGATCTTGATGATGTGTATATATTTTTTCCTTTTTGTAATACCATCAGGGGCAGCTTTTGATTTGAATGCAGGTAACCCTAAAAAAAATTCTCGCTTCTCAGCTGTTAATTTTTGTTATTATATTTATAATTTGAAAAGAAGCCGGCGTATCGTAGTGGTAGCATATCTACTCTGCGTTGCTAAGGTTTCGGATTCAATCCCATTCAGGCATGGAATTTTTCACAAATAAAAAATGTCCTGGCTAATTGCCAAAGTAGCAAAGGCCATTAATTTTTAAAAAAATCAAAAGACATAAACTACCTTTGCCATAAATACAAACATAACATTATGAGCCATAATTTAGCTATAAATTAAAAAAATAATTAATTTTATCAAAAACAACTGTATTTCGTACGTTTTAAGTTGAGATCAATGTACATTACTTTTAGTCTAAGTGCTTTGGGTTAGAGGTTGCGGGGCAATATTTTTTTTAGTACATTTTTAGAAAAAACGTGTTAAATTAATTATTTTAAAAAACTACTTTTCGTTTTGGGTATTATGTCAGAAATAAAATTTCCTAACTAAATTCAATATAATCATCCAATTAGTGTAAAATATTAAACATGATAAATGATAAAAAAATAATCTATTTCTTATAAGGTACACTTAAGGGCATTTAAGATAAGGGAAGACTTGTTTATTATTGTAACTTAAGACTTTTGTAAACTTAACATGAAAAGTGAATCGTAAATTCTTAACATATAATTAATGTGTCAAAAATATATGCCAACCATATGCACATAAATAATAATAAATTTTTGTCTGAAATATAAATATTAGTTTGGATACTTAAATGAGTTATCACCAATAAATTGTGAATTTTAAAATATTACAAGACGGACAGTTCAAGAGGGTGTGAAATGAAATTTAACATTTGGGCAATGTAAGCCGCTCAGAGCAGTCATCAGGGTAGTTGATTTTAAACCGTCATAACTTTGGGAGATGTTAAATAAGTTGGGCTTAAACCGTCGTAAGTTTAAGTTAATTTTTTAGAGTTCTGTTTTAAAAATCATTGGGTTAAGACGTGTGTGAGGGAGTGAGATTTTATCCATCATGGGTTAGAGATATTTAGAGTGTATGTCGTGTAACGAGTAATTCCGTATGAACGTGAAATGCCCAGCTAAAGAGATGGAGAGACAAGATTCAGAAATATGTGAGAGACAATTGGTTATTTGTCCAGTGGTTAAATTAGTGTTTGGTATAAAGTGTGTTTAGTGTGTGTGAATGTGCGTCTCATTTGGGTTTAGCTGTATCAGCGTAATTAATTGTAAGTCTAGTGTAAATAATGTAAATATTTAAATTATATCATAATTAAAGTAGATTAGTTAAAATGTTGACTTTAATTCAACAACCATTAACTCCTTCCTAGGAATCATAGCAACCAGCTAGCGAACGTGGAGGGGGGTCCAGACTAGATCCGCTCGCAAGTCTTGGAACCACGTTATGTGAGGGAGACATAGTGTTTGAGGGATGAGAGTAAGTACAAATGAAGTATATCATTATTTTATTCAAAATTAATCCGCCGACCGTGAAATTTCATATTTTATGTATCGTAGGTTCACCATAAAGAGCTTTCTTTTTATATCACACAATACATTTTTTTGAAAAACTAATCTGATATTATAAAATATTTCTGTTAAATTGTTTCGGTTTCCGTTACTGTACATTATTGAGATTATTTTCAGATTTTTAAATGAACCGCTTTGTGAAATACGGTGGGGGACAAAAGTTTAGTGACATATTTTTGGCAAACATACCATAAAAAAAATGATTTTGCAAAAATAAAAATATGCTTGTTTATTTGCACATTAACGCTACGTACAACCCCCAGAGATTATTAGTTTCTTATACAAAACTAACAATCTGAAATAAAATTAGTGACAATCTATACATCATATTTTGCACAGAATTTTTATCTATCTAATAGGTTATTTTTTATTGTAGAACAAATTATTGTAAAAATGTTATTGCTAAATAACTTAATAATAGGTATTACACAACAATGTTCTGTAATTTTTTAAATATATTTGTGGGTTTCAAATAATTTTTATATTTATATAGTTTTGTGTATAAACGTTCAAATAATACGTTAACATTTTTTTCGACATGATTGTTTATAGTTTAGAGCCTTCGTCGAAAAATATTATACTTGATGATAATGGAATGCCACTTGGTACAAGTATTCTTTACATAAAATGAAACATTTTTATCCGCCGCACCTATATTGAGAACCGCGGTAGATTCGAGGTGTCGGCAAAAGTAGATTACCAAGTACAATAACTATAAGTAATTTTCACAATAGAACAAATTATCTCCAAACATATTTGTAGAATGAAGCTTTAGCTACAATTTGTCGCATGGTACACAAATATGCGTCGAATGGTTTACAAGATGGCGTCTATAACGCAAGTTATTTATTTACAATTACATGACAGTTCTTTTGACAATTAAAAATATACTATTAGGTAGATAAAAATTCGCTGAAAATTTTGATGAATAGATTGTTACTAATTTTATTTCAGGTTGTTAGTCTTGTATAGGAAACTGTACGGTTGTGCGCACCCTTAAGGCTTCATTTGATACCCCACTCAAAATTAAAAAAAAAAATACTTATTTTTTCATTAAATACATATGTTTATATTTATGTCGCGATGAGTTTTTTGAATTTTCTATATTTTTCCTATATGTGGATCAGAGTTGTACAAGCATGCCAAATTTAATCTTCGGCTACAATTTCTACCATATAGACAGACAGACACATTAGTAACGTTATAAGAGATTTTTGATGGTTATATCTACAAAACCCTAAAAAGGCAAATAAAAAAAGATTTATTCAGATTTTATTTATTAAATCTTACAGTTTGTGGCTTTTACTAAATATTAACAACAAGTACAAGAAATTATTATATTGATTAAGAAAATTAATACTTTTTCTCGGCAGGTTTTTTTTTTAAATATTCTGTGGCAGGGACCATACAGGGACCATAGATCGCCCAGAGGGACCACAATGTCGGCATTACCGGTTACCAACAACAAACTCTATTGTTTTGTTTTTTTTTTTTCATTCTTCATTAGAACCGCATTAACAATTAGGGAGGCATTCAGGTTTTCACTGTTACAAAATTAAAAAAATTAATAAATTAAAAAACTAGCATCAACAGATTTAGAAATGCAAAATATTTTTTTTTCAGAATTTGTTTAAAAATTCATTTGTGGAATAATACGAATGATTTATAAAGAAATTTTTGATATTGTTTTTAAAAGAGTTAATACTAGTGGATTTAAAAGAGTCTGGTAGTGCATTAAAAAATGTATAAGAATAATAGATGCTGCTATTTTTAAATTTAAGTAATCTTAAGAAATGCGGATAAATCTTACTTTTATTTCTGGTGTTATAATTGTGCATTTGCTCACAGGTGACACGCCCACTTGAGTTTTTATAAGCTAGGAGGCAGTTATAAATATATAGTGAGAACAAATTCATAAGTTTTAATTTAGAGAAGTATGGCTTGCAATCAGCTGTCAAGATAAGCCAGCAAGGATTCTTAACGCTCTGCGTTGCAATGAGAAAATCCTTTCCGCAGCCGGTGAATGTCCCGATGCTAATAGTGAATAAGTGATCTGAGACTAGAAAAGTGAGAAATAAGCTACTCGCATAACATAGAACACATTATATGACCATTAGACATGAATTTGTGATTGTGATGTAAAAATGAACTTTTTTGTTTCCCTTGTTTGTTATTTGGAGGGGAAGAATAAAGCAGAATGTTGATAAAACTGAAAAGTCTGCAATATCTCCCTTATTATTGACTTAACAGCAAAATCATTTATTACAAAAATAGTTTATAATAAGAAAACAATTTTTTTAGTTTTATTAGCTTAATATTTGGGACTTACGGGCGGACACCCTAAAACTAAACTTTTAAAATATCTCCCTTATTGTTGATGTAACAGCAAAAATGTATATGACAAAAATTGTTTATAATAAGAAAATAAATCTTTTTTGTTGCATATACTTTTTCGATTCGATGAATATTTGGGGAATTTGGGGACTCCCTGAAACTAAAATCTTGAAATATCTCACTATTATTTACTTTACATCAAAAATATGTAAGGGGAAACATTGTTTTTCTTCTCTTCAATGCAGTTTTTAATAATTGATATACAAGGTGTCTCAAAAGAAATTTTATATTTAGTGGATCGATTAAAAAAAAAGTAAGCCGTATATAGAAAAAATGTTTATTAATTATTAAAATACACTTTTTGGGGATTTATTTCTTAAAAATAATATCGTCTAAATGTAGACCCTCGCGTTCTCGGCACTCATTTAATCGAACAGTAAAATTACTTATGACGTCTCGGCAGGTGGACTCAGGGATGGCTGCCATTTCGTGACGGATATTTTCTTTCAAATGCGCCAGTGAAGTCGGTTTATTGGCGTAAACTTTAGATTTAAGATAACCCCATAGGAAAAAGTCCATAGGGGTTAAATCTGGACTGCGTGGAGGCCAATTTATGTCACCTCTCCGGGAGATCAATTTGCCTGAGAATTAAGCCTCTGACTGGCATCTTGGGGCTTTAATTCTTGCACCAATTGAATTTTGTAGGGGTGCAGCTTTAGGTCTTTGTGCATAATGCGATGTTATGATGATCTATGCACATTTAAAGCACTTGCGCGCTTCCGAAATGAAAGGTTCGGTTCGTCACGAACAGACTGATTAACATTCTCCACGTTTTCTACCGTTCTTGATGACCTAGGTCGCCCGGATTTTGATTTATCCAGCGTTGTACCAGTCTCTTCAAACTTTTTAACCCAATGTCGAATGAGAGGAATGCTTGGCGCATCATTTAAGTGGCGAAAACCTCGAATACTGCAGAATTTATACGCGCTACAGTCGCCGAATCACCGTTTTTGTAAAACTCTCGCACGCATAACGCGCGGTCTGCTCCCGAGAAACGCTCCATAGTGACTATATTCCCAAGAGCCAGGCTACCGATTGACATAACCCCCGCGCCCCTCGGATACGTTGCGTTCACGCAGTAAGCTAAATAAATATAAAATTTCTTTTGAGACACCTTGTACTTATGGAGCTATGTGGAAAGCCACCTAAAAACGAAGTATCTCACTTATTATTTAGAATAAAAAAAAAACGATTATTTTCTGTTCTAGTTGAAATTAAAATATGTCACTTATCATTTACGTTAGAACAAAAATGTACATTACAAAAACTGTACGAAGTACGGTACTCCAGATAGTTATTTACACACACCGGCAAATTTAAAGGAACAGATTGAAAATTGTTTTTTTTTTTTTTTTTTAATTTTATTATTTTGTAGCCTATATCTAGATAGCTATGAATACTCTACTAAACAATGAACGAAGATTGTATCGATGCCAAGGAGAACAAAATGCAACATTTAATTTTACTACTACTCTATCTTTTGGTGGAGGTTCAATTATGGTGTGGGGTGGAATATGTTTGGGAGCTGGTACAGAGTTAGTGGTGATTGATGGCGGAGCGTTAACTGCAGATAGGTACATCAGAGATATTCTTCAAGACCATGTTGTACCTTTTGCCCCATATATCGGAGAAAATTCCACCCTAATGCAGGATAATGCGCGCCCACTGTGTAACAGACTTTTTAAATGAAGTGGGTATAACAACAACGGGTTGGCCAGCATGCTCCTCTGACCTCAACCCGATTGAACATTATTACAAAAAACATCGTACTAGAAGATTACCTGAAAGATATTGACAATATGTACACTACAGAGAAAATAATTAGATTTTTATGTCTGTTCCTTTAAATTTGCCGGTGTGTGTGTATATGTCTCTCACGCTACCGAAGCGACAAAAATGTCAGTGGGCGCTCCTTCATGTAAATGGTGACAGTTTCGTCACTTAAAAGTCTACGTTCTGAGGAACTGAAAAGTCGCCTTGCTGTCACGTCGCTTAATGTACGCTGCTATATTTAAAGCTATGGATTTGATGGTAGTGACTGTTTAGTCACTACCATCATGTTATAAAACGTCACCAGTGTACGTTAAATTTAAATTAAGCCCGGCCTTCGATAACACTGGTCAACAAATTTAAACTTTTTTTTTTGCTGTCTTAGATCTGGTACTTGTTTTCAACTAATTTTGGGGTGCTGATTTCAAAAATGTTAACAGTTTCTGCCTATCACGTCAAATTTTTGTTCTATCGTATTTTGTGTTTGTGGGACAGCAGAGCGAGAGTTAATCATTGGAAAAATTGACCGGTGAGAATACATTTAAATGTTCGAGACCCAAACATAATACACGAACCTTTGGTGGAGCGAACAAAAATCATTTTCCCCCCTCTTCATATTAAACTTGGTCTAATGAAGCAGTTTGTAAAAGCGTTGAACAAAGATGATGACTGTTTCAAATATATATCTGAAACATTTCAAAGTCTCAGTAATGAGAAGCTAAAAGCTGGCATTTTTGACGGACCACAAATTAGAAAATTAGTGAATGATCCACATTTCATTGTACATATGGATGATATGGAGAAGAATGCATGGCAATCTTTCGTGGCGCTCATCAAAAATTTTCTTGGGATTAAAAAAGCCGAAAACTATGTGGAGGTCGTTGAAAATTTGCTTGAAAATTATCATCATCTGGGGTGCAACATGAGCGTGAAACTTCATTTTTTAAACATATTTTATTTGTCATCTTGACAAATTTCCTGTCAATCTTAGAGATGTTAGTGATGAACAGGGTGAACTGTTGGAGTATTAAAGAAGACTTATCGGGAAAGGTGCACTCCAGAAAATTTTACAAACGACCATTTAATCCTTAAATTATTTTGTATTGTTATTTTAACACTCCAATTCATTAAAATGTAATTAAAACTGTTCTCATTTTCTTTCTTTCACTATAAATAAAAAATTTAGAATATTTTCTAATTATTTAGTCCTTATTGTTCGCCAAATTTGTACCAATTCCAGTATCGACGTCTAAAATTAAACGATAGAAGTATTATTTGGCCGAAAATATGTACATATTTGTTGTAGAGCAAAAATGTGATACGCAAAAACTGATGTGTTATTTGAGTTCAGCAGCAACAAATTAGTAAGAAACAAGTCTTAGATGTAAGTCAGCAAAAATTGTGTTGACCAGTGTAATCTATCAAAAACTTTTTCTTAATTACTAATATAGCGCTGCTTATTAAGGTATGCAACTACAATATCATCTAACAAATGTATAACCCCTTCGCGCCTTTGAAGGACATTTGCAACCATTTTTCAAAAAATTGGGCAGGCTGCCGTAGCACACACCGTGGTATTTACGTTGTTAAAAAATTGCTGTTTGGTGCTAAAGCAGCGTCTTCAATTTCCCCCTTTCCTGGCTCATGTAATTTCCTCTCCGGAGAAAAATGTCTTGATTCAATATTGGACATAAGTGGGGTATATCCGTTTCCCCAGTATGTGATTATGTCCATGACATTGTGTTAGTGAATCGCAGATTAAATGTATCTGAAATTGATAAAGTTCTGAAGTTTAACAGATGAATGTGGTATGAAAAACAATTCGCAAAATCAGTGGCGTAACTATGGGCCCGCTACGCATGTAACCGCGGGAGACATACCAGTTAGGGGCCCATTGAATCTATAAATTAGGGTTTGTTTTTAGCTTTCCTCCCTAGGTGAAGTTGACGAACCCACTACGGGGCCCATAGAAAATTTTGTGGGAGTGGCAAAAATGTGATTACACTACTGGATAAAATGAGTATTACTAATTTTTATTTTATAATAACAATGCCGTATTTACCGTATTTACTTATATTTACCCGCTTTATTAGCCGTATTTACTAATAACAATGATAAACACACTATTTGTGACATGGCAATTTTTAGGTATTACTGATGTTTTTTGATAAGCTGAGAACAAAACTGAAAACAGAATTATTCTATTACCCATAGATTTTCTGTAACATGCAATTTATATTTCGCAATATGCAACATTTTTATATTAAGTCAACTCACGACATGTATCTGCGATGACGAATACAACTGGTACAAGATCAATTTATTCCTACTTATCAGGTTTAAATGTATGCTTCAAAATAAATTGCGTGCATTAGTAACTACAGGTATCATTATATTCTTTATATATCGCGACTGGTGACTCTTTGAGTTCTAAGTAATTTATATTTTTTCTTTTACTTTGATTTTGCTTAATTTTAAGTATAATGATTAGGTAAATAGTGCCAGCACTGGGTCTGGGTTTTTGCCCATTCTTAGTTTTTGGGTACATTAAAACCTACAATCCACTTTTTCTCTGCCTCCAACGTCGTTTCCATTGATATTTTTTTTAATTTAGGTAAATTATAGAATGTTTAAGAGAGATCCTTCCTTATTCATGATTTACATTGCGGCACACAACAATTGATTGTTTTTTTTCCCCATGATTCACAAAAATAAAACACAAACAACAAAAAAAACACGTATTTCTCCATTGAGCAAAACAAAACAATGTCATTCTCGTATCTTCCACAAATTGCCACCAGATGGCAGGGCGCTTAGGGAGTTTCCTCTATACCCCTTCGGAAGCGAACGTCGGCCAGCGCCAAGCCCAACGTACGTTAACTGTGACTTGTGATTTGTTGTCCGTAAACACGACACGCGGAGCTAGACAAATGTAAACATTGACCATCACTAACCACACCGTCTGTGGGAACCTTAATACGCATGCCCAAACAAGTGTTCTTTCTACAGCAAAAATTGCCGAAGGGAAGTACGATGATTCCCATGCGACACATGGGGGGATTCCCCGGGAAAGCATTATGAAAGAAGAGGGGAAGAGTTATAAACATTTGTATTTTTCTTTTCAATTTATCAACCCCCTCACCCTTGACAAAATTGTTGTATAATCATCGTCTACATGTCCATCATATTTGTTATATGGATGGAGTACAACTTTAAAATTCAAACGATAAAAATGTATTTATTAAAAAAAAAAAGAAACTGTTTACTTCCCACCATATTATTTTAAAACACATAAATGTACCACAACATCGGTTAATCCGGCGGAAAATACTAAAATATGAGAACGTCACTTAAATTTACGGTACAAATCAAACAGTCCTGTCTCTTTTTAAATTAAAACATATATTTTGCTGCAAAGTATTAACATTTTAAGAAAAAGAAATTAAGATTTCTGTAAAAAACAAAGTATAATGGTGGATGATTTAAATGTGTTGTATGTGTGTTTCCATTACTGGATTTAAAGTAAATCTGATTTAACCTTCTGTGAGACAGGAGATTATTTGATACCCCAGTACAGAATTTTAGCCACATTTCTTTATACAGAGAAATAAATTTTCTGTGCGATAGACTAAACAATATAGGTGGTCCCAACAAAAAAGTATTTTTTTGAAAAAAACTCGTTTATTTGGTGTTCAATTGTTTTTTCAGTTAAATATTCTTAATTTCAAAGTGGAATACTAGATATTTTCTAATTAACCCTCCTCGTATCTCTTATAATATAGGAGTTATCAAAAACATCCTGTATATAGTTCAACTGAAGTATGTAGTATTTTTAGTAGGTTAAGAATATGAAAAAAATATAATATTTTAGATGTATCAAATTTTAAACTTTAAATAGAACCCCTATATATTATTATACTACGAGATGCTATATTACGTTATCTTCAAAAATGTTTAGAACTTCATCATCATCATCATTTATCAGGTTTATCATTAACGTCCACTGTTGAACATAGGCCTCCCCTTTACATCTCCACTCCTCTCTGTCCTGTGCCACCTGCAGCCAATTGCCGACTAGTCTCTTGATGTCATCCGTCAAACGGGTAGGAGGGCTGCCTTGGTTTCTTGAATTGTCTCTAGGCCGCCATTCTAGTATTCTCCTGGTCCATCTACCAGCATTGACTCTAGAAACATGACCTGCCCACTTCCACTTCAGACGTGAAATTCTACCAATTATATCGCAAACTTTTGTTTGCTGTCTGATCCATAAATTTGTTTTTCGATCTAAAAGTGTTACGCCATCGCTCTCTCCATCGATCTTTGTGCAACCCGTAATTTTTCCGTAGATTTTCGCGTGAGTGTGAGAGTCTCAGCACCATAGGTGAAGACTGGTAAGACACATTAATCAAATGCCTTTCTCTTGAGGCAGATGGGGAAATCACCTTTTAAAATGTTCCTCAGATTTCCAAAGGCTGCCCATCCCAAACCAATTTTTCTGTTTATCTCTATAGTTTATCACTATCGGCCGGGACAACCAATCCCGGCTGATAGTGATTTCGTGTCCCAGATATTTTTGGTGAGAAACTTGATCAATGGGTCTACCCGCGGTTGACAAATTACCACTCAGCACTAAATTTGTTATTACTCTGGTCTTTTTTATGTTTATTTGGAGTCCTATATCCTGGGCTTCACTATTTAATTCTTCCATCATTTGGTTCATTTCTCCTAAATCGTCAGTAAAGAATATCGTCGGCGAAACGTAAATGGTTTGGACGATCTCCATAAATGTTTAAGCCTCGATCTATCTAATTTAGTTTTTTAAAAACGCTCTCCAATGCAGCATTAAATAGTTTAGGAGATATAGGGTCTCCCTGGCGTACACCTCGCTCTATTTTAAAACAATTTTTTTCTTGTAGACCTTCGCAAGAACGACTGCCTTTTGTACTTATTACTTATTGCACGAGAATATCTGTAGTCTATTTCATCATATTACAGCGCATCAAGTACTGCCCATCTTTCGATTAAATCGAATGCCTTCTCGAAATCCACAAAGGTCAAAACCAAGGATCTATTATACTCTACGGATTTTTCGATTAAAATCTTGAGTACCAATAGATGGGTCGTTGGTACTGAAGCCTTTTCTAGATCCAGCTTGTTCGACAGGCTGGCTGAAGTCTAATTTCGCTCATAACCTTTTTGTTAATATGCTCGTGAATAGTTTGTAGATTTGTGGCAGTAGGCTTACAACTTTTTAAATAGATCTGTTTTTTAGATATTAACTAAAATAAAAAATAGTTCTCTCAAAAAAGTAGTGTGCTTTGGAAATATGATATTTCTACATGGTATTAACAAGAATCAATAACTACAAATTATTAATACTTATAAAAATCATGTTTCCAGTAAAAAAGATAAAACAATTTATTTAGATAAAAGAACAAAACGAAAATTTAAAAGCAGTCAACGGCAGGGGAAGGAGTATGCCGCATATCGGTGAAAATTGTTCATAATTATTCGTATATTTCACTATTATACCTGTAACTGTAAGAGCATAAAAAGAAAGTTCACCAGGTTAAAATTTATAGCTCTAAACTAGCTGACCATGCTTGGAAAAACCAACACCATTTCCAATAGAAAATTACAAAACAATTAAAGTATGAAGAAAACAAGTTTAAAAAAAAAAAAAAAAATTAAAGAGTCTGCATTGTTCGAAAACACTGAAGATGTTCTCTTCCAAGCCAGCGTAGATTTTCTCAGCTTTGGCTACCTGTCATCAAAACTAATATTTCAAATCAACAATAAAAAAATAAATCAACCGCTTTTTCAAAAAATGTTGCCCTCGCAATTTATTCTTGATATGGAGGAGTAAAAAGAAGTCATTGGGTGCCAAATCAGGACTACAGCGGATGACCCATGAAATCGACGTTTTGAATGCTCAAAAAGTCACTTGTTTGAGCCGATTTATGAGAGCTCGCATTGTCGTGGTGGAGAATGATCCGTCTTCGGTGGTTACATTTCCTTATTTCTTCGAAGACTTCTGGCAAACAAACAGTTTAGTGTGTAGCATTCATAATTGACCGTTCTACATTTCTCTAAAGGAACGGTTGCGAGTTTTTCTGAAAAAACAGGCGACAATTTTCTTAGAAGTGCTTTGTACACGAGCAACTTTTACTGGATTTGGCTCATCTTGAAAGATCCATACAGTCGACTGCTGTTTACTTTCGGGTTCATACGCGTAGATCCAAGATTCGTCACCTGTCACGATGTCATAGATGTGGTTCGAAGCACCGCGATCGCATTTTTTGAGAATTCCAATCGATACGAGCCTGTTTTTGAGCGATTGTCAAATTATGTGGGATCCAACGTGAACAAATCTTTTTGGCGGCCAAATGTTCATGCAATAGTGAATGTATGCTGGTCCCACTAATGCCCAAGGATACCTCAATCCCATGATAACTTACATGACGATCTTGCAGTATCAGTTCATGCACAGCATCAATGTTTTCCGGAACAACAACCGATTTTGGATGACCTTCACGAAATTCAATCTTAAGCGAACTACGGCCACGATTGAAGCCGGCAAGTCATCGATAAACAGTAGTCCTTGATGGTGCTTCATCACCAAAAGTCGAATTAAGTTCATCGATGCACTATTGTTGGGTTAATCCACGTCGAAAGTCGTAAAAAATAATCGCTCGAAAATGTTCACGATTTAATTTCATTTTTAGCCAAGATGATTTTTTTCAAGTTACTATAAACAACACAAATAGTGCTCGTACGTCAAAACGTTCTGAGTACGTATACCATCAAAAATGTCAATTTTTTTCGATAGAAGCGTATGTTGCCAGATGTCATCACAGTTTAGCGCCATCCCGAAATATAAGAGGCAACCCTCGTAAACTAACCAAAAATTCTACTTCAAGTTCAAGTTCAAAATTCCTTTATTTATAACTTTAGGTACATGCAGAATCTTCTGCTTATCAATCCAAGTACTACAAGTACGCGCGGAGTTGATATAGCAGTTATTTAAATACATAAATTATACAAAGGATTTTACACAGTGCGAGTTACAAGTATGAAGTATATTAAGAAAGGTATAAAGAAATGACAGATATTACAATGTTACATGACTTAAATATGTGAATAAAAATTCTACAGGATATGTTAGACCTTATATAAATATATTATTATAATACAATTATTTACATAGTATACATAATATAGATAAATTTTGCACATGCAGTGCTACTAAACCACTATTCAACCACATTTTAACAATGAATAATGAACAAGTCTGTATGAAAGATTATCTTAAAAAGTATCAAATACATCGCAATATTTCACTACAATTTTATGATTTAAATATCTCGTTTCCGAATATTCAATCATGTAAACCAAACCGAATACCACCTTTGACCATTCAGTTATATCACACTGCACAAATTATCCTCAACCCAACGAAGTACCCAAAAGACACCCACTAAAACAGCGGTTCTTAAACTGTGGTCCGCGGACCCTTGGGGGTCTGCGAAACAATTTTGACATTAACTTTACATCCCCCAACTTTTCGCTTTTATTCAAATAACTCATTTAATAAAAATCCTACATGGTCAAGACTTTTTGTATTTGTTGTTATCTAATTATTTATTGACATAACTAAACAATAATTAGTAAAAATTTAATTATTTTTATTCAACTGCAAATTATTTACAGAAAACATATTATAACTATTTTGACCAATATTTGACCAAGAAATGTTTGTATGAGAAACGTATTATTTGTGTCTTTTTTTATTCTTTTTACTACTGTTTTTATTAATTTTATGTTTTTACTTGCCCGACCTTAATATATAAGGGGCAAGTATTGTAATCGAGAAATTTTTAGATGTCGAGATTTTGACTGTGACCACGTTTCATGGTTCAGGGAATCCAAAAAACCTATTTTCGAAGTGCCGTCCGTATGTGTGTCTGTGGGTGTGTGTGTCAGTTTGTGTGTCTATGTGTGTATCTGTGTGTGTGTATAAATGATAAGTCAAGAATGGTTTAACTCCTCCTAATAATTGGGAAGAACTCTATTGTTTTTTATGAAGATCCGAAACCGGAAACGGAAGTTATTTAACTTTTAAAGTTAAAAAAATTCGTAACTAGTATACCAAGCCTTGGACAAAAATTTGTATAGAATATAAATTGATGTATTTTTGAACAATTTTTTTTATGGAAGGGCAAGTCTAGCGGAGGACTCCCTTCTCCACTGCTTTATTCTATATGCTAATAAAAATGTCCATCTCTACAAATGCGCAAGACCATTTATTAAAATAACCAGCGATACCAATATTTATTATAACGTAGTGCCTATGAGATCATTGAGCCAGAAATTAAGTCTCAAGAACGACGTAAAATGCCTAGAGTTGGGATGGGCTCCGCAAAAAAAATGTTGTTCAAGAGGGGGTCCCGGACTACGTAAGTATTCACAAATTTTCACAAATTTTATCTATTTCTTTCCCATATACTCGTAGACGTGTGAAAGTAAGCGAAAGTTGATATTAAAGTAACGCAGAAAACATTTCAAATTATAAAATAAAGCACATAAAATATAAAAGAATGGAGATGTTTAAATATTCATTTTTACGATTCTCCATTTAAAAATTCGACGCATATGGTTTAGTAGAAGTTTTCAAGCGTACTGTACATTCAGACATGAGAGAAACGATGAACGTATTTTAAAATTAGGATTTTCATGAAGGGAATCGTCTTTTAAGAGTCTTCAGTGATGGGTAAAACTCCGAGTGGAGCAACTAATCCCGTACGCGATGAAAATACAAGCTCTACATTAGGAGAAAAATTTAAGAAAATTGAGACAGTTTGCCGTGATTATATGAATGTACTATTCGCAACTTCGACCATTTCCCTCTTCTACTATTGGCCTGAATATGTGGATAATTTCATATAACAGATTCAAAGATAATCAAATATGCATACATATTTGAGCACAAGTTCGCTCTATCTAACTATGAAAAGAAGGTTTTTATATATCTCATCCTTGTATTTTTAATATTAGTTGTGGCAGAAAAGTGATGAGATTATTTTTATGGTTTCCTAAGTCAGTGGCGTATACTAGAGATGGGTCGTTCATGAACGAAACGGTTCACTGAGCAGGCTCAGTACATTGACCGAAGTAACACGGTTCACCAAATTGAAATAAGCTGGTTTACGGCTCACTGCATAGTTTCAAGTTTCAAGGATACGATTGATCGGGCGATTGTGAGCAGTAACCGGAGTGATCCGGATCTGGATCGATGTCATGTTGAACTTCGCGAGAACTTGGCTTGTAATGTATTATCATAAAGTGTATTTGTCATCAATTAGTAGGGCAGTCTATTTGAAACTAATAGGCTTAGTCTGTACTTTCTTACAACCATACTATATAAAAATATTTAAAATATTGCCCAAATCCCAGATGTCCGATTTATAAGGGCAATAAACCTCGCCATAAACTTAACACATCTGGTTTAAAATACAGTAGCTACATAAAGTGAATTGTTTGTTTACTATTAACCCGGCAAAAATGTTAGATAGTTCAGTTCTATAGAGTTTTATTTATTTAACTGAGCGACGTTCTACCTACATATAGCAAACCAACAACCGTATTGAACGAACGACCGACAACTGACCGACCTGTGTCTGAGAGACGTTCTACCTACATATTGCAAACTATCAACCGTATTAAACGAACGACCGACAACTGACCGACCTGTGTCTGAGCGACGTTCTACCTACATATTGCAAACCAACAATCGTATTGAACGAACGACCGACAACTGACCAACCAGTGTCTGAGCGACATTTTATCTACATATTGCAAACCAACAACCGTATTGAACGAACGACCGACAACTGACCGACCTCTATCGGGAACATGTTTACTTAGCCGGATCACTGAGCCGGATGAATGAGCCGGCTCAGCAAACTAAACGACCTCCACTGATCCGGTTCCGCAAACTGAGCTGAAATTCCCATCTCTAGCGTATACAGGACTCAAGGTTAGGAAGGGGGGGGGGGACTTGATGGTTTGCTGTAGGAATGACGAGAATTAGAAATTTATGGAACCGGGTACCCGCAATAATTACCCGGATATTACCCACTACCTTTTAATTACGCACTTCCCGTTAATTACCCGCTACCCGTTATTTATTAGTTACCTGTTAATTACCCGTTACCCATTAATTACCCGCTACCAGATAATTACCCGCTATCCGCTAATTACCCGCTACCCGTTAATATATAAAAATCAGCTGTGGCCACCACAGGACCGACCGCCATCATAAAGTTCTTATATAAAATAATGTATTTATTTAGCAGCAGAGTAGAAATAACTTGGCCTAATATTTTCTAACAGAGATATTATTTATCATGACCATGGAAACATTACATTTAAGTATGAAAAAATTGAGACTTTTACAAAATAACGGGAAGAGACATTAAAGTTAAACGGTCAAGACTTTTTAGAAAAAACTTACAAAAATTATTCGAAATTTTTCGTTTTATCAAAAAACGTCTCAAATAAAAGTTATTACCCATTGCTTTTATAGCAACTTTTGTTCAATAAATTTTTTCGAAATTTCTGTAGTGAAATATTCACAAAAATCTTAAAATCGACATGTGAAAACTCCCATTTTTAGTCAACCAATTTTTACCAAAAGTTGATCAACTCGTGCCATTGATAGCAGAAGCTTAAATATGAAGTTTCATAAAAATCCTTTCAGCCGAATTTGCTCTGCACGTGTACACAGACAGACGGACAGACAGACAGACGGACAGACAGACCGACAGACATCATGCTAAAAATAGTCGAAACATTATGTAGGGACCTCAATTCGTGGAGATCCATCGAAATTTCGAAATGTCAAAATCGGTAAGATCACAATACCTCCCTTATATATGTGACGGTCGGTAAAAATGAAACGCTAGTATAGTAAAATTGATGTGAAGTGTAAATTTTCAAATATTTCAGGGTTTTGTAGGTACTTAATAATTGTAAGAAGAAATGCTGGATGTCTAAAAATATTTTTTTGATAGACATTTTTTGATCATTTTTATTCGTTATTTGAGTACTAAGAGTTTCCATTTAAATTTTTTAAACTTTTTTTTCAACCATTTTTCAAACCATTTTTTCAATACATATTTGTTTATATTTATTTCGTGATATGGTTTTTGAACTCTTAATATTTTTCCTATATTATATGGGTCAAAGAGTTATATAAGCATGCCAAATTTCAAATCTCTATCTTAAGCGGTTTGGCTACAATTTCTACCGTACAGACAACCAGACACGAGTGATTTGTTGGTCATACCTACAAAACGCTAAAAATAAGTATATGTGCATTATGGAATACGCATACTTTATTCCTACTACTGTAACCGAGAACAAAATAGTCTCAGATAAATAAATACTCAAAATACCTCAACAATTACCCGTTAATTATCCGCTACCCGTTAATTACCCGCTAATTATCCGCTACCTGTTAGTAATCTTATACCCATTAATTATCCGCTTCCCGCTAATTACCCGATACCCGTTAATTACCCGTAGTTAACGGGTAGCGGGTAATTTATTCAGAAATCACTCTTATGGCAGTATAATGTGTAAGAAAAAGAACTATAGCGATTTTTCAATGTCGTAGAAAAAGAGAGTACATAAGAGCTATGTCGTTAATTGATCGTAAGGTTTTAAAAGTGATATTCTATCTCTTTCTAACACATAAGAATTAGAAAGAGACCAAAGTTATGTTCAATTATTTTATTACCAACTTGCACAATTTTCAGCTGTCTTTATTTAAACAGTATTTAGTTTAGATATTGTTTAAAAAAAATAGTAATTATGTTTCTGAAAACATAACTACTATTAACTACTAATAAACTAAACACTGTCTAAATTTTAAACTGTTTAATTTAGACAGTGTTTAAAATGTTGTCTCTGAATAGCCATGTTAGAGTTTTTGGAGAAAATAATTTAGTAGTAATATCAGTTGCTTTTTATTTGTTTCTCTTGTCCATTCGTTTATCAATTCTTATATGGAATCAAACGAATAGTCGTTTGACATTCTGTCTAGTAGTGTGATTCTTCAAATAAGATAAATAAACGCTTTGTTAAACTGTTAAAATTCAAGCCCAAATCCAGATTTATAACTATCAAAATATCTTTGTACTTTATAAACGCTTTCCTGTTGTGAATTAAGAAAATAAATTTTTGTTATTTTCGTATTATATATCCGGATTTTAATCTTATTAGCTCAGAGATAATTTCTGGTTTAGAAACGACATGATTAATATAAAATTTCATATAAAGAGTGCGAGTATTCATGTTTTTAATTTAAAATAAACTTTTTTTTTTTCATAATTCTTTCCAAACCATTCCGTGATATTCCCATGTACTCTCTTACGCTTCATGAAATCGTAAACACCAAAGTTCATATTCGAACGGTAATTAATTTCTTCTTTTTTTCATATTTATTTTTACTTTTCCCTCGACGTTCGAATCTACACAATATGCTCTTAACTAGTGACATAGAAATCATAGGCGTCCCTAGTTTAACATCATAATAGTTTATGTACAGCAAATGTGAACATAGGCTTTTTTAGTGAATTCCCATAATAGGCATCTCGACGATTTCAAATGACATAAAAAAATATGTGAAGTGTGAATTTTCACACATTTCAGGGTTTTGTAGGTATCTAATAAGTATAAGAAGCCAACAGAATGCCAAATGTCTAAGAATACTTTTTTGATAAAAAGTTATATTTATTCATTATTTGGGTACTAAGAGCTTCAATTTAATTTTTTTAAACTAAATTTAAATAATTTGCGAAAATTTCATCACAATAAAATTTAAATTAGATAATCCCAGAGATTTTTTCTGTACTTGCTTCGTATCTAACTCTTCATTAAATAAATAAGAAATATACTGATAAATGGCTTCATTTTTTTCAATTTCAAAAACGTAATTCTTACTATTAACAATGTGTTATTTGATTAATTTTTTATTTCACTAATGGCCGCTTTTACAAACCTCGGATAAGTAGCGGTATAAACTCCATTCACAATAAATGTGAGATGACGTCACACTTGGTTAATTTAAGTACCAACGTTATGATATGTTTTAATCAACATCAATCCATAAGTCAGTTAGTACATTTATTTATTTCATGTTGGTAGTTTTTTACAGTGTTGTGGGTTTAAAATTGGATTGTTCAATCGTTATTTTGACGTCAGGTTGACGTTTAGGTACTTAAAATTAACAGTGAGGTTATATTTTATTCTTTTTAAATTTATTTGTAATTTAAATGTAAAAATACCCAAAGCTCTTAGTAGCCGTGGTCAAAGGATGGTTTTGTCTCTTATTAATTATTTTGAAAGAGAGCGAGACAATGGTGGACCTTTAATGGATGTGAAATGCGTCAGAGATGTGAGTAAATATAAAATTTAGTTAATATCTATGGTCTTTTCACTTGAATATATTTCTACAAATAATTGTTAATTAACTTTTTAGAGAGCTGCAGCTGCTTTAGATGTCAGTATTTCTAAGGTAAATAAAATGGCAGCACAACAAGCGAGAGGTGAAACTGTCAGTAGCCCGAAAAAGAAACGAACACGTACTAAATCTGTTGTAGAATTAGACAATTTTACAACAGTTGGGATACGTAATGTAATTTATGAGATGTACCGTAATAGTAAGGACACAACATCTCTACGTGAGGCCTCTTAATAAATTAATTTGATTTTAGGAGAGCATGTTACTGTCGACACTATTAATATAAAATTACATGAAAGGGGTACCTTAGTAAACTACCATTTCTAACAGAGTGATTAAGACTAAAATTTAAAGGTTTTTTAAAACTCATAAAAGAGTAGTAAATATCAAATTTTAGCTTGATCGTAGTAATATTTTTTGAGATATTGGTCGAGTTAATTTTTAAAAACTGCAATGGTACCTTTGTAAACTACCATTTCTAACAGAGCGTTTGACACCAAACTTTAAGGGTTTTTTAAAACTCATAAAAGAGTAATAGATATCAAATATGATGGGTGATATTTCTATAACGTACTTTTATCTGTATATTGTGTTTGTATATTTTAAAAAGTTTTATAATTTGTAATGTAAGTGAACAAAAACAATACTTAATTTTGTATCTTTTATTTTTACCTACAGGTCTGTTACGTAGAACGGTTTATTATCATCGAAAAGTAATTTTAGCATACTCATGAAATTTACACTTGCAGCTAGCGGCATTAAACTGTTTGACTGGAAATAATATTTGAATATTCATTATTCGAAACAAAATTGTATCTAACATCTGAAATTATAAAATTTCTATTCGAATAATAAAAATTTTGACTCTTTATCATTGCTTTCCAATATCATTTAGTGAGTTCAGAAAGCAAGCTCGGAGCGTTCGAGAAAAGGTCTAAACAAAAAAAAGGTCTTATTCGAGCGGTCTGGAGTTAAACAGTGTGACTCGGAACACTCCGCGTTTGCTTCCCGAACCTGCTGTGTCAATGTGACACCAGGCGAAAAATTAAAGTAAATTGTATAAAAAGTATTAAAAGAACACGACACATTTCTAAAAACAAATATTTCTGATGATTCTTATACACTGAAACTTAATTTTTTTTTTAAATACTACATTACGCACTTAATATAATATAAACCATAAATTTCGCGACAAATCGGTTAGAAAGAACTGCTGTGCATCATAATTTACATTAATTCCTTTCCTCCATAGGAAATATACAGTCTGTTCCAAACGGTTAAGCGGAACTAAATGGGAATTTAGTTCTTTCAGGTTGTCACGAGAGTTCATTTTTCATGTTGGGAAGTCAAAATTTAAAATTCCAACAATGAAACCATGGAAACGAATGACGTATGTCAAAGTTAAATATTTTTTTTAGATATTTTAATGACAAAAAAATAAATAAATGGGAAATTTGTATTAAGAATGACACAAAAAATCAAAATATAAAGAAAATGACATTTTAAAATGATATTAACCTTAACCAAAAAATGTTTATTGTAAGTATGATTTACAAAGCTTAAACAAAACGGCCGAAAGGCACGATTTAAACAATGAAAGTAACTAGATTGCAAAATCTAGTTACGCTTAACCGTTTGGAACAGACTGTAGGTTTTCAATATATTTTTAGAAGTTGTTCGATATAACCTAACTTTTTTTTGACATTTTACGAATTGGCAACAAGGTGAGTTTTTCAACTGTGACGTCATTTCAAAGTTACGGTAAATGTACTTTAACTATCTGAGGTATAAGTTTATTCCGATGTTTATTCCAACATTCGCTTTTACAATGCATTTTTTATTCTCGGATAGTTATCCATGGTTTTATTGTAAATAAAATAAAGTTGGTATTGTTTGACACATCAACTGACATATTAGAAAAGTCATTTTAATTGACATTACTATTAACAACATCTTTGAGCATGTTTGGGGAAATATTGAGACATGTCGAAATATTCGACTCAGATAATTCTTTTATTGTGCTATATTTGCCATGTTAGTGTCAGCCTCTCGTGTGCAAATATTCATAAAACCGCCCTCTAATAGAATCAAGCCCAAATACCGCCCATGTGTAAATTTTCATAAGATCACCCTCTACTAGTAGAATTCTACTAGAATCTATACCATATGTCGTCTCTTTGATGAGCCGCTCGTGTGCGGAGCAAACTATGCACGCGGTGGCTCTGATTGTTGTTCATATTTATGTACTGTAATCCCTTGTCACCGCGGAGCTTACGTTCCACTAACATACTGTGGACAAAAAAAAAACCAAAAGAAACGCGAGTAATAAGATTAAGCGTATACATATTATGCACAGTAACAAAATTGCAACAACCAGTTTTCTCAGGAGGAAAATTTCACTGGTTAATAACAGGAGTATTTTTTCATTGTATAACAACATTAACAACCAGTTCGCATTTTGAAAAATATATAAATATATAACCACCGGTTCATTCGAACCGGCTCCAGCCCAATACTGCATATATTAATTTACTAAAAAGGCATTATATGTACATAGTGTTGAAGGGGTGATAGGGACCAGTTAGATTCGAAACGCTCAAAGTACTAGGAGCATATTCCAACGCTAATCGGCTGCTACTGTTCATTGCTACGCTATTAAAAAATAAATAATATTATCATATCACAACTGCGTGTAATCAAAACTGGTGAACAGATTACTGTACAATTATTATTTCGTATGGCAATGTCCAGATTTTCGAGATTTTCAGGTCGCGACTAGCGTCCTCTAACATGACCTAACGATTATTTTTTACAGTAGCCGAGACCACCGTGCCCTGTGAAGCATGCCCCATATTTCCGAAAATTAATTCAGAGATACAGGCACTCATTGTAAAGAATCTGAGCCTTGATTGCAACAGCCAAGTTTTTTTTTTTTTAATCTTTTTGTCCATATTAGGTCGATCTCATGATTCCACACTTTCAAGGCAAGTGAGTTAGCCACTACACTGCTGCAACCACAATTACATAATTGTAATAAAAATTCAAATAAAACGTTATTATGTGACATTTATCATATGTCAATTTAATTTTCTTACCGTTGCTGGGTAACAAATACTTATTCACCAATAGGAGCAAGGGAATAACTTATACTGCCCTTTATCTGAAGTGTTGTTGGCCAGATAAAATATTCTGGTGTTTATTCCGATGTTTATCTTATCCGAGCTTTATCCAACGATTGTAAAAGCGGCCCTAATAAAAATGATTTATTCTTGTTTGAAACCTTAAAAATAAAAAACTAAACTAATTCAAACAATAGGTTGAATCATAGCATATAACAGTAGGCGCACCTATATGCTCCTTACTCACATGAATTCGATTCTCAACTGTTTTTATTATATTTTTAATTTCAAAAGAAGACATACAAGGTGTGTAAATTAAGTATTCGAAATGATTTAGAAAAAAAAAAAAAAATATTCGAACAGAATTACAATTCAATATTGTCTCCCTCAAAATAATTTCCTTGGGAAGCCACACAGCGCTGGAAATAGTTTTTCCAATCCTCATAGCAATGCTAGAACTCGGATACTGGAATAGCTTTCAGCTGGTCGGTTACAAACGTTGGTTATTTCGGTGAATGTTTTCGAGTGTCCCAAAATGACGTCCCTTGAGGTGATTTTTCAATCTTGAAAAGACGAAAAAGTCACAAATAGTCAAGTCAGGCGAATAAGGAGGCCGAGGAGCCACAGGAATGTTTTTACTGGCCAAAAACTCGTTTATTGAAATTGCTGTGTGACCACCAAAAAAGCTGGGTCCTTGACAAAACACTGACTCCATAGGCCTGCTGAAGTTTTGCAAAAGTTTCCGTTACACTGTGTCCAAGTCTGAAGCAAAACCTGATAGCACACCGTTGCTCGAAATGATTGCCATTCATTTTTAGAACGTACGTTTAAAAACAGTTTCACGAAAAAAATTGCTACGGACAACAAATTTATTCTAGCAAGTTCAAACTGGTACTGAAGGCGGGTCACATGTTCACCTGCCGCCCCTCCAAGTCCCGCGTCCCAAATGTTGCCAGATAAAACGCTATGTTGCCATTCCGGTTACTTAGTTTACACACCTCGTATATACTACCTTAGCCATAAATTAAAAAAAAATCATATTATTAGCCATCATTTAGCCATTAATTAAAAACAACATTCATTTTGTCTAAAACACAAAAATTACAATATTTTCCTAAAACGCAATCTGATCATAAATTCCTCTCGTACTTTTCCGGCTCAGATCTATGTACAGTTAAGGACATAAAAAAATAGGATACCGTTTTTGTTTAGTGTGAATCTATCTATTCGAATTTGAATAGTAGGCGTCTATACCCAAAACGTGTATAGCAAACGCTTTAGCAATTATGATAGCCTTAACAAAATTATTAATGATTGACAAGTTAATGTTTGACAGATGTCATAATTAGAAAACCTGATTTAAACAAATAAATTTTAGAAAAAATATACACACTAGATTAAAAAGTGTCTATTTTTTATGTCCTTAACTGTACATTACAGTCTGTTCCAAACGGTTAAGCGCAACTAAATGGGGATTTAGTTCTTTTAGGTTGTCACGAGAAGGGACCATGCTTGGGTTATTTCATTTTTCACGTTGGGATGTCAAAATTTAAAATTCCAACAATGAAACCATGGAAACGAATGACATGTCAAAATTAAATATTTTTTTTACAGTCTGTTCCAAACGGTTAAGCGGAACTAGATTTTGCAATCTAGTTACTTTCATCGTTTAAATCGTGCCTTTCGGCCGTTTTGTTTAAGCTTTGTAAATCATACTTACAATAAACATTTTTTGGTTAAGGTTAATATCATTGAAGAAGGAGCTGAACAAGATCACAAAAAATGATTTTTTCAAGTACTTCAAGGATTGGAAAAAATGTTGGCACAAGTGTATAATATCTGGTGGGGGTTACTTTGAAAGGGACAAAATAGATATTCATGAATAAATAAATCATTTTTGAAAAAACACAAAATTCGCGATACTTTTTGAACAGACCTCGTATATTCTATGTTAATAAACAAAAATCATTTTATCATATGTAATATTTAATACATTCACGCATGGCCGCCTGCAGTAAATGGCAGAGGCCTGAAGTCTCTTCATTTAAATGTTATATTTCAAACTCTTATGCTTTTTTGTTCTATTTTTCATATGTCTATTTTATATTTGCTATCGCATATCGTAAGTTCATATGCATTTACTCGTTTCAAGCTCTAAAGGGCCTAGCACCTGGGGCCTCGGAAGGGATAAGCAAGGGCGTCAAGAGAGGGCCTGGGCCCGGTAATACAATAATTTAGCTCCACTTCCATGGACAACGATAATTACAAGCCCGACGACACATAACAAACTGCGCGTAGACAGAAATTGTACTATATTGTAGTCTTTTATACAAAAATACAACAAAATATAATTGACACCATCGAAACCAAATAACTAATCTAATTCGGTCACGCAAATAGAATGACGGAAGATAGATGACCGAAAAGGATACTAACCTGGATACCAGAGCGAAGAAGAAAACGAGGAAGACCTAGACGAAGTTGGACAGCTGAAATAGAGGAAGCAATGTCGACGAGAGGACTAACAGACTTATGTCATGACAGAAGTTCCTGGAAATTGAGGACGGAGAAGCGGCGTCAGCTGCATTGAATCCGAGATAAAAAGAATAGTGTTTCGGATTTATGAAAGTTTATTTAATAAATTACTAAATATTTTCAACAACAGGCATGTGTATTAAGTTTTGAAACATTTTTAACTATATATTATTGAAAAACTGGTCTACATAATACATGTTTTTCTGATTTATTAAATACTAGCTGGCTTGCCCGTTGTTTCCCACCGAGTTTTTTCACCGAACCAAAACCCTACACAAATTTAATTACTACAGTTTCGTTAATGTTTATTATTTATTATTGCACAATATCAGAATGAAAATATGCTAAGAAGATTGACAGAGCTTAGTTCAAATTGTTCTGAAATTCGAAAGATCAAGTATTCGCGAGCATCAATTTACATAGATCTCAAAAAACGCAACTTAAAATGTTACGTCTTCTCCGCTCTTTCGTTCTACACGGTAATTGAAACCTTAGAAGCGACTGAGAATGTCCAAGCCTTTGGAATATGGATTATTATTTATCTTCTATATACATAAAAGGCAACGTCTCTCTGTCTGTTTCTATGTGCACTTTTCACTCGAGCATTGCTGTAGTATCGGCTCCTACTGCATCGTCTTTTTTCGTTTTTCATATCTCATCGTCAACTTCCCTGCGTGCGCTTTTATTGTTTCTTCTAAAATTTAATAGTTTGGAGTGTATTGCACCAATGCGGATATCCATTGGAGGTACTTTTTCTATTTTTTTCTATTCTTTCTTGTTCAACCCATTCCCATAATTTCGCTCCGTGCATCGTTATCGCTTGGATTATGCTATCAAACATCATTATTCTTATATTAAAGTTATCTTTTTTTTTTCTCCAGTTCCCCAAATTTCTCTTACTGCTAATAATGCTTTTTTATGCATTTTTCTTATTTGTTGTTCTTCTGTATTTGTTCTCTGTAGTGCTACAGAGAACAAATATGTTTATGTATTGATACTTTCCATTTTTGTTTTTCTGTATTTCCAGGTTCTTTTTTCTTTCCTCCTCCTTTTCTGAATATTATGATTTTTAATTTGCATGCGTTTAGATTTAATTTCTTTCTATCCAGGTATTTTTCCAATCGTTTCATTAATTTTTTTATTTATATTTCGTTTAATGCCAGTATTGCTATATCATGTGCATATGCGAGGCAACATACCTTTACTTTGCCGATTACCTTTTCAGCTCTTCCTTTATATCGGAAATATATAATGAGAGAGCATGCTTGACGCAATACCCTCTCTGTCCGAAATTCATTACTTCGTAAAATTTTTTGATACTGTTAGCCAGATCTCCATCTATCTTTTTCTTCTCTTAAGTCTTTACGAGTTCCTCATGTTCTATTAAATCGACAGCTACTTTCAAGTCTATGAAGGACGTAACTAATATACTTTTCTTCTTTGCTACTTCCTTGTTTGCTATATGGTTTAAGATGCAGATATTGTCAATGGCTTGTCTTCCTTTTTTTTTACACATTTTGACTGTCTGGTAACATATTCTTATCTTCTATCTCTTCTTTTAATTAGACATTTAAAGATTAAAATTCCAAAGTTTTAACATTTGTCCAAAAGTTTTTCATGACTGCCTTCACCGAAAAAAAATATAATTACTATTCTCTTTATTAAGATTCAGTCCGTCTGAAATTATTTCATAATCACGCGAAAACTCGGGTCACTTGATCCTGCTTTTTTTTTATTTTGTTTGGTTTTGACTTCTGAGGTCATTAACCAGGGATCCAGCTGCTTAAAAAGTTAATTACTGCCATAAATTAACACAATAGCCGTCTTGGGTTAACAATAGTCAATTTCCGTCATTTCTTCTAATACCCATCTAGTAGGTACTCTTTACTCCTAGTATGTTTATCCACTCAACATTATTTTCTTGTCCACCTGTAGTCAGTCTCGCAAAATGGCCGGCTCCCATTTGGTTTGCTACTAGCTCTATTATGTCACACCAGTTTTTTTTTTTTTTAGTTCGTCAATTTTTTTGAGTTCCCAGTGATCATTACCCATCATTTGCTCCTCATGTATCTTTATATGACACGCAGTTTGCTGATTTTAATGTTAATTTGAGATTCTCCTACATATGTATGTATTAGGTTGTTGCAAAATTTCATGTGTTCGCATATAGATGGCTATACGTAGGATTTAGAATACTTGTTTGGGCCGATTATTATCTTGCATTCAAAATAATACATGTTAGGGTCAAAACTAGTTCTTGGACCTCCTTTGTAATATGTTGCGTTAGTAACCATAACATAATGACATATATGTGATAGATTGTAAATAGACGTAGTAATAAACGCTTATATGTGCTTGGATTTGTGTGTTTTAATTGATATTATCATGAACGCTATAAAGTGTTCTATCATCAGAAGTGGGATGACTACACCTACAACTAATTTTGGCCAGTTTTTGTTGCTCCATACATAAAATATTTTGAAAATGATTAAAATGAAAAAAACAAAAAAATGACAGAAAGATTGACAGTTGCGAAAATAAAATTGATATGTCAAAAATTGGGTGACAAGAGTTTTTAAAATGGAAAACACAAGTGCTATATTATAATTAAACTGTAAAAAAAATATTTAACCCCAAAACGTTGCGTACCCATATTATGGTGAGCCAAAGTGATGCGTAGAAGTTGAAATGTTCTGGAATGAATTTGGACAAAGTACGTTAAAACTAATAGCAAGGGCTGGGAAACACTACAAGATGCAAATAAATTTTCCGATAACATTGCAAAGGTTAAATAAAGAATAAGCTAAGAGGTATGCAAATTTAACGCCAAATAATAAGAGAATAATGAGGTGTGGTATTTATAATTTGTTCTTGATAATTTAGAAATTTTGGATAAAGACTTACAAGGTAATTCAAAGAGTTTTTGTTGGAGACTAATTATAATCCTTATATGGAATCATATTAGATAAGATTATATTTTGCATTGGCAGATGACAGATGACAAATGTCAGATGACAGATGACAAATGACAGATAATAGTTGTTGTTATTTTTATTTTGTCAAACAGTTTTACCAAGTTTTTTGTGTAATTTTTCTAAATTTTGCATTAATGAATTACAGAATTAAGGTCTCAATAAAAGTTATATCTTACGAAATATATTGAAACCTGCCCGTATGCGAAATATCACGGGTAGTGACATTTTAAATACGCAAATCGAACAGTTTTATTATTATTATTAGTATGATAAAAAAAAAAAAAAAAAAAAAGATTTTGTAATTTCAGAAAACTAGTTTTTACAGAAATGCATAAATTAAAAAAAAATAAATCAAAATTAACGTAAAAATTTTAGTTCTCCCAAGTTCAATAATACAAAAGTACTAAGTTAAGTTTTTAACTGATGTGGTAATTGTGGAAACACAGACAAAAATTGACAGCCGAAATGTGTCAAAGATGTCTTGCTCTTAGGTCTGTACTAATGGTACATATTGGACGAAAGTGCTAATATAAATGACAGATTTTACAATTGATGCACATGCTATGTACTATGTAATACTAAATGTGAACGATGTAATACTGTGCACATTGCTTGCGCAGATCTTTTGTTACAGCTATTGCAGGTTTAGAACATATTTTAGATCCGGGAGATAAATTCATTTAATGTATTCTTTGTCCTTTGGAGATCTTCAACAAGGACTAAAACAGTGGGAACCGTAGGGTTCTGCTTAATTTTACTTATTTTACCAGTGCGATTGATAACAGATCAAGGAGTAGTTTACCTGAAATGGCAAATGTAATGATCTGAAGAGAAATAATAATAAAAAGTAATAGAAAGAAAAGTAACTGAAGAGAAATAAGATAAAAAGTTAGATGGACAAGCATTTGTCTGTTGACAGACAAATAGTACGAAAGTAACTAGTTAGATGATGATGATTAAAAGTGACGATGGTTAAAGTGGTAAGAGACATATTATTGCTTTGATTAAATGAGAAGGCACGTGGCGTGTGGGATAATAAGGTACCGAGTAGGAAGCAGCGACAGTCACTGAGCTTGTTGGGTACTGTAGACAACCTGTAATGAAATAAACTGATTGATAGTTGATTTGAGAATTGATAGCTTGTTGAGTACCGCAAGATACACTGGTCGTTTTTGTTTTGTTGGCTCTGGATGGTCAGGGACCTCAAGGAGTTCAGAGGAACTCTGGATGGTCAGGGACCTCAAAGAGTTGTGTTTGTTTTGTTTGACTCTGGATGGTCAGGGACCTCAAGGAGTTCAGGGGAACTCTGGATGGTCAGGGACCTCAAGGAGTTCAGAGGAACTCTGGATGGTCAGGGACCTCAAGGAGTTGTTGGACCTAAAATGGTCGTATTTGTCTTGTTGACTCTGGATGGTCAGGGAGCTCAAGGAGTTCAGAGGAACTCTGGATGGTCAGGGACCTCAAGGAGATGTGTTTGTTTGGTTCGACGCTGAATGTTCAAGGACCTCAAGGAGTTCAGTGAAACTCTGGATGGTCAGGAACCTCAAGGAGTTCAGGGGAACTCTGGATGGTCAGGGACCTCAAGGAGTTCAGAGGAACTCTGGATGGTCAGGGACCTCAAGGAGTTGTTGGACCTAAAATGGTCGTGTTTGTCTTGTTGACTCTGGATGGTCAGGGAGCTCAAGGAGTTCAGAGGAACTCTGGATGCTCAGGGACCTCAAGGAGATGTGTTTGTTTTGTTCGACGCTGAATGTTCAAGGACCTCAAGGAGTTCAGTGAAACTCTGGATGGTCAGGAACCTCAAGGAGACGGGCAAAACTAACATTATGTTTTCGTTTACTCTGTTTTATTTTGCAGTTATTAAATTCTGAAGATGCCGCGAGGACGTGGCAGGAGCAGGACGGCCGTGTTAGGATAATAAATTGTTTTATTTTTCAGTTAAATTTAGATGATGCCGCGAGGACGCGGCAAGATCAGGACGGCCGTGTTAGGGTCAAAACTAGTTCTTGGACCTCCTTTGTAATATGTTGCGTTAGTAACCATAACATAATGACATATATGTGATAGATTGTAAATAGACGTAGTAATAAACGCTTATATGTGCTTGGATTTGTGTGTTTTAATTGATATTATCATGAACGCTATAAAGTGTTCTATCATACATAACAAGCAATAAACATGAGGTTAAACACCGACTGAAAATAAAGATAAAATGCATCTTTACAGCAACAAACTATGAACAGAGAACTAATCAAAAAGAGTCTTCAAATTGCCGCAAAATTCCACGCCAGACCCCATGCTGCCAAAGAGTCCAAGGAGCCACTATTAAACATGTAATGGGAAGTCCACCGTTACCCTGCTTACTCAACAGTGCCTTCTGATTACCACCTACTCAGATAGATGCTGCCTGCGTTTTCTGGTGAGCGCTTCTCGAATGCTAAAGAGGAGAGAGAATAGGTGGATGACTGGATTACGTCAAAAGATGACACGTTATTTCAATGCGGAATCTATTTTCTAACAGATGGCAAAAGATCATAGATTATATAATTCTTTATTTCCCCTAGGCCTTGCGGCGTATAGGGTTTTAACTATTACATTGAGAAAAATCCTATAATATAATACGCCTGTTTGTATGTTTGTATCATAGAGGTTCGTATGTTCTACCGGACGCCTGTTTGTATGTTCGACCGGTCGTTTCTTCATTCCCCGATAGAGGCGCGCATATGTTAATTATTTATGTCAAAATTGTCTAAAATATATTGTTGATGCAATAATAGTGAATTTTCAATGAACACTTTTTATAATTATTATAAGATGCAATAATAGTGAATATTCTACGAACACTTTTTATAATAATTGATAGAATTGTAAGAAATTATTGTTTATGTATTGGACAGTAGTGTGCTGTGAATTTTTGTTTTGAGTGTTGACAATAAATTAGTAAAAATGACAGTTGTGTTTTTCATTAAAAAATCACTTCACAATTATTAATTTAGTTGTGAAATACACGGATCGGTTTTTTTACGAAACAAAACACAGAAAAACGTTATCCTTCCGTGATGTTCGACATTTTTGATTAAAATTATTATTAGCAGAAAAATAATTATTTTAAAAAATATTTGGTTTTGATGAAAGTAAGAAAATTTTTTTTTTATAAACCCTCTAAAAATAAATTGTATTTTAACTGTTCTGTGCAGGGCTAGGGACAATGATTCACCTTAAAAGCACTATCTTAGGTTATGGTTGATAACTGTTTTTTTTTTTTTTTTATAAACTACCTAAAAATAAATTGTATTTTCACTGTTCTGTGCAGGGCTAGGGACAGTGATTCACCTTAAAAGCACTATCTTAGGTTATGGTTGATAACTGTTTATTTTTTTTTTATAAACCACCTAAAAATAAATTGTATTTTAACTGTTCTGTGCAGGGCCAGGCACAGTGATTCACCTTAAAAGCACTATCTTAGGTTATGGTTGATAACTGTTTTTTTTTTTTTTTTTATAAACCACCTAAAAATAAATTGTGTTTTAAAAGTTCTGCACAGTCCCACCTGTTTAGAATCTCTGTATATAAGACAAATGACAAAATGGATATTGTAAATCTACCCCCTGATTTGAGATATAGTATAAGTACGCTTTTTTCCGTGTGCCCTTTTTGCCGTGTGTGTATTTTTTCATGTGTGCTTTTTTCCGTGTGCGTATTAATCCGTGTGCGTTTTTTCCGTGTGCGTATTTTTATATTATATAAGAAAATGGAAAATTAATTTTAATAAATATATTTTAAATTTAACGTCTCAAATCATTTTTAGTTTTAACATTATAAATATAATGCACCATCTTAAAAAGTTAATGAATTAATAATTCGGATTAATGCTCATTATTTGTCCAGTTTTTAATAATGGGCGAAGAGTTGATTCAATTTGAATTGGATGAAGTTAGGCGTATGGCTAGAGAAAGAAGTCTGAGGTGTCGAGCAAGTTCCACATTAAGGTAATGATTTGTTTTCCAACACAGTTGGCAACGGGTGCACTAGTAATCATAATAATAATAAAATAAAATAATATAATATACATTTTATGATTTTCTTTCTTCTTCTTCTTCTTCTACTTTCTGCCTCCGGTGTTCCTCTCTTTCTTCGTAATTTCTTTTCGGCTTCCGTCTCCGGTCTCCTTCCTGCTTGACTCCAGTTCTTCTTCCCCTCTTTCTTCGCTTCTCTTTCTTCTTTTCTTTCCTCCTCCTTTGCCTCTTTCTTCCTTCCTGTACTCAGTTCTGTCTTACCTCTCCGCATTCTTTCCTTCTTTCCTCGAGTACTCTCACCCACCTTTCTCCCTTTCCTTCTTTACTCAACAGCTCCTTTATCTCTCCCTCCCATTTTGTCATCTTTCCACATCTTTTTGTAAGATTTTCCAAGGATTCTTCCTCCTCTCTACACATTCTGCATACCCTATCCTCTGGTTTTTCCCAATACCTACTACTCCGTTCTTCATTTCCGCATCTTAATCTGGCAATCCTTCTAACTCTGCCACCTGCCTTTACTCTCCTCCCTTTCAAATATTTAGGTATTCCTACCGTCCTTATCTCCCTATACCTTTTCACATTCCTTGAATTGTCTATTTTAACTGTTCTTTCCTGTTCCTGTACCTCCTTGTCTCTCCTTCTCAATTCTTCTACTATGTTTCTTCCTCCATTTCTCTTTCGCTCAGCTTCTCTTATGTCCATCCCACATCTCCAATAGTACTCTTTCCTTGTTTCTCCCCATTCCGACAGTTTACCTTTTTGTTCTTCCTTCATTTTTCTTCTCAGCATTCTCTTAATATCTTCCTTCACTGTCCCTCCTGATTTTCTCCTCATACTTCGCCGCCCTCGCCCCGGCTCCTACTCTCAGCTTTTCCCTCTTCATTTCCTCTCTCACTATATATCCTGGTGTCGTTCTGTCTAATCCCATAATCCATCTCATGTATCCCTCTTGTACCCTTTCTACTATCTCCCATTCTTTCCATCCCCAGATCTTTACTCCGTACATGAGGATACTCTTCACAATCCCGTCAAACAATTTCATTCTCCACCTGATATCGTCGTCAAACCTCCTCTCTCCTATGCTCCATAGCTTCCCCATAACCATTCTTGCTTTCTTCACCCTTTCTCTAACATGCTGCTCTGCTCTTTTGTTCCTCGTTAGAACATATCCGAGGTACTTCATACTCTTTACCTCTTCAATTTCTGTCCCTGACCATTCCCATCTTATATTCTTTCTCTTTCCTCCCCTCTTTCCAAACACCATCACCTTCGTTTTATCTCTGTTTACCTCCAGTTTTTTTCTTCTAAAGTACTTGCCCCTTCCTCATTGTTTCTTCCAAGGCAGCTACGTATATATTAAATAATGTTGGGCTCAACGGACAGCCCTGCCTCACCCCCTTATTTACCCAAAAGCTTTCGGACTCTCTTCTCCCACCTTCACCTTGCACCTCGTCTCCTCGTATATTTTTTTAATCCTTCTTATCATTTCTTCCTTTACACCCCTTCTTTCCAATACTTCCCACAATTCTTGCCTGTCCAGTTTGTCAAAGGCAGCCTTAAGGTCGATAAATACCATATACATCTTCCCTCTTTTTCCATTTATTCTCTCAGCCACTATGTGGTTTATCGTGTATATGTTATCTATCGCCCCCCTTCCCTTCCTAAAACCTGACTGCGTCTCCTCTAATATTTCTTTGTCCTCTATTTCCTCCACTAGCCTCTTATTGAGCACTGTCGCATACACTTTGTATTCCGTGCTCATCAGGGTTACTCCTTTGTAATTCCCTGCACTATTCCTACTTCCTTTTTTATGGATGGGAATTATTATTCCTTCCCTCCAGTCTTCTGGGTATCCTTCTCCCTTCCACACGCATCGGATTATTTCTGCCATCTTTTCCGCCACTTTCTCTCCTCCATATATCCATGCTTCGTTCTTTATTTTATCAGGTCCTGCCGCTCTTCCTTTTTTCAGGCTCTTAATTACGCTCTACACTTCCTCCTCTGCTGGTTCTCCTTCCTTCTCCTCCTCTCTTCTTCCTTTCTCTTTATCCCCCCTCCCTTGCTCCCCATACCCTTTGTTACTCCTCGGATTCTTCCCTTCTGCCTTCACTTCCCTCTAATAATTCCATAAAGTGTTTCCTCCAGCTCCCCATAGTTATCTTCTTGCTAATTCCTACCTGTTTCTCTTTGGCCTTTATATATTCCCACGCTTGTTTTTCATTCTTTATGTTTTCAACTTCATCCTGTTGCCTCTTCATGTGCTTTTTCTTTTCCTCCTCGCAAGTTTTTTTATATTGTTTCATTTTTTCCTTGTATTCCTCTTCCGTCCTCCCTCCTTTTATTTTTTTCCTCCAGGCCTTTTGCGCTTCCTTTTTCGCCTTTCTACAATTCATTCCCCACCATGGCTTCTTCCCCAACTTTGGATTCCTCCATTTTCTCTTTTCCACCGCTCTCTCTATTCCCTCTCTCAGCTCTCACCACCCTCTCTCCACCCCCGTTTCTTTCCATTCCACCTTCTCAATTGTTGCCATATATTTACTTATTCCCTTCTCCGTCCAGTTTTGTGTATCCTTTACCGCCTCTTCATCCTCTCTCTTTCACCCCCTCCTTATCTCTACTATTATCGGTTGGTGGTCTGACTCTATTCTCTCCCTCACTTCAAACCTGCTTATCTTTTCCCACGCCCCTTTATTTACTACGGCTTAGTCGATAGTTGATTTCTTCTCTCCCTTATAATACGTCCAACTCCCCTCTTCGTCCCTTTGTTTGTTTCCATTTAGTACACTCCATCCCTTCTCTTCAATCCATTCCAGCATAACCTCCCCTTCCTTATTTCTCTCTTTGTCCTTCGCGCCTCTCGTCTCTTCTTCTCCCTTCGTTTCCCACCCCCTAACTCCCCCCGTTTCTCCTATTCTCGCATTAAAATCCACTCCCACAATGATCAGCTCCCCCTCTCTCTCTTCCATTAATATCTCGTCCATCTCCTTCAATTTTGTCTTACTTCCTCCTCTATTGTACAGTGTGACTATTCGCCACTTCTCTTTTCCTACTTTCACTCTTCTCTCTTCTACCCCCTCAATCCCCAACTCTTCCTCCTCCTCTATACTCATCTCCCGTCTTACTCCTGTGATCATCCCGCCTTTCGCTCTGCCTCTTTTCTTTTCTTTCTCCGCACCTTGGAATCTCCACTCCCACCCTTTCGGCATCTTTTCTTCCCAGCTGTCCCATTCCGATTCCACCATCCACGTCTCCGTTGAACCTATGATCTCGAACTCCTTCAGAAACTCCCAAAACTTCTCATCCTTCCCTTTTAGCCCTGCCACATTCCAGAAGATTGCCCTCACCCCCTCCTCTCCGCCTGTTTTCCCCTTCTCCTTCCACTCATCCCGCCTCTCTTCTACTTCCTCCCCCCATACCGAAAATCCCTCATCGCTTCGAATTCTCGTTTAATTTTGTTCCATTTCAGCCATTTCCCTTGTTTCTAGATCTTCATGTATCCCATTTTCGCCTGATGTCCTTTTTCTCTTTCCTCCCTCACTAATTCTCTTATTTTCTTTTGAATTTCTCTTTCTTTCTTCGTAAAGTCGTCATGTATGTAGATTTTTCGTCCTTTTAGTCTACTCTTCCTTTCTATTACTTCCCTTTTCTCCTCCTATCTTTTCATGTGCTACTATCCACATTCTTCCCTCTCCCCTTCCTACTTCCTTTATTCTCCCCAGTTCTATTTCTCTACCTGTCAACTCCCTTACGATTCTTTTTATTTCCCCCTCCTTGGGATTATTTCTGTTTAACTCCGCACCTCTGACTACAAGATTGTTTTTCCTCTCCTCCCTCTCTTTCCTCTCCTGTGCCATTTCCAGCTCTTCCATTCTTCTTTCTATTTGTTTCGACTCCTCGCTCGCCTGTTCCTCCTGCCTTTCCCTGTTCATCCTACTTTCCATGACCTCCATTCGCTCCTTTGTTTCTTGTAGCTCCGTCTTCACTTTCCTGAGCTCCTCCTCTAAGATCTCCTGTTCCCTTCCGAAATCTTCCCCCATTATTCTTATTTCTTCCTTTATCTCCTCCTTGTCTTTTTCTCTTTGCCTATTTTGCTTTTCTATTGTTCACATTCTCCTTAGAATCTCCTGCAACATTCCTTCGATGTGATCTTTCCTACCCTCTGCCTTTTCTTCCTCTACCTCCGTGCTTTCTCCCTCTTCACAGCCTCCTCTATCTCCTGCTTTCCCCTTTCTTTCCGTCGGCGGTCTGACTATCTTTTTTGGTCTTAGTGTCTCTTCACCTTTTTCCTGGTCTTCCTGCGTCTTCTCCTCCTTCTTCTTCTTCTTCTTTCCGTCAACCCCTCTCCTCACCCAGTCCGACAAACACCCCACGCTGCTCGCCCTCTTTCTTGCTTCCATCCTCCTTGTCTACCCTTTCTCTTCCTCGGCAAAGAAAATGTCCCGTCTGTCGTGTCTGGGTTTATTCTGCTGACTTCTCTTCCTAAATGTCTTCTACCTTCTTGGCTATGTATGCTGCTTGTTGCGGTAGCCACAAGCCGGTCGGACGTCACAAATTTAGTTGATGCTCCGGCTGTACTTAATTCCAGTCGAAACCCAAATCTGTGCTAGCCAGACCTACTTGCTGCTACTCGGCGATAGATGTCCTTCTTGCCAACTAGCACATACAGTGACTGTATAAAGACAGTGTGGCCATATGAACTGTAGCCGCCATGTTTATTCCAGATTTGTATTGGGTTATATAGAATAAATGTTAATATATCCTAATATATTATAATATTTCTTAAATTTTTAATAGTTTTACGTGTTTATGTTTATGTATATGTGAATATCAATTTATTGTTAAGAAAAAACATGTATATGATTCAACATTTATTAAGATAAATATTAAAATTGCCTACCGATGAAAGTATTTTTTTGAAATGTTTGCAACATAAAAGAAAACATGTGGAAATTCTTAAAAAAGGACATGAAAGGAAATATAAGAGATATGTTTTTATTATTTTATAAATTTATTTGAGGACCTATAAAAACTAAAACATTTTTTTTTTTATAAAAACGGGAGTTTCAAACATGTTAATTTGAATATTTTAAATTTAAGAAAACAAGTTCAAACAGGACATTAGAATTATAATAAAAAGATAGGAAAAAAATGATGATAAGGTTCTATAAAAATTAGAGAACCCAACATTTCTCTAATTTTTTGGAAAACGCATGTTTATATATAAAAAAAAATGATATTTTCATATTAAAAAAGAATAAGCAGAACATGTTATATACCCTGAGTTCAAAAAGAAATTACATAAGAGTTGGCTATGGAAAAATAAAATAATGTATACCAGTGTTTCTCAACAGGTGGTCCGCAGAAAAATTTGAGTGGTCCGCGAAAGTTTTCGTATGTTTTTTTGCAGTTTTTTTGTTTTTTTTTAGACACATTTTTTATGTAAATAATTTATATTTTGTTTATTTTCTGTAAACTTTCTGTGATTTTCTACAAATAAAATTTATTTAGTAGCACATTAAATATATTTGTTTTCTTGCAAAAAATTAACCAACAATTATTATTAGTGGTCCGCGGTAGAAAATTATATATTTTACTGGTCCGCGGTGCGTTTTTGGTTGAGAAACACTGATGTATACTACAAGCTTTATGTGACAATAAATAACTTATGACAACAAGAGTGATTTAATTAATTCAGACAGTAAATTAATTCTAAAGCTTTCTGTTGGCATTACTTTTATTTTCCATAGCCAACCCTTATGCAATTTCTTTTTGAACTCATGGTATAAATGATATATTAATAAAGAAAACTGATGTATATATTATCAATTATGCATTTATTCAACTAAAATTATGGTCAGGTGAAAAATAAAATGAAATCAGCATGGAATAACATTAAAATTAATGAAAGCAAATACTTCTTATAATTGTGAAGCCATCCATTGATTTACTGGCATAATGTTTTTTTATGTTCATTTAGCCTTTTTTCCCAGCAATTTTAAACCTAAAGATAACAAATCGTTTCATTATTTTTAATTTTAGTTTGTGACAATTTAAAATATGTGCACAGTTTACATTATCTACATTACTCATTACTCATCACAAACACAACAATATTCACTATTAAACGTCTAAATATACGTATATTATTTGAAAATATCACTTAAATCTGTTGAAACACAAGCTAAACACATGTAAACCATATATAATCTGTAACAAATTTGGTAAAAACATGGCGGACTTCAGCTCGACCAATAGAAAATGAGACCATCGTATGGCCACACTGTCTTTATACAGTCACTGTACTAGCACAGCCACACCCTCTTTACTAGATTGTAAATAGACGTAGTAATAAACGCTTATATGTGCTTGGATTTGTGTGTTTTAATTGATATTATCATGAACGCTATAAAGTGTTCTATCATACATAACAAGCAATAAACATGAGGTTAAACACCGACTGAAAATAAAGATAAAATGCATCTTTACAGCAACAAACTATGAACAGAGAACTAATCAAAAAGAGTCTTCAAATTGCCGCAAAATTCCACGCCAGACCCCATGCTGCCAAAGAGTCCAAGGAGCCACTATTAAACATGTAATGGGAAGTCCACCGTTACCCTGCTTACTCAACAGTGCCTTCTGATTACCACCTACTCAGATAGATGCTGCCTGCGTTTTCTGGTGAGCGCTTCTCGAATGCTAAAGAGGAGAGAGAATAGGTGGATGACTGGATTACGTCAAAAGATGACACGTTATTTCAATGCGGAATCTATTTTCTAACAGATGGCAAAAGATCATAGATTATATAATTCTTTATTTCCCCTAGGCCTTGCGGCGTATAGGGTTTTAACTATTACATTGAGAAAAATCCTATAATATAATACGCCTGTTTGTATGTTTGTATCATAGAGGTTCGTATGTTCTACCGGACGCCTGTTTGTATGTTCGACCGGTCGTTTCTTCATTCCCCGATAGAGGCGCGCATATGTTAATTATTTATGTCAAAATTGTCTAAAATATATTGTTGATGCAATAATAGTGAATTTTCAATGAACACTTTTTATAATTATTATAAGATGCAATAATAGTGAATATTCTACGAACACTTTTTATAATAATTGATAGAATTGTAAGAAATTATTGTTTATGTATTGGACAGTAGTGTGCTGTGAATTTTTGTTTTGAGTGTTGACAATAAATTAGTAAAAATGACAGTTGTGTTTTTCATTAAAAAATCACTTCACAATTATTAATTTAGTTGTGAAATACACGGATCGGTTTTTTTACGAAACAAAACACAGAAAAACGTTATCCTTCCGTGATGTTCGACATTTTTGATTAAAATTATTATTAGCAGAAAAATAATTATTTTAAAAAATATTTGGTTTTGATGAAAGTAAGAAAATTTTTTTTTTATAAACCCTCTAAAAATAAATTGTATTTTAACTGTTCTGTGCAGGGCTAGGGACAATGATTCACCTTAAAAGCACTATCTTAGGTTATGGTTGATAACTGTTTTTTTTTTTTTTTTATAAACTACCTAAAAATAAATTGTATTTTCACTGTTCTGTGCAGGGCTAGGGACAGTGATTCACCTTAAAAGCACTATCTTAGGTTATGGTTGATAACTGTTTATTTTTTTTTTATAAACCACCTAAAAATAAATTGTATTTTAACTGTTCTGTGCAGGGCCAGGCACAGTGATTCACCTTAAAAGCACTATCTTAGGTTATGGTTGATAACTGTTTTTTTTTTTTTTTTTATAAACCACCTAAAAATAAATTGTGTTTTAAAAGTTCTGCACAGTCCCACCTGTTTAGAATCTCTGTATATAAGACAAATGACAAAATGGATATTGTAAATCTACCCCCTGATTTGAGATATAGTATAAGTACGCTTTTTTCCGTGTGCCCTTTTTGCCGTGTGTGTATTTTTTCATGTGTGCTTTTTTCCGTGTGCGTATTAATCCGTGTGCGTTTTTTCCGTGTGCGTATTTTTATATTATATAAGAAAATGGAAAATTAATTTTAATAAATATATTTTAAATTTAACGTCTCAAATCATTTTTAGTTTAAACATTATAAATATAATGCACCATCTTAAAAAGTTAATGAATTAATAATTCGGATTAATGCTCATTATTTGTCCAGTTTTTAATAATGGGCGAAGAGTTGATTCAATTTGAATTGGATGAAGTTAGGCGTATGGCTAGAGAAAGAAGTCTGAGGTGTCGAGCAAGTTCCACATTAAGGTAATGATTTGTTTTCCAACACAGTTGGCAACGGGTGCACTAGTAATCATAATAATAATAAAATAAAATAATATAATATACATTTTATGATTTTCTTTCTTCTTCTTCTTCTTCTACTTTCTGCCTCCGGTGTTCCTCTCTTTCTTCGTAATTTCTTTTCGGCTTCCGTCTCCGGTCTCCTTCCTGCTTGACTCCAGTTCTTCTTCCCCTCTTTCTTCGCTTCTCTTTCTTCTTTTCTTTCCTCCTCCTTTGCCTCTTTCTTCCTTCCTGTACTCAGTTCTGTCTTACCTCTCCGCATTCTTTCCTTCTTTCCTCGAGTACTCTCACCCACCTTTCTCCCTTTCCTTCTTTACTCAACAGCTCCTTTATCTCTCCCTCCCATTTTGTCATCTTTCCACATCTTTTTGTAAGATTTTCCAAGGATTCTTCCTCCTCTCTACACATTCTGCATACCCTATCCTCTGGTTTTTCCCAATACCTACTACTCCGTTCTTCATTTCCGCATCTTAATCTGGCAATCCTTCTAACTCTGCCACCTGCCTTTACTCTCCTCCCTTTCAAATATTTAGGTATTCCTACCGTCCTTATCTCCCTATACCTTTTCACATTCCTTGAATTGTCTATTTTAACTGTTCTTTCCTGTTCCTGTACCTCCTTGTCTCTCCTTCTCAATTCTTCTACTATGTTTCTTCCTCCATTTCTCTTTCGCTCAGCTTCTCTTATGTCCATCCCACATCTCCAATAGTACTCTTTCCTTGTTTCTCCCCATTCCGACAGTTTACCTTTTTGTTCTTCCTTCATTTTTCTTCTCAGCATTCTCTTAATATCTTCCTTCACTGTCCCTCCTGATTTTCTCCTCATACTTCGCCGCCCTCGCCCCGGCTCCTACTCTCAGCTTTTCCCTCTTCATTTCCTCTCTCACTATATATCCTGGTGTCGTTCTGTCTAATCCCATAATCCATCTCATGTATCCCTCTTGTACCCTTTCTACTATCTCCCATTCTTTCCATCCCCAGATCTTTACTCCGTACATGAGGATACTCTTCACAATCCCGTCAAACAATTTCATTCTCCACCTGATATCGTCGTCAAACCTCCTCTCTCCTATGCTCCATAGCTTCCCCATAACCATTCTTGCTTTCTTCACCCTTTCTCTAACATGCTGCTCTGCTCTTTTGTTCCTCGTTAGAACATATCCGAGGTACTTCATACTCTTTACCTCTTCAATTTCTGTCCCTGACCATTCCCATCTTATATTCTTTCTCTTTCCTCCCCTCTTTCCAAACACCATCACCTTCGTTTTATCTCTGTTTACCTCCAGTTTTTTTCTTCTAAAGTACTTGCCCCTTCCTCATTGTTTCTTCCAAGGCAGCTACGTATATATTAAATAATGTTGGGCTCAACGGACAGCCCTGCCTCACCCCCTTATTTACCCAAAAGCTTTCGGACTCTCTTCTCCCACCTTCACCTTGCACCTCGTCTCCTCGTATATTTTTTTAATCCTTCTTATCATTTCTTCCTTTACACCCCTTCTTTCCAATACTTCCCACAATTCTTGCCTGTCCAGTTTGTCAAAGGCAGCCTTAAGGTCGATAAATACCATATACATCTTCCCTCTTTTTCCATTTATTCTCTCAGCCACTATGTGGTTTATCGTGTATATGTTATCTATCGCCCCCCTTCCCTTCCTAAAACCTGACTGCGTCTCCTCTAATATTTCTTTGTCCTCTATTTCCTCCACTAGCCTCTTATTGAGCACTGTCGCATACACTTTGTATTCCGTGCTCATCAGGGTTACTCCTTTGTAATTCCCTGCACTATTCCTACTTCCTTTTTTATGGATGGGAATTATTATTCCTTCCCTCCAGTCTTCTGGGTATCCTTCTCCCTTCCACACGCATCGGATTATTTCTGCCATCTTTTCCGCCACTTTCTCTCCTCCATATATCCATGCTTCGTTCTTTATTTTATCAGGTCCTGCCGCTCTTCCTTTTTTCAGGCTCTTAATTACGCTCTACACTTCCTCCTCTGCTGGTTCTCCTTCCTTCTCCTCCTCTCTTCTTCCTTTCTCTTTATCCCCCCTCCCTTGCTCCCCATACCCTTTGTTACTCCTCGGATTCTTCCCTTCTGCCTTCACTTCCCTCTAATAATTCCATAAAGTGTTTCCTCCAGCTCCCCATAGTTATCTTCTTGCTAATTCCTACCTGTTTCTCTTTGGCCTTTATATATTCCCACGCTTGTTTTTCATTCTTTATGTTTTCAACTTCATCCTGTTGCCTCTTCATGTGCTTTTTCTTTTCCTCCTCGCAAGTTTTTTTATATTGTTTCATTTTTTCCTTGTATTCCTCTTCCGTCCTCCCTCCTTTTATTTTTTTCCTCCAGGCCTTTTGCGCTTCCTTTTTCGCCTTTCTACAATTCATTCCCCACCATGGCTTCTTCCCCAACTTTGGATTCCTCCATTTTCTCTTTTCCACCGCTCTCTCTATTCCCTCTCTCAGCTCTCACCACCCTCTCTCCACCCCCGTTTCTTTCCATTCCACCTTCTCAATTGTTGCCATATATTTACTTATTCCCTTCTCCGTCCAGTTTTGTGTATCCTTTACCGCCTCTTCATCCTCTCTCTTTCACCCCCTCCTTATCTCTACTATTATCGGTTGGTGGTCTGACTCTATTCTCTCCCTCACTTCAAACCTGCTTATCTTTTCCCACGCCCCTTTATTTACTACGGCTTAGTCGATAGTTGATTTCTTCTCTCCCTTATAATACGTCCAACTCCCCTCTTCGTCCCTTTGTTTGTTTCCATTTAGTACACTCCATCCCTTCTCTTCAATCCATTCCAGCATAACCTCCCCTTCCTTATTTCTCTCTTTGTCCTTCGCGCCTCTCGTCTCTTCTTCTCCCTTCGTTTCCCACCCCCTAACTCCCCCCGTTTCTCCTATTCTCGCATTAAAATCCACTCCCACAATGATCAGCTCCCCCTCTCTCTCTTCCATTAATATCTCGTCCATCTCCTTCAATTTTGTCTTACTTCCTCCTCTATTGTACAGTGTGACTATTCGCCACTTCTCTTTTCCTACTTTCACTCTTCTCTCTTCTACCCCCTCAATCCCCAACTCTTCCTCCTCCTCTATACTCATCTCCCGTCTTACTCCTGTGATCATCCCGCCTTTCGCTCTGCCTCTTTTCTTTTCTTTCTCCGCACCTTGGAATCTCCACTCCCACCCTTTCGGCATCTTTTCTTCCCAGCTGTCCCATTCCGATTCCACCATCCACGTCTCCGTTGAACCTATGATCTCGAACTCCTTCAGAAACTCCCAAAACTTCTCATCCTTCCCTTTTAGCCCTGCCACATTCCAGAAGATTGCCCTCACCCCCTCCTCTCCGCCTGTTTTCCCCTTCTCCTTCCACTCATCCCGCCTCTCTTCTACTTCCTCCCCCCATACCGAAAATCCCTCATCGCTTCGAATTCTCGTTTAATTTTGTTCCATTTCAGCCATTTCCCTTGTTTCTAGATCTTCATGTATCCCATTTTCGCCTGATGTCCTTTTTCTCTTTCCTCCCTCACTAATTCTCTTATTTTCTTTTGAATTTCTCTTTCTTTCTTCGTAAAGTCGTCATGTATGTAGATTTTTCGTCCTTTTAGTCTACTCTTCCTTTCTATTACTTCCCTTTTCTCCTCCTATCTTTTCATGTGCTACTATCCACATTCTTCCCTCTCCCCTTCCTACTTCCTTTATTCTCCCCAGTTCTATTTCTCTACCTGTCAACTCCCTTACGATTCTTTTTATTTCCCCCTCCTTGGGATTATTTCTGTTTAACTCCGCACCTCTGACTACAAGATTGTTTTTCCTCTCCTCCCTCTCTTTCCTCTCCTGTGCCATTTCCAGCTCTTCCATTCTTCTTTCTATTTGTTTCGACTCCTCGCTCGCCTGTTCCTCCTGCCTTTCCCTGTTCATCCTACTTTCCATGACCTCCATTCGCTCCTTTGTTTCTTGTAGCTCCGTCTTCACTTTCCTGAGCTCCTCCTCTAAGATCTCCTGTTCCCTTCCGAAATCTTCCCCCATTATTCTTATTTCTTCCTTTATCTCCTCCTTGTCTTTTTCTCTTTGCCTATTTTGCTTTTCTATTGTTCACATTCTCCTTAGAATCTCCTGCAACATTCCTTCGATGTGATCTTTCCTACCCTCTGCCTTTTCTTCCTCTACCTCCGTGCTTTCTCCCTCTTCACAGCCTCCTCTATCTCCTGCTTTCCCCTTTCTTTCCGTCGGCGGTCTGACTATCTTTTTTGGTCTTAGTGTCTCTTCACCTTTTTCCTGGTCTTCCTGCGTCTTCTCCTCCTTCTTCTTCTTCTTCTTTCCGTCAACCCCTCTCCTCACCCAGTCCGACAAACACCCCACGCTGCTCGCCCTCTTTCTTGCTTCCATCCTCCTTGTCTACCCTTTCTCTTCCTCGGCAAAGAAAATGTCCCGTCTGTCGTGTCTGGGTTTATTCTGCTGACTTCTCTTCCTAAATGTCTTCTACCTTCTTGGCTATGTATGCTGCTTGTTGCGGTAGCCACAAGCCGGTCGGACGTCACAAATTTAGTTGATGCTCCGGCTGTACTTAATTCCAGTCGAAACCCAAATCTGTGCTAGCCAGACCTACTTGCTGCTACTCGGCGATAGATGTCCTTCTTGCCAACTAGCACATACAGTGACTGTATAAAGACAGTGTGGCCATATGAACTGTAGCCGCCATGTTTATTCCAGATTTGTATTGGGTTATATAGAATAAATGTTAATATATCCTAATATATTATAATATTTCTTAAATTTTTAATAGTTTTACGTGTTTATGTTTATGTATATGTGAATATCAATTTATTGTTAAGAAAAAACATGTATATGATTCAACATTTATTAAGATAAATATTAAAATTGCCTACCGATGAAAGTATTTTTTTGAAATGTTTGCAACATAAAAGAAAACATGTGGAAATTCTTAAAAAAGGACATGAAAGGAAATATAAGAGATATGTTTTTATTATTTTATAAATTTATTTGAGGACCTATAAAAACTAAAACATTTTTTTTTTTATAAAAACGGGAGTTTCAAACATGTTAATTTGAATATTTTAAATTTAAGAAAACAAGTTCAAACAGGACATTAGAATTATAATAAAAAGATAGGAAAAAAATGATGATAAGGTTCTATAAAAATTAGAGAACCCAACATTTCTCTAATTTTTTGGAAAACGCATGTTTATATATAAAAAAAAATGATATTTTCATATTAAAAAAGAATAAGCAGAACATGTTATATACCCTGAGTTCAAAAAGAAATTACATAAGAGTTGGCTATGGAAAAATAAAATAATGTATACCAGTGTTTCTCAACAGGTGGTCCGCAGAAAAATTTGAGTGGTCCGCGAAAGTTTTCGTATGTTTTTTTGCAGTTTTTTTGTTTTTTTTTAGACACATTTTTTATGTAAATAATTTATATTTTGTTTATTTTCTGTAAACTTTCTGTGATTTTCTACAAATAAAATTTATTTAGTAGCACATTAAATATATTTGTTTTCTTGCAAAAAATTAACCAACAATTATTATTAGTGGTCCGCGGTAGAAAATTATATATTTTACTGGTCCGCGGTGCGTTTTTGGTTGAGAAACACTGATGTATACTACAAGCTTTATGTGACAATAAATAACTTATGACAACAAGAGTGATTTAATTAATTCAGACAGTAAATTAATTCTAAAGCTTTCTGTTGGCATTACTTTTATTTTCCATAGCCAACCCTTATGCAATTTCTTTTTGAACTCATGGTATAAATGATATATTAATAAAGAAAACTGATGTATATATTATCAATTATGCATTTATTCAACTAAAATTATGGTCAGGTGAAAAATAAAATGAAATCAGCATGGAATAACATTAAAATTAATGAAAGCAAATACTTCTTATAATTGTGAAGCCATCCATTGATTTACTGGCATAATGTTTTTTTATGTTCATTTAGCCTTTTTTCCCAGCAATTTTAAACCTAAAGATAACAAATCGTTTCATTATTTTTAATTTTAGTTTGTGACAATTTAAAATATGTGCACAGTTTACATTATCTACATTACTCATTACTCATCACAAACACAACAATATTCACTATTAAACGTCTAAATATACGTATATTATTTGAAAATATCACTTAAATCTGTTGAAACACAAGCTAAACACATGTAAACCATATATAATCTGTAACAAATTTGGTAAAAACATGGCGGACTTCAGCTCGACCAATAGAAAATGAGACCATCGTATGGCCACACTGTCTTTATACAGTCACTGTACTAGCACAGCCACACCCTCTTTACCGAACTTTACTTTTTCCTATTATAACCTACAAAACAAATAAAATATTATATAAATAATTTTATTTGGCTAATACCCACGAAAAACAGTCACTGCCGAAAACCTCCCTGGCACCTAAAACTCATACACTACACTATTTAAACTGCTCGATCACTACTTTGTCACAAATTCTCAATAAAATCACTGCCTTGCCACGCACGTCCTACCTGTCTCTCACACCAATTCTGAAATCATAGATTCAGATGGCCAATATTTTGATTAAAAACAATATACCATTTATTTAATATAAATACAGAAAAATGCAAAAAAATCTCATGAAATTTTGTAACAACCTAGTATAATAACTAGCAGTACATATTGATCAAATACTTACTTAGAGGGTAAATGGGTAATTCGTTTTTAAAAATTGTATCTAAGTTTCCCAAACGCTATAATCTTGTTTCTTTTTCTTCTTCGGGCAATATTAGTAGAGTTGGCTTTTTGGCTCACCCACATAATTCCTCCATCTTGATCTGTTTATTGTGAGATCTTTCCAGGTGTCTTGCAAAGTTGTAAATTGTTTGTAAAAATGTATCTCAAACGCCACCATGTTTCTTCCTCTTCTTTGGTCAGTGTCAGTTGGATGGACTTTTGGCGTCGCTCACATAAATCCTCCATCTTGATCTGTTAATTGTCAGGTCGTTCCATGTTTATTTTATTTATTTATTATTATTATTGTTAAAAAGATACATATACAATAAATATATTATTGGAATACCTATAAAACAATAACCGTTTGTTAACGTGTTACTTTTTTGTTTGAATGAATAATTAAAATATATTTAGATTTATTTAATTTGTTTGTCCATAGTAAAATACTTAACCATAATTAACAAATTCGGTGACGCCACTGATGACAATTTATGAAAACAAAAAGCAGCTTCCAATAATATATGTAAATTCAAGTTGAATCACGGCATGAGGCGTCAATTGGAAAATTTTACCGACACAAAAAACTGAAAAGAAAAAATTGTAATCACGCGGAACGGGCATGGGTACGGAATAGGAACGGGAACGCTAAATGTAGTAGTGAGTTCCGGTTGTGCAAGTGCCGGAAATAAGGTCGCGATGGGTCTCGAAGCCAGGTACGCCCTGAACATTGGCTTTGAATCCGATTATTCGATTTGGAGCTGGAAGATCACCAATATAATGATGATCTACTCAACGCATAAAATAGGAGTGACAAATGTATTTATGTGAATATGAATTAGAAATATCAAATGGGCATTTGCGATATAAACAATGATGGAATTACATAAAAACTAAATAAGCTACAGATTGACCATTGCCAATCCAAAATAATTTGAACAGCTTGATACATGCCCAAAACTAGATGACACTTGTTTCAAAATATCTGTCTTTCGTACATTTAAAACTGTTTTGAATAATAAAAATGCATAATCCACTATAATATATTTAAAATATTCTCTTTTTTGCTTGCATATTGGGCTCAACAGCGCTATGAAGTGACGCCAAGCGGACTATAACTGAACTAAGCGAAACGAGTAATAGTTTATTGTTTACATCTGGTTTACATGTGTTTTCTCGTGTAGTTTGTATTGCTTTTAAAAGTTAGTGTTGCAGTTTGTTTGTTATATTAACTTTTGATAGCAATTATTATTCTTTTTTATATTACTTTATGTTATAATGAGTTATTATAACACAAATTGGTGTGTGTTTGGCTGTCACTCTAGAAAAGGAAGTAACAAAAATATTTACTTCCACTATTTTCCAAATGAGAAACAATTTGTGAACTGTTAATAAATTTGGTGCTGTGGAAGTGATAATAACAAACTAGTATTTATTAAACAAATTAAATAAAAAACAAACACTAAATTATAAAAATCCTTCTCGAACATAATTAAATATCTACCCGGGTAATTTTAATGCAGAATTAGGGCAAGCGGTCTCAAATTTTGTACGCAGCTTTTCTAATACATTTTCACTGAACTTTCAGTGCCTGCTTTTGTTTTTAATCAATTTATTTAGGCAAGGAGTTTCTAACAGAGGTTTCGGTTCATACTGTTGTAAGACAGGTTTCTTAAAAGTAGACCACAGGCATTTTAAATCTGTGCTGGTTAATATTTCCATACTCAATATATTGTTTCTGGAACAAAAAGTAAAACCAACAGAAACCACACAAAAAAACGATAAATCAAATATTTCACAATCAATCAATGCCCTGATCTTGGCTTCTTTCATTTTGGTTTGTTAACCACCTGGCACAAAATAATAGGATAGCTGAAATGTGTTTGCATGTAGTTCCTGCTTTACATGTGCAGGACATATTTAAAACTTCAACATCATTACTAAATTTTAATTTCCCAGTGACTTCGTGAGGTGGTGTTCTCAAACTGCTTGTTTGTAAACATAACCCTCATATGTCGACATGCTCATCATTTTTGTCCAAAATTCCGCACAACATAAGATTTCCGGCGTTTAACAACTCTTCTCCTTCAACTACACACCTAGAAGAAGGTGTTGCACTTAAAAAAATTAAATAATTTAATAAGGATAGCTGTTTATTATCCATTGCAAATCGATGATTTAACATGTAAACAAATATGGACAACTTTCACATTACTCGTTTCAATCAGCTGTTCACAGCGCTCGTAGCGCCGCCATCGGGCATTGTTGTATCCAATACATGTAGTAACTTTATCTAAGGAATATTGGCGGCTCGTCAGGGGAGACAAAAGAAACACAACCTCTACCTCTACCCATAAGGAAAAAAAAAATATTTTTTTCCTTATTGTCTTCTTTATTATACAGGGTCCGCCAGTGAAACCTGACGGTTATGTAAATGAGATAAATAAATAAGTTTTTGAAATTTTTTCATATATACATTTTTTTATTGTAAAGAGGAAGAGTGGAAATTTACATGCAGTATCATAAAAGTAGAAAAAAACATCATGAAGCAAAAATTATGCCGCTTAAATGTTGACCACCAATTTCTCTACCGTGTACCAGTCTCTGGGAAAAGTTCGTCATGACTCTTTCTAATGTTTGGCGTAGGATCTCACGAATTTCTCGCCGAATGTTCTCCTTCAGTTGATCCAAATTTCTTGGTTTGTCGAGATAAACTCTTCCCTTGAGATAACCCCACAGCTAAAAATCACAAGAGGAAAAATCTTCAGTTGGGCCATGGACTCCCTTGAGGTATGGGCAGTCGCCCCATCCTGTTGAAACCATACCCTTCTTAGAGTAATTCAACGGCGACAAAATTCATGGATAAGAAAATCACGGATCCCAGGATCTCCATCAACCATTCTTAACATGGTTTCCGCAAAATTCAACCTTCTTTCGAAATCTCCTGCATGTAACTCTTGAACAATAGCAATCTTGTAAGGGTGGAAGCTCAAGTCTTCATGAAGGATACGTCTTACAGAGCTGTGAGACATCCGAAGAGCTCGGGCGTGAAGAATGGCAGAGCGACGAGGGCTCCGTTCAAAAGCAAGACGAACCACCTCGATGTTGTTGTTCCAAAAGCAGTATTTTAAAAGTTCCGCACCCACAACAGAATTGTGTTTCGCGACAGGATCGCCCTACTAGGGGGAATGGTAATCCGTTGACGAAAACGCCTATGTGTTAGAATCACCAAGTAATTATTTCTAAAAAACGTCTCGACGATGAACGCACGGTGCTCCTGGGTCAAAAACCATTGTAATTAAAATTCCACGCGAGGAGAAGAGAATGAGACCAACCCCCCCACCCGCCCGTGGAAGAAGAACAGAAGAAGACAGTACAAAATAAACCAAACATTATCCAATTCACAAACTAGGCAATTTAAAAATCCCAGTAACATATATAACATTAAACATAAAATTAATATAAACGAATATTACACAATTTTTAAAACATTAAATAATAAATACTCGAGGGAAAATACACAAAATAAAATAAATAATTTTAAATGTAAACTAAAATGTCAATATAGCAGGTAATCCGTAGTTGATATTACCAGATTAACAATTTTCGTTATGTAACGATTTCAAAATGATATCAGTTTTTCTATGCTGTTCGATATTTCAGCATCGTCTCGCATAGATTGCTAATGAAATTGCTAGCATGTGTGAGTGTGTATGTAGGGCTGAACTATTTGTGAAATTGAAAATATGAATACTGGTAAAAATTTTAACCATCCATGTTTGCTTGTTGTTTTACATTAGTGTGGCGTAATTTCACACTAGTTTTAACGTATTATATTTGCTGTATTAGTATGGTAATAAAAATTAGAAATACTGGAATATTTAAGATATAAATGAAATCATTTTACTGTTACTAACATTTAAAAAGTTTTATTTACTTACTTAACTTTATCCTAAAACTTTTTACTCGGTAGGTTTGGTCGTTTTGCTACCTGGCGTTTTACTGCAAAACGCGGCTGTAATTGACGCTGCGTTTAATTTATTTATGCAAAAACGCGGCTGTTATAATTTAATTTACTAAAAACGCAGATTCTTTTCGTTTCAGTATCCGTTGAATAATGACATAAAGTCTTGTTACTTGTAGGCGTTATTTGACTATAGTTAACCTATAAAGTTTGTTATTTATGTAATATAAATTGTAGTACAAATCTTCGTGCATGCCTTTGGGCTGCGAATCAAGTACATTTCAAACATATATTCCAAAATCTCAAAAATTCATTTGATAAAAGACATACGAACATACAAAAAAATAACATAATTTAAATTACATAACATAAAGTTTTAAATAAAAATCAACTATTCTTTTGCTGCTGGGCAAGAGTTTCCCATCTTTTCTTCACCTTCCTGATCCATTTTATGCCGCTTCTGGATTCCACAAGTATCTTTTCCAGTCGCTCTGCATTTTCCCCTATTTAATAATAATAATAATAATAATAATTGTTTATTGACAAAATTACAATAATATTTGTTTTAAGTCAGTCAGTACAATCGTGAATGTAATATTTAATAAAATGTACAGGAAACAATATGGCAAACAATATGTACATATACAATATGAAACATTTTGTTTGGTAGAAATTGTGTACTTAGGGAATGAAAATAAAAATAAAATAAAGAATTAGACAAAATAATTCAAAATAGCATCAACTACAATTTTAAAAGCAATAAAAATAATTCAGAATTTATGTTGTAAAAATTCATTTATAGAATAAAAAGCATGGTTGATAAGGAAAATTTTGATGGTATTTTTAAAAGAGTTAAAACTATTGGATTTGAAGGAGTCTGGCAATACGTTAATAAATTTATAAGAATAATAGTTCGTGCTATTTTTAGATTTAGTCAATCTTAAAAATGGTGGATAAATCTTATTTTTATTTCTTGTATTATAATTATGGATTTGTTCAAAAGTATCACATTTGATTAAGTTTTTAAAAGCTAGCAAGAGGCAATAATATATATATACTGAGGGTAAAGTCATGATTTTTAATTTTGTGAAGTATGACTTGCAGTCGGCTCTGTATGATAAACCAGCAATGACTCTGAGCGCTCTGCGTTGCAAGGAGAAAAGTCTTTCTGCAGCGGGCGAATGGCCCCATGCTAATAGTGCATAAGCCATCTGAGACTGGAAAAGTGAGAAATAAACTATCCGCATAACATGTTCAGATACCGAATTCGCTAAATTTCTAAATAGATATATGATACTACATACTTTATTGGAGAGATGGGTTACATGCTGATCCCATTGGAGAGTGGGATCAACATGGATACCTAAGAATTTAACGGAAAGTGGGTTATTGAAATTGTGATGTTTAAAGGTTGCTACTAGCTGCTGAGTTTTATTTTCATTGAGTAATAGTCCATTTAAATTAAACCACATTTTGGCTTGACTTAGAAATTCGTTACTCCTAGACAGTGCTTTATCTATGTCGTGAGATCTAACAATTAATGTAGTATCATCAGCGTAGAGGATGCTTTTGCTCTTTATTGATAGGGGAAAATCATTAATAAAAATTAGAAATAATAACGGGCCTAGAACGGAACCCTGAGGAACACCGATATTTACTGGAAGAGGATCGGATTTTATATTATTAATAGCTACATACTGTTTTCTGTTAGAGAGATAAGATTTTACGAAAGCGCAACTGCCTTCATCAAAACCATATCTTTCCAACTTATTTAAAAGGATAGGGTGGGAAACACAGTCAAAGGCTTTCGATAAATCTAGGAAAGTCGAAAGACAGTATTCACCAGCCTCTAAACTTTTAGTAGCTTCGGCAATTAAGTTAAGAATTGCATCGCCTGTCGATAAGTTAGGGAGGAAACCAAACTGTGCCTCATTAAATAGTTTGTGTTTTTCAAAATGAGTAATGACTTGATTGGACATGATTTTTTCGAATATTTTGGAGAAAATTGGGATATTGGTCTGTAATTATTTAATTCATGTTGATCACCATTTTTATGTATGGGTATTACTGAAGCTACTTTTAGAGTATTCGGAAAAGTGTTAGATTTAATACAGCAATTTAGAACATTTGTGAGGGGTATTATAATTGTGTTTTTTATTGATTTCACAACATCAACATTTATTCCGTAGGTATCTTTTGACTTGCTATTTTTCAAGGAATCAATGATATTTCTAACTGTATTATAACTCACCTCAGTGAAAGTAAAAATAGATGGATATGTAAAATCATTTAAAAAAGTAAGAGGTAGAATATTTGAAGGGGGCAAAGAATCAACCAGTTCATTGGCAATACTGGTAAACTAAGTATTGAAATCATTCGCTGATATAGAGGTATTAATCCTAGAGACCCTAGCACATCTATTACTGTTTAGGACTTGCCACGTTGCTTTTGATGTATTTGTTGATGAAGATATATGTATAATGGCAGTTGGCATTAATTTTAGCTGATTTTATGGTTAGACGATATTCGGCACGAAACATGTTTCTGCAGGTACGGGTTGTTTCATTAGGAGTTAGTCTGTAGCAATTTTCTAGGCGTATGAGTTTGTCTCTCATTAATTTAATATTATTGTTAAACCAGTTTATTTTTAAACCATATTCATTGTGTTTTGTGGGTTTTAGAGTTCTTACTGGGAAACTTTTTTTATAAGCTTTTAAAAACATATCGAAAAATACGCTGAAAGCTTTGTTTCCGTCATTGACGTTATTTAACACAGTCCAGTCTACAGAATCAAGAATTTTATGCAAGTCGTATTTTCCTTGCATAGTAATAGGTCTTACAGTTTTAGTGTCAAGATAGTTATTTTTTAAGGGCAAATTTGGAAACGAAAAATTAAAATAAATACCATCATGGTCCGAAAAGGTTGTTATCACCTTGCTAGCAGATGCTACAGAATCAGTTGTTTTAAATTTATAAAATACATTATCTAGTCTATTATTGCCCCTAGTGTTGAAATCTACACAGGTTAAAAAATTAAATGTTTTGAACAAATCCGTAACTTTGGAAGCTTCTGGTGTTTCAAGATTGAAATGGACGTTAAAGTCACCGCAGATGATGACATTTCTCTTAAAGTTAATATTATTTAAAATTAATTGTAGGTTATTTAGAAAAATGTCTAAATCTCCATTACGGGAACGATATAAATTTACTATTATAATATCGCCTTCCTTTATGAGGACGGCTGATATTTCGCAATGGAACTCGATGTTAAATTTATTTATGTTTAAAAGTGGTTGGAACAAAAAATTATTTTTTTCACTACTATTAAGAACTCCACCGTGTATCATGCATTTTCTGGCATAACAAGATGCGAGTGTATAGTTAGTTACACAGAATTCGTCCATTTCAATCTCGTTCAACCAATGTTCGCTGAGACAAACTATATCTACGTTTTCATGAATAAGAAGGGCTTCTAATACATTGTTCTTTTTCCTAATGGACTGAATATTGAGACACAATAGCTTGAATTTATTGTGTTACTTGTTTTTTCTTCTTCTTCTTCAGACACGAAAAAACTGTGTGGTTTGAGACTCTGCAATCGGCATAGATGCTGGTATGAGTGCTGTATCCTTAATGTTCAAAACGGATTTTTGATTGTTTGGCGAGGTCTCAGCTTCAGTGTGATTTGATGTTAAGAACGGTAGTAAAAATCTGTACTTGATAAAATTAATAATCTTTTCTTTTCCTTTTAGATTAAGGTGAAGACCATGACTTGTAAAGTCGGTTTGGTTAAGGATGGAGCAGGTATTAATTAATTCTGCCGATTTCTTGAAAGCTGCGTACAGAGTGAGGTTGTTCTGGAGTACTAAAGAATTGAAGCTATGTCGATTTTTCCAGAACGGTGTTGTGATTATAATTAAATTTGTATTTGTTGTCATAGATTTGAAAGATGTTAGGAAGTCAGTGAAGATGGTACTATTTTGAAGTGCATTGTTCGAACCTGCTAGTAAGATCACAAAATCATCTTTATCAAAGTCATGACTTAATTCATGTGCGGTGTTGGCAACTTTTTCAAAATCAGCATTGGGGAGCGTATAAACAAGCGATTCAAAGGAACGTTTGTCCAACGCATCTTGAAGAATTGAGCCGCAATGGCGCCCTTGACTGTCAGCTACCATTAGGATCCTCCGTTTTCTTGTGACATTAGAGTTGTGCAGAGAAGAAGAAGGGCGTTTTGGCTTAGGTGTTGCGGTCGAGATTAATGACTGTAGATTTTTTATTTCATTATGTTGATTCGTTCTATCAATTGTGCTTAGTTCGACGGTATTGTGAAGATCGGCGATAGTTTGCTCGTAAGCTGTGCAACTGTCACAATTGAGACGAGAGCTGTTGAGAATTTTTGATCTTAGTTCGTCAATAATTTTAAATTGTTCATCAATTTTCTTGTTCAACGTTTCTTCTACGTCTGATGCTAGCGCTTGAAATGAGTCGAAACTTTGCCTGGTACGTTGGAGATGCAGAGTTTTGTCGTGGAGGTCAGCTTCAAGTTCCTTAATGCGATTGTGTAAACAAGTAATTTCCATTTCTATGTCATTTACGTCTAGAATTGGGTGAGGAATAATATTGTCAAAGTCCAAGTTGGTTAGTAAGGAGATAAGAAGAGGTCTCCTTAGATTGTTTACAATTAATCCCTTTGCTTTCAGTATATTGGTCAGTTCCGGTGTGCTGTAATTAGCGTAGCTAGACATATTAGAATTTAAAACGACAGAAAAAATAATAAATAACTAAATAAATAAATTAACAAACGAAGTACAACAAGATCAAAACAAAATAAAAACAAAATAAAATAAAATAAAACAAAATAAAATCAAATCAGAGTCAATATTAGAAATAAAACAGGTCAAAATTAAGAAAGATATAATCAAAAATAAAAAAATTTAAAAAGGAAAAATTTAAAAATAAGAAATAATAAATAAAAATGTTTGTATACAGTCACGATGAGGGTTACAGTATAAGACAAGCAAACATTAGTCTTACAAGTTAAAATTATAGAAATATTATGCAGATATTAAAAGTAAGTGTACAGAGTTAAAATTATTGAAAACAAAGAAAATGGTAATTAAAATAAATTAAAATAGTTTAAATAAAGACAAAAGTCTGCAATTGCAATGTAAGTATATCATTAAAAAAATACAAATAAAATGTATTTAATAAACTGTGATCCAGGTTAGATATAACCCATATGTGCATTGAAGATTTTTGTTTAGGTCAACAATAAAATAACATAAAACATATACTCTAGTATTTACAAAATGTGATAGGTATGATAATAAAATATAATTCAAATTGATTTAGTCACATATATAAAGTCAAAATTTAAAAAAAGTTAAAAAAGTGTGTTAAAACAGATGAAATACAAATATAAATAAAAAAAAATAAATATATATATATTTGACCGGGATTCGAACACACAACCATTAGTTTATAAGACGAGCACTGTAACCGTTCTTCCAACCAGTCAACAATTACGGACGTGCAGATTTTGAAACTTGCCACAGAACGATATTAATAAACAGTTAATCTGTGATTGATGTGTGCTAACTTGTAAGAATGATCACCAAAAAACTATTGAAGGTTATTCAGTATAAATTTAAATAAAGTCATATAGTTTATTTGAGGCAAATTTAAAACAGATTTGATTCCTACATTTAAAAACACCATAAAAAGCTGATTTGCACTGTACTAAACACAATTTTTAAAATATTAATAAACCATTAAAAAAGCTAACTTATACACAGAACAAAAACTATGATTTGCACATTTTCACATCTTGAACTTATGCTGCCCCCCTATTTCCGGGCTGCGTCGCAAGTGGTAGAGAGTTTCTGGCTGTTCCCCGCATGTTCGACATTTCCTCTATTCTTCTCTCTTCAGAATTGGTTAGCTGCCGCCTCATTCACGCATCTGAACCTCGCTATGAGATTCTGGTGTTTGTTGTTTTTGTTCAGGTAGTCTGGTAAAGTTATTACTTGTATCTTATGGTAGTCTTTCTTGTACCTCGTTGTGTCGATCCTGTTTTTTCACTCTTGGTATTGAAATTTTCTAACTCTTTCCGCCAGCATCTGCAGGAAATCTCCTCCTTCTTCTTGCATTCTCTTTATTTCTTCTAAACCGTATCCGTTCCTCTCGTAGTATTTCCTTCTCTCAGTCCCCCAATTTGTCTGTATATTTCTTTTCCTTTCTCTTCAGCATTCTTCGAGATTTTTGTTACCACTTGTTCTTATTGAGACTTATGATTTCTTAATAAGCTCAAACATTAAAAAGAGCCCCCCTCTTTCCCAAGAAAAACCGTAGTTGAAACTTTTTCAATTGAACTGTTTATTGTAGGAATGTAATTATTGAATTGATTCATCAAATGCAGATGAAGATGAAGAATATAATCTGGACATAATTATTTTGCCAGTCACTCATATGTACTGTCTATTCAATTGACTCAGAAGTAGCTGTAAAATTTCTTCACGCAGTGTCCTACTGCCTAAAGTTGTTTTTGCGAAACGAACTTGGTGACTTTTCAGTAAACTGCCAATTCAAACGAACAGAAAATTTTGACGCACCCGTAAACACAAAGTAGTGAAATTAACACACATATTAAGACTGTGAGTTAGCTTGAATATGCATTCCATTTCTGCATTCTATTATTTTTCTACGCATTCTCTTTTCCTTTTACTTGATGTTCTGGTTTCGTAAATTACTTTTGTCTGTATTTATTCTCCCATTCTTTGAACGAGTCATAAGCTGTGCTTTTTGTCAGATCGTCCACACATTATGTGTTTAATTTTTCTATATATATTTCATTTCGTGATCTCTTTTGATTTTTACTATAACCGATTACGCATCATTTATTACGCTAAAGCCGTCCATCACTGATAAAGATTATTGTATAGATAGTACAAAATAAAGCAAAACATTTTTAATAACACATTTAATAAGGTATTATTGGTTTCTAACGAAATATAGCGATAGACGCATTATTATTAATTTTAATTACCTCAAAATGTTGTTTTTGATGTTTTACGTCGATATTTTAGTTCTGAGGCATACCTAATTAATATCCAGCAGTAATCAGCAAGCAAATTTGGATTCCATTTACCCTGATATAGCTTTTCCATCGCGGAAATGTTTTGGTGGAACCATTTCCCATGTTCATCACTTACTGCACCCAAAAATGTAGATGAAAGTCCAGAAAGTGAATTTTTAAAGACATCCTAAATCCCATTTCTTTGTAGGCATCAAGTAGTTCATTTACGATATCTCAGCTCTCATATTTCAGTAATTTTCAGTAATTTTCAGCTCTCACATTTCCAAGAAAATTTGATACAACTGTTTTAAAAACTCTTCAATTTCAGATTCATTTAGCATGCTGTCAAATACATCATCTTTCATTATTTCTCTTATTTGTGGGCCCAAAAATTTGCCCTCTATAATTTTTGTTTCACTAATTCTCGGAAATTTCTGTTTTAGATACAAAAACCCTCTTCCGTTTCGATCCATTACTTTAACGAAATTCTTCATTTATCCCAGTTTAATATGTAAAGATGGTATAAATACGTTTTTGGGATCGATCAGTGGTTTACTTCTAACGTTTTTTAATCCAAGAATTAGCACCCGACGTAGTGGCCACTCCTTCTGTACAGTGAATTACTTAGAAATCAAAAAGTAACCTGTCTCGAGTCACGACCCAGAAAATGCAACAGATTCGGATACTTGTAGTTTACTAATGAACGTAATCTATTTTGAAGTATACTTCAAACGTGATAAACAAGAATAAACTGATCTTAACCACTTGTGTACCGTCACCACAGATACATGTCGTGAATTGACGCAATATGAAAATGTTGAATATTGCAAAACATAAATTTTCCTGTTACAGAAAACCTATGGGTGATAGAAAAATTCACTTTTCAGATTTGTTTTCAGCGTAACAAAATACATCAGAAATACCCAAAAATTGCCATGTCACAAATAGTTTGTTTATCAGTATTATCATATAGAATTTATAACTATGAAAGTAGAAATATGAATGTTATCTATATTACGAAAATGATCTGCCAGCAAACATTGTTAAAATAAGACTGATATCAGCAATCAATCTTATCACACTTTTATTCTTAAAATATTTTGATAGCATCCTTTCTTGGCCACAGGTGACACACATCCAAATAACTCAGATTTATGAGAGCGTCGCGTCGACAAAACGACATTGCGCATCCCCCATGTAAACGGCGTCTACCCTTCTCTTACACGTAGTATTTCCGATTCTAATTCAGATATACATTCCAGCGGGTTAGACGCGCTAGAATCTGAAGAAACTTCACAACACTCCCAAACCAGTGGCGAAGAATTTCACAGTGGTATGATAGTTATTCCAAATTGATGGACAAAATACTACAAAATAAAACCATTTCATTTTTTAACTCTAATTACAATGGGAATACTCAAATACACACATTTGAATATAAAAAAATATATGAAAATAAATAGTGTATATGGTTTCTTTTGTACGTTTATTGTATTATATTAATTAAAACTCAATAAAGAATAATTTTTCAACAAAATAAGCTAAATGTTATTTATAAAAATAATCAATATTTGAAAAAAAAAAATTAATGTACAGATTTATATACAGAATTGTAAAAAATGAAAAAAAAAAACAAATGCTAATAGAGAGTATGACCTCCACGTTGGTTGATCACAGCCCTACATCAGCGATTCATGGACAAAATAACATTATCGATGTCTTCTTGAGGAAGCTGTGCCCATTCTGCTCTTAAAAGCTCTCAGAATCTAAAATTATCGTGGATGTTATCCATGTTATCGAGTAAGCATGTCCCACACATGTTCAACCGGATTTAGATCCGGTGACTGTGCTGGCCATGAAATCGCATCAATTCCTTCGTTATCCAGCCAGTTTGTTGCAATTTGCGCAACATGTGGCCGAGCATTATCCTGAGCAAGATGAAACTGATCAGCAACAGCACCACGAAATGGACGCACAATAGATTGAAGAATATTATCCAAATATTGTTGTGCTATTAAAAATTCATTGGAAAAAACTAGATCAATTCTACCGCTAATGATTATTCTACCAGATGCCATAACAGTACCACCTCTGTAACTGTGAACTTTCTGAACGTGCGTCAAACATTCCAAATTACCAGATCTTCTCCATCCCTTGTTCGACGAGAATCTGGATGAATTCCAATTCTGGACTCATCAGTAAACAAAACTGTAGCCCAATCATTATCACACCAATATTGAAAATTGTCTAATCTTGCTCTGCGATTGCCTCTAGAGAGGGGTTGACATCTGATTGGTCGTCGAGATAGAATATTAGCTTTGTGGAGATGATTTCTTACAGTATCGCGACTAACGGCTAAATTATGCGCTCGCTGTAACTCCATTATAAAGTCGGGTGCTGTAATAGTAGGTTATCTTCTAGCATTTAAGACCAAAAATCTGTCTTGACCTGCTGCTGTACAGCGACCACGTCTCGGATTTTTTTCGGCCGGACTCCCTGTTTCCCTGTAACGCCTCCATAACCGACACTTTGAGAAACTCCTATCCGATTGGCTACATTAATTTGCTTCAAACCTGCTTGGGAAACCCACCGCACGATTCATCTCGTGGATAGTTAAATGCTGTCGTTCCATTATTAAAAAAGAATGCCATTAATTGAAAACACTGCAATTTTTAATATAAACGTTTTAAATCGAATTATAATGAAACATATGATCAACCTACGGATCATGTACTGAATAAAGTTTATCAAATTTGTATTTGTTTTGTCTTGTTGGTTATTTCTTTTACTTGTTTTCCATAGCTAACTACTCATAATTGCCTACTTTAATTGAAATACAACATTAAATGTACAATAAGCAATATATTTTCATATTTTTTTCAACAATGTGAAAGAGTGTTGATGGCCATTGAATCGTTATTGATAGCGATTCATATTATGAAATATTAGAAGATTTCATAAATAAAACGTGACGAGAAAAACGAATTCAGCCTAGACCAAATCATTTCGAAGTGTAGGACGAGGATGATTTTTTTTCAAGATTTCGACTAAAATAGGCTTATGTAGCATGTTTGTACGAGCAAATAGGACAGCTAATAGAGTTTTCAACATATAGAAACTATGCCCTGAGCTCAATGTACCAATTACTTTTAACGCTTAGATTCTATGCTTGTGGCAATATGATTTTAACTGTTGGAGATTTCTGTGGAGTACACAAATCTACAGCCTCAAGAATCATTGCAAAAGTTAGTCGCACCATTGCAAATTTATGTAAAGATTTTATAAAATTTCCGGAGACTGTAGATGAAATAAAGACAAACCAACGAAATTTTTATGAAATGTCAAACTTTCCTAAAGTTATTGGGCATTAGATTGTACCCACATCAAAATTCAATCTGTTGGGGGTGAAAATGCTGAAGTATATCGGAAAAGATAAGGTTATTTTTCCTTAAATTTCCAGATGGGGCAACGGCATTTTTTAAATCTCCATTAAGAAATCCTGTGCATCCTGAAGAACATCGGTACCAAAATGCTCATATCCTAATCAGAAATGTGGTCGACAGATTATTTGGAGTCATGAAAAGGCAATTCCCTATATTGGTGTTGGGAATACGCCTAAAGTTACTTACAATTCAGGCTGTAATTGTCGCCTGTGCTGTTCTGATAGTGAAGATAGCTTGTGTTGATTTACGTCCATGCTTCTCGAATGAGCAAATATATGTAGTATGTTCACGTGCCAGTTCGAGCAACAATCTTTACCTGCCAGCGCCTAATGGCTCCTAAAAACAATGTTAACAAAGAGGCACTCAGATAAATAATCCTGTTCAATTTAATCCTGGCCTTTCACATGTATATTGTCTGCTGTCCGAACACTTACTTAAGAGTAGGTATGTTGTTAATATGTAAAAAAAAATATAGGTCAATAATAACGAATTGTCCCCGAGCGAAGACAGGCGGGGAGCTAGTATCTTATAAAAATGTTGGGAGTATCATGAATTTTTTGTTTTCTTAGAAGACGCAAAATAGAATTTTGGCCTCACGCGCAGGATTTCTCGAATGTTAATTTAAATCTAAAATGATTTCTTATTAATAAAGATTTAAAAAAACTGAAATCAAAAACGATACCCCGCTCTCTAAAAGTATTAAACATCAACTCTTAGACCTCAACATAACATTTCCATCCATAACCCAGCGAAATTAAATTAAGTACCCACCTTGGACACTCAAAAAGCCTCACTATAACCTTTCCCTAACTAGTTTTGAAAAATCCACTACGAATCCTCTCACATATAAAAATTCCTATCAACATATAATAAATAACACCGATCAATTCCATGGCATATTCACTGAGGGATCAAAATTAGCAGAAAAAACCGGTGCAGGGCTCCTTTTCAATGAAAATGAATATAAATTTCGCTATCCTGACGCCACCAGTGTATACATAGGAGAAGCATTCAGCCTACTTAAAGCGACCGAGTTAATGAAGATCTCCCAGAGCAGCACATCCAAATTTATCATCCACTCAGATTAACTTAGTTGTATTCAGAGCATCATGCAACCATATTCAATTAATAAAATCATACAAGATATACAAGAAAACCTAAATGAAGCAATTCAGGAAGGCAGGAAAATAATAATAAAAGTGAATACTATCCCATGTCGGTATTGCTGGCAATGAAAAGGCAGATAAGTTAACCAAAGATGCAACAATGGAAGAAGAATATGATATGCCTATTACAACTACAGACATAAAGTGTCAAGTCTCGGACTTGACCAAGCCAAGATCAAAGAAAAGTATGAATCGATGTGGAAAGCTACTACAGAAAACCATTTAAGGACCATAACAGAGAACAGTCGCTACTGGAATACAAGGAACAACAGATAGGATCAAATTGTGCTTACAAGAATAAGATTAGGTCACACACTTCTTACACACAAGCACATATTCAGGCGCACAGAACCAGCAACCTGTGAATCGTGTAATACACGTCTCACAATCAGCCACATATTACTAGAATGTAATAAATTCAGGTCAGAACGGAGTAAACATAACATACCAACCACAATTAAAGAGACACTATGCAATAACAATCAATCCGAAACAAATATATTAAACTTTCTGAAAGATACAAAACATTTACCACAAAATCTAAATTGCACAAACCCAAAATCTACACACACACATACGTACAACATACACTCAAAGACCCATATTTATAATTAAAAATAATAATAATTTATTATAACTTAAATATGTATTACTAAGGTACCAAGGTGCTAAGAGCCTCAGAAGCTGAGGTACCTGTAAAATATTTTCAATAAAAAAAAAAGATTTGTGACTTTAATCCGCAAATTTTTCAATCAAAACTCGTAATAAAGTATAATGTGGATTTCTGCAACTCTTGTTCAAAATATATTTGTTCGCCACTGATGGAATCTCAGTTTTTGAAACCAACTCGTAGCATCCGTTATGATGAACGGTAAAACTACCTAAGTGGCCTGATTTATGTGCTATATATACCCTCAATGCGTATTTTATACGAAGAACCAACAAAAATGAAACAATATTTTTAAGAAATAAGACTTTGGTCATTTTTGGATGGGCTATCTTTGTTAATGTTTTGTCTGACACTTTGTTATAAGTGTCAAAATTATTGCGAAAAATATTTATATGAAATATTTGAAATGAAAACACATTTATCTGTTTTTATATGTCTGCAACAAAATCTCTTCTGTTACCAGCACGTAAATCAAATATATTATTTATATTTTGATAACATACGCGACATATAGTCTGTTTCTTTTGGTTTAAGTGAAACTAGATATTGAATTCTAATTGTTTTTACCGACTTAGTGAGGCTTTTGTTCATTTTTTTTAGCAAAAGCCCTTTTAAATCATCAAAAAGATAGCTCATGAGTATGAATGTTCCGATACTATTGATACGATACCAATATCGATATTTTTCATTCGATATCGAGATTTTAGTATCGATACTAATCTTCCGATTCTTTATTAATATCAGTATATTTGACCCAGTATCGTATCGTTTATTTATTATTATTATTTTTTATTTTGTTAATACAATATAGTAAAAATTTTATTTATACACATAAAAATAATTCTGTGATTTTTTTTTTTTTTTTCAATAAGGAATGCTTCTAAAAATTGTAAAAACTAGTAGAAGAGATACGCAACCGCAATGACGCAGAACATAGTACGCCAAGCAACATGCGTTGAACGGTTTAGAAGTTGCTGGCGTTTGGCGCCTTCTTCCTCTACGTTTGAGGTTATGAAATGCTATTGGTTATTTTTGTATTTTAGTTAAAAATTTCACCACCAAGAAGCAAAGTGTGGACCTATTTTACCAAAATAGACCAAGGAGTTTTCTGGGTGCTTGCAATGAAAAAGAGTAGAGGGTTCTATTTTAAACAATCACTCAGACGTATAGGCTTCAACAAGAGTTTATATACACACCAGTTTTGCAAGTGTCTATTATATTTCCTAATTTTCCTAATTCTGCTGTCCTAGATTTTTACTAACTAAACCTAAGCTAAATACCTAGTTTTTAGGTATACAGTACTTTATTTCTCCCAAATGTAAGCCCATTAAAAATAGTGTAATAAACTCTAGTAAATAAAATCAATTTAGGTAATTAGGTTAAGTTAAGTTAGTAAAAATCTTGGACAGCAGAATTAAGAAAACGATAATAGATAATAAATATTTTACGAAGGAATTTAAGATCTTTCACTTGCATAACTGGTGTATATATGAACTCTTGCTAGGCTCCATGGCTCATTGCAATGAAGAAGAGTGGAGTGTTTAATTCTATTTTAAACAATCACTCACACCTACAGGCTTCAGCAAGTGTTCATATACACACCAGTTTTGCAAGTGAAAGATTGGAAATCCCTACGTAAAATGTATATTATTTATTATCAGATCTTTTTCACAGCTAAATGTTCATGCAAAATCAAATGTATTGCAGTCTACGATATGCCTCTATCGCACGGTAAGTCACATGCCAATCTTCTTCAATCATTTTGCGCATAGCATCGATATTTTTTTGAATCATAACCGATTTTGGTTGAACTTCACGAGATTCATTACTGACGGACGCACGAATCACGACGAAATTCTCCAAACCAATTTTTATATACGAGTAATATCTAATTTTTCACAAACTTGTTTTTTTAACGCTCACTGTCAAAAAACTACTCGGTCAATTTATAAGCTGCCACTGATATCACAATAACAAATATCAAATTTTACGAATATAGTAATGACACATTTCAATATTGCCATCTAGTGGTCGTTTGTAAAAACATAAAAGGTCGCCGTCGTATATTTTGCAGAAATGAGTAGGGGTTGAGTTTAAAATCTCTAGATGGGCGAAAACGAGGGTTCTGAAAGCCTAGTAATCTATGGACTTCATAGAAAACACAGGAACAAGGTCATCTACCGATCTGTGTTTCAAGTAACAACTATTTTTGTAAATAAAATAAAATTATCGATTAATTGTTAATTAATTGAAACTAAAAATATCATATGATTAGTGGCGCAGCTAGGATTTTGTCTTGGGGAGGGCCGAATCAAATTTCGAGGGCACGCGGGCTACAGGCGGCCATCAACCTCATTTTTTGTGGCCCCTGAAGCAGTAATCCAAATCACTTGAGCATATTTAAGGGAAAAATATATTTAAAAATGTAAAATATACTCCTCTTCCGCTTTTCTGTTTATAAAAAAATGTCAAGAAACCCTTCAGGATATTTAAAGTTCCGTCACTGCTTATCATTTTGTATGTAAAATAGACTGCGACCCAAATCAGTTCGACACCCAACAGCATATATCCAACAGCAATATCCAACAGCAGGATATTGGTGTTTATATCAAATAATAATTCCATTATTTGTTGATAAAAAAATGTAATTGTTAATCCATGTATCAAGAACTTTCACTTGATTTTTTCTTCGATAAATACATATTTATTTATATTTTTGGTGGGATATATTTTTGAAGTCTCAACATTTCTCTTACTTATGTTCAGTTCTCTAAATCAGCCGTTTGACTACAATTTGTACCGAACGAACAGACTCATGTGACGGAATAAGGATTTCTTGATTATACCTACGAAAACCTAAAAATAACATGTAAATGTATTTTTACTTGAACAATAATTATGTCACTATCAAGAATAGGCAATCTTAAAAAAATGATTACTTATACAAAAAAAAAAAAAATCCCAGTATTGTTTACAATGAAGTAATTTAAAAATTAACTACTGTTTTGGTTAACAAATTTTATCTTCAACTTCCCGAGCAGCACCGTGTAATTTGCTGGTCTTGGGAGGGGCCCAGGCCCATCGCTCCCCCCCTTGTCTGCGTCACTGCATATGATTAATGAATAAATTGAAACAAAATAATTATTTCCATCATTCGATTAATTGTTGCCATCTCTAGTCAAACCTACAATACCCTGAAAACATAAAATAACAAAATCTAAACTCGTGTAATATATCCATTATAAAACAAACATTGTTTTGAAACAAAGATCCGTTTGATAATGCATAACTAATGAAATTATATTTTTTACCAAAACCCTTTGAAAAAGTAAAACTGAACCCAATTCCGACAGGAAGCGGTACTTTATGTAAATTGTGATGCTTTTACTGTGAAAATGCACTATTAGTTAATTCTTTTATAAATTATAATTAAATGTGAAATGCACGGCGAAAATGAGATTTTAGTTTGTAAAGCAAAATATTTGGAACATAGCCTCAATACTGATTGCATTTACGGCAACATAAACCTGTACTAACCTTATTATAAACTGTATTTGTCACAAAAGAGACATAACTCTGTTAATTAATATACCAAAATTAAGTTAGTCGAGGAACAAGCAAATAACAAACAGAAAACAGTAAAAATATCTTATTTGCCAGTAATTACTTTAGCAACTTATTCAATATGATACAGAGAAGTATTTCGCCACGCGCAACGATATATACAGAGCGTTCATTAATGACTGATAGATGTTTGAATTTAGCGCATTGTTATGTTAGTAATTTTCATGCGTAACTGTTTATTGAGAAGTGACATTACCGTTGGCGGCGCTGTGCTTCAAGGCAATATGGCTGTTGTCTCTAGTACTCAGCTGTCAATATGCTAATAACGAACAGGTTAATTTAAGCACAGTACATTTTTATTTTATGAAAATGCAAGTAAATATTTGCGAAATGTTTTCATTTTTATACGCTACACATATATCGAGGTGTATAACAGAAGGTGGGCATCAAATTACAGTATTTAAAGTTTAATTTCAGTAGATTTATTGAAGTGTATTTTGTAGTTGAGCAGGTGTTAAATGCCGGGCACGTAATTTTATGTGGTACATTTGAGTGTCGGTCATCTGAATTTACATCTGCATTATGTTTATTGCCTGATGAAATAAAATTAGTTTTAGTTGGACAGGAGCAGCTAAAAGTTAAATATACAGCTTGCAGGTGCAAGCATATCAGTGCGACAAATGTAATGATCAAAGTCACATAGTATCAGTTACTTTTTAACTCAAAATATATTCGAATGCCTTCCTCCTGTCCATAACCAAATCTTTTCCCAATCTGGACTTAATATTAACTTTCCCTCCATTTTTCTTAAGAAAAGAAAAAACTAAGATGCCTATCTTTGTACTGTCTTGAATGACAGCCAAAAACACTACAATTTGTTCTACTTTTATAGTTTTTCACAACTTCTATCGACATTCTAACAAAAATTCAACACTAGAACATATGCAGGGCCGGCCAGAGGGCGGTGCGAACGGTGCGACCGCACAAGGCCCCGCGGACTAAATTGTAAAATGTAAAAAATGTAAAAAATTGTAAAATGACTAAATCGGTTCTTTTCATAGTTGCAGTTTACCTTTACACAAAATATGAAATGATATGGACTTATTTCTACTAAATATGTATAAACAATGCAGCCAGTACCGACATTTGTGTTTTTCGACAATGTAATTTTATCATTTAAGAAAAGATTCGAAATTTATCACCACCATGAAAATTTATTTGGCTCTTTGTACAATTCAGACAACATACAAAAGATGACTGAAGACGATCTGCTTAAATGTTGCAAAGATTTAAATTTGTGTTTAAAAGCGACATTGATTGTACAGATCTTTTTTATGAAATTAAAATATGTCGTCGGGTATTGTCGCCTAGAAATACAATTTTAGAAATTTTAGAATATATTTACAGGAACAATTTATCTGAATTGTATTCCAATTTTTTAACTGTTTTGAAAGTAATACTGACAATCCAATAACAGTTGCATCGGCAGAGAGATCTTTTTTGAAACTGAAAATAATAAATAATTATTTACGATCTTGTATAAGTCAGGAGCGATTCTCTTCATTGGCAATTTTGTCAATCGAGTCCGACTTGGCAAGAAAACTAAATTATGACTAGATAATTAACAATTTTGCAATAAAACATGCCAGAAGGAATTATTAGTCATCATTACTGGTACGGCCTTCAAGGCCCTTGTAGGCCATAGCCGTCACAATCGTCTTCCGCCATTCCTTCAGATTTTGTGTTATTGGCCTCCTGTTGTGTGCACCGATAGACCGAGCATCCTGTGTTACACATTCAACCCACCTAAGCTTTGGTCTACCTCAATTCTACTACCTACTGGCACAATACGAAAATCTTTTTGTACATGGTTTATTTCATTAGCTCCAGTCCATCCTAGTTCCTAGATTTAATTAAACTTTTTTCTTCATACCGATTAAACCGTTTTAAATTATATCCGCATCTCAATAAGGCCGTTTTGCATACGGTCTAAAACGTTCTATGGGCATTTGGGTCGCGTCATGATTTCAGTACTGTTTTTAGAATGAGATTTCTTTACAATAGGTTTTCGATGGGCAGTGTTCGTTATGAAATATGTATTTATAGATCTTATTAGCTATTTATATTATTTTGTTAAATATTAATTATAATTATTCATAAATTATTAGTGCAACTAATATGTACAAATAATAATTGCAAAATACAAATATTTTGAATGTTTTTTTTTTTTTTTTAGTAGAAGAAGGTCCCGCACGAGCATCTTGCACCGGGCCCCGCTTTTTCTCGGGCCGGCCCTGAACATATGTAATAAGTTCAAACAGTACTAGAGCGCCTAGTACAATATTTGACCACCAGCCTGCGTATTCGAAAGTGTCAGTTCTCAATACCCTAGCTGTACATGATGCATTTAATTATAAATGTAGCTACAGGTATTGTTTGATACTGACATCTGTTCGATAGTGACAATAAATAAAAATGCAGTTTCTCTCTTAGTTAAAAATAGGATGCTGAAAGTAGAATTAGAAAAACCGCTATAAAATTCAAACGAAATAACTTAGCTAAACAAACTCAACAGAGTAAACTATCAAATAAAAGTTACATCCTAATTATTTATACATAATTATGACATAAGTCGTCATTTATCCTATCCACTAACTAGGTATTATACAACGCGCGCAGTCCACAAATTTAACCTGTTACAAAAAAAAAAAAAAAAACACTACAAAAATTAACTTCTTTGTCTTATTAAAAATATTATCCAACGGGTAAACTATTTTATCTTAAACAATAACCTAAAATAGATAAAAAATATTATTTAATGAACTGTTTTTTACTTTTAGCTCAGAGTATTTTTTAATTAGCACACCTTACTTTTAACCAAACACAATAGGTCTAAAGAGAGAATACGATGAGAAGTACAAAGGATTCCTGCAATCAATTTGTTTCAATGAAGTGGCAGAGAGTGGAGCCTTGCTGGCGGCTGGCACAGGTCGTTGTAGCTTCTGACTTTTTGAGCTTACCCTGTACGTCATGAATCCACGTTCACACGAACTATGCACATGACAAAAATAACTGAACAATCTGAACAAAGCGTTCGTCTTTGACTTACTTGCACAATGTGCATAGTGGTCACGTGACAAAAAACTTGCACGACACAGAGTAAACACTGAACAGTTATGCCGAACGCACATTATATTTTGAATTTCTAGTTTTCGGTGGTGTTTAAAAATGGTTTTAATTTAAGTGTGACTTGAGTAAATTAATAAAATTGTATGCTATTTATGTTTTATTATTTTTTCGATCTGGTTTCTACGTTCTATTTGGTTTCTACGTTGCAGATAATTATAAGAAAATACCCACACAAAAATAATTTTATCTGTTTGTCGAGGATTAACGGAAAACGGCTGAACATATTTTTGCGTAATTTGATATGATATGATATCATATACTAATGTTACGTTAACATTAATATAGGTAAAGATTATATATTACATTTATAAGCGTGTTACTATAGTTAAATGTTCTTTGTAGCACCTAAGGAAGCAAACAATTGGTTTAGCGAAACGTTGTGTTACTGAAATATACGTTTTGTTCAAAAAAGCTGAGTGAATATATTTTTTCCTGTTTCTACTATTATATCAACTGGACGTTAAACATTTTCTACTAAAAACAATAAAGCTTTGTTGATAAATAATTGTTTCTGATCTCAAATCCGGAAATATAAAAGGTAACCCTCGTATAAAATAATATTTCTGTCCAACTTTAAATACATAAAGCTGCTCAAATTTCACGTCTTGTGTAATGTGACGCGCATGCGTATTCATCCGCATAAACGTTTAATACATGGCCATTTTTTTTTTTTTTTAGTAAATTAGTTTGTTAAATATTTGGCTCTCAGCAACGATGACCATATTTATAACCTGAATATTATTTATAAGTTAGAATAAATTAAACAATAAATAATAATATTTTTAACATTGTTGTACGTTAAAATCAGCTGATGGTTCTTTAGCCACCTTGATGACGTAGGTTCTAAAGTTTTAGATTGACGCTCAGAATTTCTGTTGTTTTAATGATAGAAATATATACGAGCCCTGTTCACTATCAGTTGGCCCAGCTACGAAATTTTTACTTATTGATGTTCAATTAACAGAATGCGAATAGCTTATGAAATCTAGGTAATATTTTATTTTCAATTAAACATTTTAGAGATTTACGATTAATATTTACAACTATTAAAGTAAATTAATAAGAAAAAAATAATATTTCCATTGGAAAGCCATTAACTTGGAAACCTATTTCAGAAGTTACCACTGGGTAACTTCACTTTTCATTTTTAAAACGGCATTAATGCTTCTAGGCATAGTATCTACAAGGTCTTGGCATTGTCGAGGAGTAAAATTATCCCATATTTCTTGAAGCTTTAGTCTTAATTCTGGAATTATTCTAGCCGGTGTTATACGCAATCGTTTTTTCATTTCGTGCCAAAGTGTCTCGATGGGGGATAAGTCTGGGCTACTTGAAACACACTCTAAAAGTGGAATAGAATGATCACGGAACAATTTCAAAGATTTTTTTGACGTATGGCAAGCGGCTCCATCTTGTTGAAAAATAAAATCCTCCCCAGAGATTAATGCATGTTCCATAGTTGGCAACAGAGACTCCTTTAAAATACTTAAATATTTGGCTGTGTTAACAATGCCATCGATAAAGTGAAGTTTTGCTACACCTCTTGCAGACATTGAACCCCACTCCATGACAGATGCTGGAAATTTCACCTTCTTTTTCAAGCAATCGGAATGATATGCTTCATGTTTCTGACGAACAACTCTGCTCCGGTTGTTCCCTACACAGACTTCAAACCTAAACTCATCGCTCCATTGCACGCTGTTCCACTTTTCACAATTCCATATTTTATGTTCTCTTGCCCATTTCAACCTGTTTTTCTTTTGCTTAGACGTCAACAATGGTTTTTCCTTTGCCTAAGAAAGTTTTATAAATTTCTGTAAATATACATTTAAGAGTCCGATTGAAAAAATATTATAGGTTCCAAATCCTAATTTTTTAGCTTCCTTATGACATGCAGACCTTGAAACACGTCTTCCAACAATAGCGCTCCACAGTACACTCAATTGACTGTAGTTAACACGTCTGTTATCCTTAATAATTCTTTTCAATGCACGTTTGTCATTGTCCGTCAGTGTAGTTTTCTTCACGTACTGGGACTTTGGGGCAACTGAACCACTTGTTTTGTACAATTTTACAATATTTCTAATACTGTATCTTAACAAACCTAATAATTTTCCGATTTCGGAATTGGTTTTTCCTGTTTTTGCTAAGTTCACAATGATTAACCGAATTTTTTCATCAATAGCTTTGCCTCTGCTCATGTTTTAAAATTATTTAGACTTAACACATTTTAATACATCACAGTCAATAAACAAACTTTGTTTTCCAACGCCTACTACGCATAGCTACCGCAAAAACCCAGCTATTTTATATACAGTACAAGAATACATGAACTCAAAAAAATACGTTTGTTTTACGAATATTATTTTTATAATCACAAATTAAATATTACGGAATAAATCCCTTTGCTTCTAATATGATTATATTGTCAAAAAATGTACATAGCAGCATTTACTTTTACTTATTATTTAATAATTTCAGAAGAAACTGAAAATTTCATAGCTGGGCCAACTGAAAGTGGACAGAGCTCGTAGTTGTAGATAAAATATTGTATTTGATTCGCATATTATAGTCATATTACACTCGGACGATAAACTTCATCCTCGTGCAATATAACCTGCACTATATGCTTGTTAAAGAAAATACTATTTTAGCCCTGTGCATTTTTTCAATTGGAAGAGTATTAGGACACTCTAAAATTAAATCTTTAAAATATTTCACTTATTTACTCTACATCAAAAATGTATATAAGTAAATTTGTTTAGAATGAAGAAACATTTCTTTTCTTGGAGGGCTACGAAGGATGTTACCTATGAATTTGAAATATATCTTTATTATTTACTTAACAGCAGAAATATATATAAGAAAAGTTATTTAGAATTAAGAAATGATTATTTTCTATTCAATGTAGGTTTTAATAAGATAAATATTTGGGAGGCCATTGGGACCGATACCTATACACTTCAAATATATCATTTATCAACAAAAATCTATTTAACAACCAGTGGCGAAGGGAAACCTCCGCTAGACTTGCCCTCCCATAAAAAAATATAATTTTTTTTTTTTTTTAAATATTTAGATAAATCTTCAAAACTACATCAAATTATGTTCTATACAAATTTTTGTCCAAGGCTTGCTTTACTAGTTACGAATTAATTATCATGACCATGGAAACGTTACCTATAAGTATGAAAAAATTGAGACTTCTTTTAAATAATTTTACAAAAAAATTTCGAAATTTTTCGTTTCATCAAAAAACGTCTCAATTAAAAGTTATTAGTAATTGCATTTATAGTAACTTTTGTTCAATACATTTTATCGAAATATTTTTCTGTTGCTAAATATTCGCAAAAATCTTAAAATCGGCACGAGTAAACTCCCATTTCTAGTCAACCGATCTTCATAAAAAACAATAGGGTTCTTCCCATTTAATAGGAGAATTTTTTAGTACCAGAACGAATTCTCTAAGTTGAACCGTTCTTGAGTTATCGTGTACACACACACACACACACACACACGCACACACACACACACACACACACACGCACGCACGCACGCACGCACGCACGCACGCACGCAAGCACGCACGCACGCACGCACGCACGCATGCACACACACACACACGGGCGGGCGGACGCGATTACAATACTTGCCCCTTATATATTAAGGTCGGGCAAGTAAAAATCGTACAAAGTACTGACACGCCAACTATTTTGTATAATCAAGTACATTCAACCACAAAAAATTGAACACCTATACTCTATGTCAAATTAGAAAAGAGTAGATACCGCTGTGAACCGAGTACGATTTACACAGGACAAATACAGAATAGCGGGAAATTTAAAATAAGTTACAACTAGGGCATGGGCGTAGTAACTGGGTTAGCAAGTGATTTTTTTTTTTTAATATAAAAAAGGAATTGGTTAATAAGATATTGAAATAAACAAGGCAGATAATACACTTACGTTATTTATACGACATAAATTCAGTATAATGAGAAATTTTAAAATGTTTAAAAAAATATTAATTTTTATAAATTAAGGTATGTATTATATATAAAACGAGATTTAGCTAAAAGAGTTTAAATAAAACAATAACAAAAGATATATTGTTTATATATATCTTCAAAGCTAAAGTTGTTTATTTAAATATTTATTGCAAAAATATATGTATATATGAAGGTATAAAAATTATATCAATAACTGCTTCTTTGGGCACTATCAGCTGGGCTGTCTGTTAGCCTCACTCACATTAGTCCTCTATCTTGATCTGTTAATTGTCAAGTGTCAAAAAATATTTATATGTCCGACAACCTAAAAAATATGTAAGCGCGTAAAAACAAATTACATGGAGTATTTTCTCCATAAAATCTACGCCAAGAATATAAATAAAAGTATAATATGTAAATAATAACAAAATATACCTTTTAAATAATATATATTTGGAAGCATATACAATATTCTCGAATAATAATCTGTGCTCGAGGACAATGGTATTATGAAATACGATGTATGACACTGAACATCTGTCAATTTGGACTAAAATCAATATTTTAACATTGTAATAGGGGTGATGTTCTAAACCAATCAGAAGCAAGGACAAACAGCTCCCATCTTCTTACACACATTTTTCTAAGCTGACATAGAGCATAGTTTTTTTATCATGAACACAATTTATTGTGGAACTCCACTTAAAACACAATAGATTAGGAGAAAAACACTTAATAATTTCTATTTATTGTTTTTCATCCCATAAATACTGATCAAATCTAAAAAAAATTATGTTAAGTGTGAATTTTCACACATTTCATAATTTTTTAGTCATTTAACAAGTATCATTAGCATACATAATGCTGTTTAGGAATATTTGTTCTATAATCACCTCAAAATCAACAGTTTTTTTATAATCATTTTTATTCTTCATTTGAGTACTAAAAGCTACGTTAATGTTTTTAAACAAAATTTAAATAATTTGCGAAAATCTCGTCACAATAAAATTTGAATTAAAAAAACCCAGTTGTACTATTGCGATTCCCGATTTTTCAAAAATAAAAATTTGTTTGTTTATCCTCTTATTAAGAGATTTCATTTGATACCCCACACAAAATTTAAAAAAAAAAACAATATAACAAACCTCTAAAAAATTATAGCGACCATTTTCTGAGCTTTTGGTGGTGGGGGGCTAAAAATTGCTCTGGCCTCCCTAGAAATGCTTGAAGAAAAATGTGTGCCTAAGTGAGGACCTTTTTTCTTCTAAGTGAGGTCATTACTTGTATTTTCACCTGTCCATAAAAAATTATGCCCTCCTCAAATATTTACACCGCCCCCCTCAGATTTTACTCAAATATTTCCTGGCCCCTCCAGATTTTAAGAGCGAGCGCCACCAGTGAACCTGACTATATTATTAAAGTTTTAAATTCAAAATATGGTTGAAAAATACTGTTCTAAATCGTTAGAATTGCATAAAACTTCTAGTTTATCATAAATATTGTTAAACTTCTTTTAAATCCGTAAGAGCTTGCATTTCCTTTTTAGTCTGTAAATTCTGCATCAAAGATTATATTATTATATAATTTTGATAAAATTCATTCATCCAAAATTTTAATTAAACAGAAAACTAATAAAATGTAATTTACAAAATTTCAAAACAGTTCTTTATCAAAAAAGCATTTCATTTATTACTTTCTTATTAACTCGTTCCCTTCCATTCTCGCTGTGCGATATTCGGAATAATTCCCGTGAAATATTCCTTGATCCTTGAGTAAAGGAAAGGCAAAGCAAAGCAGAGAAGTGACGAAGGGAGACGACTGAAAATATGATTGTATTGTAAAACCAAGTCATAATTCAATAGATGGCAATACGGATGCCGAATTTGTACGGTACATGTCGCATCTGGTCGTGAAACCAGAAGCCTGTAATCCGATCAGTCTTGCATTCATCTTTCCGACGTAGAAATAGGTATATTTTATAGAATCATAGATGACCTATATATGTATGTGAAAAGATAGATAGAAGAGAATCTAACTCCCAATCTAATGGTATGGTTTCTCTTACTAATAACCTTGTTACAAATATCGACTTTCAGAAATTATATTTTCATCTTACAAAAACACCTTCAGTATTTATATATTTACACAGTTTTGAAAAATCCTCTAAAACAGTGTTTCTCAACCTGTATATATATATATATAGGCATGATACATACATACATATATATATAGAAGGGCACCAAAGGTTGTCTCAGGACATAGGGAATGCGAGTTTTCTCGAAAAAGCGATGTGTAAGCAAGTTGGGAAAAAAAAAATTAGTGACCGAAGTTTACCCAAAGAATTGAATGGTAGTATTCAAATTTATCAGAAAAATTTTCCCTTAATTTTTTAAATAGGAAAGTTGGACAAATTTGGATAGAGCTTTTAAAAAGAAACAACTTTTACTTAAACATTATTTAAATATCTATTACAATTGACTAAAAATTATATTACCTATAATGGCTTGAAAGTAAAGTATTTTAATTTACAAGTGTTCAGAGTTGCTTTCCAATTTGATTTAGACACTTTCGCACCCTTAGTTTTGAGTTATCAGAGTAGCTCGGAGCAGGGCCGCCCCTAGGTGGGGGCAAGTGGGGCATCTGCCCCAGGCCCCACGCCTTTAAGGGCCCCGCACTTCGACCGTCAAGTAATAAAATACATTAAAAATATTATTCCAAGTTTTATAAATAGTTGGAAAAAAATTATATTTTCATTGAATATAAGTATGTGTACTTTGTTAATAGTTAATAATATTAAAGAAAATATCGTTGTTCAATATATATACAGGGTGTTTGTTTGAAACGGGGCACCCCGAAAATCTCCTTTATTTGTAAAGATACAAAAAATCTTCAGAACAAAAGTTAAACTAGACAAAAAGGCCCATCTAAAGGTTACTATAAGAATTCTGAGGCACTTCCGATTTCACCGGAAATGATGGCAACTTTTGATCTAGCATAGGGAATCGATAATTTTATATTTTTTCCTAAAAGTACATTAAATTAGCTTTACAATGACACCAAAAAATCATATTTTTATGTTAACCATTTCAAAATGGCGACCAGTTATTTACAAAATAATAATCAACATAAGTTTTACAAAGTAGAACGTAGCAAGCTTTGAAAACAATAAAAAAAAGAAACAAAATATCTCTAAAATAAACTATTTGACTATTTAGAAAAAAAAAACTATTACATTTTACAATTATTATACAAAAAAAAAAAAAATACAAATGTTCGATCAAACCACCATTATATCCACACATTTTCTCATTCTTAATAAAAACTCTTCCATCGCTCTTATAGGAGTACACTCTTGGAAGCAAAATAAACTATTAAACTCTTGTGATTTATAAAACATTTAATTGAAAAATTAAAATTTAAGTTATTTCATGTTATTTCATATAATAACTAGTTATAACAGTTTATTTTAGAGATATTTTGTTTATTTTTTTATTGTTTTCAAAGCTTGCTACGTTCAACTTTGTAAAACTTATGTTGATTATTATTTTGTAAATAAATGGTCGCCATTTTGAAATGGTTAACATAAAAACATGACTTTTTGGTGTGATTGTAAAGCTTATTTAATGTACTTTTAGGAAAAAAATATAAAATTATCGATTCTCTATGCTAGATCAAAAGTTGACATCATTTCCGGTGAAACCGGAAGTGCCTCAGAATTATTATAGTAACCTTTAGATGGGCCTTTTTGTCTAGTTTAACTTTTGTTCTGAAATTTTTTTGTATCTTTACAAATAAAGGAGATTTTCGGGGTGCCCCGTTTCAAACAAACACCCTGTATATATAGATGGGGCCCCGAAAATCCAGTTTTGGGGCCCCGCAATTCCAGTTTTGCCCCAGGCCCCGCAAATGCTAGGGGCGGCCCTGGCTCGGAGCATAATAAAAATAATAATAAAAAATATTACACTTTTAAATCGTACTTGAAGGTACTTGAAGTATCTCCAACGCAAATCGTTTTCATAGATATGCATCAATCGACACGTACATTTGATATAGTTTACTTAGTTTAAATTAGTTGTCAAAATAAAAATAATTTATATTACTTATGTTATATAAGGTATATTTTAATGAATAAAAATGTCATATATTTATGAATATGGATATAACTTATATCTTGCAAAATTGAGGGCATTTCTATTATATTTTTATGCCTCGATCTTATATGACTTCGCGGCCCCCCGGTTGAGAAACGCTGCTCTAAAATGTTCATTTGATATTATGTCATCAGTCATTACCAGGACATATACGTTCTTAAGATATTAGCAGGAGGAGTTTTAATGAAAATTGCATAAGCGTAGTGAAACATCGATGAAAATTTATATCATTCATTTTTATTTCCATGATAGGGTATTGAAAAGTGACTTTACCGGTGGCAGCGCTTTGATCTAAGGAAATATGATTGACGCAGTATAGAACATTAGCTGTTAATTTGCATATAGCGAACCGGTTAAATTAAACACAATACATTTTTATTTTATTAAAATGGAAGTAAATATTTGCGATTATTTTGAATTTTTAAGTGTTTCACATGTATTGAGGTGTTTAACAGAATCATCTGGCAAAAATCTGGACTTAATATTAACTTTCCCACTATTTTTCTTAGATGTAAAAAAAAAACTAAGATGACTATCTTTGTCCTTTCTTGATAACAACCAAAAACACTACAATTTGTTGTTTTTATAGTTATTCACAACTTTTTTCGGCATTGTTAATGTAAAAATACAGCACTATAATATACGTAATAAGTTCAAACTGTACTGCAATATTTAGTACAATAATTTGGCCACCAGTTAGTGTATTCGAGCGTGTTCTCAATACCTAGTGAGTGAATATCATCGTTATACGTTATTTTCTAGCGGATTTTTTTTTAAATTTTTTTATAGATCAATTTTAGGATGGTATGTTTTAAAAATTGATGTGAAGTGTGAATATTCACACATTTCAGGGTTTCGCAGGTATATAATAAGTGAAGGCGGTATGCTGAGTGTGTAGGACAAATTTTACTTTGTAGTAATCACGGCAAAATGAACGATATTTTTAAAATAATTTATCGTCTGTTAATCATATAATAAGACTGGTTATTAAATTTACGCTCTTAAAAATTAAATACAACATTTGTCAAAATATAACTATAATTTTGACAAAATAATTTCAACATAATAATAATGCAAAAAAAAAACAGAAAAAATAAAATTCACTCCGTACGCGAACTCGAAACCCGTCGTTTTCCAGCTCATTTTAGCAGTGCTTTAACCCATTAAGCTATCGCACGCTTTGCATGTGAGTGTCTTACATTGGTATAACTTTTATACTTTGTGAACCAAAAACCACAAAAAATGCGTTATTTTCCGAAAACATAATCTGATCAAAAATTCCTGTTGTACTATTTCGGTTCACACCAATATACATTACTTAGAACTTTTTAAGATTTTTAGTTTAAACCATCTGGGCTACAGGGTATGGGACAAAATTTTTTTTGCACAATTTTGGCAAAAATCGCATCAAGATAATTTATTTTGCAAAAATAAAAATTTGATCGTTAATCCACGTACTAAGGGCTTTCATTTGATGCCCTACTCAGAATTTAAAAAAAAAATATTTTTGTTTTCGATGAGCACATAATTGTTTATATTTTTAGGGGGGTATGTTTTTTAGATGTTTTAGTATTTTTCCTATATGCGGGTCAAAGAGTTGTATAAGCATGCCAAATTTCAACTCTCTAGGTGTAGCCGTTTGGCTACAATTTTTACCGAACAGACAGACAGACAGACGACAAAATGACGGTATAAGGGTTTTTTGGTCATACCTACAAAACCCTAAAAATTTATTTAAGGCGCCCTCTCATTTAAATTTTTTAATATATGGTCATTTTTGTCGTTTTTTTTTTTAATTTATTAAAAACCGGTAAGCCCTAACTTGTACTGAAGATTATTTTTGAGATCTACGACTCGAAATACATAGGTATATAGGTACACTTTTAGGTATTATTTTGAAATAAAATAGAGTGAAAAAAAAAATTTGCCCAAAAATCGAAACCCCTTAGAATTTTTACTATTTTTGACCATTTTCAAAGGTTCGAAATTTTTATTTCTCATTTTTTTTTTTTTTGAAATTTCATAAATTTATAACTTATGCAGTATGAATGTATATGCTTATATTCTATAGAGAACTGCAGTTTGAATTTTTCCAATCTTTGTATATTGTTTAATCTAGGAAAAAATTGGGGTCTTAATAATCCATCTTTCAGAATAAACACGAATCGTCAAACAAAACATTTGGAAATTGTCAAAAATCGAAAAATTCGTAAGGTGTACCCCTTACTATTTTGTGTGTTATACTCTATCTCAGAAAGGCTGATAGCAATAAATCTTTTTGTCAGGCAGTTACCAGTGGCGTGCACATTTTAAACACGTTTAAATTGGTTTTGTGTACTTCTATATTACTATTTATCATTTTACTAAACGCACGCCTGTGACCATATTTATCATATCATTAAACGCAGCCCTGTAACCATATTTTTCCTCAAAATTTTAGGCTTCTGTGTGAAAAAACAATAACTTTTTACAAATAATAAATTTTATTACTATCAGTCTTTCTGAGATAGAGTATAGTAAAATTGGAGGCTATATCTGTATTTTTTTTTCCGGTCTCATATTTGGTTTTACACGTTTCAGATGATTATAAGACAAAATCTGCAAAAAAAAAACCACTTTTTGTCTATATGTCCGAGATTCACGCAAAAACGGCTGGACATATTTTCACGTAATAGTTGTGATGATAGAATAAATCCAGGATTCAAATATAGTCTATAACGCTTTTAAAATTTTGTAGGGGAGTGTTTCAGGGTTAAAACTGTTTATTAAAAAACTTATAATATCTCTCATTATTAACTTAACAGAAAAACACATACAAAAACAACTAATAACAAAAATTGTTTACGGTAAGAAAAGAAATCTTTTTGTTCAATGCATTTTTTCAATTAAATTAATAATTGGGAAGTTACAAAAGGACACACTAAAACTTGGTTTAATAACATTATTGACAACAGCAAAATTACACATCACAAAAATAGTTTTTAATAAGAAAGAAAAATCTCTTATTTCTATTCATTTTTTCATTTAGATGAATATTTGGGGAGCTACGGATTTGGGGATATCCTACAGCTAAACTTTTGATATATCTCCCTTATTACTGGTTATAAAAAAAATGTGTAAGAAAACTAATCTTTGTTGTTCTATATACTAGATAGAATTAATATTTGGGGAGTTACGGAGGGTACACCCTAAAACTAAAATTTGATATATTTATCTTAATATTTACTTTACATCAAAAATGTATATAAGGTATCATTTTATTGTTTCTCTTCAATGCAGTTTTGAATAAGATTATTATGGAGCAAGGCGAGTATTATCTATAAGGTTGAAATATCTCATTTACTTAACAGCAAAAATGAATAGGAGAAAAGAAACTATTACTCTCTGTCTAATGCAGTTTTTAATAAGATATATATTTGGAGACCTATGGGGATAGCTACTTTCAATGGCGACGGGTACCCGGCTACCCAACCCGTTAAGGTTGTACCCGGTTCCGAATACGAATACCCGCTAACCGTTATCAACCCATTACAATTATATTATAACGGATATCAGAAAACTAACGGGTAGCGGACAATTAGCGGATAGCGGGTAATTAACGGGTAGTGGATAATTAACGGGTAATTGTTGACGTATTTTCAGTATTTATTTATCTGTGACTATTTTGTTCTCAGTTACAGTAGTAGGAATTGAGTATGCGTGTTCCATAATGCATCTGTGCTTATTTTTAGGGTTTTGTAGGTATGACCACCAAAAAACCTTTATAAAGTCACTTATGAGTCTGTCTGTGTGTACGGTAGAAATTGTAGCCAAACGGCTTAAGATAGAAAGTTGAAATTTGGCATGCTTATATAACTCTTTGACCCACATATAGGAAACATATTAAGAGTTCAAAAACCTCATCACGAAATAAATATAAACAAATATGTATTTAATGAAAAAATATATTTTTTTAAAATTTTTTGGACCTAGCTACTATGGCCATTATCCAGAAGATGCATTTTATTCTTGAAAAATCCATGCCATAACCGGGATTCGAACCCGAGCCCTCATGGTCTAGAAGTTAGTGCATTGCTACACTAACCACTACGCCATGGTGACCAGCAAAAAATATTTTTTTAATTAATGGCTAAATTATGGCTTATTATTTAAATTTAGTCTAAAAGAATTAAATGGAAGCTCTTAGTGCTCAAATAATGAATAAAAATGTTCAAAAAACGTGTATCAAAAAATTATTTTTAGACATCCAGCATTATGTTGGTTTCTGACAGTTATTAAATACCTACAAAACCCTGAAATGAGTGAAAAGTCACACTTTACATCAATTTTGCTATACTTACTTTTCATTTTTATATATTAAAGGGTAGCGGCAGAGCCGCAGTAAGGAAATCTTGCGCTAGGGGCAGAGCCGTGTTTTGGCACCCTTGGCAAATAAAAAAAGGGTTCTCACATCTCAAAATTCAAGTGATGAGCAAAACTAAAAAAAGTCCTCGCCTCCTAAAATCTAAGTGATAAGCAAAAAAAAGGTCCTCGCATTCGGAATGACGCCCCTTGGTCAACCCGGTCAGCGCCCTTTTCCTTAGTGCGCCCAGGACCTTCGCCGCCTCCCCTTACTGAGGCTCTGGGTAGCAGGTAATTAACGTGTAACGGATAATTACCGGATAGCGGGTAATTATCTGGTAGCGGGTAATTAACGGGTATTGGGTAATACCCGGGTAAATGTTGCGGGTACCCGGTTCCATAAATTTCTAGTTCTTGTCATTCTTAACAGCTTCGTATAAATGTAATATATCACTTAATTTTTAAATCCAAAATAAATACAAAAGAGGGGTTCAGAATAAAGAAACAATTATTTTGTGTTCTACTTGAAACTGTAATATCTCACTTATCATTAACGTTACAACAAAATATACATTTAAAAAAAACGCACGAAGTACGAATACTCCAGCTATTAAAATAATATTTCTAAAAATATCTCTAATCACTTACCATTTGTAGATATTTTCCTAGTTCATGGTTTGTTCTATCCTTTTTCACACCTCACCTACGGTGCTAAGTATTACTGAGGAAAGGTGAAGGAATGAAAAGGTATAAATATATAAAAAACGAGTAAAATATTCCTGATCAGGTGACAACATAATACTGTTTACCTGTATTCATAAAATTCATACATAAATATAATTAAATTTACTATACAATAACTTTTTAAATTCATTATAATAACTATATTTTTTACAAACTTAACATTTTCATCATTAAATAGCAGAAAAAATAATATTCATTAAAATTGGACAGGAACACAAATCTAAAAATTAAAAAGGCAATGGCTTTAGCAAATTATCTTAAAAAACATCACAAAGTGATAAATAATATACATTATGAGATAATTTATCAATTAAATAAAAATACAATTAGAATTAAATCAAATAAACTAATAATATATTATCCCTGTGTTATCAACTATGACCAGAACTGAATAATATAAGACATTTTTTTCAGTCGCATAGTCTAGATTAATAGGCGCCGACAATTTACTTTTCAGTGGAATTCATTTAGTTTATATCTAAAGCACGCGGTATTATAATATAAAATTAACTACAGTATAAAAAAATTTGAGTATGTAAATAAACAGTACAAATTACAAGTAACTGCAGCAGCACAATAAAAAAATATATTTTATAGATTAAGATATTTTAAATAGAGAAATTTAATTATTTGAGAAAGAATCCCACTCCTAAGGCTGGCAGGGTTTGTTACATTTTTAAACGACACTCTAATATATTCGTCATTTTGGAGATATTAGTGTTAGCTATTAGTTCGTATTTCGAATGATTGTAAAAAAAAATCGAAAATACTAATCATAGTTTAAAGCAGTGGTTCTCAAACTTTTTAATGTGGAGGCACCCCAAATCGATTATGTAAAATTTCCGGCAACCCCATCATCATGTTTCATGCTCATGATAACACATTTTATCAATCTTAGGATTTTTTTTTTTTTTTTTTAATTAAAAATATATTGTTTAAATAAGAACGAAAGGTACACAAAAATACAGGATTATTAAGAAATTTTGTTAATCTTAGGAAAGCATGATTTAAAATTAAAAATATGTTCTTAAAAAGAGAACAAAAGTTGCACAAAAAATTAATGCGATACATGAGCTTGATGTAATTTATATAATTCCTTTATATTTGGGCGTATTTAGAAGATACTCTCATTTCATGTTCTGCCGACTTGCCCTCTGTTTAGTTATGATGTTAATGAGCGAAAAAAATCCTAGTTCACACAATCCTAGTGCTGTCGTATAGGGCAGTATCGCTCAAAGTTGTGGCGTTAATTAACATTAAGAACGCGCTATACCGAGTAGTGATTTTAAACCGATCGGAAGTTAATATAGGCATCCATGAGTTGTACCTGTTTGCATTCATGCGAAAAATTTCATTATGCGTATAAAAATAAATACGATGCTAAATTTTATACACGCCCGTGGCACCCCTACAAGTAATGAACGGCACACCTAGGTGCCGCGACACCTACTTTAAGAACCACTAGTCTAAAGCAATGTTTCTCAACCGCCGGTCCAATGAACGCTACCGCTTCGCAGCTAAATCTATCTGGTATTTTAAAAACATATATCTAATTGAGAAATGACATGCTCGAATACGCTGGCTGGTGGTCAAATATTGTACTAGGTTCTCTAGTACTGTTTGAACTTATTACGTATGTTTTAGTGTTGATTTTTTGTTAGAAGTTGTAAAAACTATAAATGCAGAATATATTGTAGTGTTTTTGGCTGTCATTCAAGACAGAACAAAGCATATTGACAGCTAAGTACTAGAGCCAATAGCCATATCACCTTAGATCACAGCGCCGCCACCGGTAATGTTACTTCTCAATAGATTAATATTTTTTATAAAATAACTTAAGTTGAACATGAAAATAAAGTTATAAATTTTTATATGTCGTAGTAACTAAAAAAATATTACATTTTAATATAAATTGAGTTACAATAAATTATTCTTGTAAAATAATAGTTTGACTGAGCCTTGTAAAAATTTAGGCATTTTAACAGTTCGCGTAAAAAAAATGTCTTTTTACAGGTCCATGGTAAGATTTAGGTTCAGAAACGCTGGTCTAAAGTGATGAGTGCTTTAAAATGTATCTATTTTCAAGAGAAAAATTATCAAAGACTACGTAAAGTATTCGATTTTTTAGTCCTGTTTTACTTTCTTCGAAATATATTATGTTTCTTAAAATTCTTTAATCACAGGTATTAATTTCAACAAATAACTCAGAATTTAACTCAACATGCCCTTTCTAGAAAAAACCATCAGAGATCACAACTTGTTGAAATTGTACGCTATTCTTTCGCTACTCATAATTTACTATATTCCTTACTCTGTAAATAAAGAATCCTAAAATTCATAATCACAATCAGGCGAAATTATAAGTTTTAATATTCGATTTTAGAAAATTTCATCATTGGAACTCTGATTTTTTTACCTTAAAATATCATATATGTGTCATCCTTAGAATAATTTCTGGATGCGTCTGGCCGAAGGTAATTGAAAACAAGGAAAAAATAAGCAGGTAATATTCGATACGGTTGGGTAAGGCACACTCATCGAAAAGCTCTTAACAAGATATACAATCATGCACTAGCATGTAATCTACAAGGCAGCAAGAGTAGAGGAAGGCCCAAAAAGTCATTGCGCAGATCATGCTGTCCTTTCACACATATTAATTTCAACAAAAAATTTAACTCAACATGCCCTTTCTAGGAAAAACCATCAGAGTTCACAACTTTTTTAGTTTGTAAACTTTTCTTTCGCCTCATAATTTATCTAAAAAATTCACGGATTTCTCAAAACCAAGAAAAATGACACAGTTACATCACTGATTTGGTGGATACACAATTTGTATAAAAGAATTTGATTGACAATCTATACTTTTTTGGAGATATTTCAACAACATCTAACGACGGACAAGATTTGATGATGATTTGATACTTTTATTCTGTTTAAAATAATTACTGCTTTGATACTCTACCTTATAGTTAATAATAATAAAATATTACTGATCTATGTTCATTGCTTTATTTAAGACATTACCAACCTTACGATGGTTAACAGGCTATTGAAGATTGAAACCTTTTAACAATTCATAAATGTTCAGATAACTTTTATTATTTTGAGAATTTTCAACAGTAAATCATTAATGAATATAAATCATTAGGAAAAACAGGCACATGTTGGAGAAAGCCAAAACAGGAGAGCAAATTTGGAGATGTAACAAGATACGTTTAATTTAGGACAATTACGATTGTGATATGATTATTATTTTATTATCGTGTTACTATGTTTCAAACCAAAATTAAGGCTCGTTTCATTACTTATCTTCCAATATCTATTTGGTATCGATATTGAAATGATGATATATAGGCCAATTAAAACCAAAACGGGAGAGCAAATTTGGAGATGTAACAAGCAACGTTTAATTTGTAACGATAATGATTGTGATTTGATTATTATTTTATTATGTTTCAATCTAAAATTAAGGCTTGCTTCATTACTTATCTCTTGATATCTATTTGGTATCGATATTGAATTGATAATATATAGGTCGGACAAAATCAAAACGGAGCAAATTAGAGCAAATTTGGAAAGGTAACAAGCAACATTTAATTTGTAACGATTGTGATTTAATTATTATTTTATTATCATTTTATTATGTTTCAAACCAAAATTAAGGCTAGCTTCATTACTTATCTTCCGATATCTACTTAGTATCGATATTGAAGTGATGATATATATGTGGTATCGAAAAGGCTATAATATTGTATGTGATATGTGACAAAAGTTACGGAGAGTTCTACATTATATTACGTTTGAGAGATTACAAGATTTTTTAACCGATGCAAATCATTTCTACACTACTAATTATTTAAATCGCCACCTATATAGGTAATTTTCAAACGAAAAATTAGCAGTATCAGTATATAACAATACTTATATTGATACTACAATACTGAAAATGCACAAGTATCGATAAAAGTAACAACCTGTATTTCAGTTATGAGTATAAAAGTCTGACCGGTCCTATTATCTCTGTATAAAGAGGTACTCATTGTAAGTTATTCATTTTTTTAAATACTAAAGTCCGAATTGACCACTAAAAGTTACACAGTATTGAATGATGAAAATTCCGTTATTTGAAACCGCATCCCTGTTCTCCCTAGACAACAATCTTATCACAAAGCCACTTTGACATAATTTTTTAAATTGCAAATGATAGTTAATTCAGTAAAACAAAAAGAATGTGTGAAATTTTAAACATTTGAACAAATTTAACAATATAAAAGGCAAATGCAGCTGCATATTTTAAGAAAATCATCAGATTTACTGTTTGAGCATTGACGATAAAGGGGGGAAAGAGTTATATATATATATATAATATTAAATCATTAAATGGTGTTGTGTAATTTCTAATAAACTAGAATCGAAACAAGGTAGTGAATCTTCATAACAGATGTTCTACTGTAATGATTAGAACTAACTATGATTTAGAACTTTCGCTGTGAACCATTGAAGATATTTTTTAAAGTAAAAAAGCAGTAATAAAAAGAGGAAACTTAACACATATGTATTAGAATTAGCCCAATTCTAGAATATACATAGATACCTTGGACTAGCTGGGTATCAGTGGCGGTCGGTGAATCATGTTTGGGTATGCAATTAGTATGATCGGACAAGCTCGTACTATATCGCTCAACAGCAGTATAGCAACGACAAAGTACGAGCGTGTGTATTCTTTGTAATTGCTTATCTAAAAATGATTCACCGACCGCCACTGCTGGGTATTATCATGTAGGTTTGATTAACTGAATCAACTTGAGTTTCAGTCAGTTCAGATAAACCAATATATTTGTTCCACATTATTGTCGGCACCTATTCAAAATAATTAAACTGCTACAAAATAATTTCTAATGTCATGTAAAATTTAAAAACGTTCGCAAAATAATCGTCAGTAAGTTTAAAAAAATTGTGCTACAGACTTAATAATAATAAAGAATTTGGCAAGATATTAGATTCTGAAGCTTCATTGTCAGTGGAATGCAAGAAACCAATGTTTTTATTCAAATTTCAATGTCTGTGAAGCGTTTAAAAATGTGCACTTTCCGTGAAAATAAAAGCATTGATATTTAACTATTGGTAACTCTTGTATTGCACTCATATGGAACATATGATCAAAAATTGATCAATTAGACAGAATTATTGTCTTCAACATTCTTCTTCTACATGTGCGACATTAACAACATTATAATTTAAGTCAAATAACAATAGAAATGTTTAACAGTTTCAGGATACAACATGGAGTTCACTTTGCATCAGAATAATGTTTTAATGGCCATCGTGCAATCTTCGTATTGACATGGTGTGCTTTTGCATACTTTTATGTTACGTTACAGGATAAATTAGATACTAATCGCTGCATACCAAACAGGATTTCACACCAAATATTAATCTAGGCACACCAAATATTATTCGAGGCACACCGAATAGCATTTCTCATGATGTTCTATGTGCTGCAAGATAACAATATTTTATAAAACCATATTTAAACCTTAGATTTAATTATAAGTAGTATAGCAATTTTTTTAAACCTATCATTCATTTAGAAGCTCCGGGATGGAGTAAAACCATTTTATTAGTTTAGACCGGAACTGGATAAGATACCAAAACACCCAATAATATATCTACTGACAGACATGACGATGACATGTACGACATGATCTCTGTTCGTAGAAACAGGACAGCTATATGCAAGTGTGCAAGCTGTGCAGTGCACAAAGGCACATTACACAAGTGCCAAATTAAGTTTTTAATTCAATTTGTCATTCTTAACATCAACTATGCAGCATAGTTTCTGTCAGATTTCACATTTTTTTAAACAAATACTGTATATCAATAAAGAAAAACTGAATGGCGAAATTTAAAATTGTTAGTGTCAATAACATCTTATGGTGACTATAATGTTACAAGCTGTGCCGAGTCTTCTTTCTATGAAACGAATAAACGTCTAACCTTCATGTAATTGGTTGTCTAAGTTTAACCTTTCTAGGCTTCTAAATGCAATTCTGTTAGTGAAATAATACAACGTTCCCTACTATTAAATATTAGTTACTACTGTTTATAATTTGGTTAAAATACTGTTATCAATGGAATTTTGCAGAATGTATTATTATTTATATTACTGTATTTGTAATGTTGTTTTAATTACTAGCTATTTAAAGTGTATATAATAAAGAAAAATTGTTATGATAATTCAATTTTCCCGTCCAATATTAACCACTGTCATGTTTTTGAACCGAATGAAACAGTAAATAAAATTATTACTGATTATACATATTAATTAATTAATCGATAAAAGAAAAAATTAAGAATATCATACTTCACGAATGAAATTCTTTACCGAGTAAATTTAATTCAACAAATAAACTAGCAAACGTAATTTTAGTTTAGATCAATACTTGTGGGTTGTTATTTTCGTCAATGAATCGATAAAAGAAAAAATTAAGAATATCATACTTCCGGAATGAAATTCCTTACTGAGTAAATTTAATTCAACAAAGAAACTCGTAAACGTAATATTAGGTAAGATCAACACTTGTGGGCTGTTATTTTTGTCAATGAATTTTATAACATTTACTGGAAAAAATTGCCATAGAAAGGACAAAATTGCAGCCTGTACAAGGTTGTATAAAAGGTCACTAGATGTGAAAATCAGATAAAAAACTACCATCAGATAAACAATTTTCCCACTAAACGCGATTATTTTAATGTTTTAATTATTAGTTTCTTTACACGTTTATAAAATTTATTTTATTTTTTAAATGAATAATATTTAAAACGACTTAAAATTGAACCCCGAGACAATTTTTCAAATTACTCTTAAATATTTGACCCGTGATTTGCAGCTACAAAACATTCAACTCTAATTCGTCAAGGAAAAATGCTCGCTATCTCTGGATTTTTCCGAAAAAAGACCACATCATAGGCGCTTTCCTTTTACTACTTTACTTAAGAAATCTCAGCTAAGCTAAGTTAATCTAAGTTGTAAGAGCGTTCCATTTATAAGACACTGACTAAGATAAACCATAGCTAACCTCCCTAAGTTTTTTCCTCCCCCCTTTCCTTTCCTAAAACAAGTACAGTCGTGAATAAAAACTATTCCACCGAAAGCGTTCCTTTTATGTTACTTAGAATTACTTAGGTTAGCTAAGCCATTTGACTAACTTCTTAGCTTAGCCAAGCATTTTAACTTGTAAAAGGAACGCAGCTCATGTATACTGATGCTAACTACCATGGAACTAGTTAAAACTAAAATTGTTTGGGAGTTATTATGTAAAATTAAATATATCTACATATAACTGATTTTAAAATTTCAGCTTCTATAATAAAGAGCAAATTATATTTGAACGTAGTGCTTATTAGATCAGTTTCTATTAAATGTTTTGTTATGTCATCTTTAAAAACTCGTCAACTTATATATAAATTTTAAATAAAATTGCAAGCCTATAATTATTTAGTAAGCCTTAAATGAATATAAAAAGTTTGACTTTTAATTAAAATTTTCATTTTAACAAATTTTGACAATTAATTTTTGTAACAAAGTAACTCCATTCAAATGGCAACACATACATATAATTCTTATCAGATAAGTACAATTTTTAAAATAATTATCAGTTCTATCGTTAAATGACTTAAACTATGTTCATTTTCTTAACAATAATGATACAATTCCCCAGAGTAAACTACGATGAAAATAATTTGAAAATAGTGCACTCGATAACTCGTTCAATAATTCGTTTGAATTAGTTATTGGTCCCTTAATATTGAATGCATCACAGCCTATTAAATGCAAATTGTATACAAATATATTAACTATTTAGTAACAACTTTCTCATTATTTCATCTTATAAAATTTGTAACTAATATACACAATAAGGCCACAGTATTTACAATGCTTTAACTCCTTTTCTTTTATGATCGTTATCCTACCGATGTTAAAACGTTATTCTTATTCCTGTGATCGGAGGTTCTGAAACATAACAAAACAATTATGTTAGAATATATTATTCATTTCGTACTAATTAATCATAAAAATTACACATATTAGAGTAATTTAGAACGAGTAGATAAAGTGCCAAAAGAAACATTGGGTGCATCGCGTTTAAGGATGACGATGGTAGTATTCATATAGATACAGCTAATTTCTAATGTGTAAGTTTTACTTCTGCAATTAAATTATTTTTTGGATTTCGTAAGTATATTTGAAATAAGATTTTGATTTTTTTTGTATTAAAATTATAATAATAATGTAATGCAGGGTAATAAATTGCATATTTTAGTACATAGATTAATATACGAAAAAAGAAAAGAAATATCAAAAGTTGCTTTATTTTGATGAGACTACAGCAAAAAAATGTTGCATACTAAATATTTACGAAATCCTTATACAGGGTGTCCCAGACAAGTGGTTCATCATTGCTATCTTTGTTAATAATTTAGATATAAATTCGGTTAAATGGACAAAGTTCGAGTATTTTTTGTAGGAAATTTCATGACCGACTCAAAAATATTTTTGTATGTTTCGTTGACCAGATATTTTGAAAATAAACATTTTTTAAATGGAATACTCTGTGTATTATTGTTCATTGGAACAACGATTTTTTTATCTTCATAAAAAACTAAACATGTTTATAATGAAATTTTTTTTAATAACGGAGATATCAACGTTACAAACTTATAAAAATAGTATGATTAAAAACTTACATAATAAAAACAAAAGTAAAAATTACCAAGTATTTTGGTTACCAATATTGTTCGAATAAATATCCATTACTGTTTAAACACAATTTTATTCTTTATTTTATGTTTCGCATTACATTGCGTAAGATATTTTTAGAAATTTTGCTGCAAGCAAGAGATATTTAATTTTTTAGTTCATCTAAATTATTAATTGGATCTCTATAGACTGTATTTTTCAAAAATCCCCAAACAAAAATCTAAAGATGTTAAATCAGGAGATCTAGGAGGCCGGTTAATAAGTCCATTAGTTCCAATCCACTTGTCGTCATATTTATGTAATTATTTACAAGATAGGCATTATGTGCAGGTGCACCATCATGTTGAAAATACTTCAATAAATTCCGTTAGCTATGGGCACATCGTCAAATAAATCTTGAAAACTATTTTCCAAAAAATCTAAATACTTTACAGTAGTCAAATTTCCTTCATAGAAATACGGCCCTATTTCGTAGAATTCGAAGCATGTGTATTTTCTCGTAAAATATCTCTTGCTTGCAGCAAAATTTCTAAAAATATGTTACGCAATGTAATGCGAAACATAAAATAAAGAATAAGATTGTGTTTAAACCATAATGGATATTTATTCGGACAATATTTGTAACCACAATACTTGGTAATTATTACTTTTGTTTTTATTAAATGTAAGTTTTTAATCGTACTATTTTTATAAGTTTGTAACGTTGATATCTCCGTTATTAAAAAAATTGCATTATAAACATGTTTAGATTTTTTATAAAGACAAAAAAATCGTTGTTCCAATGGCCTAACAATAAACAGTGTCTTCCATTAAAAAAAATGTTTATTTTTAAAATATCTGGTCAACGAAACATCTAAAAATAGTTTTGAATCTGTCATGATATTTCCTATGTAAAATACTCGAACTTTGTCCATTTAACCGAATCTCTATCTATAAATATTAAGAAAGATAGCAATGGTGAGCCACTTGGCTGGGACACCCTGTATATGAAAATTTATATAAATTTTCTTGTATTTGGCCAACTAAGTTCATGCAGATTAGTGTATTTTTCTTTAATTATAAGTAAGACTTCAGCATTAATTTAGCTGGGCCAATATTATATGGGTAACTTACAAGGAATACAACTTAACACCATTAAGTACCATAAATTATCTTAAAGGACGTTTTTTTAATTTTTCAGTTATATTAAACATAGAAATTATCACATGTCCTTTTCGTTCCGCATCTAAAATAAAAAACAATTTTGTAATGTATATATTTTTATAGAAATTTTCCAAATGCAAATGCATTCTAAATATTACATGGGTAATAGATATAAAGTAGAACCAGCAAAAGATTGCACATCAAGGACGAATGTATGAAGAGATAAATCAAATGACGATTTTACATATGTCACACAAATACTATTTGTTAGAAAGAAACAGAACTATGTAATTGGAAATCTAACAAAGTAAGAGAAAAGAAGAAAAAAAAGTTTCACTTGTTGTTGGCTCGTTTGATGTTGATGTGACAAGTTTTCATGACCTTGGTCCGTTCAGGAAAGTAAAGCCAATATAGACTATTACGCATATGGATACGGACGAAGCTTTATTTCAATGGTTGACAACAAATAAGTGTAAATTAAATTCGGTTGTAAATGAAATACAGTGGAACCTCAATATAACGAACCAATGCGGGCGAGGGGGTGTTCGATATAGCCGAATATCCGTTATATAAAAATAAATTTTCTGAATAAGCTATTTATTAATTATCACATAGAAATATATTATGTTTGTCCATATTGTGAAAATAGAGTTACGACAATTTATTTAATTTACAATTTCAACAGATTGAATCACTCAAATGCATTCATCCACTTTGAGTAAAGAAAATAAACTATTATGCATGTAGGAATAAACCTTCAAATACATTTTATTCAGCAGTGAGGCAAAACAACTTGGGTGATTCCCCGCCCGCAACTCGGGTGATTCCCCGAGTGTGCAGTCACGTGCAGTTTACAATCGCTCTTACATACTGTCCGTTATATCCGAAGTCCGTTGTATCGAGGTTTCACTGTAATTAAAAATTAATTATTATGCATTTTATAACTCTAAAAATGAATTTTGAAAATATTGAGATTTCAATATTTCAACTAATAAAGATTAAGGTGTCAAGTAATTAAAGTCATGTCAGCAAACCCAAAATATAAAGAACTATTGTTCTAATATACAAACATATCTTTTAAGCTGAGGCTGCATAATAACGCCGTGACATCATGGCGTCAAGCTTTCATATAATATAAAATACTTATGCTGAAGCAGTTCTTTTCTGGCTATGATTGAATAAAGATGTTTTAAGCCTATATATGGAGGCCTACGAGCCAATACAATTAAATTTTTATAGAACACATATGCTAAATGGCATTCCATTATTAACAAGTGCAATATCAATGTAATATTTAGTTTCTAGTCTCTAGGCTAGTTTCAAAATTGAAATTATATACATCAATCCATAAAGCTCAAAAACACGAAATTTCATAATGTAAAGGTTGACAAGAAATAAAACTGACCAACGTCTTGCATTTAGCAAAATTTACATAAAAAATATTAAACAAAATAAACAGCATATGTACAAACTATAAAATATAATAAATTAGATTTAAAAGCATAGTTTTATAATTAATGTTACTTAATACAAAATAAATATTTGCAAGATTTCAAGACTTGAAGGTCAGTTTTATTTGTTTGAGTATCAATAATATCTTAATATCTAAAGAAACGTGCAAAATTTAAACTACTTACAGTATTGCTGACCATGGAATAAAAAAGAAGAGTGAAAAGAGTAAAGAAAAGCATGCTCTTACCTTAATGCATGAAGAGAATGTTGATGGAGGAAAAAAAAAACGGTTACAAAAAGATTTTAAGAAGATTAAAAATTCAAACCACAAAAATCAAAATGAATAAAAAACTTTTAAAAACTCGAATTCAAAAAACTAAACTAAACCAAAAGACTAGCTTTAAACAAACCTGGCTCCTCTCTTTTCAAAAAATCACTGTGCATAAAAAACTCGAAAACTATGAAAAAGGAGGTAGAGTTGTTAAAGAGAGGGGCCATTGCAGCAATACCTGTAGATGGAGGAAGCTGAAGTCGATCTCGACCATGATACTAGGAAACCCTCACCTCGACTTGCTGATCTACGTTGGGCCATGGCTGCTCGGGTCACATCATCTGGGCACATCATATTCTTCATCACTTTGAACAAGAGTCTACAAAAAAAAAAATACAATATTAGAATACAAATACAGCTTCGATCTACAAATGAGGAAATACTTATAATTTCTCAAATGGATATGGTAACAAATTCAGAGCTTGAGAAATTAGTAGAATAATACTCGAGAAGTAAATGAACTGGATTTTATGAGAAACGATGAATAAACAATGTTCTCAATTGAATAAGGGGTACTCCTACATTGGATCCGTATTTCTCCCGATCCGACGTCGGAATGAACACAAAACCAAGGTTTTAATGCAAGTGCCTACACTGGAGGTGGAAGCCCGCACCGACAATGACCGATTACGCCCGACGTCGGACTGATAGCTTCTCCGACCAAACGTGTTTGGTTTGAGTCCGATTGTTCGCTCCGACGAGACACTGAAATGGTCCTAGATAAAGAACCTTATGGTGATACTAAGTTTTTCTGTGGGGCTAATGCATTCCCTAGACTAGCCAGTTAGCACTTCACTCAATAAGTCTCCGGCCCGACATATATATGGCAACACTGTTGACAGACTCATATGATTTCTAGATAGTACCAACCTTCAAACGATACGTGTGAAAATTTCATGACATTCTGACAATTAGTTTAGAGGTTACAGTGGTTTTAGTAACTCCAGTTTTGTAATTTTCAAAAGAATGAATAAAAAAGAATTTCGTGTGTTGATTAAACATTGTTTTTTTATGGGAAAAAATACTGTTGAAGCCAAACAGTGGATTGATAAGCGTTATAGAGACTATGCACCACGCAAATCAACTATTACTGATTGATATGCTGAATTTAACTTTGTTAATTACTTTTAATTTTTTTTTTAATTTTAGGCGAATCACTCTTAAAGGATTTATTTTATTTTATTCATTTATTTTACATCGGCCTATTTCTGCAACGAGGCTAATCGCCGAACTCTTAAAGGAGAGTATGTTGACGAATAGTCGAATATCTAAAAAAAAAAAATGTTTTTCTTAGTTAGACCGGAGACTTATTAAGCGATGTGGTAAGTCCTCTTTTATCCCTTCAATAATATAATAAAATGTTTCCATACTCATACGATGGTACTCCTTGAATTTATCATGGTAGTTACGAAGAATTTGGAAAGTTTTATTAAATTCTTCTGAAGATCTGTCTTTGTTAAATGTATGTGTCATGTATGTTTTCTTCTACGTCTTTTAAGAACGTTGTTCTCTAACAACAGCCAACACATAAAATCTTCATCGGAACTCATTGTGATAAATGGTCGGTGGCCTAGCGTTAACTGAACAAGTGTCTTACGTCGGACGACATCGGATCAGAAAATCGGACTATATCGGATCGGGAGAAATACGGATCCAATGTAGGTGTACCCTTACTCTACATCTTCACATGGAACTATAATTTCAGGAATAAACGCAGTTAAATGTTATGCAACATTAAAACTATTAAGAGAGAATATTCAAAATGGGACAAGCTTGCTCATCACAGGTATGATTTTATACGATAATGCAATATCATACACCGAATGTCAAACACTGAAGCTTCTGCAAGCTTTACATTGGCAGATTCTTAAGTATCCAGCCTACCATTCAGATCTGGCTTCTTCAGGCTTTCAAGCAGTACAAAATTCTGTATTTGAGTGGTTAACAAAGCAAGAACTAGATTTCTACCATACAAGTATTTTTAAGATACCACGATATGACAAATGCATACATTTTACGAAAGATAATAATGTTAAAAAATAGTCACAAATAGTCATAGGTTATACCTCGAGAGCTTTGAATTTTGTCGAATAAATTGCAAGTAGCTGTTTCTTTTGCAAAATTGTTAAGAAAATGTTTGAAACTTATTAATTTTTCTTAAAAAAGCTTTTTATGTAAATTATTAATTCAACATTTGCTTAAATACAAAATTTTGCCTCTCATGTGGTTTGGTGTTTGTGACTGTCTCTTTTGAATTTAGCTGCCATCGTTAATTTGTAAGTTAAAGTGTATAATAATGTAAATAGTACACCCGTAATCATAATTAAAGTAGGTCAGTAAAAATATCGAATTTAATTCAACAATCTTTAACTTTATCCTAAGAATCATTGCAACCAGTCAGCGGACCCGGTGGGGGTTCATTTACGAAACCGCCCGCGGATTAGGAACTTATTATGTGGGAGACCTTAAGTTTCAGGGATGTATAGATTAAGTACAAAAGAAGTATATCAATACTATATTCAGATAAATCAGTCAACCGCGAAATTTCATTCATATATGAGGACCCCACATTTACAAGTAACAATAATTATTATTTTATTATAAAATAAAAACAAATGAAAACAATTATTTGTTCTATCAACAACTTGTTTTGTTGTCATGAAAACAGACGCGGTTTATCATTTTCTGTCAGTTGATATTAAAAATATTTTTGTAAAAAAATACACGCAGCCTGTTTCTCTGGCTTAAGCGGAACTAGATTTTGAAAACTAGTAATTTTATCATTTAAATGAGATTTTTGATCATTTTGTATAGCAAAAGCCGTCTTCAATCAGTAAAAATAGAGCTCGTTACAAATTAAAATTCCATTTAGTTCCGCTTGAACGTTTGAAATAGCCTATACACCGCTGGTTCCTAATAATTATAAACAAAAATGATAACTCTTGTATATTGTAATATATTTTTGGTTTTTAGTGTAACTAAGAGTAAATTAAATTAATTATACATATTTAAAAGTTAGACGTAATTTAATCGCTGTTAAATATTAACTAAACCTAGCCTGTGTTTGTTCAATGTAAAACTTTTGTCATTGGTTTTTTAATTTTTATTTTAATGGCCTTTGCTGCTTCGGCAATTGGCCAGGACAACTCTTATTTTTTGAAAGTTCCTTGCCTGAACGGGTTGCAAACCCGAGACCTTAGCAACGCAGAGTACATGTGTTACCACGACGCTACGCCAGTCAGCGTTAACATCGGTTAAAATTTGATGAAATATCTTTGCTAGATAATGTAAAGGGAAAAAAGGTATTTAATTACTTAAATTCAATATTATCTACTTGTTGTATAACTTGTCAATAAAAATTTGTAAATCAAGAAAATTTTATTAATTTATTAACCCTAGTATAAGTTGTACAGCGTAAGCTGAGCCAATTTCAAAGTTATAAATTCTCTTTAAATTATTTGCTGTTTGAGATTCGTATATCAAGTTAATAATTTCAATTCAGAGTTTATATTACGAACGCCACTGAGTCTCCTGGTTCAAAACGACGGCCTGTAGAGGGTAGGAGTGCCCGCCCATCTGACAGCAAAAAGATCTCCTTATGTTGGACAATTTATACATAGAGAATATTTGTGATAACAGAGGCAAAGAATGACGGGAAAATTTGAAGCGAACAACTTGCAAAAACAGAGCAGGATTGAAGATTTTGTAAGCCTACGCACCCACGAGTGTGGTGGACACAATTGCCGTAATAATTTATCGATATTTTATATTCAAATTCTTTAAAATAAGGTTTTACATATATTAATAAGGTATAAAATATACTGTAATTTGTATTACCTAGGTACTAGGGCTGCTACGCACGACAGAACTGTTACTAACCAATAGACTGGATCGGCTAGACAGTTCTGTATAACCCAGTAAGAACTTGGTAATCCGAAGCAGTTGACGCAAACACTGTTGTAAAATATGGCGAACACATAGAATGAACCTATTGAAAACACTATCGCTGCAACGTGGAGTATCGTCTAAAACAAATCAAACATTGGAAATTAGAAACTTCATTCAATTAAATCTGAAAAAAGTGATTCGTTTCTAAATAAACGGTAATCTACACATTTTATCATTTATGTTTGTAATGACTACGTATTGTTGTAAAAAGGCTAAATATGATTATTCAAAAAATTCATTGATATTTCCAAACATGGCGATTAAAACTTAATAAACACAAAACTTGAATTTGAATTTTGATTTTATTTTAAAACTGAGAAATTATACAAAATCATATAATAAATCTATTAATATTCACAAAATTTTACATAAATAATAATATAATAAAAACACAGTGTTATAAAAACAAACGTCTTGTGGAGGCACAACAAGAAATAAATATAGAAATAATCTTTACAAATCTTGATTAAAAAATAAAATATCTTGACACTGAAAAATAGAGATGAAACCAAAACTACCTCCGGTCAAATTTTTGATTGACAGTTCTGTACTTTTCAGTCGTACCACAAGTCGTACACCAACTTTTTAGTTTTTGTTTACAACTTAACTTTTAGTAGTTTATTAAGTTGATAAGAAGTTTATTTAGATCATATAATTAAATATAAACTTAGCACAATTAAACAATATTTATAAATTGGTTTACTATAACCAAATTGTTGTCTGCCATCTGAACCTAAAAATTTTTAAGTTGGCAATGAAAAGTAATAAGAGATGGAAGGTATAAAATTTATCACTGTCTCTTATTTTTCCCCCCACTATATTCTGTAGTATAAAAAGTTGAAATTACGTCAGAGTTGGATAGTATTGAAAAAAGTATAATGTAGAATGGACTTACCGCCAAAGCACTAAATTTTTCACATGTTGGTAATATGTATCTTGGACAGGTAAAAGGTATAAGAATGTTTTTTTTTAATTAAAACTGAATGAATCACAATCTATCCTAATCTAATTTTAATTCACAATTTTTTTTTTTAAATAGTTTTAAAAATATTTCCCTATTATTACGAGTGATATAATAAACTGTATCATCAGCATAAGATATTAATGATCCTTCAACTTCAAGAGAGAGTAAATCATAAATTTGTATTGCTGTATTATTGAATTGCTATTTGAATACTAAATTTATTGCATTAACCAAACGCCGACCGATCCTATATAATGTGTTCACAAATATTCTTGGCGTTACAATAAATGACAAACCTAATTTTAATAAACATGTCAATAATACCTACTTATCTGCTAAAAAGACACTAAGGCTCGGATAAAGTTACCTACAGTAAAACATCAAGTCCTTTAGACTTTAGGACACGAGTACCGATCTTAATGTTTAAAGAAATTACACTTACCCATGATCTAATTTCAATGGCAACGTGTAGCAGCATAACAAACATGCACGCCGTTGTTATTGTCGTTCCGAACATCCAAATATCTATGGTAGAATCCGCGTAAGCAGCCTGAGCTATGAAAAATATCGCTATACTCTGATATAGAGCATCAGCCATCGTCAACCAGAAGGAATATGACCTGTACACCCTACCAAGCCGACCCTGCCGATATAATTCCGGTTTTGATAGCAATAACTCCTCCTGAGCATCCTGATCATAGACACCTAAAAACAGTATTATTATTTAAAAAAGACTGGAAAGAAGAAAATTTTCTTCAATAAGGGTATTATTATCGAAAAAAATAAAATAAAATTATAATGCTTAATAAATAAATAAATAATTAAAATAAATAAAAATCAATTGTTTATGATACGTATTATATTTTTTTAATCTTTGTTTCTTTGTAAATAAGTGATATTATTTATATTATATATTATATTAATAAGTTGTATTTATTTTGTGTATTTTTACCAGTATTCTATTGTTGAAAAACCTTACGTGATACAAAAAACGAAAGTTACTCAATGGTTATATTCAGTAGTTATGTTCAACTTAATGAATCTGTTATCACATTTTAAATATATTTTAAAAGGGTTTAAAATGCATATCTGTGTTATTAGGCGAAAATTTAAAATGGTATCATTAAATACAAAATTTTAATAAACAACGCTTGAATTATCTAGAAGTTAAACACACTACAGCTTCACATGGACGAAGACTTCATGCTATTATAAGAAAAAGTTCTAGAAAGTTAAGATCGTAATTTGGTCCTAGTCTTATTTAAAAATTAAATACTCGTGTTACCTATTGCAAGAGGTGGCAGGGATGTGAAGAATAAGTTGTACAACATCAAATACATTTGGTCAATCATCACAGCACCCGAGAACCCACAGTACAGCTGATACCAAAATACAAGAAACACAAATGCCTGAAAATATAATATACATTAAACAACTGTAAAAATATATCTATAAACTATTAACTTACAGCATTTTTATAGAAGAAATATAGCACCATCCGAGACAACCGATCATAACTCCAATGGCCATGAACTAAAAGAAATCTCTCTAGATATTTAAAACGAGAAAGAGCAAAATCAGCAGCCATAACAGCTTGCATTCCTTCCTGCCCAGAGATACCAATACCAACATCAGCCGTCTGGATCATGGAAACATCATTTGCTCCATCGCCGATAGCCAATGTTCGCATCTTCAACTCCTCCTTAACAACTCTAACAATATAAGCTTTCTGAAGCGGTGTGGCACGACAACACAACACTGAACTACAATATTTAGTGAGTCTTAAAAATGGTTTTGTTAAATTAGAACGTCTGTCCAAAATAAATGTTAACGTTTTACCATCAATAACTAACGCTTTCTTTTGACCTTTTTTAATTGTCCGAGGCACTACTTGTGATACACTACTTGTAGAACTTGGTTGGTTAGCCGGTGTACGACCATCACCAACGAAATTTGTACTATTTTCACTAAACTGTCTTTCGATCTCCTCTAAATAACATATTATCGTACTTTCAGCTGCATCCTTAGATCTCGCCATAAGCTTAAGCAGTTCCATATCAGGAGAAAAGAGCTTTGCAGAGTAGGCAATGTTGATGGCAGTTTCGGGTTTATCTCCTGTCAGGACCCATACTATTATTCCTGCGCTTATTAAAGCAGATAGCGTTTCAGGTACACCTTCTTGTAATCTATCTTCAATTCCAGTAGCACCAAGCAATGTTAAATTTCTTTCTAACGAAGAATAACTTTCTATAATTCTCCTCTCATGATTGTCTGTTGACATTTCGACTTCTTTATGTCTCTTTGACCACTCAGTGAACTCTTGCGCGGGTATTATTCTCTTAGCCATAACCAACACCCTCAAACCTTCTTCACCGTACACGTTCAATTGTATTTGAGTTGAGTCTATTATGCTCTTCATTTCAGAATCATCTTCCACAGGTGCTAAATGTGGGAGTACAGCAGAATCAGCACCTTTACAATATATAATTATTTCCTTCGTTCTTGGATTTCTAACAACAACAGACATACGTTTTCTAACTGAATCAAAAGGTAAAATCTGTAACAATTCATAATCAAGAACTCCATCATGTGGTGTAGTAAGAGTAATGGCAGTTGGAGTTCTTCTCCTAAGCCTACAGTTATAGGAATAAGCAGCGCCGACAAGGGCTAACTCGTCTGGGCTTTCAGCCTCATATATAGGTTTAAGCTCACAGGGAGATGGGGTTGTATTAGCTTGCTTCAATTTAGCTTTCTGCTCATCTGTCAAGTTTCCGTTGTTAACATTTCTCTTGCTTAAGAACATTGAAGGTATATTTAATAATTTAGGTCTGTTGGGTTTGACGACAGGTTCATCAACAAACGTTGTTTGGGACGGATTGGGGTCAGTCGAGTTTAACATATTTAGGGATGGCACATTGGAATTACAACTAATATCACTGAGAGCATTGTGCTCATGTAAGGGAGGCGAAGGTGTTACTGACCTTGATTCAGTTAAACGCGAATACCTATCATTGCTCGTTGATAGATTCTGCCTTGCGTTTGTTGTTGTTACTATGTCTGAGGTAGTCATTGTAACTATAGGCTTGCTCATGAGCTTGCTCCTATTAGCTTGCTCGAATACACTAGGCACTGGTTCTACAATCACACCACTAGCATTCATGAGATCGTGGTGTGGATGTTGAGAAACTACAACTGTATTACATATCGCTAGCAATACCAAGAACTCTTGTATTCTTGCAGCATGTACATTTTTTGAAGCGACTAAAGTATCTGATAAATATCCTTCGTTAATTAAATCTTCCTGCATTTGTGGATTAGGTAAGATGGATAAGCTTCCACCTGATGTTGCTTTTAATTCGTTTTCTAGATGAGGATGATTGTATTCTACGCCTGCTATACTACATCTTCTAAATATCATCTTGTTTTCTGTTAAAGTACCTGTTTTATCCGAAAATATATATTGTATTTGTCCGAGTTCTTCCGTGATATTCAAAGCTCTACACTCTATCCTTTTATCCGTTACAGGGTCATACAAATCCACATTGTTATGGATATGATAGACTTGGAGTATCTTGCACATCTCTAGTGTAACATAGAGCGAGAGAGGTATCATTATCTGAAAAAATAAATAGTGTAAAGATCGCAAATATTTCACTTGACCAATAGTAATAGTGAATCATCACAAAATTTTCAGGAATTCGTAAATATGTGGTAAGTTATGGAAGTAAAAATTAAAGCGATCAATGGCTAATGTAGAACGGCGGTTCAACGAGTTCCAATGTGGAAGGATATATTTTAAAGACGAACATCGTTAAGATCGTTCTGTTAGTGTTATTACTCTGAAAACTATCGACTTTGTCCACAACGATTACGCGGTTACTCTAACGCGGTTACTAAAATGCTAAGAATCACTGATATGGGTAACATTAATCATATTATTTAATTACCTGTAAGATAATAATAAATGTCCAGAAAGTAAGCATAGCATCAACTGAGCTATTAGAATCCTTCAGTATGTATGGTTCAGGTAGCGAGCTATAGGCGGTAAGCCAGAGCTTGCAACCGATGGCCCCGATGACACACAAGAACACCAGTATAAGCACACACCAGATCACATCCAGGTTCATCTGCCTCTCGAGCTTGGAACGCTTGTAACGAGGACCTCCATTGTTCAGCATTGCCTTTGTTTCGTGACCTACAACACAGTTCACATGTTATTATCTAGATAATTGTTACATGTTATTATGAACAGACTTAGAGATAATATTTATGTAATTGAAACAATGCTGGTGAATTCTTGGTAACACGTTTCCATTCTTCAAGGGTAACTATTGCATTTCATAGATACTTCTAAGAAAATGTGATTTTAACATATTTATGTTAAATGGTATACCTTATATTTATACGACTTCTGTATAAATATTTCGAATATTAGCTAGGGGGGTGCAAGCTGGATAACTGCCCAGAACCGCAAAATTGGTAGAAATATAAAATTAAAATCAATAAAAATCAAAAAGGAAATAATATTTTTTGAAAAAATACTAAAAAAGTAGGTAATACATGTTTGAATTTAGTAATTGTTTTTAATCACCCATATAAGTAATTATTATTATACTAGGAAAAATTATTTTATAATGGAAAAGGTGCATACTAGTATTAAAGATCTTGGATTTTTCCTCTTTTCATTTTTCCCAAAAATGTTTCATTATAATTTACAATTTGTCTCCTAGATAATGAAAACTTGGAAACTCATGTTTAAAACGGTTCCACCAGTTATTTAATACTTCTTTAGGCTCGTTTGTGGATCGAGCAGTGACGGAAACGCATTACGGAAATATAGCCCTGTTGCCTCTCGCCAACCATCATATCCAACAGCACTACAGGACTTTGTCCAGGAAATATTTTTGTCAGAAAATCTATAAATACACACGAAGCACGAGGTCCTGGAATATCATGAAATATATTTCCTAATATGTTAGATCCTGATATATCTTCTAACGATCTGTACCCTAAGTTGAAGAACAGAAACTGAAACGTCAAAAAGGCACAATTGTGTAGAACGGGCTTCAATATTACTATCTTGACAAGTCCTGTCTTGACTCTTCAGATTGTAAGGCGCGAATTAAGTATGCAGTGCTTTTAAGAGAGAGCTTGTAAGGAATGAACCGCCCTAAGCTTCAAACCCATGCTTTGATGACTGTCCAATTTCATATTTTTAATATTTCATGTTTTGTAATGGAACTTTTTGTTTTTAAACCAGGAGAGTTGAATTTAAGATTTGATTTTTTTGAACAAGGAACTATGTCCGAATTTACGCAATAATTAAGTCACCTATGTAGTCAATAGATACCTACCAGAGTTTGTGTTTTATTCACATAAACAGTGATAGTTCTATTCGTACATGTCAAAAAGGATGTAACCAATTCTATTGCACAACGAATTATCATCAAATTTGCATATGCTGAAGGTGAGAAAGCTGCTAATATATATACTTCGCTACATGCACAATTTGGTGTACAATTTATTGCAAGAAATTGTCATTTGATTGGCCTAAATCGTTCATCGTTGCAAACGTGTATTAAATGTTGATCATGATGCAAGACCCGCTACCGTAGTTAATGAATTCGATGTTGGACGAGTGAACCGTAATAGTGAAAATTTTAAAAAAATTGTGAAAATTTAGCGAAAAAATAAAAATCTAAAATGCTTTTAAAATGAGATATTAGTAAACAAATTAAACTTACTACGATATTAGAAATCAAAATAAAGTCGATAATACTCTTTGTTTTAGCTACAAAAATATAGTAAAAAAAAAGTTTCATTCTGTCTTCGTAACGGTATGAGATATGCCCGAAATATTGGGTATGCACGTTGGTGGGTTAAAAGGGGAGAATTAAAAGATGATCAGAACCTTTTAAGCCGTTAAATCACATTTTGAAAAAAATGCCATATTTATCTGTTGATCTTTAAATAAAATTCATTGACTTTAAGACTTTTAATCAATAATTTTCGTCATACGTATCTTATATGAGAAACTCACGAACAAAAAAAATCCAAAATTGGACAAATTATTTAAAATTTATAGCTTACCAATCATGCCAATGTCATTGCATTAAAAGTTTTATTAGTTTAAAAATTACCACTACACTTTATTTTGAATATCACGCATATTTACAAAAATTAAATTTTCTCTATTTATAATAGTCATCAAAAATTATTTAAAAAAATATAAGTGAGGAGGGCGCTTAACCTAACTTTGCATCGGAGCGCCAGGCACCCTTGTGCTGGCCCTGCAAATACATATCTATTTCACACAGTTATATATAAATCTATAACGAATTTGAACTACTCGTACCCAACGTACTCCGTTGTTTTACCTTTGTCTGTTATATTTGAATATATTCACACAAATATGTGTCTTTTTTTATATGCCGCGCCGCCTCCACCAAAGACAAGGAACACAGACTGAAACTCACAGATATTTCTTATTGACTCTCCGAACAAATAAAAACGTTGGATTTTGGAAACAATACAGAGTTTTTGCAAACGTTGTAAATAACTAACGTAAAACGACATTACGTCAAAATAAAGTCGTAGTATATTTATCGTTGCATGGAAAAACAGTTTTTACACAACGTCACTTAGTTTTCACATTGATTCCTTCCCTTAATACATGCTAAGTTTATATTTAAGACAAATTGATATTTTATATATTAAAATCAGGGTTGCCAGACGTCTCGAATTTCGCGAGACGTCCCGCTTTTTGAGAAAAATAGATTGTCCCGCGCGGTACAGTTAAAATCCCGAATGAATCAAAAAAAATTATTTGGCTCCTCCTTTTGGGAGTGAGGACCTTTTTTTTTTGCTCACCACTTCTATTTTGGGAGTGAGTACCTTTTTTTTGCTCATCAGTTCTATTTTGGGAGCGAAGATCTTTTTTTTTTGTTCGTCACTACTATTTTGGTTGAGAGTTTTTTTATAAACATTTTGAAAAATTTTGAACTGTACATTTTATTTGGTTGTCCCGCTTTTTGAGTCTTAATCCCGAATTTTTTATATTTATTTGGTAAAAATCCCGATTTGGTAAAATAATAATCTGGCCCTGATTAAAATATACAATAAAAGTTACACAGGTCTATTAAAACCAATGTAAATATTTTCAGTTGTCTCTCTTTTAGATTATGGAATACAACGTAAAAGCTGTGCGACAAACTTTAAAAGACGTAATCCGTCATTTGAATTACGTTAAAAAGTACCGTAATCATGCAAAGTTTAGTTGTCACGTGATTTTCAGATATAGGCGACAACGTATAAGATTTGCAAAAACTCTATTTTCGATTGAATCACACGCTTATTCTGAAAGTAAACTGGCAGACTTTAGCTAAGTACTGTATTTTAGGATATTCACGGTTCAATTATTGTAATTTCTTATTTGACCGGCAAACTATAAATCCAGATTATTAAAGTCAAATTACTTTAAAAGTCGAAGGTTCTATATAAGAATCAAACCACGCGAACTATTGGATAAAGGCATCATTTTTGTCCCGATGATGTTTGTGCAAATGTAGTACGCTTAACTCAAGGAACGCCGGATAAATCACAATGGGAAGTATTGCGTCAACCATCTGATAGTCCCGACTTATCGCCCTGTAACTATCATCTTTTTGGACTCCTTAAAAAGTACTTGTGAAGCAAGAAACCAAAGTGATGGGGTAATGAAAGCGGTGCAAATTTAACTTAGTAGATAACTAAAAAAACTCTTCCTCTGTCGGTATTCGCAAGTTGCTCAAGCGTTGGAGCAAGTGTGTATTAAAGTTAGGGCATTGTTTTGAAAAATAAAATTAGTTTAATTAACTTTATGTTGATGTATAAGAAAGTCCAAGTCAAATCTATACTCCCTACATAATTCCAGCTGAATTTACAAAATTCGTAAAAAACTACAAACTGTTTATTTACAGTGTCCGTTATAAAACAGATTTCTTTCAACATATTTATCAATGCAATAAAATTAAACAATAGATTTTACTACAATGTGTACACATTCAGTGTTTTAACTGTCACGTTATCGAGTAATCCCCGCAGACCAGCATTGAATAGCATGTAACCTCGCGCCCGCAAGAATCATGAAGTTGTTACGTACCAGCATAGAGAACGATGCCCTCGATATAATCAGTGTTCTTGAGCAGGCACTCCCTAAGCAGCAGATTCTCGGTGCCGACGGGTACTCTCTCGCCGCTAGGATGTATCATCGTACCATGGAACTTGTAGATCTTCGTCGTCGGCGGGTCCACCTCGATTACACTCTTGAATTTACTCGGTTCGAAAAACTCTTGCTGAAATTGATAATTCAAAATTAAAATTGCGCCTTTAAATTGTTGTTGTAGATGCTTAGAGTTGTGTAAAATAACTAGATTTATACAACTAACACAGTGACGTAGCCAGAATTTAGTCTGGGGATGTCATAATTATTTGTGGCGGAGAACAAACTCGAGCTAGAGTCTATGCGAATGATAATCCTAAACGTGAAAAGTGTTGAAAACATTGTATTATAAATTCTAAAAATCTCAAAAATATCTAGCAAGGTATTCAGATTGGTACTGTATAATAATTGTGAAAAATGGCAGTTTTATGTTATTTAATTTTGCGGATTCAAAGCGCCTGGAGGAGTCGACCTCTAACTCCCTTGATTGCGCCACTGAACTTACAAGCACTACGAGAAAACATAAGGATGTTTTTTTTTTTTTCAACCAACCACTAAGGGTAATTTTCTACCTTGAAGAATGAGAAAATGTATAAAAACTCTCTTTTGTTTCTTTATCTCCGGTAAAAAACTTCCAATTGACGCCACACATTAAATTAAAATTAAATTAACTTTTTGAACCATATAGAAAAATAGATAATTTTCGAAAAAAAATAGCTGATCATAAATTTCGAACATACTATTCCGATCTATACAGTGCCGTACTTACCAGTTTGGAGGCCCTAGGCGCAAGAATATTCTAAGGTCCATCTCAATTACGTTAGATTAAGTTAGGCAAAATAAAATTAATATAATACGTCAATAAATTTATTTTAATAATAATAAAATTAAGAATGTTTATAAAAATACATAGTTTATTGCATTATACTGTTTAAATCTAGTTATGAAAATATTAATATAATGCACAAGAATTAAATGAAGTGGAGTAAACAAAATATATAAAAATAATAGCAAAAATTTAATTATAATTTAGTAAACAAGTATGATACCTATAATAATACAAATTAACAATATTATATTAAGAACAATTTAAACAACAAAAATAAACCATTTAATATTAAAAACTATGATATTAGTGCTTTTTTAAAGAATTACAACTTTTTTTTTCTTGCTTTCGTATTGGCAAATAAATCAATTATTTCATTATAATTAATTGTTTGAGTTATCTCAGATTCTATAAATAATATTGCTAAGTCTGTTAATTTTTCCTGATTCAAACTATTTCTTAGATAGTTTTTGACTCGTTTTAAAACAGAAAAGGAACGTTCTCCACTAGCGTTTGTCATAGGCATTGTCAAAAATATTTTTAATATTGTTTCAATATTAGGAAATGTAGATCTTAAACTGTCATTAACTGTAGCATACATATCAGCTGCACTTATAATATTTTCTTCATTAACATATGCTAAAAATTGAATAAGTTCGTCTCTAAATGTTTCTACATCAATATCATTTTTCTCCGGAAGTCTCCGGTTTAATTCTGCACTTAATTTATCGCGAATAACATTTAAAGTATTGACAATAAATGAGTGTTCACCTAATAAAATTGCATCGTTGCCTCTAACTTCATCAAACATTACTATCCGCTTTTTTATTCGTCCCTGTTCATCTCTAAATGGCGTTTCGTTCGTTAAAAGTTTAGTTTCATTTTTAATTATTTCAAAATTGCTTCGGATTTCCAATATATAGCTATCTAAAGATTTTAAAAGATTTGCCCCTTTATATATATTTATGGTTGGATCCTGAAGGGATTCGCTAGTAGCATTTAATCGCGATAAATGTTTTCTCCAACCCGTTGTTAGTAATGCCGTTTCATAGTCATCGAATTTGTTCACCAATTTTGATGCCTCTAATCGACAAATTAATTTTTCATCAGGTGATGTTGAAATATTCTTTAATGTTTCCCTAATTTTATGATAACCGTTTTTCAGTGCTAGTACGGCATCTGCTCTAGCTGACCACCTAGTATCGCTAATTCGTTTTAACACCAGTGGCAATTTAGATAGCATGTTCCACCTTTTAGTTGATGCAGAAAAAAATGTGAATAGTTTTTGTACAAAATCGAAGTAAAGAATTGCCGCAGTAGAAGATTCTGCTGCACAGTTTCCAACTAAATTTAGGGAATGATTGGCACATGGTATGTAAAAGGCAGTAGCACTATGGTTTCTTATTCTAGTTTGCAATCCAGAATATTTACCCGACATATTGGCGGCGTTATCATAGCTTTGTCCCCTGCAATTTTTAATATCTATAGTTAATTCTGTTAATTTGTTTAAAATTATATAAGGATATTTGTAATGTGCTGGAATTCAAAACGAAACAATTAACCCCTTTCCTGTGGAATAAATTTTTTCTAAACTTTCGATCATTGTGGAGTTTATTTGCGAAAAAAATGAAAAAACATTTTGTTTTATTTTATTTATTATATCTAATTAAAACAATCTAAGTGACATATTATGACAAAAAATGGTTTTTAACATAAGTTTTTCAAGCTTGCAATGGAAGAAAAGTCAGAATTGTGGGAAAATTTTGGTAAAACGTAATATTACGGACACCACAGGAAAGGGGTTAATATTTTATTAAATATTAATTCACAGGAGGCCCCATTCGAGGCCCCCTTTTACTGAGGCCCCCAGCTAGCGCCTATTGCGCCTATGCATAAGTACGGCACTGGATCTATATCAATATTCATTACTCAAATTTTGTTAAATATTTAACTTATATCTACGTATATCATTTACCACCAAAATCGTGCCTTTTTCACGTTGTCCTCAAGTCGATTCTTTAACTTAGGGTACAGATCGTAATTAGAAGATATATCAGGATCTAACACAAAAGGAAATATATTTCATGACATGCCAGGACCTCATGCTTCGTGTGATTTTAGAGATTTTCTGCCAAAATGTTTTCAAAGCATATCGAAATCCGGCGTTAGTGATTCTATACCAACACAACCAAATTTAACCACGTCAGATTTCTTTTTACAGGGCTACCCAGTGAGCCAACTTTGTCAACAAATTGTACATAATTGATTATTAAGAAGCAGTCATACAAAATATCAATAGCGGACTGGCAAAATTTTCCGGCTCTATAAAATTGGAATAAATCGGCTCATAGAGTCAAGAGGCCTCATTGGATCAAGAATCGGCCACATTGATCTAAGAATCGGTCCTATTGGGACCGGCCTACCGGGAAATTACCCGGTGTACCGGTGTGCCAGTCCGCCACAGCAAAATATGGTTAAAATAGAACGGTCATGCGTCACGATTAGATACCGTCATTTTGCTGTTATTGAATTCGATATCTGAATAGTCATATCCCAATAAATGATATTTAACAGATAAGCCACTGTATTTTCTTTCTTCTTCTTCTTTGGGCAATGTCAGTCAAGTTGACATTTGGCCTTATTCACATAAGTCTTCCATCTTGATCTGTTCATTGTCAGGTCTTTCCATGTTCCCAGCATATCATTATTTATTAGATTTTCGGTTAGCTGATATCTTCATCTCTTGCGAGGTCGTTCTACTGGTCGACGGGTAGTCAATCTTTCTTCCCATATCTTCCTAGCCATCCTGTCCTTCCTCATTCTTATCACGTGTCCTATCCACTGTAATCATCTACCTTTCGATTGTGTGATTGTCGGCATTGAGTACAGTTCTTGGATATCTTTGTTCCTACGGATTCTCCATTCACCACTGATTTGAATGAGACCAAAAATTCGGCTTAATAATTTTATTTTCGAAAACTACAAGGTATTTTATTTAAATTTTATAATGTTAATTACTTAGTTAAAACCTTTGGCGCAATGATATAATGTCATTTACTTGTTTTTCGAACATTTTGTATATTAAAACTTGAGTTTGAATTTATACCGGTGATATTTGGTAGGCCATTTAAATTTGAAAGATTATTTTAATTGGCATTTTGAGCCATTAGTGTCCAAATCTTTTAACATAAAAATAATCACAAACTGGTATGTTCCCTTTAAGATTTTCGATTAAATTTATTAGCAAAACAGATATTAGGGAATTGCTCTATCATCTATGTAAATGTAATTTGTAAGCAATTCGAGAGATCTCGAAGACCTTCTCCGGCTCGTAATTCACCAGTCCCGCCCACTGTCATGATAACCGATATCTCAAGTTTGTTATGCATCAGCTAATTAATACAATAGCCATATAATGCATTGTAATTCGGCAGTTCGAAAATGTTATCGGAAATTGTCCAGTCACGCTGATATATATATATTTTTTTTTTTTGCAAATTTATGATCAAGAAAACCAAGCATATTTTAGTTAATAATTACAAAAATTACAGTTCTGCGATATGCACGTTTCTTTTTACTTTGATTCTGTTCTGTTCTCTAATTTTATGTGAAAATATTTTGCTAATTTTAAATTTATTTTCAGTGTTTCTTTATCACGTAAAGTTTTTTTGGTAGGTAAATAAGAAATAATGAAACTAAGTAAATTATAGCACAATTTTTGATTTCTATATGATCTTATCAAAATGTTAACAAAAGCATAAAAAAATAAATATACGAAGTGTGAAATTTCAAACATTTCAGGGTTTTGAAGGTATTTAATATAATTCAATAATAATTCATTTATTTACCATATTAATTACAGTTAAGAAAAAAAAAATATATATAATTATCGACCGTAAATAGATGTACTTAATTTTAAATTCTAATAATATAGGAGTACAGTTTTATTTTATTACGTTGGCATTACTAAGCTAGGCTTGTCGTGATGCCAAGGTTAATATAACATGTATAATATACAAAATTATATATACAAAAACAAAAAAAAAAAAAAATTTTTTTTTTTTTTTCACTAACATACATTGATACATTATAATAATCTAAATCATATACATATGTATTTTCAAAGTAAATCTGGTTTTATGTATGATGAAATGTAAGAGAAATTATTTGTCTGTCGACTGAGTAAATAATTTTTTTGATAGTCTTGATATATGCATGGTAGCTAAGAATGACAATACTTTCAAAATTCGTGTACTTTGTTAACAAATTGTATATTAAAGGAATGTAGTACAAAAAATAGGTTCGACCAATGACTTTTCTTGAATCAAATGAGTAACTGAGATTCTGAGATTTAATTCTTGTTGAATATGTATGATTCGGGAAACGCAATAAATTATTTTTTTTATATTTGAACATATACTTGGTAACTGCCAAAAAATAGAGTTGCTTTAAATCAAAGACTTTAGTCTCAGTAAACAATCTATGACTGGGGTACCTAAAGTCCTTTTTATAAATTATTTTGAGAAGTAATTTTTGTATTATATCGAGCTTTTTAAGATGAGAGTCCAAAGCCCCTCCCCAAACTAATATACCGTAGCTTAGGACAGATTGTATGTACCCAAAATATAATATTTTTAAAGATTTCATATCAAGAATATGTCGAAGTATCTTAAATAAGTAAATAAATTTTCTAATACCCTTTTCACACTAGATCTTTAAGACGATTGAACTTAAACTTCATCGATGTTTAATATCGGTTTGCTTTCACACTTGATGTTTAATTTGAAGAAGAAATCTCCATGTAAAGCTAGTATGTATTGCCAACATAATTTCATATCGTTTGAATTTATTCTGTCAGAATTTGTATATCGAGGTTAGGAGAAGTTTATTTTTTATATTTATTTAAATAATAACGCAAATAATCTTCTCATAACCTCGATATATAAAATGATAACAGCTGAACATAGATAAAAGAAGAGAAGCACAAATTCAAGGAGTATTTTTTTATAATGGGAATTAAGTTGGCAATGCGGGCGAAGTTTAAGACGCAGATCTCTGTCTTAAACATCGGTCGTGTTTAGACGAGGCCGTACGGTTTCACATTAGCGTTTAAAGATCCATTCACTTAAACATCCGATCTTAAAGATCTAGTGTGAAAAGGGTATAAGTTTATTTTGAAGATTGTACGCATGAACATCCCATCTTAAATGTGTGTCAACATAAATGCCTAGATATTTTATTGCGTCCGTTCTTACAACATTACTCATACAGTTGCAGTGATCCTTATTGCAATGCACTTCGTGGATTATAATTTTATTGATATCTGGAATGCCAGAAGCGTATGAAGTAAATGTTACGTATTTGGTCTTATTAAAATTTAGGGTCAATGTGTTATTATCGAACCAATATTTAAGTGTAGATAGTTCATTAGATGTTTTTGCAACTACATCTTCCTATGTAGATCCAGAAACATAAAGCACTGTATCATCTGCATAAGAAATCAATGTTGAATTAGGACATTTTTCCAGCATATCATTAATAAATATCACAAAAAGAAGTGGACCTAGGACAGTCCCTTGAGGTACTCCACAAGTAACAGTTTTTTGTTCACTGGTTATATTATTAATTTTTACTATTTGAGTTCTTTCTTTTAGATAGCTTTTTAAGAGATTTAGCGATAGACCGCGAATACCATATAACTCTAATTTATCAAAAAGTATTTGATGATTTATTGTATCAAAGGCCTTAGTTAAGTCTAGAAACACTCCAATTGAAGGAAAAGAATTATCCATATTATTGTATATCTTAGAAAAAAGAAAAAAGAAAAGCCAAGGCATCCTCCGTCCCTTTCTCTTCGCGGAAACCATATTGTCGATTTGAAATGATATTGCACTTATCCAAAAAATTAGTTAGTTGATTTTTTAATATTTTTTCAAACACTTTAGAAATACAAGATGTAAGGGCAATTGGCCTATAATTACCTAATTCTTCTAAGGAACCACCCTTATGTAGGGGAACAATAACCGCATTTTTAAACGTATTTGGATAATGTCCTTGTTGTATACACTTATTGAATAAGTCTGCCAAAGGGCCGGCTACTAATGGAGATATTCTTTTAAGAACATTACTGGAAATGTTATCTACACCAAAACTTGAGCTAGTTTTAAATTACTTACTACACTGAGAATGTCACTTGGCAATATAGGGCTAAAATAGAGAGAATTGGCATTTCTGTTGATATTATGCTTATATTCGCTATCTATATTTTTAATATTATGTGCCAAATTTTCTGCTACCCCTACAAAGTAGTCATTAATTGCATTAGCAATGCTGCAGCTATCAGTAAGATTCTTGCATTTTAGATCAATTAAGTTACTAATTTGTGCAGCAGAATTCTTTTTTAAATTAACCACCTCTTTAGCCACATCCCACATATCCTTGGAAGAACGTGAAGCTAATATTTTTTCTTTATAAAATTCATTTTTTACCCTGCGGATTTCGCTAGTTACTTGATTGCGATAACATTTATACTGTACGAATGCAGCTACATTTGTCCTATTTTTAAGGTAAACTTTATGTAGATGATCTCGTATGGCAATAAGGGAAATTATTTCATTCGTAATCCACGCTTTTTTTTAATTTTTCTGATTTTTTTTGACCCTTCTGGAAAATGAAGCAGAAGAAATATAGAATAAAATCTTTCCGATAAACCAACTAGAAACTGAGTCCAGGTTGTCGTTATCAGAAAAATTCCATTCTTCATTTGATAGTATATTATTTAATTTGTTGTAATCAATAATTTTTATAGAAAAGGGCTGTAGTTGCTTGAAGAGGTGTAATAAGTGTAAGAAGCCAACATAATGGTTAATGTCTAGGAATAATTGTTCTATAATTACATCAAAATCAACAGTTTTTTGATAATCATTTTTAATCGTCATTTGAGTACTAAGAGCTTCCATTTAATTTTATTATTTTTTTTTTTAAATTTGCAAAAATTTCACATTTAAATTCAAAAATCAAGCGTTTTTTTCTGCATCTGATTCGTATTCAAGTCTTCATTAAATTAATAAGAAATATATTGGGTCATTCCATATCAAGTGGTCTAGTGGTCCCTGCTCGACCATCACGGATTTTGATGAAATTTTATATGGACATTCACACATGTCTTCAACGAACATTGGTAAAGTTTTACGTTCATCCATGCAATACTTGCTGAGATTTAGTAATTTGTTTGACCCCATACCGCAGCCTTCTATAGTATGACTCCGAGATTTCGACAACTTTGAGACACAGTATCTCTGCCAATATTTTGTTGAGAGAAACAAAACTTTGCCAACTTATACAACTTTTTGCGCTCTATTAAACAAAATAATAAAAAAATCTTCATGAGCGATTCCCGTGAAGAAAATTTGGATCAAACTTGGCCTAAAAAATTTGCAACTCGAAAAAATTTTAAAGTTTGACTTTTTATACCTCTGAAAGTAAAGGTACGATAAACGTGAAATTTTGCACATAATAACTTATCAATACAAGGTTAACGAATATAAAATTTCACACTCCTAATATTTTTCATTAGTTCAGGAATTGAGTGTAAAGTTGATGATTTTTGTGAAAATACTAAAAACAGGGTATATTTAGCCCACTTTTACAAAAATATACCCTCTGGAAACTGTTTTAAATTATTTTCATTAGAAAGAGCATATTTTAATCCCCCTAAAAAAGTAGGATTGGTTTTTCATCCCTGGTATATAAGGCCTTAGAAATAGGGACAAAGTTGAGAACGTTTCTATCACATGCTGCTATCGCAATATCGCATGCATTCCATTATTTTTCATCTTGTATGTTTTATACAGGCATTATAAGTACCTAAATTGCGTTGATCCATGGTGACATTGTCACTACCAGTTCAGAAACTTGAACCAGTAACCCCATCGCCATAGGGTTCACGCTCGATAGCCGTGCAATACCAGCCACGGGTGGGTTTCTTGGTTAAGGATCCCAAGCCTCTAGTTTGGTTTCTTCGTTAAGGTTCCAAAGCCTTGTGTGGGTATCTGTCCGGTTCCCAAGCCAATGATTGGGCAGCTTATTCTAGGTTCCTAAGCCTGAAGTGGGTATCTTACATGGTTCCCAAGCCGAAGTCCATGATGTGTGTATGAATTGCCAAATTCCAACTATTGCTTATTTATTATTGAATTTAGTAGCCACTTTCTTCAGTGTCACTTCTTGGAATTGATACTGTCGGCCTGGTGACATAACTGATGGTGCTAGAAGGCCACAAATAAGGTGTTGTGATGGAACCCAACAAATATCTTTGAGTGTAAAGTTGATTTTTGTGAAAATGCTAAAAACAGGGTATATTTAGCCCACTTTTACAAAAATATACCTTCTGGAAACTGTTTTAAATTATTTTCATTAGAAAGAGCATGTTTTAAACCCCCTAAAAAAGTAGGATTGGTTTTTCATCCCTTGTATATAAGGCCTTAGAAATAGGGACAAAGTTGAGGATATTGCTATCGATACGTCATATACTTCAATATGCATTTTTTTTACATTGTGTCACTTTTCTTTCATTCCTGCTGAAGTTTACAGTGTACAATTAATTTTTGTACGCTATATGAATCTGTTAGTCTGCTAGCGGTGGTTCTACACTGATGACATTTTTAAAATATTTTGTTAGTGCTGTCACGCGTCAGCATGTTTTGGGTATAGAATTCTGTACTGTTAGCAGCGGCGGTCGGTGACTAAACGTCCCGAATTGACCGGCCTCCAGCGACCATTAACCGATCAAATACTGACGCCAATAGATCTGTTCAACTTTTGTGACAAAAACATTCACGGAATTAAATAGGTATATATATATGTTCCGACTGAAGAAATTCAAGAAAACAGGACGCTGCAAGAAGAAAGATGGAAAGCTAGCACCGCAATAGCTGGCACAAGAGATCATCACCAGTTTGTGCCAGTTGATTTGAATTCGATTTCTGTCAGCAAAGTTTCAAATGACACAGTTAACTTTGTGGCCAAACTTTCCAATTCTGTCGATCCTAATTTAAAATTAGCCGAACTATTTCCCGGTTGTTATGTTGCCTGCATTTATGACAATAAGTGGTGGGTAGGCAATGTTGTAAAAATTTCTCTGGAACAAAATGATGCTTTGGTAAAATTTATGCATCCGCGAGGCTTGGCTCATTCATTTTATTGGCCCGAAAGAAAAGATATTTGTTGGGTTCCAGCACAACACCTTATTTCTGGCCTTCCAGCACCATCAGTTACGTCACCAGGCCGACAGTATCAATTCCAAGAAGTGACACTGAAGAAAGTGGCTACTAAATTCAATAATAAATAAGTAATAGTTGGAATTTGGCAATTCATACCAACATCATGGACTTCGGCTTGGGAACCATGTAAGATACCCACTTCAGGCTTAGGAACCTAGAATAAGCTGCCCAATCATTGGCTTGGGAACCGGACAGATACCCACACAAGGCTTTGGAACCTTAACGAAGAATCCAAACTAGAGGCTTGGGATCCTTAACCAGGAAACCCACCCGTGGCTGGTATAGCACGGCTATCGGGCATGACCCTATGGCGATGGGGTTACTGGTTCAAGTTTCTGAACTGGTAGTGACAATGTCACCATGGATCAACGCAATTTAGGTACTTATAATGCCTGTATAAAACAAACAAGATGAAAAATAATGGAATGCATGCGATATTGCGATAGCAGCATGTGATAGAAACGATCTCAACTTTGTCCCTATTTCTAAGGCCTTATATACCAGGGATGAAAAACCAGTCCTACTTTTTTAGGGGGATTAAAACATGCTCTTTCTAATGAAAATAATTTAAAACAGTTTCCAGAGGGTATATTTTTGTAAAAGTGGGCTAAATATACCCTGTTTTTAGCATTTTCACAAAAATCATCAACTTTACACTCAATTCCTGAACTAATGAAAAATATTAGGAGTGTGAAATTTTATATTCGTTAACCTTGTATTGATAAGTTATTATGTGCAAAATTTCACGTATATCGTAACTTTACTTTCAGAGGTATAAAAAGCCAAACTTTAAAATTTTTTCGAGTTGCAAATTTTTTAGGCCAAGTTTGATCCAAATTTTCTTCACGGGAATCGCTCATGAAGATTTGTTTATTATTTTGTTTAATAGAGCGCAAAAAGTTGTATAAGTTGGCAAAGTTTTGTTTCTCTCAACAAAATATTGGCAGAGATACTGTGTCTCAAAGTTGTCGAAATCTCGGAGTCATACCATAGAAGGCTGCGGTATGGGGTCAAACAAATTACTAAATCTCAGCAAGTATTGCATGGATGAACGTAAAACTTTACCAATGTTCGTTGGGGACATGTGTGAATGTCCATACAAAATTTTATCAAAATCCGTGATGGTCGAGCAGGGCACTTCTCTGAAATCAGACCACTTGACATGGAATGACCCTATTGATAAATGGCTTTATTTGTTTGAATTTCAGAAATGTATTTCTCACTATTAACAATGTATTATTTGATTTATACGTATTTGACTACTATAAATTTTTCCTCTTTGATATCTTAAAAACAAAAAACTAAAGTAAATCAAACAATAAGTTGTATCATGACGTATAATAGTAAACGGAACTTAATGAATGTTACGCATTATATAACTTGCATGACATAACACAGTTTAGTTCAGGTGTAAACTCGAATCTCATGTTAAACAAAATTTATAATATTTGTAATTTAAAAAGAAAGTGTACACTACCCTAGCCATAAATTCAAAAAAATCCATAACATTACTAACCATAATTTCGCTATGACTTAAAAAATAATTCATTTTGTCAAAAACACAAAAACTGCAATATTTTCGAAAAACTAAAAAATTCCTGTTAGAATATTCAAGTTCTCATCAGCGTACATTATTGAGGTAAACTTAAAGAGATTCTTTACTTCACAAATTATTTTATTTTCACTATACGTACATTATTCAACTACTGAACATGGCTACTTCGTAGCCGAAATGTACGTGTAGTGAAAATAAAATAATTTGTGAAGTAAAGAATCTCTTTAAGTTTACCTTATCCTAAACTTCACGTTAACTCAACAATTAATATGTACATTATTGAGATTTTTTCAGAATTTTAGATCAATCCCTTTGAAAGATAGGGTGGGGACACAAAAGTTTTTTGATATATTCTTGGCAAAAATCACATTAAATATATATATTTTTTTTTTCAAAAATAAAAATTTGTTTATTTATCCACGCATTAAGAGATTTCATTTAAAACCACACACAATATTAAATAAAAAAGGTAAATATTTCATTTTCAATAAATACATATTTATTTACATTTTTCCCACGATGTGTTTTCTGCACCCTCTATAGTTTTCGTACATGTGGGTCAAGAGTTGTAGAAGCATGCCAAATTTCAACTTTCTATATTCAGCCGTTTGACTACAATTTTTACCCTACAGACAGACATATAGGCAGGCAGACACATGAGTGACGTAACAAGGGTTTTTAGGGTCATACCTACAAAATCCTTAAAATAGATATTGGCAGTCAGCGGGGGGGGGGGGAGATGCACCATTGGTTGCTCCGCTGTTTAGAACTATGCAGTTTGTATGTATGTATGTATGTATGTATGTATGTATGTATGTATGTATGTATGTATGTATGTATGTATGTATGTATGTATGTATGTATGTGTGTGTGTGTGTGTGTGTGTGTGTGTGTGTGTGTGTGTGTGTGTGTGTGTGTGTGTGTGTGTGTGTGTGTGTGTGTGTGTGTGTGTGTGTGTGTGTGTGTGTGTGTGTGTGTGTGTGTGTGTGTGTGTGTGTGTGTGTGTGTGTGTGTGTGTGTGTGTGTGTGTGTGTGTGTGTGTGTGTGTGTGTGTGTGTGTGTGTGTGTGTGTGTGTGTGTGTGTGTGTGTGTGTGTGTGTGTGTGTGTGTGTGTGTGTGTGTGTGTGTGTGTGTGTGTGTGTGTGTGTGTGTGTGTGTGTGTGTGTGTGTGTGTGTGTGTGTGTGTGTGTGTGTGTGTGTGTGTGTGTGTGTGTGTGTGTGTGTGTGTGTGTGTGTGTGTGTGTGTGTGTGTGTGTGTGTGTGTGTGTGTGTGTGTGTGTGTGTGTGTGTGTGTGTGTGTGTGTGTGTGTGTGTGTGTGTGTGTGTGTGTGTGTGTGTATGTATGTATGTATGTATGTATGTATGTATGTATGTATGTATGTATGTATGTATGTATGTATGTATGTATGTATGTATGTATGTATGTATGTATGTATGTATGTATGTATGTATGTATGTATGTATGTATGTATGTATGTATGTATGTATGTATGTATGTATGTATGTATGTATGTATGTATGTATGTATGTATGTATGTATGTATGTATGTATGTATGTATGTATGTATGTATGTATGTATGTATGTATGTATGTATGTATGTATGTATGTATGTATGTATGTATGTATGTATGTATGTATGTATGTATGTATGTATGTATGTATGTATGTATGTATGTATGTATGTATGTATGTATGTATGTATGTATGTATGTATGTATGTATGTATGTATGTATGTATGTATGTATGTATGTATGTATGTATGTATGTATGTATGTATGTATGTATGTATGTATGTATGTACGGTAGAAACTGTGACCAAACGAATAGACCTAGAGAGTAGAAAATGAAAACCAGCCTACATTACTTTGCCCATTACTTTTGGAATGAAATTCGTACAATGCAATCTGAATAGTAATCTTACTAGCGTCTAACAATACTACATAAAAGTTTCGATTTCCATTAACTACTCAGTAGATAGTAAAAACGTCAAACAATATCCTAGGAAAGGAAACGATTAGAGAAAGTGACTAATTATGAAAAATGCTTGATATGAATGAATTTATAAGTTTCTCGAAAGCTAACATCATATGTGATCATCGAGTGTGCAAAGATTGTGAAACTATCACTGTCCAACACATAATGATCGCAACAGTCGAAACGCCACCAACGGATATAATCATAGCAATATATCACTAAAGAAAATAAATACAGGCATGTGGTTAATGTGTTAGTTAAAAACATTCTAAACACTTTTGAAGAGTAGGTTGCTTTGTCAATGTTTTCAAAATAAATAAGCTCGTGATTGTTTTTCTTTCATAAGATTTGAATTTGTGTGGGTGATGATAATGCTTAACCATCAAAATAATAAAGTTCATTCAGTATTGCGTAAAATGACTTTTTGTATGAGATGTTAGATGCAAAAAATAGGTGATAGTACGTCAATATGCAGATGTGGTATGATCGGGACAGTTTTGTTCTAGAGCAGTGTTCTTTAACCCGTGGTCCGCGGACCGGTACCGGTCCTCAGAAAATTTCTGCCGGTCCGCGAAATATTTCAACCGAATCATGTAGATGCACACTTCTATTCACGAGTATATAGCACATTTTTTTAGTCGACGCAGAAGTTAACTTTTGTCCGAACCATGATTTATTTAATATTTACTGGCACCAATACAACGTTTCTCGCGGCTATTTTTCATACTTCTGAAGAAGCTAGTTCTTTGGAATAGTCGCTTATAAGAGGAAGATATAGAAATGTTTCCACCACTTTTGGAAAATTTTTGATTGCTGCTGATGTCAACCTGATGTCAAGTCATATTCAACAATAAGTCAACATTTAAGAGCATTAGCTGAAAAATTTAATGATTATTTCCCTGATCCTCGTAAAGTTAACCTCTGGATTATTAATCCATTCTTGAAAGATATAAAGTCATGTGTACTTGATCCTCGTGAAAAAGAAAAGCTGATCGAGTTGTCTTGCGATGTCACTCTGGTGTCCAGACATAAAATGCAATCATTGTCTCAATTTTGGAAATCACTAGAAAAAGAATATCCATTTTCGAGTTATAGAGCTACCAAATTATTAGTCAGTTTTTCGACTTCCTATTTGTGCGAAAAAAATGTTTCAACCATGTTAATAATAGGTCCAAACAGAGAAATCGAATGGATGTTAACGCAGCGCTTCGTCTCTCAGAAACAACTTTGCAGCTACGTTTATCAAATCTAACAAAGAAGCAGCAGCAGATGTCGCACTAAAAATTGTAATTATATAACTAGTTATACAGAATTGGTCTGTAACTATTGACTAATCACGTCACAATGTTCAGAATCAGTGTCCAGGTACTAATTTATTCGATGATTTTTCTTAATTTTTTGATTTAGTTTTACTCTATCATAGCATTTTCCCTTGCTTGAAGGCCCAGAATGTACACTTTCAATTCCAACCCTCATTTTTACCAACTACAAATTCATTATGTTAATGCGACTGTAAGTTGACACTGTTGCGATTAAACTGAAGTATTATTAATTTGAAACAGGTATTAACTTGTCAGATATGATTGAGCTATTTGAATCATTAATGTAATATTACAATTAGTCCCCGAGAGGGGAAGTTATCTATGGCATCGACCTAATAATTATGGCTATGAATATTGAAAGAGTATTTGTAAAAACCAAACACATTATACTTGAGTTAATACCGTCGGTTTTCTGCGAAAAGTGACCAAGTCTAAAGTCAATTCAAATTATGATATATATAATAGGAAAAAATTAGACTTCGACCCACGAACAAATCCGGCCCACAAGAAAATTGTAGACCCGAAAAAATATATTATTAAATGTTTACAAAATTTTATTTTTATTGCATTGCATTATTGATTTTTGTGTTATGTTAATTAAGCAAAAGAGATTTCTACACGTATCAAAATTGGTATATTGAATTTTTAATGCATATTTGGCCCTTCCAAATGCCCTGAAAGCCATCATGAGGTAAATAAAGCCTGCAAATCGAATAGTTTGTGCACCCATGGTATAAAATCACTGACCTGCATAACGAGTACTCGAATATTCATTTAATGTCGAACGTAGTTTGCGATGTACGGAGGACCTTCTTATTTGTCCAACATTATTGAATTTGCAAGTCAATATTTATTCTCATCAAGTTTTGTATTGACTTGTTAAACATTAATTCTATTTAAACATAATCATTTAGTTGTCGTCATGATAGGATTTAACAGAAGTTAATGTCATGGAGAATGATTACTGTCGTCAGTCAAATTGTGTCAGCTATCTTAAATCGGCATACATGTTCCTTCCGCGTTGCCTTTCTTGTTTTACAGTTAGTTTTATAAACAATTCACCATTTCACTCTATTCATGATTCACAAATGTGAATCATTCTTTATTTTTAGTTTTATGCAGAACCGGATTTAAATTTTTCCATTCCTATTTTTATGTCCTGTTTATATTGTACTCGAATTATATTGATCTGTTAACTGTATTATTATTTCACCGTTTAAATTCGAGATTAACTTTTAAGCTAATATTAATGAATTAAAACTAGAAGTTTCTGTAAAACTTTGGAGATTTATGCTACGGTCAAACAGAACTTTTTACTTTGCTTTGCTATGGTTAAGTTGGCATGATAGTTATTAAGGAATCATTGAAGAGCACCAAAGCAATCGTTCATGGATGAAAACTTCATGTACAAACTCCAATTTATTAAAGTACACGCTAACAATATATAGTAAAGGCCCTATGTTCCTCTTTTAACACCTATGTAACATCATTTATTAATTATAATAACAAAACTTCTTCCTGTTCAGCATTTATGAGGCTACGAAAATTACAAATGTCCATATTAAAAAAAAAAAAATCTTTTAGAGAATTATTATTTAATTTTTTAGAGTTTTGTAGGTATCATCACTAAAAAACCCTTATAACGGCACTCATGTGTCTGTCTGCCTGTACGGTAGAAATTGTAGCCAAATGGCTTAACATAGAAAGTTGAAATTTGGCATGATTATATAATCTGTCTCATTTTGTTATACGAAACTAGATCTGGTTACTTTGGTAACTGTTGTGGTGTAAATAGACTTTTTTGGAAACATGTGAACTTGTAATTCTGGCTTTTAAATATTTGCTTAAGTTTTATTATATCGAGGTTATATACACTCAAAAACCATATGTCAGATAACAAATTGACATGTAAAAACTGCGATTGACATGTCAAAATTGTGATAGACATGTCAAATATTTTGAGAGGTGCCACTTCAGAATTACCACCATAAGATGATATTTTAAATATACAACATAAAAAATGAAATTTCCCTCTTAGTTTCGTATTACAAAATGAGACAGATAATACAACTCTTTGACCCACATATAGAAAAAATACTAATGGTACAAAAAAATATATATATCCCAAGATAATATAAACAAATTTGTATTGAATGAAAAATTAAATATATTTTTTTAAATTTTGAGTGGCGTATCAAATAAAACCTCTTAATGCGGGATCAACAAGCTAATTTTTATTTTTGTAAAATCTTTTTTTTTTCACCAAAAATATGTCAAAAAACTTTTGTCCTATCTCCCAGAGGGGTTGATCTAACAATCTGAAAAAATCTTCATAATTTGCATTAATGGGAACGGGAATTTTTGATCAGATTATTTTTTGGGAAAATATCAATTATTTTATGTCGTTGAAAAAAATATTTGAAAATTATTTTTTAAAATTAATTGTGAGCTATCAAAAAAAAAAATCTCTTAAAAGGTAGATTAAGGAACAAAAAGAAGCTTTTTAAAATTCGTTTCCTTTAACACGATTTTCTTAACCAAAAATGTGCTAACAATATTCTTGTGCCGCACCCTTTTACCCAAAGGGGTTAAAATAAAATTCAGAAAATATTATAGGTAATGTACATTGATCTGAGCCGGAAACGTACGAGAGGAATTTTTGATCAAATTGCATTTTTGGAAAATATTGTAGTTTTTGTGTTTTAACAAAATTAATTATTTTTTTAATTAATGACTAAATTACGGCTAATTTTTGTATTTACGTCATCTTTTGAAATAAAAATATAATAAAAAAATTTAACAGCTGAGATTCGAGTTTAGGTGTTTAAGGAGCTTAGCATAAGTGGAGCGCCTATTGTTATACAACATGATTCAACCTATTGTTCGAATTAGTTTAGTTTTTTGTTTTTAAGGTATCAAACAAGTATAAATCATTTTTAGTAGCGAAATACTTATACAAATTGTACAAATTGTTACTAATGAAAAACACGTTTTTGAGATTGAAAAAAATTAAGCCATTTATCAATATATTTCTTATTAATTTAATGAAGACTTAAATACGAGCAAATGAAGAAAAAAGCGCTGGGATTTTTGAACGTAAATTTTACTATGATGAAATTTCGAAAATTATTTAAATTTAGTTTGAAAAAATAAATAAAAGCTCTTAGTACTCGAATAACGAATAATAATGATTAACAAAAGACTTTTTGTCAAAAAAATATTCTTAGACATTCAGCATTCTTGTTGACTTATTACAATTATTAAATACCTACAAAACCCTGAAATGTGTGAAAATTCACATTTCACATCAATTTTTTATATATATTTATACCACTGTTAAGATTTCCTTTAATGCTAACTGCAATTTCCTTCAATATACGCACTAACGAGTATAATATTTGTGCTAAGTGTAAAATAGGTATAATATTTGTAGTTTAAATGCCATCTTCTGTCGTGCAAAGAACTTAATTTGTCATGAAGTTATTTGTCTGTATAATGACATAATTTCTCGTGCTAAGTGTAAAATAGTATTTTGCCGTGCAGAATTTGTCGTGCACAGAACATTCTGACGATCCGTTATATTTTCCCCATACAATTTACAATGGTATTTATCAATATTAGTAGATTTATTCGACAAAGTAAACATCACTGAAAAATTTAAATAGTTCATGACCTTCTTGTTTACAAAAGATTCACTAACAGTATTAAAAATTAATTCAAATAAAAGTATTTACAAATGGTCTACTTCACAACAAGATGGTGTACTTAAAAAGTGTAAACAAAAATATTTTCATTACTATTATTGAAATATTTACAGCACAGATAATTGTGCTAATTATTTACTCAAAAATTATTATCCGGTTAATTTAAATATTTTTAAATACACTTTAACCTTGAATGCACTTGTATGATTGAAGATAATGTAAAAAAGAAAGTAGTAATAAATTCTAAGCGTTTAACATAGAAAGTGAAAACTCTATAGTGGAAAATATCTATAGTAACATAGCCATTCACGGCAATTAAGAATTTTACTGTCTAGAACTGACAAGTTTGAATTATTAGAATGGGGCAACTTTATCTCAATATAAATAAAATATTCGCACTTAACCTCAAATGCAATTTTAGATCTTTGCTACGCAAAATTAATAATAGTAGTAACTAGTAATTTTATATCCGTCAAAGACTTGGTTAAATATTTGATCTTGTTCTAGTTTATTGCTACATAATAATTTATAAAAAACATTAAAATCAGTTTTGACAAAAATGCGCTTTTAATTTTACCTTCATAAGAGTCATTATAAAACTGAATTGAGTGTTATAGTGATTTTTCATTATGATACTAAACATTTCATTTAATAAAATTTGTGCCAGAATCTACAAATCTTACTAATCATAAATTGACAGCTACCTTAAAAAATATAAAACTGTTAAACCAGTCCGGCCAACCACTATATTCACATACTAAATTCTGCCTGTCTGTCTGTCCGAGATTTACGAAAAAATGGCTGGAAATATTTTCATGTAATTTGGTATGATGGTAGAGTAAAATAGCAAAAATGTATCTGACAAAAATTGTTTATAATAAGTTTAAAATATTATTTTTTGTATACAGGGTGTTTGTTTGAAACGCTGCACCTCGAATAACTCCTTTATTTTAAGAGATACAAAAAATTCTTCAGAAGAAAAGTTAAACTAGACAAAAGGGCCCACTTAAGGACTATAATAAGAATTCTGCATCACTTCCCGTCTCAGCGGAAACTGTATTAACTTTTTATCTAGCATAGGGAATCGGTACTTTAATTTACATTTCTTGAAAGTACATTAAATCAGCTTTACAAGGATGTCAAAATAGCGTACTTTAATTTTAACCATTTCAAAATGACAACCATTTATTTACAAAATAATAAATAACATAAAAATCGTAGTGTCTGTGGGTGGAAGTGGCTGTACGGGTTGCGGACACATATAATGCAACTAGATCTAGCTGCCCAGTTTCAAAATATTTTATTTCTTCATCAGCCATGTTTTTACTTGCCCGACCTTAATATATAAGGGGCAAGTATTGTAATCGCGAAAATTTTCGATGTCGAGATTTTGACTGATGACCACGTTTCATGGTCTAGGGAATCCAAAAAACCTATTTTCGAAGTGCCGTCCATCCGTCCGTCCGTCCGTCCGTCCGTCCGTCCGTGCGTGCGCGCGTGCGTGCGTGCGTGCGTGCGTGCGTGCGTGCGTGCGTGCGTGTGTGTGTGTGTGTGTGTGTGTGTGTGTGTGTGTGTGTGTGTGTGTGTGTGTGTGTGTGTGTGTGTGTGTGTGTGTGTGTGTGTGTACACGATAACTCAAAAACGGTTTAACTTAAAGAGTTCGTTCTGGTACTAAAAAATTCTCCTAATAATTTGGAAGAACCTGTTGTTTTTTATTAAAAGCCGAAACCGGAAACGGAAGTTATTAACTTTAAAATTTTAAAAAATTCGTAACTATTAAACCAAGCCTTGGACAAAAAATTGTATAGGACATAATTTGATTTTTTTTTATGGGAGGGCAAGTCTAGCGGAGGTCTCCCTTCGCCACTGGTTTAAACTTTATATATCAGTTATTGTATTTCAAATTCTATATTTTTTGTGTAACTCTGAAAAAGAAATAAAATATTTCTAAACTGGTTAGCTAGATCTAGTTGCATTATTTATGTCTGCAACCCGTATAACCTTTTCCACAAATACCCATTTACGGGCACGACCAAATCCACATCTACACACACTCACATTAAACTGTTTATTGTTTATATCAATTTTTAAATAATGAAGCTTGAACAAATGTCATTCTTTTTCTCTTCACACAATTCTCTATAACAGTGGTTCCCAACCTTTTTGGCTCGCCTTTTTAGGATCAATTTCAATGGCGGAGCCCTTGAGGCCTACCCTATGTCTTACAAATAAATGGCGTTTTTAAATTTCACTATAAGTTCCCTTTTCTCTTTCACAGCTCAGTTATTGATAGATAGACAGATTTTTATAAAATGAAGCAAATAATCAAAATACACGCAGATTATTCAAACAACAATGCATTTCACTGATCACATTCCAGCTAGATCACAAACCGGCTATAGTCAGAAATCATTCGGACATATATTCAACTTGGCAAATTTTCGTTCAGAATGAAATTCCCATTTTCTTAGTTTGATTCTGTTTTTTATTTTTAATTGTTTTGTTTTTATACAACATATATTTACTTTGTTTCCTGGAACGGCTGCGGAGCCCCTGAGAAGTGCACGCGGAGCACAGGTTGGGAACCGATGCTCTATAGTACAGTAAAACCTCGATATAACGGACTAATTGGGGGGACGGGGTGTCCGTTAAAGCCGAAAGTCCGTTATATAAAAATAGGTTTAAAATAAATCAAAAAACTTTTTTTTGAAAATATGTACACTGTATTTTGATATTAATAAAAAATACAAAACACAAACAAAATTCTATTTAATTGTCTCCGGGCATTCGTCGTGAAGTGACGTTGCTGTTTGATATCGACGCGCTTGCTTTCGGTAATCCTGCTTTGAAAAAGGAATCAAGTTTTGTTTGCACTTTTGAAGTTTGCTGTTTTTTTATAATCAACTCTCTAAAATTACGAAAATGCGTATAATATAGTTGAACTTCGTTATCTGACGAATAATCAATAAATGATATTAGGTCGTCGAGATGCGATCTTACCACTGATAACTTCATTTTTGGCAGTTTTGTTTCTTCTTCTTCACTATCTTCACTTCCATCCTCATTTTTTAGGTTCATAACTTCATCTGCTATTTCACTTTCCGTTATGATATTATACCCAGGGTCACCTTCATCTACTTCTAGCCAACTGTTCATATATTGTTAACTATATTAATTATGTGTAATATTAACAGGACGTTTTTAATTTGTTTACATTTGACCGGATTTTTTGTCCGTTATATCCGAAGTCCGTTAAATAGAGGTCCGTTATATCGAGGTTTTACTGTATTTAATTTTAGTATTTGTCGCACTGTTATGCAACTTTAATATTGGGGTATCCAATAATATCACCATCACAAACCTAGATTGCCAGTAGATTGTCAGAGACGTTTTTGGGAGTATTAAGCCACCTAGTCCGTCTTGTCTCCGCATGACGAGTCCAAAATATCGGAGTATACGATCGTAGACTACGGACAAGAGGCGCTTTTAAATATTGAGCTCTCGTAGAACGGAGATTTTAGTTCTACGAGCCATCCAGAGAATTCATAGCATACGCTTCCAGCACCTCATCTCAAATGTCTACGGTCTACGGTCACCTGCAAGTAATGTTCAGACTTCTGCGGCGTAAAGGAACACTGGAAATACCAAGGATCATATCAACATTTTCTTGGTGTTGACGGTGATGTTTCCATCACACCGAACTTTCCGCGGCTTCGCCATAGCTGACCTAGCGATCTCAATGAGCTTTCGTATTTCCTCACTACAACCACCTTATTTTAACAATACAGAACCAACATACACAAACTTATAAATCACTTTGCACCCTGCGATTTGTGTTATGTGCGGTTTGTTATTGTTTAACGTATCGACTATCATCATTTTAGTTTTTCTGCGATTAAGTAGCAGTCCTGTGGATGAGCTGGATCTTTCTACTCTATTTATTGTTTCAGAAAGTTCTTCCACTGATGTAACTAGTAGATTTATTTATTAATTTGTTTATTTTATATCGGCGTATTTCTGCAACGAGGCTAATCGCCGATGCCAGGGGGCGAGCTCCTACACCTTGATGAGGGGTGAATGATTGTGAAATGAGAATAAAGTAAACATATTATTCTCGCCCGAATAATATCACCGACGGAGAATCGAACTACCAACCGCACAATCCAGACTGTTTTTCACCAGTCCAAACTGCTGCGATTTAATGCGCTCGGCCACTCCGTCGGCATGTAGCTAGTAGAGTAGTATCGTCAGCGACTATGTCCTGTATCCATAAATATGACATCAAGTTCATCTCAATAAAGAACTCTTGCAATAGCAGAAATTAAGTTTTTATATCCCAGTTATGCCCGAATTCTGTACTCTTATGTGACAATGATGGTTATAAATTTTTATTTTTGTTATTCGTATTGCCTGAAGATGGACGATCCTATAGCATTGTAAGTTGTAAGATCCTATAGCATTTAATACGTATCATAATATGCACGCAAAAAATTAATGCAGCACTTATTTTGCTTGTAGCATAAAAAAAAACTTGAATTATTTGCTAAAATAAGGCATTTATTTTAAAATACGAATGGTGAAATTGAAATAGTATTATCATAAGGAAAACGATTTTTTTTCTTTTACTATGAAAACAGGAAAAATTATCATTTAAATACTTTTTAGAATTAACCAGTTAAAAATAAAATAATTTGTAGCAGCCAATAAAATAAGCTTGCACAGGTAAACAAAATCAAGGAAAGAAAACTAATAAATTACAATGCTTAGATTCCGAGAACTCGTCTCTAAACCTAACGACTGTTGTTGAACTCATTCTTAGGCTATACTAAAACGATTACGTTCGAAATGAACAAATTACAATTACAAGAAAACCTATATGGATATTAGCAGAGTGAAACGAGAGCAATCAGAACTGCAATTAGTACCTCCGGGTGAAAATTCATACTCGCATTACTCGGTTATTCTCTAATTATTAACACAAATTTGAATTATGAGACATAATTAAGAACCGAGATGGAGTTTATTATGTGGTAAGAAAGTTTTAAGCTGTATAGCGGATTTACGTACAGCATGATGATTCGAATTATCGATCATTATCGAAAGAGTCGAAAAATAAAAAAAAAAATCTAAAATCGTAGTCTTCATACCGTCGCAGATTACAACATTTTGAACTACATTTTTTTAGCATGCGAACGTCGCCTTTAAAGCAAGTCACGTCTTATTAAAGCCTATAAAAACACGAAGTTGTATCGGTAGTCGATAGTATACTTAGTCTAGAGCAGCGTTTCTCAACCGGGGGGTCGCGAAGTCAGACAAGATCCAAACAAGAAAATATAATAGAAATGCGCTCAATTTTGCAGGATATAAATTTTATTAATATTTATAAATACGACTATCTTATATTTATATTCATAAAAATATACCTTTCATGACATGAATAAAATAAATCTTATTTATTATTATATATAATATACTTATTTTGACAAGTAATTTAAACTGCAGGCTATTTCAAACAAAAATTTATAATGAGTAAAATGGGCTTTTGCTAAGCAAAATGATCAAAAACTTCATTCAATCGATAAAAATTACTAGATTTGAAATGACAATGGTTCGTGTTGGAGGTACTTCAAGTACTTTCAAATTGTACTTTGAAGTAGGTACGACTTGAAAGTGCAATATTTTTCATTATATATATATATATATATATTATTACTCTCCGAGCTACAGATAACTCAAGAGTAAGGATGTGAATGTGTTTAAATCAAAATGGGAAGCACTTTAAACACTTGTAAATAAAAATACTTTACTTTCAGGTCGTTATAGGAAATATAATCTTCATATAAAATTATCAAAGTTTTTTGTCAACCGTAAAAGATGTTAAAAAAATGTTTAAGTAGAAGTTGTTTCTTTTGAAAAGCTCTATCCGAAGATACCCAATATGACATATGTTCGCATTAAAAAATTCGAAATTGTCCTTGATATCCTGTATATCCGCTTTTTTCGGGAAAATTTCAATACTGCCATTAAATTTTTTGGATAAATTTTAGTTCAAATTTCTTGCTTACACATCGTCTTTTCGATAAAAATCGTGTTCTCTCTATTATTATATGGAGGGGGGGGGGGGGGAGGTTATATAGGGGGGCCAATATTTACATAATTTCGGAGGGTCCCATACCAGAAAAGGTTGAGAAACACTGGTCTAGAGTATACCTAGCCACATATACTGTCACAAAGTTTTAAGTTTACTGAAATATTTTTAAAGATTTTTTTTTTAATTTAATACATTTTATAAAGTTGTATGCCAAGTAAATAGAACCTATTAAATATCAAAATGGCCATCTTTTGCTTTACATGATACCTAAATAGCACCGGACATAAAATCTATAGAAGAACAAAGGGTCTTAATCGAAAAAATGGTCACTGCAGCACCTAGGTAACGTTTCATACTCTCACAAATTGGATGCTTTTTCTAACAAGTCATGTCCGTCACTGACCATAATTTATATTCCAAAAGATTGAGGTCCGGGTTGCAATATGGAACATCAGATGGAAAAATAAAATCCGACACATGCATTTCGAGTAATTTTTGCGTCGACTTAACCTTATGGGCTGGGATTGAGTCTTGCTGAAGCTTTAAGGGTCATTTTTAAGTCAGATCTTTAACCACTAGTTCCATAACTGCTTTATTTGCTGACACATTTGCACTTTTGACGTTTTGACGATTTTTGTTGCAAAAATGGAGCTCCAAAGACCCGTCGCAGCTCATACCCCACCAAACAATGACTAAGACAGGATTACGACTGGTACTTTAGTGTCTTCTCACGAGCTTTACTTGCTCTTTTAGCATACACTTTATCATTTTGCCGGTTGAAATTTTTTCAGCGGTGCACATGTATTTATGGGTGAAGAGAATTCTTCAGTGTTCATCGTGTTCATTCGGTCCTGCAGAAGACATTTTGATTTTATCACCCTCTTCTAGTTCAACTGAACCGTAAGAAAATGACCTATTCTGCGCCCATAAATTTAAAATCTAAAATCATCAATCAAAACGCGAAACAACGATTTGGCCGATATATTCACCTCCCGTGTCACTTGTTGTTTTCGATCTACATTCGAATGTAAGCTGTCACTAGTTTCATCAGCTTATACTGATCTAGGACGGTCATCGACAAATTATGTATGAATGAAACACTGGACAGCACGATAAATGAACTTTATGCTGATTTTCGAAACCTAAAAGCTAGGTCTTGAAAATCTCATAGACTATTTGCGATCTATTCACTATTTAAATTATTTATTTATTTATTTATTACAATAGGGCCACACAACAGGCAACTGCCCAATAATAGTGCGGCACAAATATAAAGAATAACAAATAGCACCAAAGTAAAATTTAATTACAGTAACACGGTTTTCATAATGTTCCCATTGCATAGTTAAATTTTCTTAAAACTCTTTAAAACAGTCGTTTTTTTTTCTATTAATTTTGGGATGTTTATCTTTTTCATATTGTTGTTACTTCGTACTGTATGGTCATACATACATTTCGTGCTTCGTACGTACTGTTGTTTCGGTACATTGTTCTTCAATAGTAAATAAGATTTACATTCAATTAAATAAGTTGGAAATGTCGAACTAGTTTGCATTTGAAAGCTTGACAATTCGAGACAAGTAATTTATATTCTGTAATGGAAATGTCAAAATATTCCCCCGCAAGTTAAAATGTCAATAAGATTCTGTCGAAGTCTGACAGACGGAATAAATACGATATCCCGTACATTCCAAGCGATTTTCTGTTATAAATATTGACGTATACTATACATTGTTTCTTATGCTACTTCTGTTATAATTGGTAAGATGGTGTCTTTAAATTTAATGTGGTCTATTTTTCAACTATCGAAAAGCATTTAAAACACAAATGACATTTACAAAACACATGTATAACTGGATCTGGACACGACCCCGGCATCTTTATCGAAACGATAGTTTATTATTAACTACTCTATCTTTCCCCCACTATTTGTCTAGAGGTCACTCACCTTATCTAGAAATCCCCGCGCAACCTGCCGTTGTTTGAGGTTGGTTTCTCCATCCAAGTGTCCGGTGTCTATATAGCAGGTTCCATTGGGATCGCTGGAGCGCAGCAGCAGGATATCCGCCGGCACCAGCTCGTTGTTGGAGAGATGGATCAAGTCCCCGACTCGCAAGTCTTTCCATAGCACCTTTTTATAACGATCCGCCTCACTGCAACAAGAAAATGTGTTAAAAATAATCATATATAATATTCTCAAATTAACGTGCTTATAAAAAGTATAAAGCGAAATAAACTGCCTTTATAATGTCTGACTAATGATGCGCTTGCAAATGAAACTCCTTTAGAAAAAGTTGTTTTAATATTTTGAATGAATAATTGAAACTGATGAAAACATTGTGGATTTTCACTATTTTGACAACTGTTGACTAGTTTGAGTTTTAGCCCTTATCAAAGCAATGAGAACATATTACAATATTATAATGCACATACTATTGACTGTTAATTTTTTATTTAATAAATTTCGAGACCTATGATGGGTGAGTTAGAAAGGTCTGTTATCTCATCAGTTTATTTCATCCAATTTAACTAATTTGTAATTTGCATAGATCAAAAAAGATATACAGTCAGGGACTAAATTAGGTGGACAGTACCTACATATTCAAACAAATAGCCATATCTCTCCAAATATTTATCGAATCAAAAAAATTCATTTAGATAAAAGATTTGTCTTTTTATTCTAACAAATGTTTGTAATATAACTTTTTGCTGTTAAGTCATTAAAAAGGGAGGTTTTTCAACATTTAAATTTTTGGAGTTTTCCCGCCATAACTCTCCAAATATTTATCCAATCAAAAAAATGCATTTAGATAAAAGATTGCGTTTTTATTCCAAACAATTTTTGTGATATAAGTTTTTGCTGTTCAGTCGTTAATAAGGAAGGTTTTTCAAAATTTAAATTTTTGGAGTTTTCTCGCCATAACTCCCCAAATATTAATCCAATCAAAAAAATGCATTTAGATAAAAGATTTGTCTTTTTATTTTAAACAATTTTTGCAATATAAGTTTTTGTTGTTAAGTCATTAATAAGGGAAGTTTTTCAAAATATTAATTTTTGGAGTTTTCCCGCCATAACTCTTCAAATATTTATCCAATCAAAAAATGCATTTAGATAAAAGATGTGTCTTTTTGTTCTAAATAATTTTTGTAATATAAGTTTTGCTGTTAAGTCATTAATAAGGGAGATATTTCAATTTTTTGAGTTTTCCTCTTTAAATATTTATCATTTATTTATAGCCATATTTAAAATTTCCTACAAAACCTTTGATTTTAATTTAGATATACTTATGTATCTTAAAATTAATGTACATTTTTTTTTTTTTGAGTCCTACGAGGTTCTTTTTTTTTGATACCACACAATAAATTTTTCGAAAAATGAATCTGATAAAATCCTGCAGTACTATTCCCGTTCCCATCAATGTACATTGTTGAAATTATTTCAGATTTTTAGATTCACCCAAGTGACATATTTTTGGCGAAAATCCCATAAAAACTAATGATTTATCAACAATGGAAATTAATTTGTTTATCCACGCATTAAGAGGATTCATTTGGTACCCCACTCAAAATTTAAAAATATATAATGCATATTTGTTAATATTTATCCTGCGCTGTATTTTTCTGAACTCTCTATATTGTTCCTATATGTTGGTCAAAGAGTTGTACAAGCACACCAAATTTCAACTTTCTATGTTCGGCCGATTGGCTACAATTTCTCCCGTACAGACAGACAGACAGATACATGAGTGACGTTAGAAGGCTTATTTGGTGGTCATACCTACAAAACTCTAAAAAAAAATTGTAAGGAACTTTACGAGATAGGATTATTTGTTTGAAAATGTAGAAACGGTCTACTTAATTCGTCATCGATTGTATAATATTATTTTTGAAAAAATTGCTGCCATATGCCCTTGGTTAATGGGAAATCCGCCACAGAGCATAGTAGTTCTTTTGTTGTTGTGAATATCTGTGGCGGCATTCATTGTATTTTTTTTTTTCACACATCGTACGTGCTTTATTCAAACATATGTAAACGAAAGTTTTAAGTATGGTCTGACAATAAAATAAATTCATAAAACCATACAGAACAAAAGTTAGCTTGTCGAAAGCATTAACTCAAAACATTAACAAATATTCATTTGGAAAATAAGTGAAAAACATTCTACTGAGCTTTTCTATCGAGTTCTTCTTTAATATAAATGTGAAAAAAATATCTTTTCGATAGTAAAAGTTTCAAATGTTGTCATATAAAATAAATTTATCATATCAAAATCAAATTTAAACTTCACATTTAGAAATAAGAACGTCCTTTTTTCACCCTCCAAAATAAATAACGTCATCCTAAAGCAGCAATAAATTTGAAAGAAATTAGAAAACTTTAGTGGTTTAGAATTGTTCCGGGGATGGTTCATTCTTTAAATTCCACCGACTTCTACTAATTACTTTGCCTTGCAAATCGTAGCACAATTAACTCGGAATTAAATTTATCGCTTGGAAATAATCGATATCAATCAGTAAATTTAAACCTACGTATGGTATGCTTCCCGCACTGCACAGCTGATTGCGGGCTGCCTACACGAGAAGTGACGACAGCTAAGATTTATTTTTGCTGTAGGATGGGTATCCCTAATCTTGACAACTTGAGAACGGAAATGTATCGGATTTTACATTTTTTCGAATTATACAATACGTGATATAGTTCAATCTATTTTTTTCGTTCAATTGGAGACAGACAGTATGGAATGATAGTATTGTGCATTGTTTCCCAAAGTGAATTTACGAAAAATGTTATGAGTTCCGTCAGACAAAGCACTGGCGTATTCAAGGGGTTGGGAGGCACTGGGGGCACGTGCCCTCCCTTTAAGGTCTAATGAAACGAAAATTTAACAAATCTTATAATTGAACAGCAAAATAATTTATGCTTTTTTCAATGTAAAAGCTATATTTTGTAATGTTTAGCATTGAAATTAATAGAGAATGTATATTCCCATGTTATTTTTATATTTTCGAAAATATAATCAAGAAATTGTTATTGTCACATGAGTCTATCCGTTCGGTAGAAATTGTGGCCAAGCTGCTGGATTTAATTTGCCATCATTTCGCCCCCACCCGTCTTACGAAACAATTTTTCATAAGTATCATAAGTGCCACCCCTAACCATGAATCCTGTATATGCCACTGACACAAGGTGTTTTATTTAATTTTATAAGAATCTTATAATTTTTTCAGTTGTTAATATCATTAATTTTAGTTTCGTGTCCAATTTTTCTTTCATTCAACTGAAATTTGAGCAATTCTCCGAATATATGGGAAGTGTTTCGCGATCTTTGGAAAACCGTATATGTTAAAAAATAGCTTTAGGAACCGCTACTTTCGTCGAAAGATGGTGCACTTGATCATAAAAGACTACCACTTTGCATACTTATTCTATACGAGAATTGAATCATTTTAGTCAGCAGCACTTTTTCGTGAACCGAGGTAGTTCTAATATGGTGGCAACCACAGTGTTGCAGCCAATAAGGGAACATTAGGCCTACGGCGCTTGAATCAACAGAATTAAATAATATAAAACTGCAATTCTTGTCAATGATTGTACAATATCAATCTGAATGTATTTGGGAATTTATAACGCAATTTTATTCACACTGTTAATGAGTACCTTGCCGGTCGCTATGGCGTAGTGGTCAGCTCATTTGACTACCAACCATGGGGGCTCGGGTTCAAATCCCGGTTATGGCATGGAAATTTTCTCAAACAAAAATTGTCCTGGCTAATTGCCACAGTAGCAAAGGCAATTAAAAAAAAAAAAAAAAAAAAAAAAAAAAAAAATGAGTACCTATCATTCAAATGAACTCTGGCTCAAGTTTGCTCCCCCCAAGAATTATGATTCCCGCTCCTCAAGACAAAGTTTCGGCTACGCCACTAGCCCTCCAGGAAAGAAGACTACAAGTAAGTATATCATTGTATAACAAATCTTAAACTGCAATTTTCCACGTTGTTCGCAAAAACTTATTGCTTGTTTCGAAACGATAGGAAAACTTAGTAAGATGTAGGTTGTTTTCTGCTAACTTGAGGTTATCGATTACAAGTATGTAAGCAAGATGGCCAAGTTTTGAAATGATGAAATAAATAATCCTTGCAAATCTATAGCATTTATTAATATTTTGATTAGATTACTTTAACGATTAGTGTATTATCTAGCGTTTTTTGAATGGTCATACAAACGTAGACACCTCATTATAACAGAACCGTCATACAAATATGGCCCGGTTACACGATACCAGTAGCTTGTGCAAGTACTGGCACAAGTATTTGCACAATTCGTTTTGTCAATTAAACGTATGCCAGTTACTTATTTAATATATTTATTTATATTAGTAATCTTGCAAAGAACTCGATACGCACTGCTGAATGTAGATGCTTCCAATTATTTTTTATGCGTAAAAACATCTTTTTAATGCGCCAATTTTCGATATTTAACCTAATTTTGTGTTGCGTACATCTTTCACGCCTGTAAACAAAAATGAATCGCCGTCAAAAACTGCCTTTATTAAAAAAAAGTGTGAAAATATGTTTCAAAGTGATTTTAAAAGACTAAGGGCCGGTTTCTGAAAGTCTAGTTAACTATAAACAAATAGTTAGAAAATGGTTGCTATGGTTACTAATATAATTGTTATATTATAACCGTGTTTAACCAAAAGATTAAACTTAGCTAACTTAATTGATAACTTAGAAGATATTGTGGCGCACCTACCAAATAAAGGGATTTGGGTGCGAAAATGGTAGGTTTTGCGGAGGGTTTTAATTTTATTTTTTACTTCCACAACAACAAAACCCTCGATGTTCACTTGCTAACTTGATTATTGCAGCATTTCGCGCATTCTTTTCTTATTTCTAGAAATTTTTAACGTTGAGTCCCACAAGCACTCATGCTTCCTATATAAAATCACAAATTTACTTGTGGTGTCCTCAGATCACTTTGTTATGGACATTTTAAATATATTTAACGCGTTTTTGAATCAGCGCGAACGTTTTTTTTTTTTTTTGAAGAAATTGTTTTCAGCGAGAACAAATCAGCAGTTCATGGCGGCCATTTTAACAGTCACTGGCACAGCTACTTGTGCCAGTAAATAGGATCGGCTTCTATTCACTTGAGTGGTATGAGATTCTTCTGCAAGTATTGGCATGTACGTCTACACGATGCCAGTGACTGGTGCCAGTTCTTACTTGTGCAAGTTACTGGCATCGTGTAACCGGGCTATTATACTCCGATTTACAACGATTGAAAGTATGATGCTTTAAAGTTACCGATATAAAGCCATCGCTCATATCGAGGTCGCACCAAGTACCCTTTTTGACAAAAAAGTGTAAGGTAGAATAATTGGTGGGCTTGCCCTATTTTGTAAACAGTGTCAAATGATTACTATACTTACTCTTTCTCGTAAAATAAGGACTGCAGTATAGTTATGAATTCACAGTTCCGTCTTTTCTATAAGGGCATATGGGGCACGAGCCCAGGGCCCTCGAATTGATGGGGGCCTCAAAATGCCGTGGTCGTCGTTTACACGGAAAAAAGAGGAGCTCAATTTTTAGTGCAATTTTATTAAAAATTGCCGTAAAAATTTCTAAATTTAAATGTAAATCGAAAACCTAATGAAATTTCTAAATATTTTTTAAACAGTGAACAAAATTTTGCTAAACCTAAAAAATTTCAAAAACATACATAATGTAATTTTTTTAAATTAATCCTATAAAATGTATACAAATATTTAAATAACTTTAAAATATTTAAAAGAATTTTTTTTTTTTTAGTTTATTTAAAATTTATTTTATTGTTTAGTTGATATTACTCGGTAGTATAGTAAAATTTACGAACCATTATTATACCATATAATATACTATATATAGTAAAATATACAAACTAAGGGATAAGAATAATTGCTATTTTTGTTAAAAAAAAATTGAATATATAGAAACAAACAACTCAATTTTAAACAATCAATATTGAAATAACAATAGATTTTATATTTTTTGTATGTGATTATTGCTATTTATAAAAATTTTGAAAGCACTCATTTTCACGGCTAAAAAGAATAAAAAATAAATTACGAACGACTATGTTACAAGAACCACTTACTAATTTGTCAATCATGTGCATAGAGAGTGATATTCTTCAGAAATTAGACTTTGAGGATATAATAGAAGATTTTGCACAACAGAAATCCTGGAAGAAACCATCATTATTAACGTAAGTACAATTCTCAAAATAGTAATCACTTCACTCATATTTGATTTGTATAAAGCTAACCATATTAACTAATAAAGTCAGTTTAAAAGTACATACTAATGTTTTCATTCACATTTTTCTTGACTTTCTAAAAGGGGCCCAAACTCTGTGTGCCCTGTCTGTTATTGCTGCATTTAATTATTGCACTGAAGTACATTCATTGAGAAGTAAATCAGTGCTATATACTTGAATTTTTAAAATATGCCTGTTCAAGACCAAAAGTGAATCATATGAACTAGGATTTGATGAATTAAGTCGTGGTTAAAATCTTATGTTATGACAGTCGATTGAAACCTAGCGTGTCGTCAATGTCTGTAGTTAAATTTGTCAGCACCAATTTCTACATTTTTCTACATTCAGTTAAAGATTAAAGGAAATTATATACAAATTAATAAGGTTTAATGCCATGTTCGTTTTTAGGGTTTTGTAGGTATGACCAAAAAACCCTTATACCGTCATTTTGTCGTCTGTCTGTCTGTCTGTTCGGTAAAAATTGTAGCCAAACGGCTAAACCTAGAGAGTTGAAATTTGGCATGCTTATACAACTCTTTGACCCGCACATAGGAAAAATACTAAAACATCTAAAAAACATATCCCCCTAAAAATATAAACAAATATGTGCTCATCGAAAAAAAAAATTTTTTTTTATAATTCTGAGTAGGGTATCAAATGAAAGCCCTTGGTACGTGGATTAACGATCAAATTTTTATTTTTGCAAAATAAATTATTTTGAAGCGATTTTTGCCAAAATTGTGCAAAAATTTTTTTGTCCCACACCCTGTAGCCTAGATGGTTTAAACTAAAAATCTGAAAAAATTCTAAGTAATGTACATTGGTGTGAACCGGAATAGTTCAACAGGAATTTTTGATCAGATTAGGTTTTTGGAAAAAAAACGCATTTTTTGTGATTTTTGGCTAATAATGTACACAAGTTATAGCTTTGTAACACTCCACACTGTAACGTGTATGCTGGTCTAGTGGTATTTGACGCTGATTTTTCACCCAAGTAACCCGATCCGAAAGGGATCGAACCCTGTGAGAAGAGACTATATTATTTTTTGTTTTTTTTTTTTTTTTAATTTTTATATTGTTTAAATTATTTTTTCAAAATTCTAGTTATATTTTGGCAAATGTTGCATTTAATTTTTAAAAGCGTAAATTTAATAGCCAGTGGAAATTGTTTAAATTATAATTTAATTCTGTTTCAATGTACACGAAATCAGAGGGGCGGAACTTATAACAACCAATGGAAGCCATAGGCGCAATTTTTAAAATTCTTAATGAACCTTGCTATATAGAAAAAAATACTGCACATATTTAGAAACCTAAATAATGGTATTAGGCGTTCGAATTAAAATTAACAAAAAAAATATTTTAATATAAAATTTGTTTTCGCATCCAAAATAATCATCATTCACTTACTAAATACCTGCAAAACCCTGAAATGTGTGAAAATTCACACTTCACATCAATTTTTTAATTGCATATTTTTGTTTAACATTTGCTTGGACTGAAGCAATTTATAATGTAAATAAATTGTTACAATTAAGGTTTATCTTCTCCTGTTATTCCAAACATCTCAGTAGTTATGCAATAAAACAAATCTACCCCCACGTGGAATCAAACTATTTCCTGAATCTATCCAATCGTTAAATTCCTAATTTGTCACGTCAAAATCAACACAGTTTTATTTAGGGAAGGTCCGAGAATATACATTCAATCACGCATGACCTACCTAGATTCACTTACCCCAAATTTAAACGAATATTTATTCAATAACCTAGATATTTTCAAATTTCATGAATAACTAGAGCGAACTAAAAATTATTCAGATGCTTGTCGTTAATAAATTTACATAAGTATTTAAAAATATGAGTCATGGAATTAATATAATTATTGTTAAGAGTCCCAATATGTTTATTCATTAATAACTACCATCATCAGCATCATCAAATATATTTAGTTCAATTTCTGAACAATGACTTGTTCACCATTCTGTTACGTTTATTGTCCGTCGTTATCTATAACCAGTTTTAATGTCGCCAATCCACCTACGTATGTAGTTGGAGGCTTTATATATTTATAGTTGCCTCTTTGGCTCACATTTCATAGATCATACTAGTCCGTGTATCATCTTAAAGTCCTGAAACATGGCCGGTCCAGTTCCATTTCCATTTTGCCATTCTACCTACCAAATCGCAGACGTTTGTTTACAGTTCTAAGCATAAACTTTCCCATGCACCAACACAAAGGTCCTTCTCTTAGTTCATCAACAATTTTTTTTTTTTTTTTTTCGTTACAATGTTACCGTAATAATAACAAATAAATACCATATATTGGTTAAAAAAAGATTTAAACGTAAACGCGAACAAATAATGCACATGAATGTCGATCACCCGTAGAACGCCGTTTTGAATGGATGCAAAGCAATGCTGGCGCTAGCGGGGCGTCCACCCCCCCCCCCCCCAAATTTTATGGCCCTCCCAGAAATGCTTGGAGAAAAATATGCGCGCAACAAGGACATCTTTTTTAGGGTTTTGTAGGTATGACAAAAAGACCCTTATACCGTCATTTTGTCGTCTGTCTGTCTGTCTGTTCGGTAAAAATTGTAGCCAAACGGCTAAACCTAGAGACTTGAATTTTGGCATGCTTGTACAACTTTTTGACCCGCACATAGGAAAAATACTAAAACATCTAAAAAACATATCCACCTAAAAATATAAACAAATATGTGCTCATCGAAAAAAAAAAAATTTTTTAAAAATTCTGAGTAGGGTATCAAATGAAAGCCCTTAGTACGTGAATTAACGATCAAAATTTTATTTTTTCAAAATAAATTATATTGACGATATTTTTGCCAAAATTGTGCAAAAAAATTTTTGTCCCACACCCTGTAGCCCAGATGGTTTAAACTAAAAATCTGAAAAAATTCTCAGTAATGTACATTGGTGTGAACCGGAATAGTACAACAGGAATTTTTGATCAGATTATGTTTTCGGAAAATAATGCATTTTTTGTGTTTTTAACCAAAATATGTTAAATATTTAATTCGCTATGTAACCCAGTAGATAAGCCAGTGCTCATAGCGATGTGCGTTTAGTCATTGGTTTTCTAATTTGCTAAACAGGTAACTTGCGAACTAGAGTTCGAATCCTGTCAGTTTAAATTTTTTGTTTTTTTTTTGTAGTTTTCTTTTGTTTAAATTATTTTGTCAAAATTCTAGTTATATTTTGGTAAATGTTGCATTTAATTTTTAAAAGCGTAAATTTAATAACCAGTGGGAAGTGTTGAAATTATAATTTAATACTATGTTTGATGTATACGAAATCAGAGGGCGGGGCTAATGATTTAAGCAACCAATAGAAGCCATAGGCGCAATTTCCAAAATCATAATGAACCTTGCTATGTAAAAAAAATACTGCACATATTTAGAAACTTAAATAATGGTATTAGGCATTCGAATTAAAATTCATAAAAAAATATTTTGACATAAAATTTGTTTTGGCATCCCAAATAATCATCACACAGTTAATAAATACCTGCGAAACCCTGAAATGTGTGAAAATTCACACTTCACATCAATTTTTTTTTGTCATCACTTGTATTTTAGAAGTGAGGACCTTTCTTTCTAGGTCGTCACTTGTATTTTCAACTATTTGCATGTGTATTAATAACGATAAAAAATATGCTCTCTTCAAATATTTTCTGCCCCCCCCCCTCCAGATTTTACTCAAATATTTCCCGGCCCCTTCAGATTTTAAGAGCTAGCGCCGCCACTGATACAAATACATCAAAACGAGTTAATAACGTCTTTGAAATATTGCGTTTTGGAAATGTTAGTTGTAGGTAACCATAATACAGAACTAAGCCCGATAACCAGTAGCAACCCTCGCTAGAAAATTGCAAATATTAATTTGGCGAGTAGCTTCGATGTCGTGCAATAGTCTACAGCGGCCAACCATTTGTATTACATGGGCCAGTATTTTAAATGCGCCATTCGACATATTTATCATTTTTACATAAAATAATTTCATTCAAAGCCAATGCAATGTATCCCTTCTAATCATGCAATGCATCACTTTTGGCGCATGCGCCATAAGTTGGCCAACCCAAACTACAGGTTTTTCTGGCTTGATTCTGAGCTTTTTGGTTTGTCTTTTGACTTTATTTGTTTAGTCTTTCTAAAGAAAAATCAATATTTATTGACGCTGTTAGCCGAGTTGGCTTTAGGTCTTTCCTACCTAAATGATTCAATTGTATACCAGTATTTACTAGGTTTTCTGTTAATTGTTATGGCAAATTTTTAGTTTTTTTGTCCATGGCTATTCAAAGCTTAACCATTCTGGTCCCCTGGTTTTTCATAATATTCATACTGTGTGCTATCATCTATATTAATGTTTCTTAAAGTTTTTACCTCATGACTCATTAATATAGTCATTACATGACCCTCAAGGTATATGTATGTTAGCGAAAATATAATTATGCAACATTTACACTTATTAACGATCGTAGGGTGCTATATCGTTGGCATATTGTTTTATGTAAATAGAATAGTATAAAATATATCATATGATGTGCGAGACGTATTAGTTGATCAATAAAATCATGTCTTATTATTCATAAAATACCTTTTTTATTAATATCAGAAGTGTGATTGGCCTATCACCCACAAGATAATTAAAATAGAAGACTATAAGTGCAATATTAAAAATATTTTTTTAATGCAACAATACATTGGTGTAAAGAAATTGTCGTATAATATTGCAAAGGCTAATGTAAAGGTTTAAGTTAAAGGTGATGATTGAGAATCATATAAAGGTAGTATGAACTATGAGCTAGATAATAGATTGCCGAATTTTAAGGTATAGTATTTCTGATTTGTTTAATGGTAATTTAAAATTTTTGGAGTATTGTTAATAAGGTGATTTCTATAGAGTTCTGATTATTGTGAATATGATTAAAGGATAGTTTTTGTAATTTCAGACAACTAAAATTGGTTTTGTAGTTTTTCAAAAATTGAAAGATATTGTTTCTTTTATTTTATTTATTCATTTGACGTTTAGATTACTTGGCGACCGATTACTTAATGTCAAAATTTATCGCAGTAAAATAATAAATTAGAACAAACTATTCCTTAACGAATTTGAAACCAGCTTAAATTAATTAAAATAAAATCAAAATTCATTTAATGGGCAAAATATGTAGTTTTGAAATAATTCTAGTAAATTTAAGTCAGTTAATTTATATTAGTTGAATTTGCAGTTATTTTGTCAAAAAAAAAAGAGGGAAGAAAGATAGAAGTAATACTTTCTGTTATTTTTGCTTACGATTTTTATTTATTTAATGATATCTCTGCATGTTGATGTCTCCATAAAGTATTATGGATTACATGGTTCCTAGACATTAAAATTAGTATCTATGGAAATGGCACTTTTTGGAATAAATTTTAAATGACATTTCTTTGAAAAATGCAGGTGTAATAAATTTTTAAATGTAATACTACATTTCTTGGTACCTTTCGTGGTTTCGGGTGGAGTGAGAATTTCGTTGGCACTGTCTATTGCAAAATTAATAAATTTAAATGGCTTATAAACATCACGTTTGTTTATGTTTAGAGCATCCATATAGAAATTTCATAGCGAATGACAGCTGTGATGTGGAATTTCCGTGACTGTTTTGAATTTTTATAATTCTTGATTTAAATCAAATCTCTAATTGCAAAATTAGGAAATGTAATATATAAAGTGTCAAATGGAAATGAAGTTTGGATACGTCATGCCAAACAATTACGACCTAGAAAACAGTTGTTAATAAAATTGAATGATTTATTGGAGTTGTATGACACCCTATATCAACATTTAACACTAGTAGTTGAGTGGATAATGCGGGAGAACAATATTTAAAACAATTATAAAATAAATGTGAATTTTTAGTTATCGGCCAAGGAATTCTTTGTAAAGCGTGACAGAGGTGCAGTTTTACTGCCTTGCTTGATTTCAGCCATTTATTGTAGTATAATATTCTATGTTTATGAATGTTTTCTATGTTTTAAAGGAAATTTTAAAATCTTGTAACGATTTTGGCACATAGGCAGACAGATCTATTCTGTAAGCGATAGTAGAGCAGCAGCGATCCGTTGTATTGCATTTTCGTTATTGCAATGAATTTCGAAATGGAGCAATTCTCTAAAACTTGTTGTTGTTTAACCAAAAACGTTAAATATTTTCGTTGGAACTGTCATATTTAACGAAAAGAGGAATGTGTCGTTATGCTTAGCGTATGTGATGGATGGAAATGATATTTTGATATTTTTGCTACGAACTTGTGCATCAACCCAGTGTTCATAAAAACGTAAACACAATATTAGTTACATGATTAATATTTATTTTAACAGTTGTAAATACCGTGAATTAAACAGTTGTGGAATAATGATTAATTTGGAGACATATAGTATAAAAGGAGGAGGATTTTGAAAGTATTTAAATGGATGAATTGTTCTTAGCTCTAAATTAACCATTTGATTTGTAATTTGATTTAAAATGATTTAGTTAGTATCATTTACATTTTGGATATATAAATAATAAAAATATGTGATGAAAAATTAACTTACAATTAACTAAAAAAAAAAAAAATTGTTCATTGTTTTTGCATATTTAATACTTCAAAGCTAATATTAATTGGCGAGTTTATCTTTTAGTTTAATATTGATATCAATCAGAAATTTTGAAGTTTGACGTATACAGCATTGAAATTTGACAAACTGTATTGATAATGGGTTTCTGTAATTCAAATAATTGCGCATGTGCAAATCATTGTTTACATTGTTTACACAAGTTTTGTTGTTTACTTTACAAATGTTTACGCTTCAACAGTGAGGTAAATTACATCATGTAATTTACGTGCTCATCACTAATTGTAGTTTGCATGGGAGTGTTAACAACTATTAAATTTAAAAGTTAATATAGTTGCGAGCAATGAAGTATTGCCGATATTCAAATGCGAACGTTGATTTTCGTTACGCCAGAAGGCCAAGCTCAGGATGTGACGAGCATTTTTGGAAAATGCCATTTTCTCTGGTTTCGTTGCAAGAGTTCGATAAAGGTTGAGTCCACGAGAGATGTTATATTGTCTAATCATTGTGATTTATTTTACAGAATAAGGCACTAAATGATTAAATAAATAATAGGGTGCAACTATTACTACACATTTTGGATTTGTTTCTTGATCTGAGGTCCCACGCAAATAAATATTTTTTATTTTTAGCTATTGCGAAAAATGTTGGTGCTTGTTGATTGATTTACTAAATATATATTTTGTTGTTTTATGACTTTTGGAAACCTTAAGAAAACAGTAAGAGCTCAACTCCAAAGAGTTTTAGTTGGTATGTTGTCCCATCATCCCCCTGATGACGAATTGACGCGTGTTTTAGCTGAGAACGCCAGGATTAATTATCCAAAGCAGATCCTTAAAATGTGTCAGGATGAACGAGCGTTGTTTTGTCATTAACAGACACATTGTACGAAGGTAACTGGTTAGATAGTTGACGACTAAAATGGTAAGAGGCATTTTATTGTTTTGGTCAAATCATATGGCACGTGTTAGCCATAATGAGTAAAATTTATATTTGAGATTTAACATTTGAGATTTTAATAATTGAGTTTTAAGACTTGAGACATCAAAATATGAGATTTTGTTTTTGATATTTGAGATTTAATATCTGAGTTATGATATTTGAGATTTGATAATTAAGATCTGAGTTTCGAGATTTGAGTTTTAAAGTTGAACGTTTATTGGAAAAGACAAATGACAGATCACTGGGATCGGAATGGCAAAATAAACTGAGAAATATAATAGATAATGAGTTGAGAGTTGAAAGCTTGTCGAGTACCGCAAGACATGCCGCTGCCAGTGGCATCAGTTCGGTAATAGCTCTGTAACCATGGTGGCAGATGGTGAGCTATGGCGACGGGCTGATGATGATGATAAAGCACTGTGTGTGCAGAAACGAATAGACGCTCTCTGAGCTGAGCACTGTGTGTGCAGAAATGAATAAACGGCCTCTGAGCTTGTTGTACTGTAGACAATCTGTAATGAAGGAAACTAATAGATAGTTATTGAGTATCTGAGCTTGTTGATCTAGTCACTGAGTTCGTGGTAGATAAATGAAATGTTAACGTATAGTCTCTAAGCTTTCAGATCATAAGTTATAGTATTCCTGGAGAGTTCTGTTTTAAATAAATATTTACTTTTATTAATTGACATTGGTGCATGGTTGATTTTGTGAAAGATCAATTCTGCGCCCAAATTGCTCTATTTACAGATTATGAATTAGGTGAAAACTTTCAAGATACAGTAGAAGATAAATGGTGGACCAGCTCAAGAATGGAGATCCTGGTATGCAGGATGCTGTTACTGGTATGCAAGATGCAGAATGCTGTTGTTGGTATGGAGCAGACCATTGGTGGTATGCAGGTTGCTGTTGCTGATAACAACAATGCTGTTAATGGTGTGAAGAATACAGTTGCGTCCCGAGAACGTTCCGCATGTCAGTCTGGCCGTGTTAGCGAAAATATAATTATGCAACATTTACACTTATTAACGATCGTAGGGTGCTATATCGTTGCTAAGGCATATTGTTTTATGTAAATAGAATAGTATAAAATATATCATATGATGTGCGAGACGTATTAGTTGATCAATAAAATCATGTCTTATTATTCATAAAATACCTTTTTTATTAATATGTATTTTAAGCAATATAAACTCATGTTGAAACATTTTAGGTCGTACGTGGCCCATATTTCGGTTGGGCCCCATAGTTTGAGATATATAAACAAATTTTGAAGATAATAGAAAATGGATGAGATATTTGAAAGACATTGAGATATACAGAACAATTCTGTAAAAAGTTACTGAGTAGTAACGTTACAAGATAAAATACAAGGTGTCTCAAAAGAAATTTTATATTTATTTAGCTTACTGCGTGAACGAAACGTATCCGAGGGGCGCGGGGGTTATGTCAATCGGTAGCCTGGCTCTTGGGAATTTAGTCGCTATGGAGCGTTTCTCGGGAGCAGACCGCGACTATGCGTGCGAGAGTTTTACATGTATTTGTATTATAAAAGTATAAATGAGTTTCATTCATGATAGTAACTGACCTTGCTCATAGTGACAAATTTAGTTACTATGATCATAGTAACTGAGTTACAGAATTGGTCTGATAGAAACTATGAGCAGAAACTCATAGTTTCAACTCTGTATACATCTAATTCTTACTCAACTCAATTCACACATACTCAACTGTGTAACAAATTAATTTTAAGTACAGTGCTCGGTTATTTTCGTTCTTCAAGCTTCTCTAACTCGCATTAACTTAGATGAAACCAAAGATTGGGCATAGTACTTTGTTTTTTTAAGGAACTTCATACGATGCCCATCTCGCTTAGTTAAGGTACATGTTTCAGAATCATACATAAGTATAAGGCGTATCATAGTATCCTCTGTCTTAAAATAAATTTCCGAACTATATCCCCAACGTATATGCAATTCGGTGATCTACAGTTCACGGAAACTATTACTTTAAGAAAAAGGGTGAGGTCAATATTTACATACGGCTTCTAGAGTTCGGCTACGGCTAGTAACAGTATCTGTAAATTGATGTTTTCGGAAAAGAACTGGCCAAAAAATATATACTTACGAATAAGAAAAAATAAAGTATGGGGGCACTTATCGAAGAACTCCTAGCAAGCTCTGGTGTGCAGTCTATAAAGCAAAAAATAGCACGAGATGAGAATAACCCAAAAACACTTGGCAATGATCCACAATGTCAGAGGTAAATGCATGGAGCTCTTAAAACCAAAAAAAAAGACTCTACAGTAACATCATTGACTTAAAGTCAATGGCAGATTGACGGGTTACAGACTTTTTTTAGGCACTCCACCATCAAGGGATGGACTATGCTTTATGATGATGACATAAATAGGAAGCGTAGTATGGAAGCTCATTCCATACTACCAGAGCCGCAGTAAGGAAAACTTGCGCTAGGAGCAAAACTGTGTTTTGGCGCCCTTGGCAAAAAAAAGGTGGTCGTCACTTCCCAAAATCCAAGTGATGAGCAAAAAAAAAAGGTCCTCTCCTCCCAAAATCCAAATGACGAGCAAAAAAAAAAGGTCCTCACCTTCGCAATGTGGCGCCCCTTAGTCAAGCTCGTCGGCGCCCTTTTCCTTAGAGCGCTAGAGGCCGTCGCCCCCTCCCCCCCTTACTGCGGCTCTGCATACTACGCTTAAACGTGAAACTTTTACGTGTGAAATAAAATTAGACAGAATATTTTTAAGGTTATACTCTAGCAACTGCATTATGGCTCAAATGAACTTGACCTAGGTCATTATAAATGACAATAATTTATATTCCATGTGCATACATATGTCCTAATTGCTCTGATAACGTAAACGCATAAAGGCGTACAATAAAAAATCAACAAACACATTCTGAATTATTTAAAAGACACATTAACTAATTTATCATTAAAAATTTAAAATGTCATAAATTTATACGACACACTGATCAACTGATATGTACTTTACATGCATGAAAATCCACTGTGAACATAGCCTTTATGTGGTATTTAAAATTCAAAACAGGAAACATGATACAAGTTCGAAATGTAGTTAGCTGGACTGTTAATTCGCAAACATAGAGATTTGTGATACGTTGTAAAAGTTTTCTTGGTTTTATTCGCAAGTTTTTGCTTTTTGTTTTTCATAATATATAAAATACAATCATCAAAATATTTCATTTCGCTTTTTGTCACAGTAAGGTATATCGAGAACTTAAATTTAAAACCGAGAACTTACCCAAGGGTAAGTTACAAATTCATGCAGGAAAAAAATCAGGTTGGAGATCGTACATCCATTATCGTGACTCAGGCACTTCTTGTAAGCTTGTAAGCGCTGTCCAGCTATAGGGTTCTGCATCGACCTGAATAAGACGATAATCAGAGAACACCAAAAGGACGCGCACCAGGGGGATTCTCACGGGTTAACCCCCCCCCCTCCAAATAACAAAAAAAAAACTTTGTTTTAGTGTTTTAAGGAATACATTTGAATAATATAGCTAAGCTAATTTAATATAATATGTAAACTATTAATTATAAAAATTGCAAGTCGACTAATATCAATTCAAGTTAAATTTTAAATCAAGTTTTAATCTTTTTTTTTTAATGATTATTTAATTATTTCGATGAATCTAATTCGGTGTCAAAATATAATATAAAAAATCGATTAAAACAATGAAATTATAGCTAAATTGATTTGAAGCCATTTGATATTTTTATAATGAATAGTTTACATATTATATTAAATAAAAATGATCGTCAGTTATCGACATAAAGGGGTAAAGATCGTTAGTTACATCATTGATCACATTATAAAATGCTTAGGCTAAATGCCCGCTCAGCAATTATAATCCCTCAGCTGACGGTCTTACCCCCATTGCGCAAACAGCTGATTGTTGTTTTTATTATTCTAATTGTATAATAAGTTCGATGTATAAGTATCATTGAATTTGAAATGACTTCACATCATTTTTTATTTATACAAGCGATTGACGTATAATCCCCCACTACGCACGCAGCTGACTTTTTTATGATTATTATTATCACTTAAACAATAACTGTGCAAATTTTCAAGTGGCTTGAAAAGACTTTTTTTTTTTACCAGATGTACAATTTCTTAAGACCAGCCCCACCACAATTCTGGCAGCTGACGCTTGTTTCGATTATTAGCCATATCTAAACTATTAATTACAAAAAAAAAAAATAAGCGACATTAAATGACCATCAAAAATGCAACGCTGCTTCCCGGACTATAATATTATAATTGACATACTGATGTGTTTCTCTCTCACCCACTCTGGCAGCTAGTAAAATAATTATAAGTGCGTAGTTTGTCTATCAGCTTAGTTCATTGTTTAAGTATAGCTACGACAAGCGTATATATTTACTGATCGTTTTTGAGAGAATTCAATGTGTGTGAGTTCGTAAAAGATTCTAGCGTTATCTAATAATACCAATGGCGTTATGCCTGATAGGCGAGGCTAAATAAACTATTTCTTCATACAATTATATTATACTCTAATCTTTCAATGAACTAATTCTATCAAATATCTTCTAATTTACATTTTAGTACATCTGGCAACTTGGATTTGGTTACAATGTTCACTCCCAGTAATTGAAATTCGAACCTGGTACTTTTACTGGGAAACTTGGTGAATTTTATTCACACTACATGGAATTAGCGTTACAAATGGTAGACAATAGCAAGTTTAACTCTATTAAAAACTAACAGAAATAGCAACAATAATTAAATCAATTAATAACTTATAATTTAGTTGTGTCTTTTGAAACAAGACTTACAGAAAGTACAATTCCCACATACATCATCGATCTATGATAGAAAAATATTAATTCTCGACTTAATAATTTAAGAAGAAAAATGTCAAACGACTTAACAAAGAACTTAAAATTTTATATTTTACTTGTATTATAAACGAGATGCTTTATATAATTCAGGAGCAATTTCAGAGTCTTTTAACTTTTCAATCACTGTCTATCTTCGTGGGAGAAGTCAGATGGTTCACTGTTTACCTCACCTACATAATTCTTCAATCGTGCGCTGTTAATGTCAGATTTTTCCATTGACAAGCTAGATCTGCTATTGGGTTCAAGCATAAATTATTTCTGTTTTTGTACATCAATTTTTAATTAAACAATAACAATGGTACTTTATTCCAGTGGTTCAAAACGGAGGCCGTATGTCTCTGCAGAAAGCCACAGCATATTTCTTTCCAAAAAAATAAAATAAAAAAATTAAATATTGGCACGGAAATTTCTGAGTGGGCTAGAATATTCATTTCTCCGCAATCATTTTATTTAAATTATGAAGTTTGTACAAAGCATGGATAAAATGTGAAAGCGCTGCGTTCACAGCTCTTAAATTAGTCGACTATATGAGTTGTAGATGAAATTAGTAGATAGTTATAACGATTAACGAAAGAGTTTACAGCTCTCAAAATTAGTGCGTTACGAATAGTGCGACATCTTTAAACCAAATATGACGGCGTCATGTGGCAAGAGAACATACACACCAGTTTTGCAAATGAAAGACCGAAAATCCCTTCGGAAAATGTTTATTATCGATTATCGTTTTCCTAATGCTCCTATCCTAGATTTTTACTAACTAAACCTTCCTAATTACCTAAATTGATCTTATTTACTGTTCATCTTTGTAATTTTGGGCAATTTTTGTCGTAATCGGCGATGGCAGTTTGTTAGGTTATGTAAAGACATACAATATAAACGTTCTTTACGATGTGGAATGAGATAGCCAATGTGTGTTTATATGTCTGTCTCATTAAAACAACGCACTAGTTATAGTTTGGAAAACTATCTACAATAGACAACGTTTAACGCATTAAATTTAGAGCTCTGAACGGGTGCTGGCGTTACCATATGACAAACTTGTTAGTGACAATTCTGAGCGCACAAGTCATAGTCTATATTCGACTAATTTAAGAGCTGTGAACGCCGCTTTAGACTTTTATTTAAGACTCTAACACGAAATTTGTTTGGATTATTTGGTGGAAAAACTCCCAATTCCAAGAGACGCCGTTGTATAGGTCCAAATTGCACAAGTATACTCCGTACACAGTACAAGAAATGTCAGATTAGCTTATGTATAACTTGTTTTGTATTTATTTCATAAAAATATATATATATATATATATATATATATATATATATATATATAGTATTGTGTTGCAATAAAAAGTTGATTTGAAGAGAGACCCTTTCTATTCAATTTCGTAAAAATATCCTTCAGAAATCTAGCGTAACCATATAGTTATACGCCGTAACACAAAAATAAAATATATATATAATCAGTATTTGACGGGTTAAAATATAGGTTTGTTTAACACGATCGTAAAATCTGTTCTACTTTACGCTTACGAAACAACGGTCAGCATTGACAACAAACTCCAGGTTTTCATAAACAGATTACTTTGAGGGATTTGTCCAATATTTTATCCTCAAACAATCTCAACCAAAGATATTTGGGATATAACAAATCACTCAGAAATAGCGTAAGAAATAAGTAGTATAGTAAACACTTTAAACACTCCCTATCAATAGTATCAATCTATATTTCAAAAACAGTATCAAAACACACCTCTCTGATAATACCATCCACCTGACACTAACCTTACTCTGACGAAATATATAAAGAAAAACACTCCATCTAACATCTACCAAAACAAATTTAAAAAAAAATCAAGAAGAACACCAAACGTATCTTTTCTACTACACGGACGCATCAAAATTTTCAAATAAAACCGAAGCAGCAATAATACATGGGAACGAAAAATATGTATATCACCTATCAGAACAAATAAGTATTTCCTCAGCAGAAGCCTTCAGCATTAAAAAAGCCTTGGATTTATATCCAATGCTATTGATTATTCAAAGAAGAGATAAATATTATATCCGACTATATAATATGTACCAATTCACTCAGTTTCCTGGAAAATCTGCAAGACCCTTTCAATAAACAAAATACAAGAAATCCTGCACAATATCAAACAATAGATGGGGAAAAGAATCAAATTTATCTGGATACCGTCTCATTCAGGAATACAAGCCACAGAAGAGTTGAATCTAACAAATACGAAAATTTTCCTAGAAGACCTAAAAAGCCAGTTACAAAGAATAATATAACAAACGTTACAAGAAGAATGAAGAAACACTACCCAAAATTATCTGCGAAACATAAAAGAAGAGACAAGAAGATGGACAGCACAAGAAATTAGAAGACAACAAATAGTACTTACTAGGCTTAGAATAGGACACAAATCTAACTCACAAACATATACTAGAAAAAACAGAACCTGCAAAATGTAACACATGTAACACCCAATTAAACGTACAACATATTATAATCGATTGTCAAAAATACATCACACACCGCAGAACGCACAATATTCCAAATAATTTAAAAGACGCATTATCAGACAATCCCATACCGTACAAATCTCATCCATTACTTAACCGACACAGGGATGATAAACAAAATATAAAATCATAATTAATTTTACACATATAATATATATAATTACAGACATAAATATAGATATAAGATTATAGATATAGAATACATTATAGAATTCAAAAATATATACATGTAAGCTATGTAACTGCACAAATGGCCTAATGGTCCAAGTGCCTTGACATAATAAAAAAAAAAAAGAAAACAATAAAATAAGTAGTCGACTAGAACCTGCAATGAATAAGAAAAGTAGGAAGACCACAGACTACATGGAGGAAGTATTTTGAATGACATTAAGGACCACAATTACTAACGAAATGAAGTAAAAGCTATTGCAAAAAATAGAATATGATGGAAATGTAGAATCCATTTAAAACTATTAAAAATTCCCTAAGTACCAATCAATTGTTGATTAAATTAAGATGAAATGTGACAAACCATGATACAAAATGAAATAAGACAGAAAAGTACACTATATTTACTATGATATCTGATCCTAATTAACCTTGACTTTCAGAGGAAAAAGTGGATTGGAAAAACAAGATAAAAACAATTAGTCCTATATGGGTTCGAACTAATGTACATCCTATTATAATAATTAATGCGGGCAATACAAATGTAAGTCAATAATGTGCAGTATAAAAACAGTAATGCTTCCGCGTTATAATTATCATGTCAGCCTTGACGATGGAAAATATATAGGAAAATTGTCACATATGAAACGATAATTACAGGTTTTAGATCTAAATTAGATAGGATATTATATTGAGTGATCAGTACAAACTCGATTCAATTAAGACAAAATGGAAAATAAATTATTATTATTATTATATTATTTATTTTACATCGGCCTTTATTTCTGCAACGAGGCTAATCGCCGATGCCAGGGGGCGAGCTCCTACACCTGGATGAGAGGTGAATGATTGTGAAAATGAGAGTAATGTAAACATATTACTCTCGCCCGAATAATATCACCAACGAAGCAGGCTCGAACCATCGACCGGACAGTCAAGTCTGTTTCTAACAGTCTAAAACCGTACGACTTAATGCGCTCGGCCACCACGTTGGCTAAATGGAAAATAAATGTAACGTTAAATGAATGAAGAGCAATATCCCGGTTCAATACTTTTGATGATATCCCATATTTTGCACGTTTATAATTCTCATGGCGAGAGTCTAAACAAGTGTTTCTCTTACGAGTAGCAAAACTATTGCTGCGTTCACAACCTCGAAATTAGATATTAGAATTAACGTTAAATTAGTACATAAATTTGTACGTAGAAGTTATATAGTGTTCACACTGTAAATTAAGAAATTAACCCCTTAACGCTATTTTTTTTTAGAAAAGAGGTAAAAAAATATTTATGTATATACTTTTTTTTTCATTAAATAATTAAACTAATTTATTATTTATATATAATTAAGTTGTTATATATGAAATTTATTGATAAAAAATATAAATTTGTCTAAAAATTCAATTCTGTGTGGTATATTTTGAAGCATGGTATAGCACACAATCCAACATTGCAGGCTGAGCAATAACTTCGGGTTTCCTTTCTCTTATGGGAGAGAGAGGGGTGGGATTTTTTTTTTTTTTTCGGTGGGGGGAATATATTCGGGGAAATGTCTTTCTGAAAGTCTCAAAGGTCCTGGTTTTTTGGTCGGCCGGGTTTTTAACATTTGAAGAATGTGATTCCTCAATCAATTTCTCATTTAGACCTAATCTAAATTCTAAATGATCTAATTTTCCATGATTTTTATTATACAGGACAAATACGTTAAAAACACAAATATCCAACAGATGGAAAAATATTTTCTTATAATCAGTTCTCACAAATTACGACTTTATTTATTATATTTTATTATAAATAACTAATCAAAATTTAACTTATAATAAATCAAGTTGACATAAATAATATTTTTTTCTTATATTTTAAATTATTATACATGCCCGGGTTCAATTCGGGTACGTAATGTTTTTGCGTACGAAAATTCACGTTGCCCGAACTGGATTCGGGTCTGGTCATTTTTGCAAGTATAGCATGCCCGAACTGAGCTCGGGGCTGGGCGTTAAGGGGTTAAGACACTGACAGCGTTTTAGCGGTAAATTTCTATCGATTTCTACTTTATCGACCGATATTTGACAGCTGTTTATATTTGCTGATGAGGTTGTGATTTATTAATCGGCATATAATCGGTAATCGGTCATATCGGCCAATTTGCCGATTAATCAGTATCGTATTTTTGGCCGATTTATCGGTTTTGATAATTGGCTATCTTTATTTTTATTATTGTTAGACACGCATGCTCGAGCAAGAGTATGCAAGGCTGAACACGAGGGCTACCTTTTAAGTTTTTACAAAAACTAAGAAAGATTTTTTTTGTTTTGAATAAACTGTTTTATTGATTTTCAAAATATTCGCCTTTACGATTTATACACTAATGCATGCGTTCAAACCAATTCTCGAAACATTTTTACCACTCTGAAGTTGGTATCTCAAAAACGTGGTATTCGAAGGCTTCAACAGTTTCTTGAGGTGATGAAAATTGCTGTCCACGCATTTTTTGTTTGACATTGGGGAACAAAAAAAGTTGTTAGGGGATAAATCAGGTGAATACTGGCAATGAGACAATAATTCGATGTTTTTCTCTTTCAAATAATCAATTGTTTCACGTGCTGTGTGGGAGATTGCATTGGCATGATGAAGAATGATATGACGTTTTTGGTTGTTTTTTCCTGATTTTGTCGATGACTTCTGGCAAACTAATTGTTGTATACCATTCAGCATTAACTGTTCTCCGATCCCACGCCTTGTAGCCTAGGCGTGCTATTCTCCCTGAGAAGTGTTAATAGTAAGTAAACAATTAAGAATTGCCTTTATCATAAAAAATTCTCCACATTTTATTTTGTTTTATACTGCAGTTATTTATCTAAAAATATTATCCATGATACTTTCTTTTGAGAATTACAAAAAAACTAAACGTGACGGAGAAAAACTAAAACTTGATATGAAATCAGGATTCGCCATTCTATCTAAATCACCCCTTAAAATCAAAAGCGGCGGAAATTTTATTCTTTTCGCAGCCCTGTGTTATTAAAACGCGTATGCCTATTGTGAGATCTTTTTAACGGAAAGTAATATTGAAGAAAAAATTAAATGCTTAATTCTAGAAATCATACAATTAAAATAAAAAAGCATCGTTTAATCAATTATCACACAATACGAATCGTAAATAAAATATGAGTCACTTATGACGAACGTAGGACTCACTTATCAAGTAAAAAATTATCAATATATTTGGATATGGAAAACGAGAACAATGCAATTTTGAAATATTAATAAATATTTTGAAACTAATCGAAAACAACATAATTGCGCAAAGTTCAATTAACTATCTAACGATAGATCGTAAAAATCGGTTTCAAAACAGATTAAACATAATTTTATCGTCTCATCAGTGATTTACTATAATAAAAGCATAATTTTTTTAAATTCGTTCAATGACAATGAATAAAGTACAATGATATTTATAATACTTTAAAACTAGCAAATAACAATACCAGTATCAAAAAGTTCTCTGATTAGGTCCACTTGTTTACAATTTTAACAGTGCTGGGGAAGTTTCTATTCCATAAGTTGGCAGCTTGGATGACGTATTTATCTGTACTATTCTGGTTCACACCAATGTACATTACTTAAAATTGTTCAGATTTTTAGTTTAAACCATTTGGTGGCTACAGGTGTGAGACATAAAATTTTTCGCACAATTTTGGCAAAAATAGTCTCAAAAATAATTTATTTTGTAAAAATAAAATTTTGATCGTTAATCCACGTACTAAGGGCTTTCATATGATACACTACTCAGAATTTAAAAAAAAAAAATTTCGATGAGCACATATTTGTTATATTTTTAGGGGGATATGTTTTTTAGATGTTTTAGTATTTTTCCTATGTGCAGGTCAAAGAGTTGTATAAGCATGCCGAATTTCAACTCTCTAGGTTTAGCCGTTTGGCTACATTTAAGCAAAACAAATATTGATTTCGGTAATATTACTGTCCAACCAGTTTACGAAATCAATGAATCTGAAGATAACACCGCAGCTCTACAGGACCGTATCAGCGAACTAATGCTTGATCTAAATGACAAAACCATACATTTAAACAGAACTAAAGAAAGTCTTGAATCATTTCAATCTATAGCAGTTGAGTTAGACGAAGAGCTAAATAAAAGAATAAATGAGCAAAATGTAATTATAGACAATTTAAAGTCGAAAGTCTTAAACAAATCACAGGACACCTGCAGCTGTGAAAACAACAATACCGCATATGAAAAGACAATCTCTGATCTCAATAAATCTCTCCAAATCAACAGTCTCGAAAAGTCCAGTCTGCAAACTGAGATCAAGAAATTAAAAGCGAAGTCTACCTCCATTCACAGAGCCTCAAATCTTCCATCTACTCCGGCCTCCCAGAAAAGCACATCAAAAGATACAACCAAAAGGAAGATCTTACTAGTTGCGGATAGCCAGGGGCGACACGGCGGCTCTATTTTACGCGACATCTTGGACACAAGAACTTATAACCCTCTGTGTTATGTTATGCCAAATGCCTGCTTCCAAGACGTCGCAAATGCTGCCTACAAACTGGGCCATGATTTTGGCAAGAATGATCTCATTATTCTACTTGCCGGATCAAATGATGCACTCTGCAACAACAAATTATCAAGTGATATTCTTAACCATTTGAAAGATAAGTTTGCCCATACTAATTTAAAAATTATTTCTACACCTTTCTGGCATAATAACTCTGCATTTAATTCTGCCATACTGCAAAATAACTTCCAAATGTACTCTGTATTTAAGAACCAAAAAGACATTATTAACTCCAGCGCAATATTATCTGTCACTGATTTTACCAAACATGGCTTACACCTGAATTTCAGCGGTAAACTAAAACTACTAAACCATATTAAATACAGATTTCTCCTGCCGTCCTGTGAAGCAAACAGCTTAGGTAGTCCAATGTCTTTTCTCATCAAATGATCATCTGGTTTCTACCGACTTGCTGTACATGAACATGCAGTCAATTAGAAATAAAACCGAAATAATGGAAGCCTATCTAATTGACAAATCAATCAACATTTTCTGTTCGACTGAACACTGGCTTAAAGAAGAAGAGACAAACTCCTTCCAACTATTGGATTTTGAAATCTCATCGTGCACTTGCCGTAAGACTATGGACGGTGGTGGTACTATGATACTGTGTAAACCCCACTATTGCGCTATCCCTTTACCGAAAATAAACAGTTGCAGTATTGAATTCCATTGTGAGATAAGCGCAGTATTTATCAGTAAATTGAATTTAACTGTGATCTGTATTTATAGATCGCCTTCTGCTGACCTAGCAATTTTTGTAAATAACTTACATAATGTTTTACTTAATATAGATAGCTCAAAAAATATCTTGATCTGTGGTGATTTTAATGTGAACTTCAATTTTAATACAAGGGACGTAACTAGCATCACTGACCTATTTGGTAGTTATAATCTTATTTCCTCGGTAAACTTTAATACTCGCGGCGATAACAAAATTGACAACGTTTTTCAAAATCTGAGCATCCATGAAGACTGCCTAAAAAAAGTTACAGGTTTTTCTGACCATAGTGGTATTTTAGTGACCATTTTTACTGAATGCTCTACAGACTCTGTCCCAACATACCGGTTTCATAGAACGATCTCTGACGGCGGTGTTTGCAATTTGTTTAACAAACTTGTCACCACCCAATGGGATTTTCTATCTTCTACATCTAACGCCAACGAGATGTTTGAACAATTCTTTCAATTCTTTCATATGAATTTTGAAACATCTTTTCCCCTAAAGAAAATCAAAACTTCGTCTCAGCCTACCTTATTGAAAAAAGTAAAGTGGTTCAATGATCATCTTCGTGAGATGAGAAATGTCCTGTCTTTCTTAAACCAGCAATACCTCAAAAATCCTAATAATGCAAATAAAGCTGCACGTAATAAATTTAAAGGCATCTATCGTAGCGAAATATCAAAGGCCAAAATCGAAGCGCACTCCAACTTTATAATAAGGTCAAATAACTTACAGAAAGCTTCTTGGAGTATTATTAATAAGAGAAGAAATACCACGAAAAGATTCCCCAATACAAACATCTCACCAGACCAATTTAATGAACACTTCTCTCACATTGCCAAATCGCTTATCGATAAACTTCCCTTATCTAACCAATCTCCAAATACCTCTCTTCTAAATTTCTCAAATCTAAACCTAAATTTTTCTTTCTCACCAGTTAGTGAAATCACTATTAGAGACATAATTTTCTCCCTTAAAACCGGTAACACTCCTGATCCTTATGACATACCCGTAAAACTATTAAAATCCGTAAAAGAACCTATCATTTCTCCTCTCACGAAACTAATTAATCTTTCAATTTCAAGTAACTGCTTTCCCGACAGACTTAAATTGGCTAAAGTCCTACCGATACTGAAAAAGGGAGACAGTAACGATGCTAACAATTATCGACCAATTTCCATTTTGCCTGTATTTTCCAAGATATTTGAAAAAGTGCTCTTCAAGCAAATGATTCAGCACCTAATTGATAACGGTCTGCTGTCAAACTCTCAATTTGGTTTTAGATACGGTAAAAGTACAACAGATGCAATTCTGGAATATATATCTTTTATAACTGACGCCCTTGAATCTGGAGAATACTGCCTTAGTACCTTTCTAGATCTAAGTAAAGCATTTGACTGCATCTCGCATGATATTTTAATTAATAAACTTATATTCTATGGATTTGATGACAACAGCCGTTCTCTAATCAAATCATACTTATCAGACCGGAAGCAGTTTATACTTTTTGGTGATGTCAAATCTGAAACTCTTCCTATACACTTTGGTGTCCCGCAAGGATCTATTCTTGGCCCTTTGCTATTTCTGCTGTACGTAAATGACTTTCCTCTCTTTATAAATTCAAAATCTATTCTTTACGCAGATGATACCACCTTACTCTGCAAAAATTCGAACCTAAATTCCCTTCGCTTAGAGAGTAAATCCGTAGTAGAACACGCCGCATCTTGGTTTCACAGGAATAAATTAACTTTAAATACTGGCAAAACCGAATCAATGATGATTTCCACTAAGAAACACGATTTTTCAAACCCCCCGTACGTCAAGTTTCTTGGTATCCACATCGACCCACAACTTCGCTGGGATCAGCACTGTGAATTCCTAAGCCGAAAACTGAGGTCTACAGTATTTTTAATTCGTAATTTGAAAGCAGAAGTTTGCCAAAAAGTCGTGCTAATGACCTACTTTTCGTTATTTCAGTCACACCTGAACTACGGCATTCTTGTCTGGGGACACTCACCAGCAGCCCATAGAATTTTCGCTCTTCAACGCAAAGTTGTTAGGGTCATAGCTGGTGCTCCTTTTCGAGCTGACTGTCGTGAGCTCTTCATTAAATTAAAAATAATGACTTTACCTGCCTTATTTATCTACCAATGCCTAATGTTCATGCACAGGAACTTATCTAACTTCCCCTCTTCCAACCACGGACATGACACACGGCAAAAAAATAATATACGTAGTAATTTCCTTCGTCTTCAAAAATCAAGAAATAGCGCAAACTACTACGCCATTAAATTTTTCAATATAATACCTGAGGAAATAAGATCCCTACCAATCAAGACATTTTCAAACAAACTTAAAGAATATTTATTGACAAATCCCATTTATGAAATTGATGACTTTAATAATGTTCATTTTTAATTTATATTATTTCATTATGTAACTAAGACTGACTGTAAACATATTTTATGTAATGTAGTCAATAAATGTATTATTATTACAATTTTAACCGAACAGACAGACAGACAGACGACAAAATGACGGTATAAGGGTTTTGTTGGTCATACCTACAAAACCCTAAAAATCAGGGGGCTCCATAAACTTTTTGCACAAAGGCGCCTTACATATCAGGCAACCCCGAAACCAGGTATGCGACGATTGCAAAAAGGTTGAATACCACTGGCTTAAATCAACCGATGTAATTGGAGATCGTCAGTTAATCTTAGTATGTTCCATTATCGATAGAGTGCGGTTAAGTTAGGTCATAATACGTTTAAGTCCTACTTAATTGAAAAAATCCCTTTGTTCTTTTCAATTTAAAAGGATAAAACGTATTAACACCTAGATTGGTGGCTCCCTAATTATCAACAATTTTACTAAATATTAACTCAATTATTCCCTTTGTGAGTTCTTTTCTCTTACATTCAGCAACCAATTATTTTTCTCGTAACTTTTTAAAGTACATGACACAACTTGGAACAAAACAATATTTTTAGTACGAAAAAGAAAATATAGTATGTTTTCCAGATCTCGGAAAAATGATTTGTAAACTCTACAAAAGTTTCTGAGGACGATATTCCGAGTTTTACTTGTTTATAAAACCTCGTACGCCACTTGTTTCACATATAAATAAAATAAAATGGACCAGACTACTACGTACGATCGGTATTATACGAATTACCGGAGGGGAATTCTCAGAAAAAGGAAAATGATTTTCTTGGTATAAGAAATATGTTTCCGATAATAAGAGTAATACAATTTTCCATTGCTACTAAAAATACAGAAGCAGGATTTTTTGTTTGATAATAATATTTTGCCAGTAGCGTATATTCAATATGTTCAAGGTGTCCTTCGCAAACCCAAGGATATACAATGAAAACAGCAGAGTTACTTATATACGAGGGTTACCTTTTATATTTTTACAAACGACCACTAGATGGCAATATTGAAATGTGTATTACTAGATTCGTAAAATTTGGCATTTGTTATTGTGAAATCAGTGGAAGCTTATCGAGTAGCTTGTTGACAGTGAGCGTTTAATTTTGTGAAAAAATGGATATTACTCGTGAAGGTTTTCGTTGGATGATTTTTTACGATTTTAGTAAAGGCCTAACTCAAAAACAATGCATAGATTCGCTTCGATCAACTTTTGGTAATGAAGCACCATCAGAAAAAATGGTGCACTATAAGAAAAGTCGTGGTCGTGCGTCTGTCAGTGATGAATCTCATGAAAGTCGACCAAAATCGGTTGTAATTAAAAAAAAAAAAACATCGATGTTGTGCGCAAAATGATTGAAGAAGTTCGGCATGTGATATACCGTGAGAGAGAGCCATCCTTTGGCATATCGCAGACTGCAAATACATTCGATTTTGCATGAACATTTAGCTGTGAAAAAGATCTGTTCCCGATGGACTCATAACGCATAATTTGACCGAAGCTCAAAAAAAGGCTCGTGCTGATTGGTGTAAGGTGTAAGGGAATGCTATAAAAATCAAGCTAGGCACTGCAAAATCCGTATACAACATCGTTACAGGTGACGAAACTTGTATTTATTCATATGAACCGGAAACTAAGCAACAATCCACTGTTGGGTCTTCCAAGATGAACCGAAACCCACAAAAGTTGTTCGTTCACGAAGCACTTTCAAGAAAATGATCGTTTGTTTCTTTGGTTTTACTGGTCATGTCGCAACCTTTCCTTCAGAGGATCGGAGAGCAGTTAATGCTGAATGGTAGAAAACAATTTGTTTGCCAGAAGTCATCGATAAAATCAGGTAAAACAACCGAAAACGTCGCATCATTCTTCCTCATAACAATGCAAGCTCCCACACAACACGTCAAACAATTTATTATTTGAAGAAGAAAAACATCGAATTAATATCTCATTGCCTGTATTCACCTGATTTATCCCCCAACGACTTTTTTGGTTCCCCAATGTCAAACAAAAAATGCGTGGATAGCGATTTTCATCACCTCAAGAAGCTGTTGAAGCCTTCAAAAAACATGTTTTTGAGATACCAACTTCAGAGTGGAAAAAATGTTTCGAGAATTGGTTTGAACGCATGCCAAAGTGTATAAATCTTAAAGGCGCATATTTTGAAAACCAATAAAAGTGCGTTCCAAAAAAAAAAAAAAATTATTTTTTAGTTTTTGTAAAAACTTAAAAGGTAGCCCTCATAGGCAGAGCCGCAGTAAGGAAAACTTGCGCTAGGGGAAAAACTGCGTTTTGGCGACCTTGTCAAATAAATGTGAAGAGCAAAAAAAAGGGCCTCACCTCCCAAATTCCAAGTGATGAGCAAAAAAAATGTCCTCACCTCGCAAATTCCAAGTGAAGAGAAAAAAAAAAGGTCCTCGCCTCCCAAATACCAAATGAAGAGAAAAAAAAATGGTCCTCACTTTCGCAATGTGGCGCCCCTTAGTCAAGCTCATCGGCACCCTTTTCCTTAGTGCGCTAGGGGCCGTCGCCCCCTCCACCCCCCCGTACTGCGGCTCTGCTCATAGGTAGCGTTAAGGTCTTCTGATTTGCCTATCGGTCAGGATTAGAAAAAAATTATTTTTGTTATAGCACAATCATGTATTTTTTCTTATTTAAATTTAATCGGAAACCGTATTCGTTGCTGACTAATGAATGAAGTTTTAAAAGATTGGGCGTTATCGCCAGACAGAAGTGTATTTATGATTGTACATGCATCAACACAATCCTGATTCACTTTTCTAAAGATTGTTTCAGAATACAGGTTGAAAAGTAGCCAAGATAGTATACAGAAAACTTCAAACACACATTTAGTACTATGTAACGAAAGGAATCTGTTTCCATTGTCAACATTTCTTGTGGTGCGACATAAAAAGATATTTTGTATGTAAAAAGTCTGTAATGTGCAAAACAAACAACAATAAACGAAATTACTTTTTACTACAACATCTGTACCTGTCAAGTAGAAAAATATCAGCAATTTACATTCTTTGTTAACTAATTCCGGTACGCTGCCAAAAATACCGGTGTAACAAACTTTAAATATACAGTGGAACCAATCAAGGTCGTCCAACCATGAATAATTCGACAATGGCAAGTCTCTTGCGTAAAGGTAAAGTGCCAACATTACCTGTTGTATAAAAAGGAACTGGCTTGTCCGGTAAATGCAATGGCCGACCTTGAAACTACGGCCAAATGTCAATGTATACTGCCTGCTTCATGTCACTTTACCGGTATTTTACTAGAAAAATTCACACAGATCTCACAGATATAGCAAACCAGTGGCATAGCACTAAATTCATTTATAAGGATTCCATTTTAATTACAACCCAATTGAAAATAACTGCATGATAAGATGCTACTCAGAGCTATATATATTTGAACTAAAGGATTTGAAAAAGTATTTCAATTACTCTCTGGTATTTCAAATATTTTATTTCAAATACTTCAAAAATATGCTCTTGGTATTTGGTTTTGTAAATAATTTTTATTTGATATTTGTTGCCTGAAAACGTCAGTATTTGAAATACTTTAGTAGTAATTCAAATATTTTATAGTATTTCTAATATTTCTTTAGTATTTCAAATATATCCCTAGTATACGAGCGTGAAGCTAGTGAATCATGAAAATTATGAATTTATGTTAAAATATATGAGTAAATATAATTTAAGATAAATGTTTTTTATTATAACAGTACTTTGTTAAAAGTATTTCACTAAAATATTTTCTAAAATATTGTATTAAATACTGAAATATCTCACTTATTTACTTTACATCAATAGTATATATCAGGGGGAAAAAATGTTTTCTCTTCAAAGCAGTTAATAACAAAAATATTATTTAGGGCAGGGGGGGTTATTACTTATAATGTTCAAATATGTCATGCATATGAGAGAAGAAACTATTACTCTCTGTTTATTTTATGATAGTAGTAATTACACCTTTGTGTTTCTTTTGTTAAGATTTAATTTTTTTGTAAAATTTTAATAAACAGTTCCCACATCGTTATATAACTGAATTGATACCCATAAATATCCCTTCTAATATAAATATTATCTTTGAAAAACTATTTTTGATAGTTGGGCCAACTTCACTGAGACGGGGCTCGTATACTTCAAAATATTTCCCTA